>CP089454.1:0-600000 GCA_026636295.1 Medakamo hakoo | reverse complement strand
GGCCCGCCGGCAAGGGCGCGTTCGCTTGTGTGTGGCCTGGCTGCGCCCCTCACACACGCGTAGACGCTCGCCCCACCCTGCACGCCTAGCGCCTGCAGGCTGCCGCCGGTCGCGATGGCGGACGACGAGCCCGCTCGCAGCGGCAGCGACGGCCGCGCTGCAGCCGACGCGCCTGCGCCGTCCAGCGACCCGCCGTCGCCCGCCGCCGCAGATCCGGTGGCCGCTGAGGTACGTGGAGTCTGGTTGCGTGCGCGCTGCTCGCTTGCGCAGTGCGGGCGAGGAAACGGCCCGTGGGACGCCGCGACAACAAACACGGCGCGCTGCCTTCGGCTTGCCGCCAGCGCGCTCCGCTCCTGCGCCGATCGACTCACCAAAACTCCCCTTCCACCGAAACAACAGCCCATGGTCGACGACGCTGCAGAAGAGTCGGATGAGGAGCCCGTCCCCCGCGGCCGGCGCAAGGTGAGCTGGATGTTCGTGGAGGGTAGGGGCGGGAGAGAGGGAGAGGAAACGCGACCGCTGCCAATGCCTCTCACCAAACAACACGCGCCCCCGCCCCCAACTCAACCCGCAGTCTAAAACGCCCGTCCTGAAGTCATCGGATGAGGACGATGAGGACGAGGACGGCGACGAGGAGGAAGGCGGCGCCGACAGCTTCTTGGCCAACGACGACGAGGAAGAAGAAGAGGAAGACGACGGCGGCGCTGCGGCCCAACCCGGGGCCGATGCCTCTGACGACTCGGAAGCCGCCCGCCGCCGGGAGCGGCGCCGCAAGAAAAGGCGCCTCCAAGCCTTGCGCCTGGACGACGAAGACTACGACCTGCTGGAAGAAAACCAGGTGCCGGGCGTGCGGCGGCCCGCGCCCGCCCAGCGGCGCCGCATCCGCAAGAAGGGCGAGGTGGGCGGTGGCGCGGGCGGTGGTGGTGAGCCGTCGACGGCTGTGCCGCCCGCGCCCGCGCCCGCCGCGCCCGTCGTCGCACGGGCGGGCGGGGCCGTCGTGTCGGACGACGAGGAAGAAGAAGCCGCTGGTGCTGCTCCCGTGGCGCCGGCGCCCGCGGCCGCGCTGGCTGCTGCACCCGCGCCGCCTCCAGCGGCCGAGGTCGCCACGCACGCGGCGCCGGACGAAGCGCCGGACGAAGCGCCGGCCTCCGCGCCCGCCGCCGACGAAGCCGAAGACGCGCCGGTGCCCGCCGCGCCCGCCGACTCCGACATCTTCATGTCCGACTCGTCCTCGGACGAGGACGACGAGATGGCGGACTTTATCGCGGACGAGGACGAGCTGGACGAGGACGCGCTCGCGGCCATGGCGCCCGAGGAGCGCGACGCGTACCGCCGGTCCCTGAAGGCGAAGCGCAAGGCCGCGCGCCGGGCGGGCCGGGCGGCGGGCGGCGCCGTCGGCGCGGTCGCCCAGGAACTCGCGGACTTGTTTGGCGAGGAGGAGGAACTGGAGACGATGCTGGCGCGGTACGCCCGGGCGGCCGCCGCGTCCGGCGCGCCGGGCGGGGAGCGCGGTGAGCCCGGGCCGGGCGGCTCGTCTGACGAGGAGGAGGACCACGCGCTGCGCGCCGACGCCTTTGACGGCGACGCGGAAGCGTATGAAGCGTACGTGGCGGAGCGGTCTGAAAAGGCGCGCGCGCGGCGGGCCGCCCGCATCGCGGACGCGGTCGAGCCGGGGGCGCTCGAACGCCACATGCTCCGCCCCGAAGACGATGCGGTGCGCGCGGCGGACGTGCCGGAACGGCTGCAAGAAGCCGCGCACCGCCCGCCCCCGGACGTGGGCGATGACGCCCTCGACGCTGCGGCGGCCTGGGTCGCCGACCGCGTCTTTGGCGACGGCGCGCCGACCTCGCTGCCCCGCGACCTCGTGCTGGACGGCATCCGCGAAGTCGACGGCCCGCCCGCGGACGGCCGCCCCGCGTACGGCCCGGACGAGTTGGAGGGCGGGGTGACGGACCTGTCGCTCGGCCGCCGCGCCATCGCCAGGCGCCGGGACAAGGACGCCCGCCGGGCGTGGCGCAAGGACGAGGGGTGCCGCGCCTCGCTGGTGGCGTCCATCCGGGCCGCGCTGCGCGGTCTGTGGGTCGACCGGCTGGAAGTGCCCTGGCTGGCGACGCACGCCAAAGGCCCGGCGGGCGTGGGCGACCTGCTCGCCCTGCGCGACGCGGACGTGCCCGTCCTGACGTCGGCGCGCGAAGAGGCGGAGCGGTCCCGGTCCGGCAAGCCGGCCTTCGCCGCGGGCACCGTCCAAGCGGCCGGGCGCAAGCCCCGCCGCTGGGACGCGCTCTGGGCCGTCGCGGACGCGGCCGACGCGTACGCGGCCCTGGCCCGGCGCAAGGCCGCGCGCGGCAGGGCGTACGCGCGCATCGCGGCCGACGAGGCCGCGCCCGCGCCCGAGCGGGACGCGGCGGCCGAAGCGGCGGGCGCGCTGGAGGGCGCGGCGACGGTCGACGACGTCGCCGACATCGACGCCCGCTTCGAGCTGGCCCGCGCCGCCGCGGCGGCGGCGGCGTTGGCTGAAGCTGAGCTGGGCCGGCTCAACCTTGGGAGTGGTGGTGGCGGCGGCGGCGGTGGTGGCGGCGGCGACGCGTCGGCGGGCGGCGCGCCGCCGGCCGCTCCCGCGGGCGAAGAAGAGGGCGGCGACGCACCCGCCGACCCGGCCGCGATGGAAGAGGGCGGCGCCGCCGCACCCACCGTCGCCCCCCGCCCCCCCGCCCGCAAACCCCCGTCGGCGGCAGGCCTGCGCCGCCCCGTGCGCATGAGCGCGTACGCCACCTGCAAGCGGGCCGGCCTCGACCCGCTCATCGACAAGTTTGGCCTGTCCGCGGCGGCCATGGCGGACAATGCTGTGGTGGGTTACGCCCGCACGCCGCCCATCCCAGGCGCGCACGGCGGCGTCAGCCCGGACGCCGCGGCGGCCGCGCTCGCGCCGTCCCTGTCCCCGCCCTTCACGAATCCGGAAGCCGCCCTGCGCGGCGCGCGCGCCGTCCTGGCCGCCGAAGTCGCGGCCGAACCCGCGCTGCGCTCGCTCATCCGCACGGAATTCGACCGCCACGGCACGGTGTGCACGGCCCCCACCCCGCGCGGCGAGCTGTCCGACCGGTTGGACCCCTTCCACCCGTACGGCCGCGTCCGCCGCCTGGTCGACAAGCCGCTGCGCGACTTTGAGGGCACCGACCTGTTCCTGCGGATCGACGGCGCCGCGCGGGCGGGCCTGCTGTCCGTCACGGTCGCCCTGCCGCCCGACAAGCACGCCGCGCTCGTGGCCGACCTGGCGGAATCGTCGAACGCGGGCGCCGCGGCCGACGGCGACGCCCTCGCGGCCGCCTGGGCCGACCAGCGCACGGCCGTCGTGTCGGAAGCTGTCTCGCTCATCATCCGGTCGGTCGCCGACGCGGCGTCGCGGTCGGCCCTCAGCGCCGCGCGCGGCGTGGCCGCGGCCGACTACTGCGACGCCCTGTGGCGGGTGGCGACGCGCGCCCCCGTCGAAGTGCGCCGCGCCGACGACGACGACTCGTCCCCGCCGATCCGCCCCCGCTTCATCGCCGGCTCGCACGGCCCGGGCGCGCCCGCGACCGCGTTTGTGGCCCTGGACGAGCGGGGCGGCCTGGCCGACGTGCTGTACTGCGCCCACCTGTCCGGGCGGGTGCGCCCGCCCCCCCGCCCGCGGCTGGGCCCGGGCGGCCAGGCCATGGCATCGTCCTACTCCCCGCTGAGCGACGGGCGGGCCGCGCCCGACGCGCGCGCGCTGCGGTCCTTCATCATGGCCCACGCCCCGCACGGCGTCCTGGTCGGGTGCTCGGGCCCCGACGGCCGGGCGCTGCGCGACGTCGTCACGGGCGTGCGCGACCACATCCTGGAGCACGACCCCCAGTTCCTGACCCGGCACGAGACGGGCGACGTCCACGTGCGCCTGGTCGACGAGCGCCTGGCCGAGCTGTGGGCGGGCAGCGACGACGCGGCGGCCGAGCTGCCCGACCAGCCGCTGTCCGTGCGGCGGGCGGTGGCGGTCGGGCGGTTGGGCCTGGACCCGTTGGCCGTCCTGGCAGCCCTGGCGGGGCGGGGGCGCGAGCTGGCGGCCCTGCCGTTGACGGAGCTGCAGGCGGACCTGGGGCACGACGCGGTGCTCGCCGCCGCGCGCCGCACGCTCGTCACGGCCGTCGCCCAGGTCGGCGTCGACTTGAACGCGGCGGCCGCCTGCCCCTGGCGCGCGCCGCCGCTGGCGTACGTGGCCGGCCTGGGCCCGCGCAAGGCCGCGGCCCTGCTCAAGTGCGTGGCGGGGCTGGGCGGCCGCGCGAGGTCGCGGTCCGCCCTGCGGGGCGGACCCAACGGCCTGGGCCCGTCCGTCTGGCGCAACGCGGCCTCCTTCCTGCGCGTGCGCCGACCGCCGACCGACGGCATCGTCGCTCCCGACGAGTACGACAGCGACGACGACGACGGCGGCGGCGGCGGGCGGGGCGCGCGACACCCGCTGGACGACAGCCGCGTCCACCCCGACACCTACAAGGCCGCGCGGGCCATCGCTGTCGCGGCCCTGACCGGCGCAGACCGCCTGCCGTCCCGCCGCCGCCGCCGCCGCCGTGACCGCTGCGGCGGCAGCGAGTCCGACGGCGAAGGCGGCGGCGGCGGCGGCGGCGGCGGCACCGACGACGAGTGGGACGCGGCGGTCTTAAAAGCGGTGCTCGGCTCCGACCGCCCGGCCGACGTGGAGGCGGTCGACTTGGCGGCCGTCGCCGCGGGCCTGGGGGGCGCGCGGGGCGCGCGGGACGGCACGCCCGCCGCGGCCGCTCCCATGTCCACCGACGCGGAGCCGGTAGACGCGGAACAGGAGGCGGGGGAAGGAGGCGACGGCGCCCCGCCCCCGCCGCCGCGCCCGGCCTTCCAGGCCGCGCCGGCCTTTGAGGGCCACCGCCCCGGCTACGTGTACGGGACGGGGCGCGCGGGGACGGGCTACTACCCGGACCTGGACCCGGGGCGCGCGGCGGCCGCGGCCGCGGCGGCCGGGCCGGCGCCCCTCCCCCCGCCCGCCCTGGCGTCGGCCCTGCCCCCGCTCGTCGACGCGTCGTTTGAGCTGGTCGCGCCCTATGGCGAGGTCCGCCCCGACGCCCCTCCGACGCCGGCCGACGAGTTTTGGTTGGCGACCGGCCAGCGCCCGGACACGCTGCGGCCCGGCCTGCCCGTCGACCTGGTCATTCGGTGGGCGGGCCCGCACGAAGCCCGGGGCACCCTGCCGGCCTGCGGTGGCGTGGAAGCCGTCATCCCCGCCGACCAAATCACGTCGAGCGGCGGCGGCGGCTTTGGCGGCGGCGGCGCCGTCGACCCGCGCGACTACTTCCGCCCGGGCGACGTCGTCGCCGCGCGCGTGCTGGACCTGTCGCCCGAGGCGTGCGAGGTCCGCGTCGCGACGGCGTCCGCCGTCCTCAACGACGCGGGCACGTGGGAGATGCGGTACTGCGGCGACGTGGACGTGCATTACGCGCCGCTGACGCCGGCCGAGCGGTCGGCGCTGGCCGAGCGCGCGGCGGGCGGCGGCGCCGCCCGCCGCAAGGCCGCCCTGGTCAAGCGGCCCATCGCCCACCCGCACTTTGACAACATCACGGAAGAGGAGGCGGTCGCCCGCCTGGCCGCGCCCGAAGCCCCCGTCGGCGAGGCCCTGCTGCGCCCGCACCCGGCCGGCCCGCACAAGCTGCGCCTGTCGCTCAAGCTGCACGCGGGCGCGCACGGCCCCATCATCCTCCACCGCGACGTCCTGGAGGCCGGCAAGGTGCGCGGCGGCAAGGGCGCGGCGGCCGCGCCGTCCGCGCCGGGCCACCTGGCGCTCGGCCTGCCCCTGTCCGTGGGCCTGGGCGCGGCCGGGCTCAAGGAAACGTACGACGACCTGGACGAGCTGCTGGCCCGCCACGCCGAACCGCTCGCGGCCCTCGCGTCCGACCTGGCGGCCCACCGCAAGTTTGTGGACGACAACGACTGGGGCCGGGTCAAGGCCCGCCTGTCGTCCGAATTCGCGGCGGGCGGGCGCCGCGCCGCCGCCTACTGCATCTGCCCGGACTACGGCCCGACCCGGCCGGGCACGTACTTCCTGGGCTTTGTCCTGCCGACCGCGCGCGCGACGCCGCACCGCGAGTACTTCAACCTGACGCCCGACGGCATTTACTACCGGGGCGAGGTCCGGCGGGGCGGCGTCGAGCGCGTCCTGGCCATCTTCAAGCGGGACCCGACCAACCGGGCGGCGGCGGAGAGGCAGGCGGCGGAAGCGGCGGACGCCGCGCGCGCGGCCGACGAGTTTTGGCGCAGCGGTGGGGGTGGGGGCGGGCCCGCCCCGCCGCCGCACGAAGAGTACGGCGGGTGGGGCGCACCTGCCCAGCAGGCCCCGCCGCCGCCGCCGCCGCACCCGCAACAGTACCCGTACGCGCAGCAGGGCTACGGGTATTGAAGCAAATAGAGGGAGGGAAAGGGCGCCCACCGCAAAAAAAAAGAGGGCAAGGGATGGGGATGGGGATGGGATGGATGGAGAGAGATGCGGGGGGAGAGAGGCGGCGGAGAGGTGCGCGTCGCGTTTTGTGGAGTTGAGGGACGTGTGTGTGTGCATGTGCGTGTGTGCGTGTGTGTGGATGCTTTTCTTCAAGTGCGCAGTTTCAACAATGCATCTCTCTAACACCGCCCACCCTCACCCTCACGCGACGGCGACGGCCGCGCCGTCGGGCGGCGACTGGCGCTCCCCGGCCCCCCCGCGCACAAACAGCCGAAACTCGGCCGGCAGCGACGCCTCGCCGTACGCCTTGTCCGCAAAGTACACGCACCGCAGGCGGACGGACGCGTGCAGGCGCAGGCGGACGACTTCGGCAAAGGGCGGGGAGCCCGAGTAGGCGCGGGCCAGGAGGGCCGGCAGGTCCAGGCGGACGCGGACCCACCCGCCGGACGACGGGCCGCCGTCCTCCAGGCGCAGGGGCAGGGACGCGAGGGCGGGCGTGACGCGCGGGGACGCCTGGAACGTCGACGCGCGCAGGCGGCGCAGCCCCCCGGCGCCGTCGCGCACTGTCACCTCGATGGACGTGTCCCCGCGGGTGTCGCCCGGAATGCGCTTCAGCACCAGGTCCAGGAACGGCAGGCGGACGGACAGGCCGCCCGCCCGGTCCGGCGGGCACGCGATCCACGTGGTCGCCGTGCTGGGGCCGGCGACGTCCAGGGCGGCGACGCCCGTGGACGCGTCGGTCACTCTTGTGACGGACCCGTCCTTGCCGGCTGTGTGGGTGGGGGGTGGGGTGGGCGGGCGGGGGTGGGCGGGGAGCGGGGTGCACCAAGGTCAAGGTTGGAGAGAGGGGATACGCGGGAAGATGAAGAGGCGGCGGAGCAATTGCTCCCGCCGCCCCACACCGTGCGGCTGCGCGGCGTGCGGCGCGCGGCGGGGCGGGTTAAAGACTCACCCTCCACGCTCCACAGCTGCAGCGGTTTGCTCCCCGTGGCGTTGAGGACGGAGAGCAGGCCGGCCTGATAGCTGTTCTTGAACATGGCCGCAAGCTTTTTTTTCCAGGTGTGGCTGGGCGGTGCACACGTTCCTGCGACCCACTCCCCCCTTTCTTTTCAGTTACGGCCGGCAACCACGGCCGTCCCACCCCCGCCGCCCGCCTTCCGCCGCCGCAGCCGCGGCCTCCCCGCTCACACCCATGCTTGACGCCGGGGCAGACGTGCCTTCAGCCGAGCCGGCAGACGGTGGTGGCGCGCAGCCGCCAGCGTCACCGGCTACCGCCGCCACCGCGCTCTCGCTCAAAACCGCCGGCAACGCCGCCCTCGCGGCCGGCGACGCCGCGGCCGCCCTCGCCCACTACGACGCCGCGTTGCGCGCGTTACGAGGCTGCGATGAAGGCAGCGTCGCCCGCACCACCCCACCCCTGGCCGCCGTGCTGCACGCCAACAAGAGCGTGGCAGCGCTGGCAGCGGGCGAGCCGCACACCGCCCTCGCGTCTGCCCGCTCCGCCACGGCCGCCGCGCCGGCCTGGCCCAAGGCCTGGCTGCGCCTGGTGAACGCGTGTGGGGCGGTGCAGGATGCGGGCGGCGCGGCGAAAGCGGCCCGGTCCGGCATGGCGGCCGCGGCGGCCGTCCAGCAAGCCGGCCGGGCGGCAGGCGGCGCGGCCGCCGCGAGCGCGGCCGGCGCGGCGGCGACCGCGGCCGCCATCCGCGCGGCCATGGACGCCATCGCTGTGCGGGCAGCAGGCGACGGCGACTACTCCGCCTTTGACGGCGCCGTCCTGGAAGTGCGCCCCGCCGCGGAGGGCGAGGAATGGTTGGGCCTGCCCGCCCCACCGGTCGCGGGCGAGGACGACGACGGCGACGAGGGTGGGGGAGGGGGTGGGGCGCCCGCCCGCCGCGCCCTGCCCCCGCCGCCCGGCCCGGTGCCCGACCAGGCCAGCGCCCCGACCCCACCCGGCCGCTCCTTCCGCAGCCTGCACGCCGCCCTGGCCGCCGCCCAGGACGGCGACACGGTCCTGCTGCTGCCGGGCACGCACAACAGCCTGGGTGCGTCGGTCGTCGTCGCCCGCCGGGTGCTGATTTCCGGCGGCGGCCTGCCCGGGTCGGCCAACCCGCTCCGGTCCGCCACCCTGGACGGCCGTGGCAATGTGCCTGCCATGCGGCTTGGGCGGGCGGCCGTCATTCACGGCCTCACGGTCGACGCGTCCGGCTTCCGGGAGGGCGTGCGGGTGGAACCGGGCGGGTGGGGCGTGGCGGACGTGCGAGGCGACTCGCCCCGCCCCTCCCTCCCGCCCACGCCCGCCCCGCTCCTGGTGGATTGTGTGGTGCGGGCCAGTGGGGATGATGGCGTCGCGGTCCTGGCACCGCCCGGCAAACCGGCGCCCGCCCGCCCCTGGACGCCGAGCCTGGTGCGCTGCACGCTCGGCCCGGCCCGCCGCGCCGGCCTGCGCGTGCGGGGGGGCGGCGCCGCCGTCCGCCTGGTGGGGTGCGTCATTCACGAGTGCACCGGTCCCGGCCTGGTCGTCCAGGGGCGTGGGCGCGCGGACCTGGGCGGCGGGACGCGCGTGGAGCGGTGCGGCGGGGGCGGCCTGGTCGTGACTGGGGCCGGGTCCCGCCTGGAGGTCCGGGACAGCGCCGTCGCCCGGTGCGCCGGCCCGGCCCTGGACGCGTCCGCCGGCGCGTCCGCCCTCATCGGCCCCGCCACACGGCTGGACGGACCGGACGGCGGGGGGCTGTGGGCGTGGGGGCGCGGCACGGCCGTGCACGTGGACGGCGGCCACGGCACCGCCCTGTCCTCGTCCTCCACCTTTGCCCTGCTCGCCGACGGCGGGGCGGCGCTCAGCTTTGGGCCCGGCGGCTGCAGCGTGGACGGCGGCGTGGGTGGGGATGGCCTGGCCCGCGTCACCGCCGTCAATCCGTCGGCCGTGCCGCACGCGCCGCCCGCGCGGGCCTGGGTCGGCCCGCCCCCGCCGGCTGGCTGCTTCGTCTTCACGCCCGACCCACTGCTCGCGTGACGGCGGCGGTGCGCCGCCGCCCTTTTCAAGGAGCAAAAACAGAAGGAGTTGTAACACCACACAACACACCAGACCCCGCCCCCCTCACACCGCCTGCCCCACCACCACCGTTTCACGCCTCGATCTGCTCGCGCAGGCGGCGGATGGTGGAGCGCACGGTCACGGCCGACCCGGTGTTGAGCGTGTACGCGCCGCCGGCCTGCGTCTTGCGGCAGGCCTTGCAGGACCAGATGCCGACCGCCGCGCGCTTGACCGCGTACTTGCCGCAGAAGGAGCACAGGTACTTGGAGTGCTGGGCGACCTCGATCTTCTTGACCTGCTTGCGCAGCGACGCGCCGTACCGCGTGCCGTACTTGCCGACGATGCCGACCTTCTTGGTGCGCTTGGACATGGCTGTGCTGCTGCTGCTGCTGGGGCGGCGGTGGGGGTCTCAGACGCCTGTGCGTTGGGGTGAAGGCGGGAGTGGGATGCGCGCGCGTGTGAGCTGGGGACGGCGGAGTGGAGAGGGAGTGGGATGGGGGCCGAGAGGGGGGGAGAGGCGCGCGGCGCGTGTTCTGGCTTCGAGGCGCCGCTGGCGGCACGGGTCCCACGCGCCCAGGCCCTCATGCCCGCCGGTTGGTCAGGTCCACCAACCCCTGGCGGTGCGTCCAGGCGGGACAGGAGGAGCCGTGCATGGCCTGGAGGCGGCCCCGGCCCGGGAGCCGGCGCGCTCGCACGAGCGATCGAAGCCGCCGCGGCCTGGACGGCGGGCCAGGGGCCCCGCCCACGCGCCGCACGCAGCCAGTGTCAAGCTGCGCGGGCGCGCCCTCTTTTGCGCATCAGCCAGGCGCTGCGGGCGCCGGATCCGACCGGCAGCGCGGCGGCCAGGGCTCGACGACGGCAGCCTTGCAAGGCTGCCGTCAGGCTGATGCGAGAGCCGGCCGCCGGCGGCGACCGCCGGGGCACAGCAACGCCCACGCGGGCATCTGGTCGCTTCCATGACACACAGAAGCGTCCGGAGAGGACGGCAGGAGGGCGGCCTGCGGCTGGCGGCCTGGTCGCGCGGAGGGACGCACCGTTTTTTCTTCGTCGCTGTGCAGTGTGGGGGAGAGGGGAGCCGAGCGTTGTTTTTTCGCTCGCTCGCTCATCACTGCCCCAACAACAGCCCGAGAGGACAGGGCGTCCCGTGGGAGGGGGCTTCTCTCTTTCTGCTCGGCGAGGGCCGTCCACGCACGCCCGCAGCCCCCCTGCTCCTTCCCCCATGCCAGGTCCGTCGTCGCGGCGGGTAGCGATGGTTTGGCGTCCCTCGGGCCACAGCCCGCATGCCTCTTGCCTCACACAAACTCACGGCCCGCCCCCACTCTCCACCACGCATCCCATCCACACGCAATCTAGGCGACCGCCCAGGCGGGTACGGGGCTCCCCCAGGTGGGCAGGTAAGTGCCACAAGGGAAAAACCGGCCGCCAAACCTGGGTCATCCACCCCACCACCGCGCCACCAGTCTCGACCACCCCTCTCCATCCCTCCACCCCCCAACCCACCCAGCTCCCGCCACCGCCGCCGCCACACTGGCACGGCGGCGGCCCGCCAGGGCCCTTCACGGCCGGCGGCGGGCCGCCCCCTTTCCCTCCTCCGCCCACCGCACACCCTCCGCCCGCCCCGCAACAACACCCGCTGTGGACGGAGCACCGCGCCAAGGACGGGCGGACGTACTGGTTCAACCGGGCCACGCGCAAGTCGAGCTGGGAAAAGCCGGAAGCCCTGGGCGGGTCGGCGGGCGTGGGCGTGGATGGCGCTGGCCCGGGCGGTGGCGACGCCTCCGTCAGCTCCGCGGCCGCGGCGGCGCTGGCCGCCACGCCCTGGCGCGAAGTCAAAGCCCCCGACGGCCGCCCCTACTTTTACAACCGCGACACCAAAAAATCGGTGTGGGTGTGCCCGCCCGAGCTGAAGGCGGCGCGGGAAGCGGCGGCCGCGGCCGCGGCGGCGTCCCGCCCCGCCGGGCCTGCGGGCGGACTCGCGCCACCGGGCAGCGTCCTGCCGGGCGCGGCCGAAGCGGCGGCGCTCGCTGCGACCGCTGCGCGGGAGGGCCGCTTCATGTACGCCACGAAAGCCGACGCCAAGGCCGCGTTTTGTGAGCTGTTGACGGCGGTGGGCGCGCGGTCGACGGACGCCTGGGAGGCCGTGCTCCCGTCCATCCAGGCCGACCCGCGGTTTGCCGCCCTGAAATCCAATGGCGAGCGCAAGGCCTGTTTCACAGAGTTCCAGGCGGCGGCGGCGAAGAAAGAGGCGGCGGCGGCGCGGGCGGCGCGGGAGGCGGCCCGGGATGCTTTCACAGCGTTCTTGGCGTCGGCGGGGCTGGACGCGTCGACGGCCAAGTTTTCCGACGCCGAACGCGGCCTGGGCGCCGACCCGCGGTGGAGGTTGTTGGACGCCGCCATCGCGGCCGCGACCGGCGCGCCCTCAGTCGACGCCGTGTCCTCCGCCGCCCGCCGAGAAAAGGAAGGCCTGTTTGCGGACTGGGTCCGGGGCGCGCAGCGGGCGGCCCGGGACGCGGCCCGCGCCGCGCGCGACGCGGCGGCGGAGGAGCTGTCGGCCTGGTACGAGCGGCGCGGCTGGGTGACCTCGACCACCCGGTGGCGGGATGCCGAGCCCCGCCTGGACGCTGAAGCAGCGGGCGACCCCGCCGAGCACAACCCGCACGCCGCCGCGGACAGGCCGACCCGCTTGGCCGCCTTCTCCAAGCTGGTCCGGCGGCTGTGGGCGGCGGAGGACGGGGAGCGCGCCCGGGCCGAGGCAGCCCGCGCGCGGGCGGAGCGCCGGGCCCGGGACGCGTTCCGGGCGGTCCTGGCGGCGGCGGCGGCCTCCGGCTCCCTGGCCCCACGCACCCGGTGGCGGGAGTTCCGGGCCAAGCTGCTGGCCGGCGGCGAGGCCGGCTTTGGCGGCTTTGGCGGCCGGCCGGCGTCGTTTGCGGGCGCAGCAGACGGCCCGCCCGCCGCGGGGGCCGCGCTGGAGGCGCTGGAAGCCGCGCCCGCCGGACCCACGCCACGCGACCTGTTTGTGGACGCGCTGCTGGACGTGGAGGCCAAGTTTGCGACGGAGCGCGCCGCCCTGCTGGAGGCGGCCGTCCGTGGCGCGGGCCTGTCCGTCCCCCAGGCCGTCGCAGGCGGGACCTCACCCACCGCGGCCGGCGACCTGGCCGCCCTGCGCGTCGCCTTTGACGACGCCGCCGAAATGGCGGGCGGTCCGGCCAGTGCGGCGAGCGCCGCCGTCCGAGACCTGGTGTGGGCCGAAGTCGTGGGCAAGGCGGCCGCGGGCGAAGCGCTGGTGCTGGGGGAGGACCCCCCCGCCGGAGGCGAGAGCGAGGGAGAGGGCGACCGGCGGCGCCGCCGCCGCCGCGGCCGGTCGCCCTCCTCCGACAGGTCGGGCGACCGCCACCACCGGGGCTCGCGGCGGCGTCGGGACGGGGAACGCGACCGGCGTGGCGGCTCGTCGCGGCGCGCAGAGTCCGACGAGGAAGAGGGAGAGCTGTAGAACCGGGGGGAAACGCGCGAGACTTTTTTTACAGAGAGACTACCGGGCCCCACTCCACCCACACACGGGCGCCGCGACCTCGCCGCGAACGCGTCTACCACCCACCCTGCACGCCGGCCGCCTCTCCCTTCACACGCTTCGACGGCACGGCGGGGACGTGCCGCCTGCCAGGCACACGCACGCTGGCTTTGCGGCCGGCGCTGTCGCGCAGCTCAGCGGCCGCGGCCGCAACGACCGTGCCCGGCGCGTTGCGCACGGGGACGACTCGCCGCGTTCCGTTCAGGTACGCGCCTGCCAGTGTGGGGTGTTGCCCGGGGCGGACGAGCGTCTCCACGGCCAGCTGCGGGTTGGCGGCTTTGAAGGAGGGGAGGACGGACGAGAGAAAGTCGCTGTGGGTGGAGGTTGGAGCGTGGGAAGAACCAGGCACGGGGGGGGAGCGTGAGAACGAGCGACGCGGGAAGGGGGCCGGCCGCCTCCGCCTGCTCCAACATCCAAAAAAACTCACCGCGCCCCGGCGGAACTGCCGCTGAACTCGCAGTAGGACAGCGTCAGCTTCTGCAGCTGCCACACGCCGCGGCGGGCCATGGGGAGATGAGTTGAGGCCCTGTGTCGATTTGGCCAGCCGTCTTGCTTTGCGAGCAAAAAACAAGGTGCGGAGGGAGGACGGTGGGTTCGGCCCGCACGTGCTGTGTGGCGGGGCGTGCGGATGAGAGGTCTCGCGGACAGGGAGGTGCGCGGGCTTGGGACAGTGGGGCTCGTGGCGCCGAGACTCTGGGACGAAAGAAGCAGTGAGACGTGCGGGCGAGGCCGCCGCGCGTCTCACTGCAGCAAACATTGGGAGCGGGCGTGAGTGTGGCCGCACCGCCGCCCGCGCGGCGCGCTCCCGCACCATGCATTGGCTCCGGCCCAAGCCCGAGGCTCCGGCCGACCCGGCCACCAAGCTGGCCGGGTACCATGAACTGGCCAAGGTGCGCGCGCAGCTGTGGCGGCAGTGGCAGCCTCTTTTTGCCCTGTCCGCGCTGTCTTGCTCAACCCCCCTGCACGCCCCAAAAAAAAAAAAACAGGATGCCATGGACCGGGCAGCCTCCCGCGCCGCAGCGGGCGACACACAGGGCGCATCACAGCTCTACGCCCTGGCGGTGCGCGTGGCGGGAGAAGGCCTGGCCCTGCGCGTCCCGACCAACGGCCTGGGGCCCGTGGCCTCCACGCCGGCCGCCCACCGCGCCGACCTCCACGCGTGGGCGGCCGCCGCGGCCGCCGCGGCAGCGGGACGGGGGCCGGCGGTGGGTGCGGTGCCGGCGCCTCCCAGGACGCAGGCTGCTGTGCCACCGCGGCGAGGGCCGTCGCCGCCGCCGCGGGCACCCTCGCGCGGCCGGGCGGCGGCCACGGCCGCGCCCACCCCCGCCGCGGCCGAAGGCGACCGCCTGGCCGCGGACGTCCTGGCAGACACGCTCGACACGCGGCCCCCGCCGCCCTGGGCCTCGGTCGTGGGCTTGGACGCCGCCAAGGCCGCGCTGCGGGAGGCGGTCGTCCTGCCCGCGTCACGCCCCGACCTGTTCCGGGGCCTGCGGTCGCCCGCGCGCGGCATTTTGTTGTACGGCCCGCCCGGCAACGGCAAGACGCTGCTGGTCCGCGCGCTGGCCGGCGAGGCCGGGGCGGCGCTCATGTCCGTCTCGTCCGCGTCCCTGACCTCGCGCTGGCACGGCGAGGGCGAGAAGCTCATGCGCGCCCTGTTTGTCGCCGCGGCGGGCGTCGCGCCCGCCATCGTTTTCATTGATGAAGCCGACGCGCTGTTGAGCGCCCGCGGCGGCGGCGGCGGCGGCGGCGGCGGCGAGCACGAAGCATCGCGGCGGATGAAGACGGAGTTTCTCACCTGCTTTGACCGCCTGGCCGCGGCCGCCGACGGCGGGCCGGGCCCGGCCGTGACCGTCATTTGCGCGACCAACCGCCCCGCCGACCTGGACGACGCGGTGCGCCGCCGCCTGAGCCGCCGCATCCTTGTGCCCCTGCCCGACGGCCCCACCCGGCGCACCCTCATCGGCCGGCTGTTGGACGCCGGCGGTGGGCGCCCGCGCCCAGAAGAGCTGGACATGCTGGCGGCCGCGACGCAGGGGTACTCGCACGCCGACCTGACCGCGGCGGGGGCCGAGGCCGCGATGGCGCCGCTGCGCGAGCTGGGCGAGCGGGACTTGGCGCGCGTCCCCGCGGCGGCGGTGCGCGGCGTGACGGCGGCCGATTTCGCGGACGCGTTGCACGTGGTGAAAGCGTCGGCCAGCAGCGCGGACGCGGCGGCGCTGGACGCGTGGACGGCACAGTACGGGACGCGAGGGTGACGCGGGAGGCGGGGGGGGGGGGGGGGAGAGGTGGGGAGAGGGGAAGAGGTGAGAGGGCAGTGTTTAGAAGGACGAACAACAATCATCGCTACAAAAACCTTGACAAAAAAGAGAGACACGCGCACAGCGTCAAAACAAAACCTCACTTGGCCGCCCGGCGCCGCTTGGGAGGCGGGGGTGGAGGGGGTGCAGGCGCAGCGGCGCGCGTGCGGCGGCCCGTGGGCGGTGGCGGTGGCGGAGGCGGCGCAGGCGGGCCTGCCCGCCCGGCCCGCCCGCCGCCACCCCGCCGCCCAGGCGCGCGCGAGTCGCCGCCGTCCTCAGGCCCGCCCGGCAGGCCGCCGCCGGCCATGACGACAGTAAGTGCGGGCCGTGGGCCACGCGGGCCGCCACTGCGCGTCGTGGGAGGTGGAGCAGCGGGCGCGGCCGCCGCGGGCGTCGCGGCGACGACGCGCCCCGACACCCGCGGGCGCAGCGTGCGCCGCGCGGGCGTGGGCGTTGCTTGGGCAGGCGCAGACCGGGGCGGCCGGGCCGGCCGGCGTGCAGGCGGGCTGGCAGCGGCTGGTGCTGCCGCAGCACCAGCAGCACCAGCAGCAGGCACCGCCACCGCGGGTCCCGTGTCCGCGCTGGCCACCGCACCGGCGACCGTGCTGGCGGCGGCGGCGGTGATAGGCGCCGCGGTCGACCCGGCCACGCCCGACCCGCGGCGGCCGCCGGGCCGGCCGCTTGCCCGGGGAGCGGCCGCGCTGCCCCGCCCCCCACCTGGTCGGTTTTCATCTGCAACCACAGCCACCGCGTCCGAGCCGGCGGCCGCGGCGGTGGCAGGCGCGGTCGTGGGCGTGCGGCCGGCCGTCGTCGTGCCGGGCGCGTCGTGCCCACTGCCGCCATTCCCCTGACCACCAGCGCCCGCGTCCGCGTCGTTTTCGTCGACGGCCGCGATAGGCGCGGCGCCCGAGTGGGCGACGGTGGCGGCGGCGGGCGTGGGAGCGGGGGGCTCCCCGGCTGCCGGCTCGTCGGTGGCCAGCGGGCCGCCACCTCCACCACCACCCGCGCCCCCCGCCACGAGCTCGCTGCCCGCCGCAGGCGCGGCCGCGCCCTCGACAGCCGCGGGCCCAGGCGCGTCACCAGTCAACGAAGGGTAGCGCCGCGGTTCCATCAGCGGAGAAGTGACGACCGCACCGGCAGGCGCGGGCAGCGGCGCGGCCGTGGACGCCGCGCGCGGCGTGTCGGCGCCGCCCGCGCCACCAAACTCGCCGCCCCCGCCCACGGCCCGGCGGTGGTAGTGGAAGGCCGCAGCTTGTTGGTGGTGGGGCAGGGGAGCGCCCGCTGCTGGTGCTGGAGGCATGGCCACCGGCGACGCGGCAGCGGCGGGCAGGGCGGGCGGCGGGCTGGCCGTGACCGAACCGAGGCGGCGGCGGCCCGGGTGGCCGCCGCCACCAGGCGGCCCACCCGCCGCGACCGACAGGGCGGCGGCCGCGCTGGGCGCGGTGGCTAAAACAGCGGGAGCTGCTGCCAAGGGAGGTGGTGGTGGTGCGGGAGGGGGGCCCGCGCCCCGGGCGGACGCGGCGGGCGCGACGACGACGGGCCCGCCGCCCAGCGTGGCGCCGCCCTCGCCCGCGGCCGAGAGGTTGACAGCTGGCGGCGGCGGGGGCCGCGCCACACCGCCGCCACCGCCGCCGCCGCCGCCGCCGCCACCGCCACCGTCACCCGCACCGGCCATGGACGGCGACGGACCCGTGCCCGTCGGACCCGTGTGCCGGCCAGCCGGCTCGGCAATGCCGCTGCCGCGCACGCCGCTGGGTTCGGCGGGTTGGTGGCTGCCGTCAGCGGTGGTCGTCGCATGGCCGCCTTCCCGCCCGCCGCCTCCACCCGTCCCGCCGCCGTCCAGGTCGTCATCGTCACCCGCCGCGGGAGCCACAACCAGCTCAGCATTGGCAGGCTCAGCAGGGGCGGGCGCGGCCGCCACTTCCACCGACGGCCCGGCGGAGTGGCGGTCGCCGCGGCCGGCGCCGGGTGCAGCCGACCCGCCCGCCCGCTGGCCTCCCTCTCCACGCCCGCCGCCACCCACGGCCACAAACACGGCTTCCTGGGGCACGGCTGGCTGGGCGTCAACAGGCAGGCGCAGGCCGTCGGACGCGGCTTCCGGGATGGGGCCGCCAGCGCCGGGCGGCGGGCTGGCGGAGGCGGCGCGGAAGGGCTGCCGCACCTGCTGCGCTGGTGCGGCCGCCGCACTCGCTTCAGCAGCCGCGCCGCCCACGCTCGTCGCCGCCCGGCCGCCACCGGCCGGCGGTGGCCCAGCCAGAATGGCGCTGGCCGCCGGGTCGCCTGTCAGCGATTCGCGGGCTTGGACCAGGTTGGGCGGCGGTGGCGGGGGTTGGGCGGCGCCCGCGGCCGGCGCGTCCATCCCTCCGCCCGCCGCGCCGCTGCCTGCACCGCCACGGCCACGGCGGCCCCGGCTGCCGGCCGCGGCGCCGCCGGACCCAGACCCGCTGCCCGCGCCACGCATGGACGACGAGTCCGTCTCCGGCCCACTGGACCCGCCGTCGTCCTCGGACAGCACGGTCGCGTGCACGGACGCGGCCGCGTGCTGGGGCGGCGGCGCGACGGGGACGGGGGCGTACGGCGGGGGTGGGGGCGGGAGGGGCGCGGGCGCCGCGTCGGCCGCGGGCCCGGGCGGGACAGAGCCGGCACCCAGGCCGCCGACCACGCCGGGCGTGCCGGGCAGGGGGCCGGCCCGCGGGCCCGCGCCCGACGCGGCCGCTGCGGGCAGGCCAGGCGGGAGCGGGCGGTCCGGCCCGCTGCCGCCGCCACCTCCAGCCCGGCCACCGCCGGCCACCGCCGGGGGGGCGGCTTCGCCCGCCGCGCTCGCGTCGGCTGGCGGGGCGTTGGACGCGTGGGCGTGGCGTGGGAGGAAGCCGCTGCCCCCACCGCCTCCACCAGTGCCGGGCCCGGGCGTGCGGCCGGGCAGGCCACCACCCCCACCCGCCTCGCCCTCGCCAGACGCGCGCGGCGGGCGGGCGGGCGGCGCCCAGCCCCCGCCGTCCAGGCCGCCGCCGCCGCCGCCTAGAACAGCAGACGCGGCGGCCGTCATGGCAGCCGCGGCTGGGAAGGCGACGGGCGCAGCCGCCGGCTGGTGGTGGTGGTGGTGCGGCGGGAGCGGGCCGGCCGCGCTGCCGTGGGCCGGAGTCGCACCGCCGCCGCCGCCGCCGCCGCCGCCGCCGCCACCACCGCCACCGACGCTTGTCCAGGGCAGGGGTGCCGCAATGGGAGCAGCCGCCTGCATGCCCTGGGCCGGCGCCAGCGGCGGCAGGCCGGCGTCGCTGTTGGCGGCGGACGGGCTGTGCGTGTTGTGGAGGTGGGCGGGGTGGGGATGGTGCAGGTGCGGGTGCCAGCCCGCCGCCTGCCGGGGCTGCTGCTGCTGGGCGGACGGCGCATCGGCGGGCGGGGCGGGCGGCGCGTGTGCGCCCGGCAACGCAGGCGGCCCGGCCGCTCCGTCCCAGCCCAGCGCGGCGCCGGCGCCGCCCGTCACGACCGGGCTCGCGCCCGTGGCCTGGCGGTGCAGCGGCGGCGCGCCCACGGCCGACAGGGCGGCGCCAGACGCGCCCGGGCCAGGCGCGCGCCCGTCCACGCCTCTGTCAGGCGGGTAGCCACCAACCCCGCCGCCGCCGCCACCGGTGGGACCGCCGCCCACGCCGTCGGAGGGCGCGGGCCCGCCGCCGTCGTCGATGCGAGCTTCCGCCGCTTCGGCTGGGGGCGGGGGGGGTTGGGCTGGAAGGGCAGCAGCAGCAGCAGCCGCGGCCACAGCGGCGGCGGCGGGCGCGGGCGAAGCGTGGTACGGAGGGACGGCCGCGGCCAGTGGCGGCATGCCGGGCGTCGTGGGCGTGCCGGGCAGGAGGTGGGTGGGCGGGAGCGGGGCGGCGGCAAAGGCGGCCGCGGCCGCGGCAGCAGCGGCCGCGGCGGCAGCGGTGGTGGGCGTCAGCACTGCGACAGGCGACGCCGCCGCACCGCCACCCCCACCCAGGTGCTGGAGCCCACTGCCACCCGCGCCGGCCAGCCCACCGCCCGACCCCCGGCGGGAGATGTTGACGGCGGGCGGCAGGGGGTGGTGGCTGAGCGGGGCGTGCCCGCCGCCGCCGCCGCCGCCGCCGCCGCCGCCTGGCCCGCCAAGGAGGCGGCTGGGGTGGAGAGGCGGGGGTGGAGCGCCTGCCCCACCAGCCCCACCAACGCCGGACGTGGCGGCAGCAGCACGGCGGGCAGCAGCGACGGCCGCGCCCGCGGCCAAGGCAGCGCGCGCGGCCGAGCCGCCGCCGCCGCCGCCGCCTCCACCACCACCTCCACCTCCAGCCGCAGCCGCGGCAGCCGCGGCCCGGGCCGCGCCCGCCCGTGTGTGGGACGCGCCACTCCCCGCCGCGCGTGCGGCGGAGGGCGAGGGCGGGTACCGCGGCGGCGGCGAGGCGGGCGGGCGCCAGGCGGACGAGAGGAGGGAGGCAGCCCGGGGAGGGGGAGGGACGCCGCCGCCGCCTCCACCGCCGCCGCCGCGTGGTGGCAAGGGCAGCGGTGGGTGGTGCGGTTGTTGCTGGCCTGCTGTCGCTGTCGCGATGGGCGGCAGGGCTGGACCTGGGCCGACGGCGTCCGCGGCCGGGCGGGCAAAGGCCGACGGCGGCGCGGGCGGTGGCAGCGGCACGGCTGCAGCGGGCGCGGCCGGCGCGGTGGCGGCGGCCGGCTCGTCCGCCGGGCGTGGGGACGGGTCGGCGGCGGTTGCAGGCGGGCCGGTTGTCGCTTGAGCCGGCCCAGGGCCGGCGGGTGTGCCGCCCACGGCGGCCGCGGCCGCAGCCGCGGCCTCGACCACGGCCGCAGAGCCCCGGCTGCCGCCGCCGCCCCGCCCACGGCCGGGCGTGGCCCGGCCTCCGCCGCCGCCTCCACGCCCGGGCCGTCGAGACCGGGATGGCGCCCTGGACGGGCCTGTGGCTGGTGCGGCGGCGGCGGCGCCACCGCCCGTCGTGGCCACGACGGCAGGCGCGCCGGCCTCGCCCTCGCCGCCCTCTTCCGCGTCGTCGGCCGCAGACTGGGCCGACGACTCGCCGGCTGACGCGCCGCGTGACCCCACAGCCGCCGACGCCGCAGCCAGGACTGCCACGGGGTGAGCTTCCCCAAAGGACAGGGCCGTCGAAATCTGGGACCGGGCGATGCGCTGAGGGGAGGTGGTGGGACGACGACGACGGGGGGATGAATGGGGATGGAGAGGGTGAGGGACGCGCGGGGGTCGCGGGCCGATGTCGTGGCCCAGCCAATGGCGGCTCGGCGCCCTCCACCCGCCCGCCCGCGGAAAACCAATTGCGGCACCGCCACTCGCTCTCCCAGCGTGTACTAGAGTCCATGCTGGCATCGCGTGGAGCGGCGGAACAGGGCTGCGGCATGGAGCAAGGGCGGCGTTGCGGGCGAGACATCCGTTGCCACACAAAAAGAAAAAAAAACGCACCGGACTCGCGCCGTACGACGGCTCGGAATGCTCGCCCGCGCCTTCTGAGGCTGCACCGGCGGGGTCCGGCACGGCCTCGCCGACGGCGGACATGCTGCGGGGAAAGAGGCCAGCAAAGAGACTAGGCCCGGCCCGGCATTTTCTTTTGTCGGCGACGGCGCGCGGGCCGTGGCTTGGTTCCGCAGAGTGAGGCCAGGGTGGAGTGATGGAAGGGGGGGACGAGAGGGAGGGCGCGTGCACACGCACAGCTTGCTACACAGTTCTGCACTACACACTACGACAGTCTCTACGCCTCCTCGGCCTCCTCCTCCTCCGCGGCCAGCTTGGCGGCCAGGGCCGCGCGCGCGGCCGCCGCGGCCGCGCCTGGAGGGCGGACGGCGGCCGCCACACTCCCACCACGGCCGCCGCCTGGAAACGACGACGCACCGCCGCCGCCGCCGCCACGGCCGCGGCCCAGGCCCGGGAAGGACGTCGCCCGCGGCATGGCGGGCGGTTGCGACGGTGGAGCGCTCGCGCCACCTCCACCACCATACGCTGCAAAGAGCGGGCGGGTGGGTGGGGGTGGTGGCGCGCGCGCTCTAGGCGCGGCCGGGGCGCCGTTGCCCTCAGGCCCGGCCGCCGCTGCTGCGCGTTTGGCCGCCGCCGCCGCACTGGCCAAGCCGTCGTCCGCCGCCAGGCCCGCCGCCGCTTCCCCCACCGTGCGCGCGCGCGCGAGCGGCACCACCAGCAGCGGCCCGTGCGGGCCCGCCACGGGCGCGGCGGCCGCGGCTTCGGCACCCGCCCGGCTGGTCATGACGACCACAGCCGCGGCTGTTGCCTTGCGCGACCGCTTGGACCCGGGCGGCGGCGGCGGGCGCATCACGACCTCCGCCACCGGCGCGATGCTTTCCAGCGCGGCCTTCAAGTCGGCCGGTGACACCTCGCCGTCGGCCGGCGCCCACGTCACCTTCAAGCTGCGGGCGAGTTCTTCCCGGTCGGACGCAGACGGGACGGCCGGAGGCGCAGGGCGTGGAGGTGGTGGTGGAGCCGCCGCCGCTCTCGCGGCTTTGGCCGCGGCACGCACGCGCGCGAGCTCGGCCTGCAACCGCGCCGCGGCCGCCGCCTCAGCCGACGGCGGGCCGCCTGACGCCGCGCTCTCACCGCGCTCACGCGCCGCCAGGTCGGCCATCATGGCGGCGCGGGCGGCGCCGCGGGCGGCGTCCCGGGCGGCCCGGGCGGCGCGGGCCCTGTTGTGGTGTGGAGTTGGGGTCGAGGGGGCAGGGGGGGTGAGCGCACGCGAGAGCGCTCTCCCCCCATGCGTCGGCCGAGACACACGCCGGCCGGCCCACCCAGGGTGCTGCCCTCCCCTCACACACACGCACGCACACACGTACTTCAACACGTCATCCCACGCCGCGCGCGCGCCAGCATCCGTCAGCGCGTCGTACGCCTTTTGCAGGGCGTCAAACTCGGCGGCGGCGACGGCCGCGCTCACGCCGCGCGCCTTGTCCGGGTGCTTGACGAGGGCCAGCCGGCGGAAGGCGCGGCGGATGTCGGCGTCGCTTGGTGGGGCGGCGCCTGACGCGGGCGAGGGCAGGCCCAGGACTTCATACGGGTCCGGGCCGGCCGCGTCGATGGATGGTGGGTCGTCCATGTCTTTTTTTTTGTTTGGCGGTGTGAGTATCAGCAGGGGGACGGCAGCATCTGCACACGAGGGGGAGAAATGGGTGGGTGGGTGGGTGTAGCCCGCCGCTTCCCATGAGGGACAGGCAGGCGTGTGAGCGACCCCAGCCGAGGGACGGAGGGGATGGTGAGAGCGCGTGTGCGTGTGGGCTTGCGACGACGGCGAGGCTGGGATGGATGGGACAGACCCTCCTCTCGACCCCCCGGGAGGGGGTTGGGGTTTGCAAACCGTTCTCTCTTCTCTCCCTGCCCACCCACTCCCACCCACCTCTGTCACCGCCCGCTGCACAGCAGGCGTCGGTTGCCCGGGCTGCTGTTGGTGGAGTTGGACGGGCTAGGAGGCGCGGCGGCGCCGCCGCCCCCTCCACCGCCGCCGCCGCTCCCGCCGCTCCCTCCGCCGCCGCCATCCCCGCTGCCCTTGCTCTTCGACCGGACGTCGATGGACGGGATGGGCGGGAAGTTGTTGTTGCCCGTCGAGCAGGGCCCGCCGTACAGGGCCAGCGCTGAGGAGACGGACGCGCCCGCCCGGCGGCCGCCCCCGGACCGGCGGAACGGGCGGGCGACCAGGCCGCCGCCGCCCGCCTTGGTCCCTTCCGACGCGGAGACCGACTGGGCCGCGGACGCGCCCGCGCCGACGGCCGAGTCCATGGACGTGTCCACGCCCTCGCCCGCGGACGCGTCGATGCCGCCCGCCGCGCCGTCGCCCGACCCGAACGTGTAGCGGGTCTCGGACTCTGGGCCGCCGCCTTTCAGGGCGCGGCGGTGTCGTGCCGCGACGGCGGCGGCGCCCGCGCGCCCCGAGGCGGCCGGCCCTCGGCCGCCGAGCCGCGCGTGCAGACCGCCGCACAGCGCCGTCACGGCGGTCAGGGCGACGATGGTCAGCAAGACCAGGAAGGGTGGGGCGGGGCGGGGGCGCATGTGCGTGCAAAAGGTGGTGGGGCGCGAGCGAGGGCCCCAAAGCCCCCTCGAGCTTTGAGAGAGTGTCCGAGGCCGCCCGCGCGCGTGGGAGCGGGAGGGTGGGACCCCCCCCCCCTCCCCCGCCCGCCGTTCCATTTCAACGCGGGCGCCCGCCGCCTCCCGCCCAAGGCCACCAATGTTTCGGCCTCCGCCGTCAGTGCTAAATTCACGAAAGTCCTCGGCGCGCTCAGGCAGCCAACAGCGGCGCGGGCGGGCCCCTGCCTGGTGCAAACCTGCCAACAAGTCACAACATGACGCCCCACCCTTGCCCTTGCCGCGCCCTCCGACCTCCTGTTGGTGAGGTCGCCATCTCGGTCGCGCCACTTACCTGAGCTGTGACTGCCTCGCGCTCAAGCAGGCGAGGGGTCCGGGCGGGCCGGTCTGCACCGCACTCACCGCACGCCGGCCCGCCTGTCTCCTGGTCAAGTGCCAGAGAGCCAGCTTCAATTTTTTCAGGGACGGTGTCGCGTCCGCGCGCCCGTCCGCCCCCCCACCTTTCAAAGACTGTGAACACACACACGTGCTTGGAGAGGAGAGACGTTTATTGGCGGTGGTGGGACAGCGCGCGCGTGCCTGGGTGGGGCGGGGTGTTGGGTGGGCGAGGAGGGGAGCTGGGCGCAGGCCTGGAAGGGGAAACGGGCTTTTTCACAGTAAAGAAGAAACGAAGAAACAGCGGCCAACAAAAAAGGGAGAGGGATCATGGCCTCCAACCCACGCGATGTTGAGGAGCACGGCCAGGACGAGGCGTCCGCGTCTGGGTGAGGGCGGTTTGCATTTCGCCTCTCGTCCACCGCCAGGCCATGGTTCCAACAACTGCGCCTGCTGCGCGGCCAAGCGGAGCCACGCCCGAGCACAGACACGGTCGTCGCCTTTTACTACGACCGTCTGGCGGGGCGTGGCACTCACATCCGCATCCACCAATTTTTAAAGTCGTGTAATACGACGCCCTCCCTCTCTAGAAACTCTGAACACACACTTGTGGTGGGAAAAAAATGGGAGAGACGGAACAAGTGGGGTGAGTGGCTCCGCCAGTCCGTTCCATCCGTCCCTGCACACCGCGCGGGCCTGGGCCCTCACGATGGGATTGGCAGCGGGGCGGGTGGGCGTGCGTGCGTGAAGAGTCGGGCGGCGGGTGGGCGCAGGGTCAGGGAAGAGACGCGAGAGTTAGAGACACGGAGCGAACGGGCTGTTGCATTTTTGTGTCACGGCAAGACCGGCCACACGCCTTTCTCTCCCCCCCACACACGAGCGGCGTGCACACACCAGCGCTGGCGAGCAAACGGCGGGGCCGTGCGCGGCAGGGCCAGGTCGGACGTGCTGTGTGCGTGTGTTCGAACGTTTTGAGGGGGGTGCCGGACGAGGGTCCGACTGCAGAAATTTCCTGTGCCGCTCCGAAGAGCAGGCGCAGGGGGGAAATCTTGATAGTTTTCAAACAGCAAGTGCACACATCGGTTAGGACCTCATTTGTCGTGCAATCGCCCCAAGCGCAAGTGATAAGGTCAGAAACTTCGCGCGCCCGCGCACTATAGCCGCTGGTTGACAATAAGGACAACGTGTTGTGGCTTAGGGACCACCCCCCATACGCGCTGGTTGACCACCCAACCCCCGTCCTTGCCGCGCCCTCCGACCTCCTGTTGGTGCGTTCGCCACCCCGGCCGCGCCAGGTACCTGAGGTGTGACTGCCTCGTGCTCAAGCAGGCGAGGGATCCGGGCGGGCCGGGAGAGAAGCGAGAGAGAGAAAGAGACTGGGCAAGGGAGAGAGACTGGCCAGAGAGAGAGAGACTGGCCAGGGAGTACGACTGTGTGGGGAAGCTTTTTCACAGTGAACAAGAAACGAAGGAACAGCGGCCACCAAAACAAGGGGGGAATACCATGGCCTCCAACCCACGCGATGTTGCGGAGCTCGACCAGGACGAGGCGTCCGCGTCTGGGTGAGAGAGCGTGTGCCGCGCATGCCGCGGGTTCGAGGCGAGAAAATGCCGGGCGACTCGAGGCACTTGCCTCGACTTGCGCGGCATTGGGCGTTGAACCTCGTCCCAATAACACACCCCCTAAAAAGGTCGTCCGATGGCGAAGCCACCATGCATGACGGCAGCCCGCCCACGGCTCCAGAGATGACTCATGTCGGCTTTGACCCCGACACGGCCACGCCGGAGCAGCGCCGCGACATTCGTCTAGCCTTGCGGCGCGAGTGCGCTACCTGTGCTGCTGAAGCTGAAATGGAGCTGGCTGCTGCCGGACTGGAGCTCCAGAAGTTGGAAAAGGCGTACATGGAGCACCTGGCTGAAGAAGAGGCGGAGGGAGGCGGTGGTGGCGGTGGGCCGGACGTGGGCGCGGCCAAAGTGGCCTCGGCCTGCGGGAGTGGCGGCGTGCCGCCGTGCGACCAAACTCACGTCCCACTGTCTGACCGGGTGTGGATGGCCCTGGACGCCACTCCCAAACCGGATGAGTGGCCACGGACCACACGCACGGGTTTGTGGCGGATTCTCCTGGTCGTTCAGATCGCCGAGCCGGACGGTGTGCGCAAGGCGGTGGAGGCCGCGGCAAAGGCGTGGGTGGCGGCGCGCGCGCCTGGGCAGGACAATCGGGTGTCTGTCTACCCCACCTTTGACGAGCTGGCCGACTTGTTTGCTGTCGAAAGCTTCATGTTTTTATAGGAGGGCAGGCAATACTTGCGTTTTGATGTTTTGTTACGGTTGGGGAGACGGACTGGAGAAAACCAAAACAAAATCCCAGGTTTCACTCCATGAAAACTAGCACAGAAAAAATTGAAGGACGTGGGGGGAGCGCCAGGGCGGACGACACGATCGCTGCGTCGACTTTCCAAGCCCGTCCACTCCATCCAGCTCACCTCGTCCGGCACGCGGAGTCACTCCGCGCCCAGGCGGACGTCATGGGAATGAGGTGAGGGTGCGAGGAGGCGGGTGCGCGACGACGAAACGGGCATCGGCGTCGCGGGCTGCAGTCTGGCGCCGCTGCGCAGGCGGCGGCGCCTGCGCAATCCTTTGGACAAGGTCGGAGCTCATGCCGCGGCGAGGTCTGCGTTGTGCATCGCAGCGCCCGACGCGGCGCGCCCGTCGGGGCGGTGCCGTCAAGTGTGCGGGAGTGAGACGCGAAACCCGGAGCTCCCAAGCTGTGAGTTTGTCTCCCAACCAAACTCTTTTTTTTGTGTGCGCCCATAAGCCACAACACGTTGTCCTTATTGTCAACCAGCGGCTATAGTGCGCGGGCGCGCGAAGTTTCTGACCTTATCACTTGCGCTTGGGGCGATTGCACGACAAATGAGGTCCTAACCGATGTGTGCACTTGCTGTTTGAAAACTATCAAGATTTCCCCCCTGCGCCTGCTCTTCGGAGCGGCACAGGAAATTTCTGCAGTCGGACCCTCGTCCGGCACCCCCCTCAAAACGTTCGAACACACGCACACAGCACGTCCGACCTGGCCCTGCCGCGCACGGCCCCGCCGTTTGCTCGCCAGCGCTGGTGTGTGCACGCCGCTCGTGTGTGGGGGGGAGAGAAAGGCGTGTGGCCGGTCTTGCCGTGACACAAAAATGCAACAGCCCGTTCGCTCCGTGTCTCTAACTCTCGCGTCTCTTCCCTGACCCTGCGCCCACCCGCCGCCCGACTCTTCACGCACGCACGCCCACCCGCCCCGCTGCCAATCCCATCGTGAGGGCCCAGGCCCGCGCGGTGTGCAGGGACGGATGGAACGGACTGGCGGAGCCACTCACCCCACTTGTTCCGTCTCTCCCATTTTTTTCCCACCACAAGTGTGTGTTCAGAGTTTCTAGAGAGGGAGGGCGTCGTATTACACGACTTTAAAAATTGGTGGATGCGGATGTGAGTGCCACGCCCCGCCAGACGGTCGTAGTAAAAGGCGACGACCGTGTCTGTGCTCGGGCGTGGCTCCGCTTGGCCGCGCAGCAGGCGCAGTTGTTGGAACCATGGCCTGGCGGTGGACGAGAGGCGAAATGCAAGGGCTTATGAGCGGTGCAATGTTTACTACATCGATGATGGCGGAGCTGTCAGAGCGTTTCACGTCCTGCGGTCCATTTTCGCGTGTACCTGAGATTCTAAGTCACCGTCTTAATTGGGCGAAACAAGTCAGATGGCCGAAGACGGTTCAGCGGCGGTCGATTTTTTGCCGCTTGCCCAGAGTGGCTGTGTGCCCGGCGTGGCTGTGTGCCCGCGGGCCCGCCCACCCCGTCACACCCCGCCCACCACACCCCACCCACCACACCCAGGCACCACACCCCGAATGTGTGCGTGTGTGCGTGTTCATGTGGGGCGGTCGATACTCAGCGGCGGTCGATTTGTTGCCGCTTGCCCAGCGTGGCTGTGTGTGTGTGCGGGCCCGCCTGCCCCGCCCACCCCCACACCCCGCCCACCACACCCCACACCATGCACCCACCCCACCCAGCCACCTCACCCCGAGTGTCTCTGTGTGTGTTCATGTGTTTCGGAAGGAGGGTGGGGGGAGAGCGGGTGCGCGCCGAGGGCGGGGAGTGCCATGCCCTCAGCACGCGCGCGGCGGGCGGGCGGAGCAAGCTCCGCCTGGTGCCCGCCGCCCCTGGAGAAATTGGACTGACAGTTACGCGCACGACATGCGTGCGCGGTATCGTTGTCAGACGATACAGAACAGTTTACTACAACTTGATCTTAGCCAGAAAGGCGAGATAGTTACCCGCAACCGACAGGCGGTCAGCGGTTCAAGTGAGTAGTCGCGACGCAACGCACGCAGAAAAGGGCTTACGGTGCAGTCTTTTTTCGGCGGGGGAGGCGCGCCACGCCACGGCCCACCCTCTCCCTCTCCAGTCCGACGCACCGAATGGGCGGTACCCGCCACGCCGGCTTGGCCGCCGGCGGAGGAGACGCAGTAAGGTGTGCCGACGGCTCGGCGGAGAGGCACAACGTGCGGCGGCGCGGCATTCGCGGCGAGCGTGCGCCAAGGCAAGGGCCGGCGGGACAAGGCGCACGTCCCGGCGCGCCCCTCCCACCGCCTCACTCAGGCCTGGACGGCAGGCCGGCACCAGCCGAGCCTGGGCGGGTCGCGGACGGAGGGTGTGGGGCGCGCCGGCGGAAATGGGCGAGCGGCGCGTGCGCGCAGCGCTGGCCACGACGAGCGCGCACGGCTGGGGACGACGCTGGGCCGGGCTCCGGGCCGGCGAGCGCGGGCGCGGCGGGTGGTGGGCCAGGAGGGCGCATGGATGGAGCGTGTGCGTGTGTGGCGGGCCGGGTTGGCAGTCCACGCGCGCACACGCCCCGAGAGAGATGTGATGAACACTCGGCCGAAACCCAGGTCTCTCCACACTCCCGTTCCCGAAGTGGGCAGCCGATTGACCTTTGGTCGCGCCCCGTCGTCGGCCACACCCCCGCGTGCGCCCTCCCACAACAATGACGCCGCCGCCGCCGCACGCTCTACCATCCAGGCTACCCCTGGCACGCGTGTCGAGTGGTGCAAGGCGCACGCCGCTCGCCCGCGCGCCGTTTCCTCACCGCCGCCGCCGCGGCTGCCACCTCCTCCGCCTCCCACCACCACTGGCCGCGACCATTGTCCCGCCGCCAGGCGGCCCGCCGCCACCGCTGCGCCCAGAGGCCGACGTCCCAGGCCTGTCGGCGTTCCTGGACACCCTCAAGTTCGACAAGCGGGACGGGCTGCTGGTCGCCATCGCCCAGCACGCGGACACGGGCGAAATCTTGATGCAGGCGTTTGCCGACCGGGCGGGGGTGAGCGAGTCCCTGCAAACGGGGCTGGCCACCTTCTACTCCCGCTCCCGGGCCGAGCGGTGGTGCAAGGGCGAGACTTCTGGCCACTACCTGCGCGTCCTGTCCGCGCACGCTGACTGTGACGGCGATTCCGTCGTGTTTCTGTGCGACCCCATCGGCCCGGCCTGCCACACTGGCGCGCCGACCTGCTGGTTTTCGGCGGCGTACCCGGCGGCCGGCGGGGGCGTGGGCACGGCGACTGGTCCGGCGGGCGCGGCGCTGCCCACCCTGCTGGCGCTGGAGCGCACCGTCGCGGAACGGGCGACCGCGCCGCCCCCGGACGACGGCGCCAAGCCGTCGTGGACCGCGCGGCTGCTGGCCAACCCGGCGCTGCTGGTCTCCAAGGTGCGGGAGGAGGCGGACGAACTGGCGCGCGCCCTGGAGGACGACGAGGGACCGGACCGCGTCGCGTCCGAGGCGGCCGACCTGGCGTACCACGCCGTCGTCCTGCTGCGGGCGGCGGGCGTGCAGGTCGAGGACGTGCTGGCCCAGCTGCGCGGCCGGTTTGGGGTGTCGGGCGTCGTGGAAAAGGCGGCCCGGCCGCCGAAACAGCAGTGAGTGGGAGAGGGAGGGCGGGGTGGCGTGGAGAGCGTGTGTGTGTGTAGAGCGAGTGAACGTGCCGTGTCCTGGCAGTAAGAGGGAGGCGTCTTGAGTGCCGCAGGTGGTGGGTGGGTGTGACCACCACCCTCCTCTGTCTCTTCTTCACACACGCGCGCCGCCACACCCCGCTGCTCAACAGTCCACCCGGCGCACGGCTCCCGCGTCCAGCCGCCAGTCCAGCGTGCCCGCCGCCCCTGGAGAAATTGGACTGACAGTTACGCGCACGACATGCGTGCGCGGTATCGTTGTCAGACGATACAGAACAGTTTACTACAACTTGATCTTAGCCAGAAAGGCGAGATAGTTACCCGCAACCGACAGGCGGTCAGCGGTTCAAGTGAGTAGTCGCGACGCAACGCACGCAGAAAAGGGCTTACGGTGCAGTCTTTTTTCGGCGGGGGAGGCGCGCCACGCCACGGCCCACCCTCTCCCTCTCCAGTCCGACGCACCGAATGGGCGGTACCCGCCACGCCGGCTTGGCCGCCGGCGGAGGAGACGCAGTAAGGTGTGCCGACGGCTCGGCGGAGAGGCACAACGTGCGGCGGCGCGGCATTCGCGGCGAGCGTTGGGAGAGGTGGGAGGGGCGCGCCGGGACGTGCACCTTGTCCCGCCGGCCCTTGCCTCCTCACTCAGGCCGGGATCCCGGCGGGCCGGCACCAGCCGAGCCTGGGCGGGTCGCGGACGGAGGGTGTGGGGCGCGCCGGCGGAAATGGGCGAGCGGCGCGTGCGCGCAGCGCTGGCCACGACGAGCGCGCACGGCTGGGGACGACGCTGGGCCGGGCTCCGGGCCGGCGAGCGCGGGCGCGGCGGGTGGTGGGCCAGGAGGGCGCGCATGGGATGGGGCGTGTGCGTGTGTGGCTCCCTCTGTCTCTCTCTCTCTTCACACACCCCGCCGCCGCTCAACAGTCCACCCGGTGCACGGACCCCGCGTCCACGTGCGCGTCCGTCCCCACCGCCGCCTCCAGGTCCGCCCACCAGGTCGGCAGCAGCCACGTCCGCGCGATGATGCGGAACCAGGGCGACCAGGCCAAGCCCGAGGCCGGGTCCATCATGGCTTCGAGCGCGTCCCGGTCCACCCACGCCGTGTCGGACACTTCGTCCGGGTTGGGCGCCATGGCCAGGGCCTCGCCCGGCGTGGACAGGCGGGCCAGCAGCACGTAGTCAATCTCGTGCTCGCCCCACACGCCGCCGTCGCCGCCGGGCGTGGGTGCGTCGTCCGCCGCGCCCGCCGCGACGCCGTCCCCGCCTCCTTCCACCACGTCCTTGCCGCGCTCGCCCGATGCCGGGTCGGGCGCGCAGTAGTGCAGCCGGGTCAGGAATTTGAAGGCGCCCGCCGGGATGGCGCCCCGCGGGATGCCGAGCTCGTGCTCGAGCTTGCGCACGGCCGCGGCCGCCGCGCCCGGCGCCCTGCCCGCCTCCACCTCGCTCAACTCGTCCACTTCCGGCGGGTCCTGGCCGTGCAGCTGGTGCGAACAGCACGTGTTGGTCCACACGCCCGGAAACGTGATCTTGGAGTCGGCCCGGCGCTGCAGGAGCAGGCGGCCGGACGCGTCGAACAAAAACACGGAGAACGCGCGGTGCAGGCGGCCGTGGGCCGACGTGGGCGAGCCGGGGATGAAGCGGTGGGCGGCCGCCTTGGACGCGCCGCCGGTGGGGACGTCCTTTTCATCCACGGTGATGACCTGGTCCGTCAGCATGAGGTCGGCCTGGGAGCCCGTGCCTGACGCGCGCGTTTTTTTTTTTTTGGATGGGGTGTGTGGGGTGAGAGCGGATGCAGAATGGGAGACGCACGAGCGCTTCTCGCACCCACTCCCCACGCCTCTCCCAGCAGCGGAGCGCGCCGGCAGCACGCGCCTGGGCGCCAGCCCGCGCGCGTGACCCCCCAACCCAACGCCCGCCATCCCCCCATCCATCCCATCGCCTTCTTCTCACCTTTCCAGGTCTTGGGCTTGATGCCCGCGGGCGCGGCGGCGGCGGCAGCGCTCGCCATGGTGGGCGGCGACGGCGGCGACGCAGACGCAGACACGACAGGAGGGCTCGTCCCCCGGCGCGGCCAGGCGAGGCGTGTGGAAGCGGTGTGCTGCGTGGGCGGCCGGCGGAGGAGGGAGCCTGAGAGGATGAGGGTTGGGGAGGATGGTCTGACAGTCAGGAGACAAAGGAGCGCGCCGTTTTCTCACTCGCGCCCGCCAACGACGCTGTTTCCACTGCTGTCCAGGCCAAGCGGACATGCATGCGCACACGGAGGTGCTAGAATCCAGCCGTCGCACCGCCGGGATCGGCAGCGCGACGCGCCGCTTCGTGTGCGGCCACGCCGAGTTCTCTCTCTCGCGCGCGCGGCTTTCCCTCTCCACACCTGCCGGCAGGGACCGCCACAGCATGCGCGAGCGGGGGCAGGAGCAACGACGCGCGCGCGCGCTGCGGTGCGCGGGAGTGAGTTGGTGGAGGTTGGAACTCCCCCCCTCTCCTCTCCGACCGTGAGAAAAAAAAAGCCGAGTGAAAGCAGGGGCACGCCGAGCACGCGCTTCCCGCGCGCGCTCACTGCCCATTCCCCGCTGGGAGAAGTTTCTCTCTGCCGCTCCCCTTCCGCCACCACTCCCCGCCTCCAGCCACCCGGCCGCGGACAACCCGCGTGCCGGGACAGCGCTCTCCAACCCCTGCCACCCACCCACCCTCGCAAAAATGACGTCCACCCTCCGCCGCCTGCTGTCCGGGACTGGCAACAACGGCGGGCGCGCCGACGATGCGGCGGGCACGCCCGTCGGCACGCCCCGCATGGTCTCCGCCGTCTCCCTCTCCGACTTCTCCATGGGCGCCGCCCTGGACGCGGCCGAGCTTGGTGCGTGCCTGGCTGGGGTGGGCGGGTGTCGGGGTGCTGGGTTTGGGCGGCCCGCGCGGGGCGTGTGTGTGCTCTCCGCCCTCCCTCTCTCCCGCCCGCCCTATCCCAGCATTCACGACCGCCACCTCCCCCGCTCCCCCAAACACACAGACACGCCGCCCTCCACCATCCCCTCCCCCGCCGCCTGCCTGGGCCGGGATGGTCGCCGGTCCCTGGACTCGTGCCTGTCGTCCGGGCGGTCGTCCATGGAAGCTGCGCCCTTCCACGTCGGCTCCCTGCCGACGAGCGGGAGCGCGGGCGGTGGCGCGAGCGCCGACATCCGCGCCGTCCTGTGGCGGTCGTCCACGGGCTCTGTGCCGCCAGGTGAGGATGGAGGGTGATGTGGGCGATCCATCGTGGCCGGGAGCGGGGTGCGGATCGCGGGCCGACGCCGCGCGCGCGCTGCCGAAAGGCGCCTCCCCCCTTCTTTGGCCGTTCCAACGACGAGGATTGGGTTTGCGTCTGGACGGACAAGGAAGACGCGCCGCGCCGCGCGGGCCGTGCTTTCGGGGCCGGCCGCGCAGCCTGCCGGGCGCCGCCCGCCCTCCACACCCACTCCATTGGACGCACCGCTTCCATCCCTCATTGGCTGGAGGCAGAAAGAGGAGGGTGGGCGGCCGCGACCGCGCCGCGCGGGGTGCGGGGTGGGGTGCGGGTCGAGTCGACTCACCCCCCACCCTCCTAGTCAGCCTCGGGAGCCCCCCCGTCTCTCCCACCTCCTCACCCCCTCTCCCCTCACCCACCCCCACACCCACCCACCCCCTCGCTCCAGCCTACGGCCCAACCCGCACGCCCGCCATCAACATCCCCCCACCCTCCGGCGCTGCCACCAAGGCGGCCTTGGCCGCGGCCGCCCTCGCCGTCGGCACGCCCGTCCACGGGACCGGCGGCGGCGCCATGTCGCCGCCCGCCGGCCCGACGACGCCGCTGGCCGCGGGCGCGGCTGAACCCGCGCGGCCGCGCGCGGCCGCCACGCCGGCCCGCCGCCCGCCCAAGACCCCGGGCAAGATTGACGGCCTGGACTACTACGAGTACGTCGAGCTGATCCGTGCGTCCAGCCTGTGAACAGCTGCGCGCGCGGACTCCAAGTCCGTCTCCCGACGCCCCCGTTGTGTTTCTTCGACAGCTTTTTTTTCCTCCCCCCCACCCTGACCGACGGTTTCTCCTCTTTTTTCCTTTTCCAAGACTTGATCTGATTTTTGGGCGGCGGCCTTGCAGTCGTGACACGGGTGCGAGGGCGGATTTTTTTTTGCGCGCGGAGGGCGTCCCCCCCCTCCGCGGCTTTTTCCTGTCCGCACCCTCGCCGAGGTTTCCCCATCCCCGCTGTCGGCCGACCCGCCCGCCCGCCCCTTCTCCCTCCCTCCACCCCCTTCCCTTCGTTGCGCCGCCGCGGCCTGAGGAAAGCAACCATGCGCCAGCGACGACACCCCGTTTTTTGACCGCAAGAGAGACATACCATCCCCCTCCACGGCACGCCGGCGGAGCGAGGCATGGAGAGAGAGAGAGCGACAGCACCCCTTCCCCCCACCCCACCCCTTTTTTTCCTCCCCATACGCCAGCCGAGAAAGAGAGAGAGATACGACATGGCCCACCCCTCCCCTGTGTACGGCGCCACGCAGCAAAAGGGACACGCGTTTGCGTGTGCGCGCCGTTTGCCACCCATTCGCGGAACAAGGCAACGGCGCGCGCGTGCTCACGCGCGGCCCCATCCACAGCGCGCGGGAGGCGGAACTTTTTACGGGTCCAAAACCTTTTTGTGTGTTTTGTCTTCGTTTTACCTCACGTCCCTATGTGTAAAGTCTGTACGCATACCGATCGAGTGAGAACCAAATTGGAGGCGGGACGCACCAACATGAAAGGGAAAGCAGGGCACACGGCAGCAGTCAACTCTCATTTTTCTACAGTGTTTTTCTTTTCTGTGTCCGACCCGACCCGACCCGCGCGAGCACACACACACACACACACACCCGACTCAGACAAGCACCACGACCTCGTCCTGGACACCCGCCGCGACAATCGCCGCCACCCAGGGCCGCAGCCGGTCCACCAGGCCCGCCAGCGCAGGGCGGGACAGGCCGCCCGACGCGGCCAGGCGGCCTAGGCGCGTGACGGTCGTAGGCGCGCGCGGCCGGCCGGCAGCCGCGGCCGCGTCGTTGCCGCCTCCACGCTCGCTCCCCGCAAAGACCAGGGTTTGCAGCACGGCGGGCAGTGGGGCGAGCGGAGGGCCGGCAAACGGGAGCGTGGGCGGAGGTGGGGGCGGCGTGCCACCACCACCTCCACCACCACTCGCACGACCACCGGCACCCGCCAGCACGCGCAAGTCCGCGCGCGCGTCCGCGTCCAGTAGGCGCACCCCGTCAGCCGCGGGCACCCACACCAGCGGCGGCGGCGGCCAGGCAGCCGGGTCGGCCGGCCCGCTTCCACCACCACCACCACCACCATCGCCACCGCCCTCACCATGCCCGGCCACTTCCCCGTCCGCGACCGCCAGCAGCTCCGACGGCGCGAATTCGGCTTTGTACCGCATTTTGGGGCAGGTGTGGATGTAGTAGCCCATGTAGTAGAACCGGAAGGCGTCGGCGACGGCCGGGTGGGCGGCCGCGGCGTCCTTCACCCACTCGATCTCCTGCAGGGCCGACCACCGCCCGAGGCCCAGCCCGCCCAGCCCCGGCTCCCAGAAGAAGTATACGGACGACAGGCCGCGGGGCAGGACGTCGACGACGCCCACGGCAATCAACGAGCCGTCCAGCCAGTACTGCTGGTGGGCGGAGCCGTAGGGCAGCGAGCCTGGTCGGCCGTCGTCGCCGCCGCCGCCCGCCAGCAGCGGGGTGTCGACGAGGAACCTCCTGAACGCCGCGGTGCTCAAGCCCGCCGGGTCGTCGCCGTGCTGGGCCGTCTGGTACCGGACGAACAACGGGAATTCGGCGGCGATCAGGGCGTCCGTTTCCGCGGGCGTGGCGCAGGGGACGGGGACGGTGCGGATTTCGAGCGACCGGCGCCGGGGCGGGTCGGTGGTGACCGGTGGGGCGGGCGGGCCTGCCGCCGCCGCCGCGGGCGCGCGCCGTGGGGGCGAGACAGACGAGGGCGGCACCGCCGCCGCGTCGGCTAGCGATGGCCACGACCGGCGGGACCGCACAGCGCGCAGCGGCGGCTGGGCGGTGGACGTCGTCGTCGGTGGCGCGGGCAGGCCCCCACCACCACCCCGCTCCGCCGCCGCCGCCTCCGCCGACGGCGCGTGGAAGTTGAGGTGGCCGCCCTCAGCCCTGACAGACCAGCCGGGCGGCAAGCCTCCACCGCCGGTGAGGGCGGTCGCCAGAGCGGTCGCCAGGGCTGCGGGCGGCTTGTGCGCGCTGCCGCTGGCACGCTTGAGGCGCGCGGCCAGCACCAGGCCGGCCGGGGAGGTGAGCGCGACGGTGGGGGGCAGCCGCCGGGCAGGTCCGGGCTTGGGTGGGGCCACGGGCAAGGCCGACGGGTCGGCCGAGCCGCTCAACAGCGCCGCTGCGGCGGACGCCAGCGCGGCCGCGACGGCCGCGCGGGCTGGGCTTGCACCCGGCGCCGGGCTGCCGCCCGGCGACCGCACGGGCAGGTCGCCCGCCTTGCGCTTGCGGTCGGCTCCAGTCGCAGGGACGGCCTCCCGCAGCAGGCGGGCCGCCAGCGCGGCCGCGTCGACGGGGCCGCCGCCCTCGGCGCCGGTGGGTGGCGGCGGCGGGGCAGCGGCCGGCGCGGCAGCAGCGCCGCCGCCCTCCTCCGTCGCCCGGCGCCGGGTCGTGGGCGGCCACGCAAAGGCGGGCGGCGGCCGCAGCGGGCCGCCACCGCCCACGACGGGCGACACGCCGCGCGGGGACGGGCAGCGCGGCGGCGACGACGGCGGGCCGGCGTCCGTCGCGGCCGCGCGGGGCAGCGGAAGGACCAGCGCGGGCGGGCCGTCGCGTCCCGGCGGGGGGCCGGCCGCCCACGCCGCGCCTGCCGTGGCCGGCGATGCGCCGTTGGCAGCGCTCGCCGGCCGGGCTGCTGGCGCCGCCGCCGCCGTCGGCGGTGGCAAGGGCCCACCGTCCAGAAAGGCCGCCACCCGCGCGAGGCACCGGCGCTGGGCCCGGCTCCGCGCCGCGTGCCGCACGTCCAGGCGGATGGTGTGGGCGACGCAGCAGGGCGGGCGCGTGGAGGACGCGTCGGCGCCACCTCCCCCGCCCCCACCCCCCCGCACGGCCGCCGTGGGCAGCGGGCGGTAGACCCAGCGGCCAGACCGGCGCCACCCCGCGTCGACCAGGGCATTGTAGGTCGCCGCCGACAGCGCGTGCGCCCACATGCCCACGGACGCCGAGGTTTCTCCAGGCGTCTCGCAGTAGCCGCAGTGGGAGGTGTAGGAGTGGACGTTGTCGACGATGGACAGGGTGGACGGCGGTGGAGGGTGAGGTTGGGGGCGAGGCGCGGGCGGTGGCGGCGCGACCGCTGTCGCGGTGCCGCCGCCGCCGCCTCGCTCCACCGTCGTGTCCGGCATCGGAGCGATGTGCGACCCCTGCTCAGCTCAGGCTCAGGCGTCAACGCCGCACAGGCTGGGAGTCCAGATGCCCGTGCTGTGCCGGTCCCGCCCGGACCGCGAGGGGCGCGAGCCGATGGAAGCGACGGCGCGTTTCTCGCTGTGTCGCTCTCCTTTCACGCGCGCCGTGGCGGGCTGTCCATCTTGTTTTTACTAGAACTGACAGGCGGGGCGGGGTCTCTGGCGTGTCAGCCACACGGTGGGTTGCGGCCGGCCAGTGCGGGCGCGCTTTCGCCGGTGGCGCGGTGGAGAAAAATCGTGGCAATGGGTGCTCTATGCCTCTCTATCCATGCAACCACCCTTCCAGTGCGCCCCACACCACCGCCCCAGCCGCGCCCACGTCCCCGTCCCGCACGTCTTCCAGTGGGGTGTGCGACACGCCGCCCCTGTCACGCACAAACACCATGGCCCAGGGAATGCGGCCCGCCGCCAAGGCCGCCGCGTCGTGGCCGGCGCCGGAGACCAAGCGCCGCCGCGCGAGCGGTGCGGCTGGCGGACCCGCGGGTCCGCCCTCCCCGCCGCCCACCTCCGCCATCAGGCCCGCCGCCGCGGCCGCGCCGCCCTCCACCAGCCGTGTCAACCGTTCATCAGCAGCCACCGCCGATGACGCGTGCGTCCGGGTCCAGGTGCAGGCCACGCGTCGCCGCGCGCACAGCGCAGCGACGGCGGCGCGCGCGGCGGCCGCCGCGCCATCCCGCCCCGCGTCGGTGCTGTCGCGGACGTCGACGGAAAAGGCCGCGCTGCCGGGGATGACGTTCGGCGCGCCGGGACGAAAGGTCATCGTGCCCACCGTGCACACCAACGCGGGCGAGGGTGGAGGCGGGACGAGGGCGGCGGCCGCGAGCCAGGCGGCCAGGCGGTGGGCGTGCGTCCGCTCGACAAGCGCCGCGGCGGCCGCCCGCACCGGCCGCGCCCAGTCCCGCGCCCGGCCAGCCTGCCGGCAGACGCGCTCAATGGCAGACACAGCCTCTGCAGCAGCAGCACCGGCGTCCGCCCGGTCCCGCATCGGCACCGTGCCCGCGTGGCCGGCCGTGCCGACAACCTCCACGGTGAAACGCGCCTGGGCCGCAATGGCAGAGACGGCAGCCGCCCGGGCGTGCAGGCGCTCCAAAACCGGGCCTTGTTCCATGTGGGCTTCGACGTACGAGGCGTTGGACGCGCCAAGAGCCGCGGCCGCGACGGCGGCCGCGACGGCGGCCCGGCGGGACGCGGGCGGCGCGGCCGCGACGCCATCCCAGGCTGGAGCCGGCACGCCCGCCAGCACGCCGCCGGCCGCCCGCTCCGCCGCCGCGGCCGCGATCGCCTCCCCTAAACTCACGCCGCCCGCATCCACTGCAGTGTCCAGGGCGCCCGACCCCGCCAGCGTCCCCGCCAGGGCAGCCGACCCGAGGAACGTCGTGCCGAACCGGCTGCCTTCCTCATCCGCAAACGCCACGACCTCCACCGCTTTCCCGGGCGGGGGCCAGGGGGTTCCGAGTGCGGCCGCGGCTGTTTTGGAGGCTTCCACAGCGGCCAGAGCTGCCACTAAGCCCAGGCACCCGTCAAACCGGCCCGCGTCGGGCACGGAGTCGAAATGCGAGCCGAGGAGGAGGGTGGAGGTGGTGGGTGGAGTGCCACCAGCTCGGCCACGCACGTTGCCCACGCCGTCGATCCACACATCGCCCAGCCCCGCATCCCTCATCCAGCGTGCCAGCAAGGCCGCCGCCCGGGCGTGGGCCGGGCTCAAGTAAGGACGGGTGATGGCGGTGCGTCCGTCGGCGTCCGTCGCGGCCGCGAGGTCGGCCAGGCGGGCGAGCGGGGTCGTGCGCAGGAGGAGGACCCGCGCGGCGGCGTCCAGGGCTTCCACCGCCGGCGCCAGCGGGTGGCTGAGGCCGACACCCAGCCAGGCCAGCAGGAGGAGGACCAGCCCGGCGGCGGCTGCGTCGCCTGCGCGGGCCATGGCTTTTCGTTCGGAGCAATGCCGCCGACCCCCCCCCCCCTCCAGGCACATGAACCAACCCTCTGAAAAAAGTTTTCGCCTCCCCGTCTACACAGCGTGCCCCTACCCTTCCGCCTCCATGTCCTCCACGGCTTCCGCCGCCGCCGCAGCCGCCGCCGCCGCCGCCGCGGCCACTGCAGCTTCCGGGTCCGGCCGCGCCCGCCGCGCCGGTGGCCGGCCGGGCGAAGGGCTGCCCTCGCCACCGCCGTCTTCGACCCCTCCGCCACTGCCGCCTTCTTCGTCCGCGGCTTTAAACTCCCACACCCGCCGGCAGTACGGACACCGTGCATCGGCCTGGGACTGGCCCTGCAACCACCGCGTGATGCACTGGATGTGGAAGGCGTGGCCGCACGCGCCCCACACGACCGGCGCGTCGTCGCCGGGGCCCCTCGCTTCCGGCGGCGCGCCGTCGTAAGGCGCTCGGCAGATGCCGCACACATCGTCTCCCGCACCCCACGTCCAGGATGCGACGCCATGCCAGTGCGTGATCTCGACACGGAAGGACCCGTCGGACGAGCCTGTTTTTGTAGGTGTGGACGGAGGTGGTGAGGAAGCGCATCGTGCCGAGTTGTTTTGCTTTGTTTTTTTTTGCGGAAGGCGCGCACGCGCGCCTCTCGCTCCCAGGCCCGCGGCCTCGGCTCTCACCGTACACGGCGTCGTTGGGTGGCTGAGGGGCCGGCGGCGCGGACGTGCCGGCCGTGGCCATGGCTGCACGTGTGCGAGAGAGAGGAGGAACGCGAAACGAGCGCGCTCACGTCGGCGAATGAGCGCAGTCCCTGTCCGCCCCACTCTCTCTCTCCTGCAGGCCAGACTCCTATTGTGTTTCGTCCATCATCTTCGGGCGCTTCCCGGGCACGCGACCGCGCCCCACTCTCGCCGCCTAGCCCGACACCTGCACCCCTCTCCCCCCGCCGAAGCTTCTGCAACCCGCTCCTCGCCGCTGGCACAAAAAAATGCGCCTGACGCGCACGGTCAAGGTCGACGACGCGCACGACGACGCGGTCTGGTGCTGCGCCTGGGTGCCTGGGACCGGCCCCCATGGCGGCGACCTGATCACAGGCTCGGTCGACGAGTCGGTCAAAGTGTGGCGGCCCCCCGCCGCGGGCGGCGGAGGTGACGGTGCGAGCGCGGCCGACGCCGCGCCCGCCCCGCTCGAGCCGCTGCACACGTACGTCGGCCACACGCTGGGAGCCGTGTCCGTGGCCGTGGACGGCAGTGGCACGTACGGCGCGTCGGCTTCCCTGGACTCCTTTGTCCGCGTGTGGAGCCTGGCGGACGCGACGTGAGTGTTTTTGTTTTGTTGCGGTTCTGGGCGATGGCGATGGGGTGGAGAAAGTGCGCGCGGAACGCGGGGCCAGGACGAGCGTGCCTGGCCACGATCACGGGTCTGCAGGGAAGTGCAGGCATCGGCGCACGCCTGGGCAAATGGAGTGGAGATGGACAGAAGGCCGGCTCGCTCGGCGACGGCCCGTCTTTCTCCCCCTGACGGCCGCCCTCACCCACCCACCCCGCTCCGACTCCATCCATCCACACCAGCACCAAGGCCGTCATCGAAACCCCGCCCGGCGAGACGTGGCAGATCACGTTCGCCCCGCCCGCCGCCCAGCAGCGTGGGGATGACGTGTTGCTCGCAGCGGCGGGCGGCGCGTCCAACCGGGTGGTAATTTGGTCGACGGACGACGCGGAGAAAGTGGCGGAATTTTTACTGCCGGAAGCCGAAGGCGCCGACGGCGGAGACGCCGCCGACGCCGCGGCCGCGGCCGCCACCACGTCCGGCGCTGCCCAGCCGCGCCGCCCGGACCGGTTTGTCCTGTCCGTGGCCTACTCCCCGGACGGCCGCCGCCTGGCGTGCGGGTCCATGGACGGCGGCGTGGCCGTCTTCGACGCCGGGACGGGCGCGCTCCTCCACTCGCTCCCCGGGCACTTCAAGCCCGTGCGCACCCTGGCCTGGGCGCCCGACGGCCGGACGCTGGTCACGGGCTGCGATGACATGCTGGTCCACCTGTACGACGTGGAGGGCGGCACGCTCGTCGACGCCCTGTCCGGCCACGAGTCGTGGGTGTTGGGCGTCGCGCCGCACCCGGGCGGCGCCCACCTGGCGACGTGCTCGGCCGACGCGTCCGTGCGGGCGTGGGACTTGCGGTCCCGCGGTTCCGCCCTGCAGGTGTGCAGGGATGCGGCCGACCAGGTGTGGGGCGTGGCATGGGATCCGGCCGGGGCACGGCTGGCGGCCGTGTCGGACGACAAGTCCGTGCTGGTGTACAGCGGGGGCGGGTGAGAGGGCGTGTAGGGCTGTTTTGTGCGCGTTTTTTTTTTCGTGTTGGTTTGTTTCCGTATCAACGCTCGTTTCTCGGGTCACACGCACGCCCTGTGCGAGCACAGCCTCTCCCACGCGCCCACGCCGAAGAAGAAACACACACACACAACCTCCCCCTCCCCACCCCACCCCATCCCCCTCTCTCGCTTTTTCACCGCCGCCCCGCCGCGGCCGTCCCGAGCAAAAACGCAAAGTCCGGCCGGGACCGCAGCGCCGGCGGCAGCGCGACCGACCCGCGGCAGCAGGCTTCGATGCGGTCCAGCAGGGACACACCAGGCGCGGCGGAGTGGTAGGGCCGGGGAGCTTGGACGTAGTGGCGGGCCGCGTCCGTCAACAGGCGGCGCGGCAGGACAAACGCGGCGTGCGGGTCGACCAGCAGCGCCTCCTCGTCCACGTGCCCGCCGCCGCCGCCGCCGCCGAGCGTGCCGTCGTCCGCGTCGTCGTAGACGGAGTCGCCTGCAGCCGACGGGTTGGAGCCCGGGGACGTGAAGGGCGTGGACGCGCCGGACTTGGCGCGGCCGGCCGGCGAGCCGGGGTGGGCGGCCGCGCTGTCGACCGCGGCCTTCAACTCCCGCAGCAGCGCCAGCGTGTCCGCGCCGCCGCCCGCGCCCGCGATCCAGTCGTCGTGGTGGTGCTCCGTCAGGCGGTAGACCTGGGCCAGGGTGAGGGACGGGCAGGCGCGCCGCAAGTCGGCCGACACGTCAAAGCCCTTGGCCGCCCGGCGCACGCAGTCGGCCTTGCCCGTCAGGAGGTAGGCCGCGGCCTGGGACGAGCGCGCGAGCGCGGCGCCCGCGTCGGCCGGGTCGCCCGCCCACTCCGGGCCCACGTACCCCACCCACGCCGCCACGTCGGCCAGGCCGGCCTGCAGGGCCTTGGCCGCCGAAATGGAGCAGCAGTCCCGGCGCAGCATGAGGGCGTTGACCAGCTCCGCGTCGACGGTGCGCAGCGCGGCGTGCACGACCGCGCGGCACGCGGGCGGCGGCGCGCCCTCGCCCCGCAACGCTTCCAGCACGTTGGACAGGCCGCCCAGCAGGCCCTTCCAGGGCGAGGCCATGAGGTCTTCGTACGACCGGGCGGGCGGCGACGCGTCGGCGGCGGCGGCGCCCGGCCCGCGGCCGCCGCCGCGCGCGGCGGCCGCGGCCGCGCGCGCCGCGCGCTTTGCGTCGTCGCCGAGCAGGACGGCCGCGGACACGGGCAGCTGCTCCGCCACGCTGCCCGCCAGCAGGGCGTGCAGGCCGCCAAACTGGATCATGTCGTCGCCCAGCTTGAACAGGCCGCCGCAGTCCCGCCGCCCGATGGACCGGACCTTGAGCAGGGCGCCCAGGGCCAGGGTGGCCGACAGCCAGTAGGCCTGGCAGCCCAGGCCTTCCGCGTCGGCCGCGGCCAGGACCGCGTCGCGCAGCCGGGTCGCGGCCGCGTCGACTTCCGCCGGCCGCCACGCGCCCGCCCACGTCAGCAGGCACTCGCCCAACAGCCAGGCCGCAAAGGGCAGGCCCACCGCGTCGGACGGCGTGGCGCCGTGCTGGATGTTGACGATGGGCAGGCGGCGCGGCACGGACGCGTCCACCAGCGCGGACAGGGCGCCGTCCTGGTCGGGCGAGAGCGACGCCCAGGGGCCGGCGCCGCCGCCGCCGCCGCCGCCGCCGCGGGCCGGCGTCGCCGCCATCAACGCCCGCGGCGAGTCGGACCCGTTGGCGTAGGCGGCCCCAGGCTCGGCGGGCGCGCCGCCGTGGGCCAACGCCGCGCGCAGGGCCTCCAACTCCGCCAGCAACTCGCGTTCCCGGCCCGCCGCGTCGCGCGCGGCTTTCTGCAGCGCAGCCACGCGCGAGTTGAGCGCGACGACGCGCGCGGAAAAGTGCACGTTTTTCTCGCGGGCGTCCCGCAGGCCCGCCGCCTTGGCCTCGGCCTCGGCCACAGCCTCGTCGACGCGGCGGTGCATGGCCGCCCGGGCGGACGCCACCTCGGCTTCCATGGCCGTCCGCAGCGCGTCGATCTCCGCCTGCGCGACCGCGCGCCCGGCCTCGGCTTCCGCCCCGAGCGCCGCGATCGTCGCTTCCTTGGCCTCGAACTCGGCCGCGTACTCCTCCGCCGCGGACCGGACCTGGTCCCAGAGCCGGGCGTTCTCGGCGTCTTTGGCCCGGCCGGCGGACGCCGCTTCTTCGGCGGCGGCGAGCGCGGCGGCCTCGCCCGCCCGGGCTTCGGCGGCGGCCGCCTCGGCCCGCCGCGCCGCGTCTTCGGCCGCGTCGCGCTGCGAGCGCAGCAGCTCGACTTCCGCGCGCAGGGCGGCCGTCGCCGCGGCCTGGGCGGCTTCGAGCTCGGCGACGGCAGCGGCGGGCAGGGCGCCCGGGTCGCGGGGCGTGGACGACGCTGCGGCGGCCGCCGCGGCTTCGCGGGCCGACGACGCTTCCAGGCGGGCGGCCGCGGCCGCCGACGCGGCCGCGGCCGCGGCCGCTTCGGCCGTGGCGGCCCGGCCCTCCGCGTCCGCCAGCGCCGACCGCAACTGGCCGACCTGCGTCTCCAGCCAGGCCTTGCCCTCCTCCAGTTCGGCCAGGCGGGCTGCGTCCGCCCGCATGCCCGCCACCCGGTCCCGGGCCGCCCGCCCGCGCCAGGCCGCCTGGATCTTTGTCGCGGCGGCCGCCCGCTTCTCGTCCGCCGCCGCGCGCGCGGCCTGGCGCCGCCCCAAGTCCGTCGCCCGCCGGAACCGGGCCCGGGCCAGCCAGCCGCGCGCGTACTTTTGCACGGTCGTCGCCCGCCGGTTGGCGACGTGGTCCAGGAAGGCGCGCCGGTCCTTGTGCGCGCGCCAGGCGGCCTGAATCTTGAGGGCCGCGCCGCTGCCGCGCGCGTCGCGGGCCGCGCGCCGGCCCAACACGCCGCGCCACCGCGCCTGGATGAGCGTGGCCGCGGCGCGCGCCTCGCGCAGCTGGGCCCGGGCTTCGCGCCCGCGCCACGCCGATTGGATGACGATGGCCGACCGGGTCAGGGCCCGGCCGCGGGCGCCCTCCAGGGCCGCGAGCTGGCCTGCGCGCAAAAACACGCGCGTCCGCCCGAGCTGCCACCCTTCCAGCGCGCCGCCGGCGTTGGCGGCCGGGCACGTCAGCACCGCCCGGGCCGCCTCCGCCGCGCCCGCGTCGTCCAGGCCCTCCACATCCACCGGCTCGTACTTGCCCCGCCCGTCCGCCACCAGGATGGCGTACCGCGCGACAAAGGGCCGGAAGGGCTTGCGCGTGGGGAAGCCCGCGCACGCGATGCGCACCGCTTCCAGCACGCCGCCCGCGCGCAGCTGGTCGATGACGTACTCGGGCGCCAGCGCGCCGGGGGACGAGGCCGGGTTGGGCTTGATGCACCGGATGTAGTGCGGCTGGCACGCGTTGAGCGTGGCCATCAGCCCGGCCAGCTGGCGGCGGAACTGGGCGCCGACCGAGTTGAGCTTGAAGGCCGAGCGCCCGCCGCGGGAGGCGGCGGCGGGGCCGGACGCCGCGCCCTCGGCGGCGGCGTCGGCCGGGTCGGGCGCGAAGAGGTCGGCCAAGAAGGGGACGGACGACGCCGCCATGAGCGACGCATGCTCCGCGACCGTGAAGTCCCGGTTCTTGTCCAGCAGGGCCGCCGGGTCGTAGACGACCGCGCCCGCGTAGTGCTCCACCGCAAACGCGGTCGGCGGCCGTTTCGGGGCGGCAAACCGCGGGTGGGACGCCAGGCGCGTGCGCAGCGCTTGCGCCAGGTCCGCCGCCGTCGCCCGCGGCAGCCGGCACGCCTCGTCGATGAGGGGGAAGACGCCCTCCACGCCGGCCGCCCCCTCCAGCAGGTCCAGGCAGTCCTGGTTGTCGACAAAGTCGACGTACGACCAGTCGACGCCCTCGGCCGCGTACTCAGCCTGCTCGCCCGCCAGGACTTGGGCGTTGAACTGCTGTTGCAGCCGTTCGTTGGCCAGGTTGATGCACAGCTGTTCGAACGAGTTGGTCTCGAAGCATTCAAAGCCGTAGATGTCCAAGATGCCGATGGACCGGCGGGTGGGCGGCGCGGCGGGCGGCGCCGGGTGGGCGGAGGACGCGCCGTTGGCACCGGTGCCGCCGCCGCCCCCCAACATCGAGATGCGGCGGTTGATGGCCGCGACCAGCCAGTCAAACAGGCGGGCGTACAGCGTCTTGGCCAGGGAGTCCCGGGATTCCGCGGCGGCGGCCGGGTCGAGCGGCTTGACGATGCGCTCGCCCGCCGTCTCGATGGCGCGCGTGGTCAGCGCGGCCAGGAGCGCGTCCGCCGCCACGCCCAACAGCTCCGCCGCCTTGGCCAGGGCGGCCTTGGCGCCCTTGTCCTTGGGCTTGGCCCCCTCCGACCCGTCCGCCGCCCACTCGATGTTGCCCAGGTGCAGGACGGCGGCCACGCCGCGCAGGACGGAGTCGGCCGCCTCCTCGCCCAGGCCGATGACCCGCATCGCGCCCAGCGTGGCGGCCAGGCCTTCGCCGTCGTCGACGTCGTCGAGCGTGTAGGTCCCCGTCCCGGCCAGGTACCGGAAGGCTTTGGGGCCTTCTTTGGCGGACGGCAGGTGCCAGGCCTTGCGCTGGGAGGGGGACGCCCCCGCGACGAGCTGGTAGAAAATGTGGTACGACCGCTCGCCGGGACCGGCGCCGACCACGCGGGACCGTTCCAGCAGGTACGTGGAGATGGTCGCGCCCGCCACGCGGCCGGCGCCGTCGAAGCCGATCTCCACGAACTTGCCAAAGCGGGAGGAGTTGTCGTTGCGCACCGTCTTGGCGTTGCCGAACGCTTCCAGCAGCGGGTTGGATTCCAGCACCTGTTCTTCGATGGGCGCCGCCGACGGTCCGCCGCCGCCGCCGCCGCCGCGCGGGCTGGACGGCGCGACCTGGCGGCGGCCGCCGCCGCGGGCGCCCGGCGCGCCGGGGACGAGGGACCCGTCCTCATCCACCGCGCCGCCCGCCCGGGCGGCCAGGTACTGCATGACCAGCTTGGCCGTCTCCGTCTTCCCCGCGCCGGACTCGCCCGAAATCAGGATGGCCTGCCGCGCGTCGTCGACGCTCATCGCGCCGTAGGCCTGCTCCGCGATGGCGTACGGGTGCGGGGACAGCTCACCCAGCGGCACGCCGCGGTAGGAGGCCATCATGCGCGGGCCGTACAGGTGGCGGACCCGCTTGTGCGGGTTGGCCTGGGGGGTGGAGGGGTGGACGGCGGTGGGTGGGTCAGGGCGAGTGCGCGAGAGAGAAAAAAAAAAAGACGCCCGCGCTCCCTCACCACTCCCGACTCACCGCGATGAGGATGTTGCCCGAGTACGTGTAGATCATGTCCAGCTGGTACCGGACGCGCAGCGTGTGCAGGATGCTGCATTGTGGGAGAGGGGCGGGGCGTGTGAAGGCGGGGCGCAGCTGCGGAGGGGGGGAGGGGGAGCGGTCGATGCGCGCGACGCCCGCCCTTTTCGGTCCGGCCTTTCGGGGTGCACGCGCCGCTGCGGCAGCCCAGCCTCCCTCAAGCCGAGGTCCCGCACGTCGCGCTCTCAGAGCGCGCAGGCTCAGCAAGGCGGCACCTGCAACCCCTCCACCCCCCAACACCACGACTCACCCTGGCTCGTGCAAAAAGTCGGCGCGGACGAGGTCGTCCAGCGCGTCGTCCCGCGTGTTTTGCAGGGGCGCGGCCTCCGGGTCGATGGCGGTCAGGGTAGCGCCGTCCTCCGTCTCGACGGTCAGGCCGCCTGAGCCCACGGCGCGAACCGTGCCGCGGACCCAGCGCGTCGGCGCTTTCGGACGCATGGACGACGGCGCGGCGTCCGCGCCGCCGTCCGCCACCCAGACGGCCGAGCCGACGTGGTGGTGGGCCGCGTCGGCGCCCGGGCCGGGCTGACGGGGCGCCATGGTGCGTGTGTGGTTTCGAGTGGGAGGCGTTCGTGGCCCGCGCTCCGCCCCTCTCTTTTTTTTTTTTTCTGCTGTGCGCGCGCTCAACGCGGCTGTGCCGGGCCAGCGAGTGCGCGAGCCAGAGCCGGGTTTCTGCTGCGGCTCGTTCATTTTGTGGCCGCAAAACCAAAGCACGCCCACCGACAATGGCCCCACTGGATGACCGGGCGTCAGACGTCGTCGACCTGCTGGCCGACCTGGGGTGCGTGTGCATGGTGGAAAGGGGTGTGGGGCGACCCGTGAGGGCGCGAGCGGCTGCCGCTCCGCCGCCTAGCCCAATCCCCCCCCCCTCCTGCCACCGCCTCTTTCGAGCGCCTGGAGAAGCGCCCATCCCTTCTCTCACGGCCCGCGGTCCGGCGAGGGGTCACAGCACAAACCGCGTGCGTGGTGAAGCCTAGAGCTCCACCGTAGGCCGGGTCAACATGGGAGGAAACGGAGGGACGCGGCGCCGGGGCTGTCGTGGGCGTGCTGACGCGCGCCTCCAGCCCACCGCGCGTCCCTCTTCCCACACGCCTCCACCCACCCGGCAAAGGCCGGCGCGGACACGAGTGTGAGCACACTCGCTCACACTCCACACACAACACACATACAACACACAACACAGCCTGCCCGACGGCCTGACGGAGGAGGACGTGTGCGGGTGGTCTGCGCGCGCGCCGCTCCGGGAGGGCGCGTCCATGCTGGCCGCCGCGGCGGTCGCGTCGGCCGGCTCTCCCGCCGCGCCTGCCGCCGTCGTGGACGCGGCGCGGGCGGTGCGGGCGGCGGCGGGCGACGAGGGCGCGCCCGCGGCGGCGGTCGACGCGGCGCTGGCGGCGCTGGACGCCGCGCTGACCGGCCACGCCGTGTCCGCGCCCGCCGCCGCCGCCTCCGACACGTCCGGCCCCAACACGCGCCGCCTGGCCGCCCTGGAACGCGTCGGCGCCCGGATTGCGGCGGCCCGGCTGGCAGGGCTGGCGAAGGAGGCGGGCGGCGACGCGCCGGCGGCCACGGCCAGCGCCGCCGCCGCCGCCGCCGCGTCGCTGCCCGCCGGGGCCGACCCCGCCGCGGCCGCGGCCTCGACGGCCGCCCTGCGCCGCCTGTGCCGGGCGGCCGGCGTGGCGCCTGGCCCGACCGCGGCCGCGTCCCTGGCCGCCCTGGCCCCCGTCGCGGCCGGCCTGGCGGCGGCGGTGCCGGAGGCCTTGCTGTCCGCCCCGCTCGTCCCGCCCGCCGCGCTGGCCGACCCTGCCGTCGCGTCCGCCTTGGCCGCCGCCGGCCCGGCCCTGGCGGCCGACGCCGCGCTGCGCACTCGCTTGGCCGTCGGCCGGGCGCGCGTCACCCTGGACGCCCTCTTGGCCGCGCCCCGGCTGAGCGACGGTGGTGAGGCCGGCGGGCGGGCCGCCGCCTCGGCGCGCGCGGCGGTCGACGCCCTCATCGCCGAAACGCCGTCCACCACTTCGCCCGTCGACCTAGGTGCCATCGCGGCCGTCACGGTGCGCGATGTGCTGGCCTCCGGTGGGCCCACGAGCGTGCGGGTGCCGGGCGCGCCCGGCGCGGCGGTGGCTGCCACAGCCGGCGCGTCCATCAAGCGAGTGACGGTCGGCCCCGTCCCCGACCGCGGCGGGCGGGTGGGGGAAGGCCGGCCCGGTGGAGTGGGGCCGGCTTGGGCGCCACGGGCGAAAGGAGGCGGCGGTGGGGGCGGCGGCGGTGGTGGTGGCCGCGGCGGCGGTGGTGGTGGCCGCGGCGGCGGTGGCTGGGGAGGGAAGAAACGGCAAAAGAAAAAGTGAATGATGGAGGGGTGGTGTTTACTCCCAAGAAACCCGACACGGCCGGCGACGCCCCGTCACCTTCGCCTCCTGCTGATGCGCGGGCTCTCCGCGCACGCCCACAGTCCTGCGTACGTGACGAGCACGGCGCACGCCCACAGTCCTGCGTGCGTGGCGAGCACGGCCCGTCGTCGGCCCGTCGCCCGCGCGCGGCCAGGCATTGAGCCGCAACCGACGTGGACGGCGCTGCGCCGGCCCACGCCCATGCCGCCCACCCGTGCGGTTGCAGCTGATGAAAGCGGTCCGTCCACGCCTGCTGTAGCCATCATCACCACGGTGAGGGAAAGGAAGCAAACTGCACGGACGGCGCGCCTTTCCACACGGTGCGACCACACCTCACGCCCCCCCCCCCCCCCCCTGTCCAAACCCACGCGTGCGCAGGCCGGCTGCCGTTTTTGCGCGAAAGCGAAAGCAGCCCTGTCAGAGGCGGGCATTCCGTACGCAGAATACGACCTGGGCGCGGCGCCCGGTGCCCTCGCCGCCGTCAAGGCCGCGTCCGGGCGGGCGACCGTGCCCCAGGTGTTCATCGCGGGCGCGCTGCTCGGCGGGGCGGACGAGGCGGTCGCCGCGCTGGAAGCCGGCACGCTCGCGGGCGCTGTCGCTGCCGCGGCGGGCAAGGCGCCGCTGCCGCCGGCCATCGTGGACGCTCTCGGAGACAGCAAAAACGCGGCGGCCGCGGCGGCCGTCCCGGACGCCGGCCCGCCGCCACCCATCGCGGGCAGCGGCCTGGGTGCGGCCGACCTCGCGCGCCTGGAACAAACCGCGGCCGGCCTGGCGACCGGCCTGGGCGCGGCTTTCACGGTGGGCGCCGCGTCGGCGTGGCTGGACACCGCAGGCGAACCTGGCACCACGCTCGACGCCCTGGCGGCCGCCCGCCTGCTCTCCTTCCCGTGCGGCGCCGCCCCGCCCGGGTTTGACGCGGCGGCGCCCGTCCCCCGCCTGTCTGCCTGCCCGGCCGCCACGCCCCTCCTGCTCGTGCGGGCGGCGGCCCCGTCCCCGCCCCCCGCCCCGCTCAACGCCCGCTTTGCCTGGCTGGGCCCCGCCCGGCCGGCAGCGGCGGTGGCGGCCGGCCTGCGGGCCCGCATCCTGCGCCTGTACGACAGACACCTGGCGGCCGGCGGGCGGGGCGTCAACTATGCGTCCCTGGCGTCCGACCCGGCCTTCACGGACTTTGCCCTCGCCACGTCCGAGCTCCAGGCGTGTGGCGACGCGGCGGACCTGCCCGCCCGCCCGGACCGCACGGCGTTGGTGATCAACCTGTACAACGCGCTGATCATTCACGCGACGGCGGAGCGGGGCCCGCCGGCTGACAGCCCGCCCGCGCGCGCCCGCTTCTTCGGCGCGCCCGGTTATCTGTTGGGCCGCGGCCTGCCCGCCTTCTCGCCTGACGACCTGGAGCACGGGGTGTTGCGGTGCAATGCCCCCTCCCCCGGCAGCCTGGCCGGCCTGGTGCGGTGGCCGGGCGCGACGCACTTCAAGGGCGGCGACCCGCGCGCCGCTCTCACGCTGCCCCCGCCCGTCGACCCGCGCATCCACGCCGCCCTGGTGTGCGGCGCCAAGTCCTGCCCGCCCGTCCGCGTCTACGGGGCGAGCGGCCTGGACGCGGCCCTGGACGCGGCCGTCGCCGCCTTTGTCGAGGGCGACGACGCGTTTTCCGTCGACGAGGGCGCGCGGACCGTCACGCTCTCGTCCATTTTCAAATGGTACGCCCGCGACTTCCCGCCAGGGACGTGCGTCCTGGCCTGGCTGGCGCCCTTCTTGCCGCCGGACAAGGCGGCGGCCCTGGACCGAGTGGTGCAGGCGGCCGGCGGGCGGGTGGACCGGGTGCGCGTCGCGTACGCGCCGTACGACTGGGGCGTGAACGACGACGCGGGCGGCCAGTGACCGGGGATGTAGGGACAGGAGGGGCGCCCCCTTGCACACACGGTGGTGTGGGGTGTTACACACATGCCAGCGCGCGCGCGGGCGGCCGCCACTCTCCGCACGCCTCTCATTCGTTCACGCGTGCTCGCTGGGTTGCATGGAGCACGGAGGCACCACCCCCCCCCCGCCGCGTGTGTCAATGTCTTAAAGGGAAAGACTTTTTTTGCTGCTGCTTTCATTTCTTGAAGAAAGACTTTTTCTTGACGGGCAGCTCGCCCGCGTCCGTGATGGTCACCACCTGCGACGGCTTGCCCGACGCGGAGCCGACGGCCTCGATCTTTTTGACGACGTCCATGCCGTCGACGACTGCGGGAGGGAGGGGGGAGGGATGGTTGGAGGAGGGGGGTGAGCGGGCCCCGGCCCCCACGTGAACACACAGGCCGCCCAGGCGCGCTCCACACCGACCGACGGATCCCCTCGCCTCACCTTCACCAAACACGACGTGGCGCCCGTCCAGCCAGGACGTGACGACCGTCGTGATGAAGAACTGCGACCCGTTGGTGTCGGGGCCCGCGTTGGCCATGGACAGCGTGCCCGGCGCCGCGTGCGTCAGCGAAAAGTTCTCGTCCGGGAAGCGGGCGCCGTAGATTGACTCGCCGCCGACGCCGGTGCCGTCCGTGAAGTCGCCGCCCTGCAGCATGAAGTTGGGGATGATGCTGGGGGGGCATGGGGGCCGGAGGGGGGCGGGCGGGCGTGTGAGGGGCGGCGGAGGTGAGGGGGCGGGCCGAGGGCGCGGGCGGTTGAAACCCAGGCGGTTTGCGGCCCCCCCTGTATCCCCCTGCCCTCCCCGCCCCTCCTCTCTCACCGGTGGAAGGTGGAGCCCTTGTAGGCCAGGGCCTTGCCCTTGGTGCCGATGCCCTTCTCGCCTGCGAGATTGGTGGCGGCGGATGCGGGGGTGGGGGGGAGGATGATGAGCGAGTGAAGAGGGCGGGCAGGGGGTGGGGGCGCAGGGTTCCCCGTCCGCCCAAAAGCCCAACGCACCCGTGCACAGGGCCCGGAAGTTTTCCACGGTTTTGGGGACGGTCTTGCCGTACAGGCCCATGACGATGCGGCCTGCGAGAATGGGGGGCAAAGGTGTGGGGCGGGGAGTGGGTCGGGCGTCAGGACGGACTGAAAGAAAAAACGAATGGCGCGCTTTTCGGTCGATCGATGGAGTTGTGTGCGTGGCGCCCTCTACCTCCCCACGCCCACCACGCACCAGCCGGCTTGCCACCGATGGAAACGTCGAAGAAGACCTGCGCGAGAGGGGTGGGAGGAGGGGGCGTGAGGTGTGGCGGGCTGGGTTCCCGCCCGACTGGGCGCGCTCGAAACCAAAACGGGCACCAAAACGCCGTGCCTTGTTGGTGATGGTGCGGTCGGACGAGGCCTTGGTCGCGCCGTGGGCCAGGCCGGCCATGAGGGCGACCAGGGCGACGAGGGCCAAGGTGACGCGGCGGGAAAACATGGGGCTTGCGTGCGTGTGCGTGTGTCTGAGCGAACAGAGACAGAGGACTGGGACCTACTCGCGCTCGGCCCCCCGCCCTCTCTCACTCCGGCACTGCAGCGGCGCAACGCTCCCCCTCTTTTCGTTGCGTCCCTCCCCACAGACGACACCCCACCTCACCATGGCCGGCCTCGCTTCCAGGCTGTCCGGCATGTCCCTGACGTCGACGGTGAGCGAACATGGAGGCGAATCGACCGCTAGACGGCCCGGGAGTTTGCGTTTTTCCTGGCCTTGCGGCTCCGCGCCCGGCGAGTTTTTTGTGTGGCCGCCGGTGCGAGGGCAGGCGCCGCGCGCCGCTGCCTGCGCTGGGGGAGCCGGCCCGCCGCCCTCCATCCCGCTCAGACTGTTGCCGAGCGTCGTGAGCTTGTCTGGACGGGAGCCCAGGCCATTCCGACTCCCCGCGCCGCGGCGCGCGCCTCCCGCCCGCACGCTATCCCTGCCCCCCCTAGCCGCGTGTGGCGGCTCTGGGCCCGACTGCGGCGCGTTGGACGTCGCTCGGGCGCAGGCGAGCGGTCGCCTGCGCCCTCCAGTGCCTTCATTCGAAAGTCTAGAGTCCATGCTACTCAATGAGCTGGGTGCGCCCGGCCAACAACCACGCAAGCCCGCGCACCGCTCGCCCGTTGAGAGCCGCCGCCGCCCCCCGTCTTTTTTTCCTCCCACGCTTCTCGCTCACCCGCCTCACCCCCACCGCCTCCCACTCACACACACACTCACGCCCGCCTCCACAGCGCCCCGCGACCGTCGCCGCCCCGCGCGCGCCTCCTGCCGGCCGCCGTGGCTTGCACGTCGTCGCCGCTCGTGTGGCCGGCGTGGAAATCCCGAACGCCAAGCGCATCGAGTTTTCGCTGCAATACATTTACGGCGTCGGGCCGACGACGGCCAAGGCCATCCTGGCGGACACGGTGAGTTTCCATATAGAGCAGGCAGGAGTGGAGCCTAGACTGGTGGGATGCGTGCGGCGAGCAAAGAGCGCACTCGCTCTCCACGGCGCCGGAAACGGCAACAGATCGGTCTTTACTAGACCCCCTCACCCACTCCCCCCCCACCCCACCCCACCCCACCCACCCACTCATCACGCCACAACACAGGGCATCGAGAACAAGCGGACGCGCGAGCTCTCGGAGACCGAGCTGACGACGCTGCGTGACGAGGTGGAAAAGTACACGACGGAGGGCGACCTGCGCCGGTTCACGGCCCTCAACATCAAACGGCTGAAAGAAATTCAGTGCTACCGCGGGCGGCGCCACATCGCCAACCTGCCGACGCGGGGCCAGCGGACGAAGACGAATGCCCGCACTCGCAAGGGCAAAGCCAAAACCGTCGCCAACAAGAAGAAATGAGCGCGTGCCTGTGACGTTCCTTCTACGGGAAAACGACCATTCTTTTTTGTTAAAAAAAAACTGGGGAGCGGGGGTGGTGGCTGTCTCACTGCTGAGGAGGGGCGCTGTAAACAAAACTTTCGACGCCCGTCCTTTTTTTCACTTGTGACGCAACGCACGCGCGCTGCCTCTCGCCTGGGTCCGTGGCACACAGTGACAGGAAACCGGTGGTTAAAACGAAATCCGTCGCTGTCACAGGCCATACCCGTCGATGCACAGCCCGGCCTGGGCCGCCTCCTCCCCGCCACTCCCGCCGCCCGCGTCCAGTTCCGCGTCGTGCAGCAGCCTCCCTACCTGCGCTGCCCACTGGCCCGTGGCGAACGCGATGCGCACTTCCGCCTCCGTCAGTGGCGGGGCTTTAGCCGCCGCCCGCGCGCCGTTGGCTGCGGCGGCCGCGGCCGCGGCGGCCGCCTCCAGCTCCGCCTGCCCACCGTCAAAGCCGGCGCTGGTGGTCGTGGGCGTTGGCGGGCAGGCTTCCGTCACCACGGCGCCGAGCGGGGTGGCGCCCGGGCAGGACGACAGGGTCGGGCCGGGCGGGGCGCCGACGACGACCATGCCGTGGGCCAGGAGCGTGGCGTGGATGGACGCGAGGACGGTCTCGGCGCCGCCCGGGCCGCGGACGGGGCCGCCGACGGACGTGAACGCTGCACCGACTTTGCCTTTCAAGAGGGCGCCTGTCAGAGGCGGCGGCGGCGGCTGCGGCGTGGGCGGGCGGCTGGACGACGGCTCGCCTCCTGCAGCCGCGGCGACCAGCGCCGGCGGCGGCGGCGGCGGCGCGCGGGCCGGCACCCACCCACCCGCGCCGGGGCCGCCCAGCCCACTGGCGGCTGATGCAGGGCGCACGCCCGCCTGCAGCGGCCCGACCGAGTCCAGGAACAACCGCATCTCCCCGCACAGGCCGCCCTGGCGGGCGGGGGCGCCCAGCAGGATGACGTCCGCCCGCTCCAGGGCGCGCGCGTCCGCGACGGGCGCGTCCAGCACGCCCTCGTCAAAGGCGGCCGGGTCATCGCCGCGGACCGGGTCGCGCACGCGGTAGACGGTGACCCGGGCGCCGGCGACCTGTGTGTGGGTGGGTCGTTGTCGATGATGAAGACGGGGGGTTATGGCGGGGGGTGGGGGGGGAGTTGTCAGGACCTGGCCAGCGGCCACGTTCCAAAAAAAAAGGCGGCGGTGTCGCCACGCCCGGGGCATCGTCCCACCGCCTGACACGCATGCGTGTGTGTGATCCGCATCTCGCCTCTCCACCACGTCCGAGTCAACTGGGGATTGGGACACGGCCAAACGCACCGACCGCGCTCCCTCTGCCACGACATTGGCAAGTGTCACCAGTCGTCCGTAGAGAGAATAGTAGACGACCGCGACGTTGAAGCCCATGCTGAATGGGTGGGATGTGGCGTCCAGACGTGTGCGCACTCGCGCGGAAAAGCGCGGATTGAGCGGGACCCCCTGCCCTCCCGTGATAAAACGACAAGTGAGGCGACCGAAAAAAAAAAATCGCATGCCTTCACAAAACTCTATCCGTCGAAAGACAAAAGGTAGACCGCCGGATGAGTCGCCGTACTAGCGACGCCGGGACGCCCAAGTTCAAACCAGGGACGAGCCCGCCGCCATGGCCCATGCCTCCAGCCCTGGCCAAAGAGGCGTCGGCTGCCGGGAAGTCGGTCACGCCCGAACATGAACGCCCGCCCTCTGCCGCAGCCCTCCGCCCGGCGCCTTCTTCGCCACGCGCCGTCTCGGCTGGCACGCCGCCAGACGCTAAAGCAGGCGACCGGGCGGCGGACACGCGGGCGGCGGCCGGGACGGTGAAGGCGGCGGTGTCGCCGCGGGCGAGTGCGGCGGGCGGCGGCGCGCCGCCGCCCGCGCCCGCGCCTCCACACCCGCGACCCGCCCCACCCCCCGTCGTCGTCCGCACGGCCGCCGCGCCCGGCTCCTCCCTCCTCCGCCCGCCGTCCATGGGCAGCCTCGGCCCGGCCGATGTGCATGACGGCCCGTCCGCGTCTGCGCTGGCGGCGGCGGCGGCGCCCGGGCCGTCCGCAGCCGCACCGCCGCAGCAGCGCCGGTGGGGCGGACTGCTCGGCCTGGGGGACGTCGCGCACCACGTGCGGCTGCGCAAGCGCCTGCCGCTGGGCCCGCGCGGCCTGTGCGGCGAGCTGGGGCTGGACACGGACCTGAAGACGGGGGCCACGCTGCGCACGGCGGCCGTGACGTACGAGGTGAGGGTGGGCTGATGGCATGGACGGCAGAGGAAAAAAAAAACGGATGGAAGAGGAGGGGGTGCCCCCCCCCCCCCCCCCCCCCCCCGCTCCCAGGTCGAGCAAAACCGCGCCCTGCCCCCTCACTCAAACCCCCTCTCCCGTCCCCTCATCCCCCCGCTCTCCCTGCCGCTCATCCCCCTCCTCCTCCCTCAGGCCACCAAGGGGTCCACCCCGCTCGCCGCCCTGCGCGTCTCGCCCGGCGGCGTCCACGCCTGCCGCGTTTTCACGCTCACCCTCCCTTTCACGGGCGGCCGGGTCGCCGTGCGCGCGCGCGGCATGGCGGGCCTGGGCTGGAACCGCAAGCCCGAATTCTCCTTCGACGTGGACGACGTCAAGCCCGTGCCTCTGGTCGCGGCAGCGGCCGGCGCGGCGCTGGCCAGTGGCAAGTGCCTGTCCGTGGCCCGGCCGCTGGCGACCGCGGTCGTGCGGCTGCCGTCCCTGTACGACGCGTGGGCCATCCGCGCCGACGGCCGCTTTGCCGCGCAGCGCACGGACGGCGGGAAGGGCAACGGGGTGGCCGTCGACGTCAAGGAAGTCAGCTTCTTCCTGGACGTGTAAGAAATGAAAAGAGTGCGAGAGGCGTGAAAACAGGGAGAGGCGGCTCCGGGGTTTTCACCTTGCAACACCCACCGCCCGCCGGCCACCCGCCCCACCTCCGCCTCCATACGCCACGCCCGGCACGGGGTACACAAAGTCCAGCTCCCCATCGCCCGGCAGGGTGGCATTGCCGCGCAGGGCCGCCTCTGCCAGTGGGGAGACGGTCAGGGAGCGTGGCGCGCCCGCGCCGCCGGCGCCCACGCGGTCGGCGCGCAGGGCGGCCACGCGCGGCGGGCCGCCGGGCGTGGTCGGCGGCGCGACGCGCACGAGGGCCTCCCAATGCTCGACGGCCGGGTCGCCGGACGCGGCGTCGCCGCCGACGTGGCCCATGGCGGCTGCGGCAGCCACGGCATCCGCGTCGGGCGGACCCGACCGCCTCAACGCGAGGCGCAGGCGGACAAAGGCGACGGCCTCGGACGAGGCGGCGCCCAGGCGCAGGGACGGCGGGGCGAGGGCCTCGGCCGCGCTGCCGCCGTCCGCGGCGTCCCCACCACCCCCGCCCCGCCGCCAGAGCGCGGTCCGGGTGGCCCGCGCCGCCGCCACCAGCTCCATGAGCGCAGCATCGAAGCGCGCCAGGGCCGGGCCGCGCGCGCCGGGGAGGGGCCAGGCCCAGGCGCGGGCGTCGCCGGCGCGCGGGCGCGCAGGGACGGCGGCGGCGGCCTCAGAGGGCGCGCCTCCCCCACCCTCCCGCCCGCGCGGCACCAGTTCGATGGTCCTCCCTCCCACGGACCGGGCGCGCAGTGGGACGGGTGGAGAACCAGGCGGTGCGTCCGGGTGGGGCGCCGCCTCCACCGCGGCGGCGGACGCGTCGCCAAACGCGACTTCCAGCACAACGGCGGGCGGCGCGCCCCCGTCGTCGACGGCCGCGCGTTCGGCCGCCGCGCGCGCGCCGTCCGCGGCGGCCAGCAGCCCCGCTCCGGGCACCAGGCCGCCGCGGGGTGGAGGGGGCACGCCGTCCACGGCCACGCCGTACGCAGCGGCGGCCCAGGCGGGAGGTGGCGCGCCCAGGGCGACGCCGCCGGCTTTCGAGGGCGCGAGGCCGGCCCGGGCTGCGCCCACCACCCGCACCGCGACGCCAGCGGGGAGGCGGACGGCGGACACGTCAGGGTCGGCCAGTTCGACGGTGCTCGGCAGGCGCAGGGCAAGGGGGACGCCTTCCCCGGCCCCAGCACCCACCAGGCGCAGCTCCAGCGGGCCGGCGACGGTGAAGGGCGGCAAGGCGAGGGACGGCGGGGCCGGGGCGGTGGCGGGGGTGATGGTCGCGACAGACGCGCCCACCCCGCCGTCGTCGGCCTCAGCACTCACCACCGCCGGCGGCCACGCGCCCGTCTCATCCCAGCCGTCGCCTGGCGAGCCGGGCGTCCCCGGGAAGGCAGCGGCGGCAGTGGCCGCGGCGGCGGCGGCGACGGCGCGGGCGCGCGCCTCCAGCGCCGCACGGTCGGGGCCGAGCGACGCCAACAGCCCGCGCTCGTCCGCGGCTCCGTCCCTCGCGTCCTGGTCGTGCAAGAGCAGGCGAAAGGGCGTGCCGTCGATGTCCAGTGTCACAGCCTGTTCCTGGCCGGTCGTCAGGCGGACCGAGCCCGCGTGGATGGCCTCCAAAGAGTAGTGGGGCGCGCCCGCCCGCGCTGGCAGGGTGGTGGGCTCGTCGCCGGCGCCGCCACTCCCGCCCTCTGCCCGCAGGGCGGCGAGCGTGGCGTCTGCCGCCAGGCGGGCAAGGTCGGCCCAGGCCGGGGAAACGCCCGGGAGTGGGGCCGGCGGAGCGTCGGCAACGGCAGCGGCGGCGGCGGCAGCTGCCGCACCCAGCAGCAGGAGCAACGCGGACAGGCAGGCGGGCAGGGCGGCGGGCACGCGCCGCAGCAGCTGCGCACGGGCGCGCATTGGAAGAAGAAGTCCGCTTCGCGCCCGTGTGCGGCCCGGCGCCACAGCGTGTTCTCGCACAACTGCCGCTGTGCGGGTGTAGGGTCGCTTCTTGGCGTCAGCGACCGGGCAGCGTGGCGGCTGAGCGGGCGGGCGGGTGCCCCCTCAAAAACGGAGCCCGCAGACGAAGCGACGTGTGCAGAAGAACGTCCGCCGCGCTCGCGGCGCGCCACTGTTCCTTTTCTCTCTCTCTCCTTGTCCTCCGCGACCCGGGGGGCCGGCACACCCGTCTCCTGACCTCCCTGCCGCTCCGTCCTAGGTCCCAGGCACCCGTAGACCGGACGGGGGTGTTGCTCCGCCTTGTCGTGACATTTTTCTGTGTGCCTCGGCTTTTTTCTCGCTCGCCACGCCCGTCCGACTCCCCCCCCCCCCTCCCCCACAACCCTCGCCTGCCCCTTGCACCACGCCCATGCCCGCGTCGGGTCGCCCAGCCCGCCCGGGCTGGTTCACCCTGCCGCCGGACACGCCCTCCTACATCTTGGCCAACTGCTTCGTCCCGGACGTGTGCCTGGGCCCGCCGCTGGAAGACGGGGCGACCGCACCCACCGCGTCCGCCGCCACCCCGCGCCTGGAGCGCCTGGCCTCCTGCGCGGGCGACGTCGACCGCCTGGTCCACGTCGACATCACGGTGTCCGACGGCAAGATCGCCGCCATTGACCGCGCGGTCGCCCGCCCGCCCGTCCCGCCGCCGGCCAACGGCGGCAGCGCCGGCCGCGCCCCGCCTCCCCCCGTCCCTGTCATCGACTTGCGCGGCGGCATCGCCCTGCCCGCCTTTGCCGACCTGCACACCCACATCGACAAGGCGTTCACGTGCGAGCGGTCCCGCAATCCGACGGGGAGTTTGACTGGCGCGGACCGGTCCACGGCCGCCGACGCGGCGTTCTGGGATGGCGCGGACGTCGAGGCCCGCATGGATTTCAGCCTGCGCTGCGCGTGGGCGCACGGCACGGCGGCCCTGCGCACGCACCTCATCAACATGACGCCGCGCCAGGTGGCGCTCACCTGGCCGGCCTTTGTGAAGGCGCGGGAACGGTGGGCGGGTCGGGTGGAGCTGCAGGGCGTGTCCCTGGTCGTGCTCTCCTTTTTCCGGGACGCGGCCGCGGCCGAAGCCCTGGCCGACACCGTCGCGTCCGCGGGCGGCGCGCTGGGCGCCGCTGTCTGCTGCGCCGAAGACGGCGGCGACCCGGCCGACGAGTGGACGACCTGCCCGGGCGACCGCCACGCCCTGCTGGACCGCATCTTCGGCCTGGCGGCGGCCCGGGGCCTGGACCTGGACTTCCACACCGATGAAAACGGAAACGCGGGCGCGACCGGCCTGGTGGACGTGTGCGCCGCCGCGGTCCGCGCGCGGGGTGCGACCCCGCCCTTCACCGGCCGCGTCGTCTGCGGCCACTGCTGCGCGCTGGCCGCGTACCCCCCCGCCAGGCTGGCGGCCGCGCTGGAGGCGGCCAAAGCCGCGGGCGTGACCGTGGTCTCCCTGCCCCTGGTCAACCAGTGGACGCAGGACCGCGACCGGGCCGCGGCCCGCACGCCGCGCTGGCGGGGCATCCCCCCCCTCCGCGAGCTCGACGCCGCGGGCGTGCCCGTCGCGCTCGCGTCCGACAACGTGCGCGACCAGTTCTTCTCGTACGGCGACTTCGACCTATTGGAAGTCTTCCGCGAGGGCGTGCGCGCGGGCCACCTGGACTGCCCGTACGGCGGGTGGGCGGCGGCCATCACGGCCACGCCCGCGGCCGCCATGGGACTGGAGTCGTCCGGGGTCGGGTCCCTGCGCGTCGGCGGCCGCGCCGACCTGGTCGCCTTCAAGGCCCGGTCCTATTCCGAGCTCCTGTCCCGCCCGCAGGCCGACCGGGTGGTCATCCGGGCCGGGGCCGCCATCGACACGTCGCTGCCCGAATACGAGGAGCTCGCCCACGTCCGGCCGCAGCGCGGCTTTGACAGCTCGGGCGCCACGTCCGGCGTCGCCACGCCCGCCAAGCCGCCGGCCGGCGCGGCCGGGGCGATGCCGGCCGCCGCCGCGGCTGCGGCCGCCGCCCTCCGCGCGTCCGCCGGCTCCCCTCCCCCCGGCCCGCCCCGTGGGCTGGAGGGCGGCGTCGACTACGAGTTTGGGCTGCGCGCGAAACGGGCGCTGACGCCCCAGCCGTCGCTGGGCGTGCCCCTGCCCGCCGCTGCTGGAGGAGGAGGAGGAGGAGGAGGGGGAGAGGCGGCGGGGAAGGAGAGTGCCGCGAGCGCGCCGCCGCCCGCCGCGCTTGCTCTGGCGGCGTTGGCCGGCGCGGTCGCGGGCGCGGTCGCGGTCGGCGCGGCGCTGGGCCGGCGGGCGGCGGCGTGAAGAGAGAGAGAGAGAGAGAGAGAGAGAGAGAGAGACGTTAGTGTGACAAACCAGTGTGCAGTGCTACCCATCATTTTACTCGTCACGTGTCCCACCCATCCTGTCCCCAGGCCGCGTCGTCCGGCAGCGGGTCAATGCGCACCTTGCCCACGCCGGCGGGCACGACTGCCACGCACGCGCGGACGACGCTGGCTTCTGCGCTGCCGTCCGCCAGCAGCTCGCACTCGCACAGGCCGCACGAGCCGGAGTAACAGCCGGCGGGGATGTCGACGCCCACAGAGGAGGCGAGCTCCATGATGTTGGTGCCGGGCGCGGCGGCCGCGGGCGTGGGGGTGCCGTCGAAATGGAAAGTGACGGCGACAGGGGTTGACAGGGCGGTGGGTGCGTCGTCGGCCGGCGCCGGCGTCGCGTGCGGCCGCGAACGCAGGCGTGGACGGGGGTACGTGGGTGTGGGGCGCCGGATTTGGGACATGAGAAGCCCCGCAGATCGCCTGCAAGCGGCGGAGGCTGACGGGATGGGCGACATCGGTGGGCGGGCGCGTCCGCGCGTGGGAGAAAACAGTGCGAGAAATTTTTTTCCTCTGCTCGCGCGTGCTGCGCTGCCCTGCCCTCCATCCCGCCCAACGAGACTCCAGTCCCATTTTTTTGTGCGCAGAGGGAGGAGGGAGTTTCGCCTCCCTGTTCCGAGCCGCCGCGCCTTTCCCCGCGCGGCGCACTCACGGCAGTCGCCAGCCTTTCCGGGCCCCGCCTCGCCGGGCCCGCCGGGCCCGTCACATGCCGCCGGCTGGTGGCAAGGTGCGGGGGACGTGGGTTTGATGGCCGGCGCGCCCGTCTTTTGCTTCGCCGCCCATTCGCGCACACAGGACGCGCGCCTGCCGGGCCCAGCGCGCCTACCACGCCCACCAGAATGCACAGATGGGAGGCCCGGTTATCGCTGCATCCACAGCGCCCAGGGAAGGGATGCGGAGCGGCACCAATCGGGCGCAGTGCGCGCGCGAGCGTCCTGCGAAAGCGCGGGCGCATCTCGCGCTCCCCCCTTCCCCGTTTTCGCCTCGCCCGCCCGCCCGCCCGCCCGCAACCGCCCTCACTCGCACCGAGATCGAGCATCACACACCGAGACACCGTCTCACAACGAAAAAACTCATGCACCACTACCAAAAAAAAACCTCCACCCACAGACCAAGCAGCGCGCGCCGAGTTCGCAGACGCCCGCGCCCACGGGCGGCGGCGCACCCACCCGGCCCGGCAAGGAAAACACGTACGCCCGCGCGCCGCCTGACGCCGCGCCCGCCGCCATGCCACCCAAAGCCCGCAGCCGGTCCGCGGACCGCGGTGGTGGTGGTGGTGGTGGTGGTGGCAGCGCCCAACCGTCACCGGCGGCGGCCGAAGGACCCGCCCCCTCACCCGCAACCGCGTCCGCGCTCGCGTCGGCCGAGGCCACCCTCAAGCCCGGCTCCCACGCCGCCGTCGCCTTCACCGTCCTGCGCGGCGCGGGCGCAGCCGGCTTGGACTGCCCGACCATCGCGCGCCGCGCCGCCGCGGCGGGCAACGACGCGTACGCCGCCCCTGGCGCGGCCGACGCGCTCGCCCGCGCGCTCGCCTCGGCCTGCCTCGCCCAACCGCCCGCCTTTGTGCGCGTGTCGAAGGGCGTCTTCGCCGCCGCGGCCCTGGCGCCCGACGCCGTCGCCCGGGCGGCGGGCGGCCGCGGCGGCCTGGCGCGCGCCGCCCGCCCGCCGTCGGCCGCCGAACAACGGGCGGCCAAAGCTGCCGCCGCAGCCGCTCAGGCCAAACCCATGACCCGCCCGCGCATCGGCGCGCCGCCCGCCAAGGCGAAGGACAAGCGGCGCGGCGGCGGCGACGACTCGGACGGCTCGTCGTCGTCTTCCGACTCTGACGACGACAGCAGCTCGTCCTCCTCCGACTCCGACTCCGACTCCGACTCCGACTCCGACTCGTCTTCCTCCTCCGACTCCGACTCCGACTCTGACTCCGACTCGGACGACGGCGAGGAAGAGCCCGACCCGGCGGTCGTCGCGCGCGCGCTGGCCGCGCACGAAGCCATCCTGAAGGCCGTCAAGGCCTCCTCCCACGCCCTGACGGCCTTCAACACGCTGCGCACGGCGGGGCGGGCGGGCATGACCGCGCCCGCCGTCGCCAAAGCCGCCGCGGCCGCCGCGGGCCGGCCCAACTACCCCAACCCGGACGGGTCGGGCGACATGACGCTCGACGGGGCAACGCGCGCGCTGCAAAACGCCATGTCGGGCCGCACCGACATCTTCCGCCGTGTCCGGAAAGGCGTGTACGCCCTGGCGGCTCTGTTCGGTGGCCAGGCCGCTGAAGCCGCGGCTGTCGCGGGCGGCGCCGCCGCGGCGGGCGATGAAGACGCGCTGCTGGCGTCTCGCATCGCGGCGGCAGAGGGCGCGGTCGCCGCCGCGGACAAGAAAGTCGCGGACGCGGACGCGGAAGTCGACGCCAAAGAAGCCGCGCTGACCAAAGCCCGCGCTGATTTGGCGGCGGCCAAAGCTCCCGGCGGGCTGGGCCCGCTGCCGCCGCCGCGCAAGAAGAAGAAAGCCGCGGGCGGGGAAGGCGGCAGCAGTGGTGGTGGGGAGGAAAAAGGCGCCGCCGGCTCGTCCGACGTCGACCCACGCATCGCCAAGCTGGAACGCGCGGTCACGCTGCTGGAGGTGGCCGTCGGCTCCCTGCGCGCGGCCGCGGACAAGGCGCGGGCCGAACGGGCGGCGGCGTCCAAGAAAGCCGGCGCGCTGGCCTCGCGCCGGGACAAGCGCGCGGCCGAGGTCGCGAAAAAGGCGGAAAAAGAAGCCGCCCGCGCCCAGCGAGCCGCGGCGGCGGAAGCCAAAGCCATCGCGCGCGCGGCCCGGGCGGACGCGGCGGCGGTGGGTGCGCCGGGCGGGCCGGGTGGCGGGCGCAAACCCGGCCGCCCGCCCGCCGCGGCCAAGGGCGCCGGCGGCGGGGGCCTGCGCCCCGACGAACAAGTCCACGGCTCCGACGCCTGCGACCTGCCCGCCGGGCTGCGCCCGACCCGCCTGTCCGACGACGAGTCGGCGGCGCTGGGCGCGGCCTTGGTGGCCGGCGACTTTGCCCGGCGGTACGCGCCCGAGCTCGGGTACGCGCCGGACAAGGCCGTCGCCGGCCTGGTCGCGGGCGCGGCCAGGGCGCGGAAGGCCGCGGCGGCCGCGGCCGGCGGTCCGCCGCCCAAGAAGCCCGTCGTCCCGGACGGCGCGTCCCCGCCGCCGACCGTCGCGGTCCTGCGCAAGGCCCTGCTCCTGCCCGCGGGCGACCCGGCGTCCCTGGCCGACCCGGGCGACCGGTCCGCCGCGGCCGCGCTGTCGGCGCTGCTGGTGGCGTCGCTGCGCCTCGCGCTCCAGCCCCTGCCGCCGTCCTACTTCCAGGCGTTGCAGGCCCTGAGCGCGGGCGCCGCCCGCCGCGCCCGCCCGGAACGCCAGACCGGGGCCAGGGACCGGCGCGACCTGCTGTCGCCCGGGACGTGGCCGGAAGTCCTGCGCCGCCACGTCCTGGTGGCCGCGGCCGTCCCGGAGCCGGTGGGCGAGCCGGACGAGGACGAAGCGGCCGCGGCCCGCGCCCGCCGCCGCGACGCCGCGCCCGTCTCGCCCGAGGCCGAGGCGGCCGCGGCCGCGCTGGCCACCGCTGCTGCCGGGCCCCTGGCCCTGCCCCCCACCGCCCGGGCCGCCTTGCTGGAGCAGCTGGTCTGCGACGGCGCCGACTCGGACACGGCGCGCCTGGCGCAGGACGCGCGCGCGGCCGCGGCCGCGGACGCCCTCAAGGCCGCGTCCGACGCCATCAGGGCCGCGACGGACGAGCTGGCGGACGTGGACCGCGCCCTGCGCGCCGCCAAGAAAGCGGCGGCGGCGGCCAAAGCCAAGGGGGGGACGCCACCCCCGGCGGCGAAGAAGAAGGCCGCGCCGGCCGCGCCCGACACGGCCGCGCTGGAGAGGGCGCGCGCGAAAGCGCACGCGGCGCTGGACGCGGCGAAAGACGCGCGCGCCGCTGCCAAAGCCGCCAATCCGCGCGCCCTGGAAGCCGTGGGCCAGGACCGCGCGCACCGGTACTACTATTGGGCGGACTTGGTCGTGGACGACGACGAAGAAGGCGGGGGAGGGAGCGGGAGTGACGACGGCGGCGGCCGCGCGGCGGCGGCAGCCGCTGCTGCCGGCCCAGCCGTCGACGCCGCCCTGCTCCGCCGCCTGTCCCGCGCCACGCTCGTCGCCGTCGGCCCGGACGGGGCCGCCCCGTCCGGCGCGGCCTGGGGCACCGTGCCCGACCCGGACGCCCTGCGCGCCGGCCTGGACACGCGCGGCGAGCGTGAGGCGGGCCTGGCGGCCGCGCTCGACTCCGCCGCGGCCAACCGCCGGGCCGCCGCCGAAGCCGCCGCCCGCGCCGCCGCCGCCGAGGCCGAAGCCCAGCGCAAGCGGGATGAAGCCCTGGCCCGGTCCCTGGCGTCCGAAAACGCGGAGCGCCGGGTGTCGTCGCGCGAACGCCGCCCGCCCGCGCCCGTCTACTCCACCGGCGGCGGCGGCGGCGGCGGCGGCGGTCCACCGCCCGGCGCCGCCCGCGCGGCCGGCGGTGGCTCCCGCGGCGGCAGCCGGGCCGGCTCGCCCGGCCCGTCCGAGGACGGCGACGGCCCGGCGGCCAGGTCGGGCGCCAAGTTTTTCGCGCCGGTGGATGGGGCGGCCGTCGTCGACGTGGCGTCGGCCGCCGCGGCCGACACGCGCGCCGCGATCCGGGCCATCCAGGCCCAGGCCGTGCGCGCCCGGGCGTGGGGCTTGCCGCCTGCCGGCGCGGACGCCGTGGAAGAAGACGGGGACGAACGCGGCGGGGGCGCGTCGTCCGACGCGGCGTCTGCCGGCCGGGCGGCCTGGGCGGCGTGGGCGGGCGCGGCCCTGGCCGCGGTCGATACCTTGGCGCCCGGCACCCGCCCGTCACCGTCGACCGACGACCGCGCCTCTGCCTCCAAAACCCTGGCTGACGCGCTGCTTGCCGCCGACACGGCCTTGGACAAGGTCGCAACCGCGCCGGCCGGCGACATGGGCGACGACGACGGCTGGCCCTTTGAAAAAGTCGGCGACGACGGCGGCGACCCGGAGCTGAAGTGGGACGGCGGCGGCGGGCCTTCCCGCGGCGCGTCGCCTGGCCGGCCGTCCTCCCGTGGCGCGTCGCCCGGGCCCTCTGCCAGCGCGGGCACCACCGGCGGCTCGTCCGGCGGGCGCGGACGCGACGGCGCCGGGCCCCGGCCGGTCGGCGGCGGACCCGCGCCGTCCCGCCCGCCCATCTTCAAGCGGTGGTTCCGCGAGCCGTTTGTCCTGGCGGACGGCCGGCGGGCCGTCCGGTACTGGCTGCAAGACAGGGACCGCAACCTGTTCCGGGCGGCGCGCGGCACGGAGCGCGAGTCCCGGGACGGGCACTACGCCTACCACGCGGTCGTCCCGCCCGCGCCCGGGTGGTGGGGCACCCTGCGCGGCACCAACGCGGGCACGGTCGAAGAATGGTTGGCCGGCGTCATCGAGGCGTCCCGCCGCGGGCGCCGCGCCGCGTCCGTGGGCCCCGACGACGAAGACGAGGACGAGGGCGACGACGGCGACGGCGACGACGGCGACGGCGACGGCGACGACGACGACGGCCCCATCGGCGGCCTGGCGGGCTTCCCCGAAGACGTGCGCCCGCCGCGCGGCGCGGGGCGCCAGGGCCGGGTGTGGCGCACGCTGGCGGAACGCCGGGCCTGGGTCGCCGACGTGGCCGGCGCCGCCGACGCCGCCGCCTCGTCCGGCGTCCTGGCCCGCTGTGCGTTCGTCGCGTCCATGCTGGCGGCCCGGGCGAAGGACGCGGCGTCTCACATTGCGGGCAAGGCCGCGGAAGCCGACGCGGCGGCCGAAGAAGCCGCGGAAGAAGAGGCCAGACTGGAAGAAAAGCGCGCGGCCGCTCGGCAGAAGGAACGCCAAAAGGCCATCCGCGCGCGCCAGAACGCGGCCCGGCGGGAGGAGGAGGCCAAGGCCGCGCGCAAGGCGGAAGAAAAGAAGCGGGCGACTGAAGCGGCACGCCGGGAAAAGATGGCTCGCGCGCGCGCGGCCGCGGCCGAGGAACGCCGCATGCAAGCGCTGGCCGGGCGTCAGGAAGCCGAAGAGGAGCGCGTGGCGCGCATCTCTGCTGAAGAAGCCGCGGCCGCGGCCGGGCAGGCGGTGGAGGACGAGGCGGCAGCGGACGCGCTGCGCGCGGCCGCGCCCTCACCGCCACCGCCTGGCCCGCCGCCGCCGGAAGTCACGCAAGACGCGGCTGAAGCTGCTGCGCCGCCGCCGCCCGCCCGCAAGCGGTCGCCGCCCGGCCCACCGCCCGGCGACGCGCCCGACGCGAAGGAAGCGCGGGTGGAGGACAAACAACAGGAATGAGTGTTTTTTTGGGGGGGGGGGGGGGGGGGAATGGAATGGAATGGCATGGCATGGAGAGAGAGAGAGCGAACAAACACGATGAAAAATAAGGGCTTTGGTGTCGGTGTCTTCTGCAAACTCAAACGCGGGCGGGGCGGGGCGCGCCCGCCCTCACTCTTCTTCACGCTCTCTCACAAACTCTCAGACAAACTCTCTCGTGCAAGGCTTCGCTGGAACATGGAAAAAAAAAACAAGGGTGGCGTTTTCCCAAACCTGCGGACCGTGTCTTTCTCAAGGCAACAATCGAACAGTCGGCGGAGGCGGAGAAGCAACAGCAGGCATGGGGTGCTGCGGCCGGCCTCCCTCACCCGCGGCACCGCCCGCGCGCGCGCGCCGCAGCCACCGCGTCGGCGTAGTCTGCCCGCATCCCGCGCTCCCACGTGAAGAGCAGCGCGGTCGGCAGGAGCGTGCCGACGAGGACTTGGGCGGCCAGGACGGCCGCGGACCAGCGCACGCCGCCGGCGCCGGCCGCGCCGGCCGCGCGCGCGACCACGGCCGCCGCCACGACCGCCGCGTCGGCGCCCAAGTGCCAGGCGCCCAGGTTTGCTTCGGCCAGGGAGGCCAGCAAGAGCGGGCCGGCGCACCCGGCCCGGCAGGCGGCCAGCGCCGCGGCCGGCGCGGCGGGCGTGGCGGCGGCGGCAGCGGCGGCGGCAGGTGCGGCCGGCACCGCGGACGACGCAGCGGCGGCCGCGGCCGCGAGGATCCCGGCCGAACGCAGGGCGCGCACTCCCGCGGCGAGCGGGGCGCGCACGCGGTGCCCCACGCCGCTGGCGGCCAAGCAGCCCGCGACGACCGCCATGAGCGCCGCGTCCGCGGCTAGGAGGGCGGCCGGCAGGGCCGGGCGGGTGGCGGCGGCGGCGGCGGGGGTCGACCCCCCATGGCCGCCGCCGGCAGCAGCCGCGGCGACGAGCGCCTGGCGCACGCGCACGGCCGTCACCACCAAGGCCACGCCCGCGACGAGCGCGTCGTGCCGGCCGCGCGTGCGGCCCCACCACCCCCGGAAGCCGGCTTCCAAGGCGGCAGCGGACGCCGACCCGCTGGCCTGGTGGTCGAGTGCGGACACGGCCGCGCCCGTCTCGGCAAATGACGGCAGGGAGAAGACGCGGCGGGCCCGGGCGGCGAGGGACGCGGCAGACGCAGCCACCGACAGGGGCGTGGGCAGCAGGCCGCCGACCCACCGGCCGGAGGAGCTCGACGACCCGTGGGAAAGGGAGCGCAGCGACGCGCCGCCTGGCGTGGGCGGGCCACCGCCGGCGTGCGGCCCCAACGCGCCGGCCGAGCCGGCCGGGTCTGCGCCCGCGGCAGCGTGGCAGGCGTCGCCCGGGCTGGCGCGCCCGTCGCCCGACCCGGCCCCGCCCTTCTTGACGGGCGGCGCGTCCGCGGCTTCGGCGGGCGAGAGCAGGGCCGCGCACCCGGGCGGCGGGCCGCCCGGCAGGCCGGCCGCGGGCCGCAGCGCTCCACCCCACGGCAGCGGGGCGCCCGGGCCGCCGACGGCGGCCGCCGCGTCAGCCGAGACGAGCGTGCCGCCCGGCGGCGCGGCGGCCGCCAGGCGGCGGGCCAGTTCCAGGGCCGGGCCGGCGATGCTGTGGTTGAATTTGAGAGGGTGGGTGGGGGGTGGACGGGCGAGCGTGAGGGGGGCGGGGGTGGGGGGGTGGGGGGTGGGCGCGGCCGCGACACGCAAGGAACCCCCCGCCCCGCCAAGCTCACCGGTAGTCCAGGGTGTTGCCGCACCCGATGAGGCCGTCCACGACGTCCCCCGCCGCCACGCCCAGCTGGAGGACGGCGCGGGCGCCGGAGGGGAGGGCGACCTGTTGGTGTGTGTGTCGTGCGTGGCGTAGCGCGCATGCGCGAGAGAGTGAGGCCGTGGTGGTGCTCGATCGAGGCAGAGGGGGAGCCCGGGCCGCGTGCGCGCAGCCTCCAGCGGCGGCTCCGTCCCCGCCAGGCCATGCCCCGACCCTCGTACCTGGCCAAGAGAAGCGTGCACCGAAGTTGCCGCCCGCAGCGCGGCCAGGAGGGGCGCCGCACCGGCCTCACCGGCGGCCGGCAGCGTCGGCGTCGCCCCGTCGCCGCCCTCGCCGCGCAGGGAGGAGGATGGCAGGCCTGGGCGACCGCGCAGCCCGCTTCCGCCTGCACCCGCCCCGCCAGAGGTCGAGGGTGCGTCGCTGCCAGCCGTCCGAGGCGGCGCGCACGCGGACGAGCCGCCCAAAGAGGACGGCGAGTCTGGGCCCGACTCGCGGCGCCCGGCGTCGGAGGGGGGCGGTGCAGAGGCAGTGCTCGGTAAAGCCACCGCCACGAACAGGTCGCCCGCCAGGTCCAGGGCCAGGCCGGCCTTGGTCAGGCCGTGCCGGGCCAGCAGGGCGTCCAGGCGGAGGGCCAGGGCGTGCGCCGCGGCCAGGGCCGCGGCTGGGTCGGTGCCTGCCAGACCGGATGAACAGGCTGGGGAGAGGCGACCGACAAGCGTGGCCGCGCCGGCGTGGCAGCCCACGGGCTGCCCGGGCGCGGCGGGCATTGGGACGGTGGCGTCAGCCGCGCGTGTTGCTTGGCGCCTTGCTCGCCCCCCGACGAGAGAAAGACAAAAAAAACTCCAGTCTGCGGCAGAAAAAAGAAAACGCATGCCCTCACAACAACAAAACGACTGGGGGGGAGGCCCTGCAGGGAGAGGCGGCGTCGCGATCCGCCTCCGTGCGCTCCCGCTGCGGCGTCCCCCGCCATGCGCGCCAACGCAAGCCGGGACGTGGGAGAGGCGGACGATCGACCGGGGCAAGAGGCGACGCCGCGCCCGCACCCGCCCCTGGCCACGCCGCGCGACCCCGCCCGCGTCGCGGCCGCACAGCTCTGCTCCACGGCCGACGCCGACGCGAATTTCGCGGCCGTCGCTCGCCTGGCGCACGACGCGGCCGGCAGGGGGTGTTCCATCCTCTTCCTGCCCGAAGCCTTTTCGTTCCTCGGACCGACTCCAGCCGACACGGTCGCGGCGGCCGAACCGCTCGAGGCCGGCCCCCGCCTGCGCCGCTACCGCGACCTGGCCGCGTCCCTCGGCATTTGGCTGACGGGCTGCGTCCCCGAAGCGGGCGCGCCGCCCGGCCCTGGCGGCGCGCCGCGCTGCTGGAACACGGCGGTCGTGGTGGACGCGGCCGGGCGGCTGTGCGCCTCGTACCGCAAGCTCCACCTCTTTGACGCTGAAGGCCTGGTCGAATCGTGCTCGACCGCGCCCGGGGCGTCGCCGCCGCCCGTCGTCCCCGACGCGCCCTGCGGCCCGCTGGGCCTGTCCATCTGCTTTGACCTGCGGTTTGCGGGCTTGTACGACCGGCTGCAGTACGGCGGCGGTGGCGGAGGCCGGGCGTCGCACAGGGCGCGAGTGATCGCCGTCCCGTCGGCCTTCACCGTCCCGACGGGCGCCGCGCACTGGGAGGTTCTTCTCCGTGCCCGCGCAATCGAATGTCAGGCCGTGGTTGTGGCTGCCGCCCAGGTGGGGGAGCACGCACCCGGTGGAAGGAGGAGTTATGGGCACACGGCCATCTTTGACGCGTGGGGCCGGGCGCTGGCACGGGTGGGTGGAGCCGACCCGGGCGACGAGGCGGCCCTGTCCGGTGAAGGCTTGGCCATCGCGGACCTGACGCCCGCGACGGTGGAAGACGTGCGGGCGCGCATGCCCCTGGCCGCTGCACGAGCAAAGGGTTTAGAGGCGGTGGGACTGTAGAAAAAAAAAACGGTGAGAAAAAAAAAAGGTCTTGCACACTCTCTCCGTCCACATCCATTTCCATCCACCCCTAGCGGAAATAAAAAGCGGCTGCCATTGCTGCCTGCGGCTGCACAAAATTGTTTGGCACGGCTCTACGCTTTGGCCTTGAATTCGTGGCGGACGAGCGTCAGGTTTTGCGTGAACTTGTCCCGGTTGCGCGGTTCGAGCGAGCGGCTGACGTCCGCCATCAGCCGGCCCAGCGCGGCCGCCAACGCCGGGCGGCGGTCGGGCGCGTGGGCGGCCAGGGCGCGGTCGGCCAGCTCCACGGCCACGCCCTCGCCCACCACCAGGATCAGCGCCAGCATGGGCCGGGACAGGCTCCACTGGTTGGGGCAGTCCTCAAACAGGGCGACCTCCAGCAGGGAGCCGAGGAGGCGGGGCAGCAGGTCGGGCCGCGCGGCGAGGTGGGCCGCGATGGCCAGGGCCGCCGCCGCGGCGGCGGGCCCGCCCGCGGCGTCGCCGCCCCCCTCCTCCAGGGGCGGGGGCAGGGGTGGCAGGCCCGACGGAGTGGGCGGCGGGTGGGGCGTGCCGGAGCCGTTGACGGCCCGGCCGCCGTCGGCCGAGCCGTGCGCGGTGGGCGCGCCGCCCGCAGCCGCCGCGGCCGCCGCAGCAGCACACCCGCGCAGGTAAAACGCGACCAGCGCGTCCACGCCCGCCGCGCACTGGGAGGACGCGGCCACGTCCAGGGAGCGCAGGCCGGCGTCCAGGGCTTCCACGACGGCCGCGAACGTGGCCGTGTCGGCCTCGGCCAGGGCGCCGGGCTGCGACGACGCGAGCGTCTCCAGGAAGCCAAACACGGCTTTCGCCACCTTTTTGTGGGCCAGGACGTCCGGGAGCGGGATGGCGAGGGCCAGGCCCAGGCCCGCGCGCAGGGCGTCCGACAGCGCGGGGTCGCCGTACAGGGTGAAGATGCCAAAGTTGGCGTACCCGCCGGCCAGGGCGCGCGTCAGGGCGGCCAGCGCCGCGGCGGTGGGCTTGTACCGCGACGTGTACGGGTCCAGGGCCGCCGCGCCCTGGACCGGCGGGCCCGCGCCCAGGGCCGCCGCGCCGTACGTCACCACGGCGCGCGACACCTCGCGGAAGAGGAGGATGCCGCCGGGCGACGACGGCTCAAAGGTCAGGCGCTGCGCCTTGTTCAGGGCGAGCTCCGCCCATAGCTTCAGGGCGGGGGTCGCCACGTCGGGGTCCGGCGCCCACGCGGCCAGGGCGGCCGCCAGCGCGCGCACGTGCCCAGACGGCAGCAGCCAGTCCCACAGCAGCCCAAAGGACCGGCGGGAGTTGGTGGAGGACGCGATGCCGCGCAGGTCGCGGAGCAGGCCGGCCAGGGCAGGGGCCGGGACGGCCGCGCGCAGGGACGCCGGGTCGGGGACGGGCACGGGCGCGGACGCCAACGCAGCCGGCGGCGGGGGCGGCGCGCCGCCGGGCCCGCCGGCCACCGGTTCGGGCGGCACGCCCGCCCGGGCAGCGGCCGCACCGATGGCGGTCAGGGCCCGGTCCAGGGGCGACACGAACGCCCGGAAAGACGCCGGCGACGGGTCCATGAACAGGAGGCGGGCGAGCGTCGCGTGGAGGGCGGTGCGCGCGCGGCCCGCGCACCCGCCCGGCCCGGCCGCCATGAGGGCGGGGAAGGCGGACGCCGGGTCCGTGGCCAGCAGGTAGCGCGTCGAGTCCAGGGCCAGGAGCGCTTTGCCGGAGGAGTACCCGGACGTCAGGTCGGCGAACAGGGCGAGCGACGCGTCGACGACGGCCGGGGGCGACGCGCCGCCAAAGCACGCGAGGTTGGCGCCAATCTTGGAGACCATGGCGTCCAACACGGCCCGCGCGTCCGTCAGGCCGACAGCGGGGCCCAGGCGGGCGTACACCTTGGCGCTGGGCACGACTTGCTCGCCCACGTACACCTTGCGGAAGGCCTGGAAAAAGGAGAGGAGGGCGAGCTCCAAGCGGGCGCGCGAGCGCGACCGCGCGCGGGCAGCAGCCAGCGCGGGCGCGGCCGCGCTACGCGACACCGCCCACGCGCGGGCCGCCAAATCGCCGTCCACGGCTTCCGTGGCTTCGGCAGATGAAGACGACAGCAAGCGGCCTTTGATGATGGCGGCGATGATGTGGACGAGCCAGGCCAACCGGTTTTCCAGGGCGGAGGCGGGGAGGGTGGACGGGTCTTGCGCGCCGGCGCCGCCCCCGCACCCGCCACCACCACCCGCGGCAGGCGTGCCGGGCGCGGACGTCGCCGCGGCCGCACCGCCACCGCCCGCCGACGGGCCCGCGTTGCCGGACGCCGCCCGCGCCGCAAACTCAGCAGCCAGAGGGTCGAAGACGGACGCGACGAGCGCCGCCGTCTCCGCGTACCGAAAGCGGCACAAGTGCGGCAGCGCGTCCATCTGGTCCGCCAGCCCGCCGCCGTCGGCCCCGCCCGCCGCGTCCAACAGCTCGTCGTCCTCACCCTCTTCGTCGTCGTCGTCAGAGAGCGTGGCGGTGGGCGTGGGGTGGGCGTGGCCGTGGCCATTGCCGTTCATGGCGCCGCCGTCGCCAGATGGGTGCGCCGACGACCCAGCGGGCCGCGCGCCGTCGCCCGAGCCGGACAGCAGGCCGCGCGACCCGCGGCGGGACCCGCCGCCGCCACCGCCCGGCCCACTGCCGTTGAGGCGGGAGCACACAAACGCGCGCACGACTCCCGGGACGTGGGCGTCCAGGTGCGCGGGCGCGTCGGCTTTCAAGTACGGCACGGACGTGACCAGGCGCGACCACAGGCCGAGCAGGTAGAAGACGGACGTGCCCGCCCAGGCCGGCGCGGCCAAGGACGAGACCGTGAATTCGGCGACGCGCGCCACCCAGTCCGCGTACCCGGGCACGGCCACCAGCTCGGACAGCTGGTAGTTGGTCTTGAGGCGGCCGAGCAGGCGGGTGAGCTGGTGGTAGGAGGCGTGCGAGTCCAGGCCCACGCGCCCGGCGAGCAGTCCCGTCGTCCCCGTGACGAGCGCGGCCAGAAACCGCCCGCGTTCGGCGTCCGACCCAAAGATGGACCGGCGCACAGAGGCGAGGCGGACCAGGCATTCCAGGGCGGCGGGCGCCAGCGGCGGGGCCGCGCTCGCGTAAATCTGGAAAAAGAGGGCGACCGTCGCCGGGTCGGCGATCGCAGCCCGCCACGACGCCGGGGCTTGGACCGTCCCCAGGTCGTCCGCGGACTCGTCCAGGCACGTGCCCACAAAGTCGAAGGACAGGCAGGCCAAGGCGAGGGCGACGGCGGACTCCAGCAGGCGGGCGTCGGACGGCGACGACGCGGACGGCGCGGGCGTGGCAGTCCAGGCCGGGCCAAACCCGCCCGCGTCGGGTCCGTCGGGCGGGCCGACGCCGGGAGGGGGGACGAGGCCGAGGGCGACGGCCCGGCCGGCGGCGGGTGCTGCCAAGCGCCGCGCTTCTGTCAGGGCCGCCGTGAAGGCCGGCAGGAGGGCGGCGTCCCGGAAGGCGACGGCCGCCTTGCGGTGGGCGGTGAGCGTGCGGCCGGGCGTGGGCGTGTTGAACTCCGTGACGAGCGCGGTGAGGCCACGCAGGGCGGCGCCGTACCCCGCCCGGTCACCCGCGGCGCGCGACCGAGCCAGGGCATCAATGAGCGCGCCCGGCGCGGCCCGCGGCGCGGAGCCAGGCCCGTCCGCCCACCCGGCTTTCACCACGCGCGCCAGCAGCTGGGCCAGCGCCGCCGCCACAAAGGGCTCCATGCCCGCCGCGTGCGCTTCCAGGTACCGGGTGAAGTAGGCCGTCATCTCGGCCTTGACGGCCGGGCTGTTTGGAGGGTGGGTGGTGTGGGGAGGGGCGTGAGGCAAGAAGGCAAAGGCTTGGAGGGGGGGGGCGCGAGCCACGACCAGCCCACCACCTCAGCCAACTCACTCTAGCGGCGCCTCCGTCACCGTCTTCAGCAGGGACGACAGGGCCAGCAAGCGGGCGTACGGCGATGCCGTCGCGTCCAGGAGGCTCTGTTATGTGTGCGTGTGAGTGCGTGTGCGTGTGTGTGAGGATGGACGGACGTGTTGTTTGGGTGGCCACCCCCAAAAAAAGGGAGGTGGCCGTTGGCGGTGTCATCGCCCGCTCCTCGCTTCCGCGCCTCCCCGCCTCCTTCCCACCTCACCTTGCACGGCCCGATGCTGGGCACGCCCGCCCGGAAGGCGGCCAGCGCCTCTTCCGCCCGGGCCCGCTCCTCGTTGGACTGTGGTGTGGGTGCGGGCGTGGGAGAGGGCGTGAGAAAAAAAAGGCGCCGCAGACGCAGAGCGCGCCGCTCATCGCCTCCCGCCTTGCGCGTGATGCAGCGCCGGCGTGGGGGAGAAACCAGGGCCACCACCGCCAGCTTACGAGCCTCCCAGCCCCTGTGCTCACCTGCGACATGTACAGGCTCTGGGCGGCGGCCTCCACCTCGGGCAGGCTGAGCGCCGGGGCCGGCGCGCCGGCCATTGCGTGCAACTATTGCCCGCTCCTCGCTTCCCTCTCTCAGCGCCTGGTGCGTGTGGCCAAGGGGTGGGGCCTGGTGCGTGTGCGAGGAGAGGAGCCCTGCGTGCTCCGTGCGGGTGCGGGCACGCGCGCGTGCAGAAACAGAGGCGCGGCCCCTTATTTGCTCCTTTTTCTCCGCTCTGAGCAACGAAACGACCTGCGCTGCGCAAAACACAAACTGGCCGAAGAACGAGAGCACAAGTTTCCTTACCGGCTCGTCCCGTCCGGCACACGCACGCCCACTACCACAGGCGCCCGCACGCCGCGATGCCCGCCCCCGTCCGCTGCCTGGGAGGCGGCGTCAACGCTGGCGTCAAAGCCGGCGTCAAGCCGCGCACCCCGCCTCGCAACGCGGCCGCGCCGAACCCGCATGCGTCTCGCCGGTCCGTGTCCACGGCCGTCGCCCGCCGGCCCGGTCCGACCTCCACGGCCGCCACCAAGGGCGCGGCGACGGCCGAGGCCGTCACGCCGTCCGGGCCGGCATGCGACCTGGAAGTGGATGCCGTGCTGGCGAAAGAGCTGGCCGAAAACGGTGAGGCGAGGCGCAAGATAACGCAGCCCCAGCCGCGAAAAAAAAACCTTGGCTAGTTTTTTTCCGCGAGGTTTGCAGGGGTGATGCGGCAGCCGCCCTGGCCTTTCACCCGTCGCGGCAGGCGCAGACCGCCCTGCCCTTGCCAGCCGGACGAGGAGGAGCCTGCGTTGACGCCCTCTCCTGGGACGCACGTCTCTCTCCCCGCCGCGACCGTGCGCCCCTGCTCTCTCGGCCAGACGCCGCCCTCAACCACTCAACCCAACCCAACAACAAAAAAAAAAAAAAAAATCAACGCAGGCTTCCGCTCCACCCGCCGCACCAAAATCATCTGCACCATCGGCCCGTCCTCCTCCTCCGCCGAAACTCTGGGTGAATTGGCCGCTGCCGGCATGAATGTCGCCCGGCTGAACATGTGCCACGGCGACCACGCCTGGCACAAAGCCGTCATCGACCGCATCCGGACTTTGAACAAGGAAAAAGGGTACTCCGTCGCCATCATGGTCGACACGGAGGGCAGTGAAGTCCACACGTCCGCCCTGGAATCGCCGTTGAAAGCCGAGACGGGCGAGGAGTTTACGCTCACCATTCGCGACCCGGCCGCCGCCGGCGCGAACGCCATCGGCGTGTCGTACGAGGCGTTTGTCGACGACGTCCAGCCGGGCGACATGGTCATCGTGGACGGCGGCATGGTCAGCCTGGAGGTCACGGCCAAGGCGGGCCCGGACGTGAAGGCGCGCGTCGTCGACCCGGGCATCATCCTGTCGCGCGCCAACCTGACGTTCCGGCGCGGCGGCACCGTCGTCCGCGCCCGCAACGCCATGCTGCCCGTCCTGTCCGCCAAGGACTGGCTGGACATCGACTTCGCCATCGCCGAGAAAGTGGACTTCATCGCCGTGTCCTTCGTGAAAAATGCTGACGTCATCAACAACCTGAAGTCGTACCTCGCGTCGCGCGCCGACGGCGAGATCGAGGTCATCGCGAAGGTCGAGTCCTTCGACTCCGTCCCCAACCTGGCCGAGATCGTGGCGGCGTCCGACGCCGTCATGGTGGCGCGCGGCGACCTGGGCGCCCAGATCAACATGGAGGACGTGCCGTCCGTCCAAAAGGAGGTCGTCGCCCGGTGCCGCCAGGCGGGCAAGCCCGTCATCGTCGCGTCGCACCTCCTCCAATCCATGATCGAGTACCCGACGCCGACGCGCGCCGAAGTCGCGGACGTGTCGGACGTCGTGCGCCAGCGGGCGGACGCCCTCATGCTCAGCGGCGAGTCGGCCGTCGGCGCGTACCCGGGCAAGGCGGTGGACGTGCTGCGGGCCGTGGCCACGCGGTCGGAGGAGTGGGTGCGCCAGGAAAAGCACGGCCAGCTCGTCCTGCCGCACCTGACAACCGCGCCCGCCGGCCGCGTGTCGGAGGAGCTGTGCGCGTCCGCGGCCGCCATGGCCAACAACCTGGGCGCCCGCGCCATCTTCGTCTTCACCCGCCGCGGCTACATGGCCAACTTCCTGTCCCGGTGCCGGCCCGACTGCCCCATCTTTGCGTTCACCGACCAGCAGCCCGTCCGCCAGCGCATGAACCTGCGGTGGGGCGTCATGCCCTTCCGCCTGGACTTTGACGCGGACCCGGAGGTGAACGTCGCGCGCACGTTCTCCCTGCTCAAGCGCCGGGGCCTCGTCTCCCAGGGCGACCTGGTCGTCGTCGTCTCGGACATTCGGACGGGGCCGGGCACGGACCAGGTCGTGCGCTCGGCCCAAATTCGGCGGGTGTCTTGAAGGGGGGGGGGAGGGTGAGGGAGGGGAGGGAGAGGATGTTTTGTTTTTTCGTCCTGATTTTTCTGTGTGGCGGGGTGCGCGTGTCCCCCTGGGGAGGTGTCGCGGTGGGAGTGGGTGTCGCGGCGGACGCGGGCGGGGGGGGGGGGGGGGGGAGGTCAGCAAGAGTGAACGAGGGTTGGAAAAACAAAACGCAGCGGGTGTGGTCCATCCAGTTTTTTTCTTCACGCCACCGCCACGCCCTCCCTCGCCCTCGCTCGCTCCCGCGCGTCCGCCGCCGCCCGCACGACAGACCCGTAATCCGGGAAGGCGGCAGCCCCACCCACCAGCATGGCCCGGCCCAGGTCCAGGGCGGCGACCATGGCCGCGCCGCGCGCGCCCGGCTCGGGGATGGCCTTGAAATCCGCGACTTGCGCAATGCCGACGACGCGCCGCAGCAGGACGGCGCCGCCAAAGCGGACGGCGGCGTCGTACGTGTCGGCGAAGAAGGTTTGTTGCTGGAGTGCCAGGGCCTGGGCGCCTTCCAGGGCGTCAGCGCCGACGAGCGGCGCGGGCGCTAGCGCGCCGCCCGTGCCCGTCGCGGCGGCCGTGCTCCACAGGTCGGCAAACCGACTTGTGAAAGCCCGCCAAAAGGCTGGAATGGAGGCGGCCAACCAGGCTTGTTGGGCGTCGACGGCCGCATCGACAGCCCGGCTGCCGTCCCGCCGGCCGTCGGCGGCGAGGTAGGCAATGGCCAGGTTGGCCGCAAATTTCCCGGCGTCAAAGGCCACGGGCCCACAGCACGCAAACTCTGGGTCGATGACGACGGCCCGGTGGCGCGTGCCGGCTTCGGCGTCCTTGACAGCGGCGGCTTCCAGCGCTTCCCAGTCGGTGACGCTGGCGTCGACGGGCACGCCCATGACGGACCCCGTGTGCAGGTCGCCGTGCAAGACCGCTTGCCGCCGCTCGCAAAACAGGGCCTTGACACCCGCGGCGGCGGCGCGGGCGGGGGAGTCGGTGCGCAGGGCGGCGAGAGCGGCGCCCAGGGCGGGGCAGGCCGCGACGGCGTCACTGTGGTCGGCGTTGGTGGGCGCGGCGTGGAAGGGGTCGTCGAACACGACCTGCTCCGTCAGCGCGCACAGGTCGGCGTTCGGGAACCGGCCCGCCAACTCACGCCACGCGTCGGATTTGAGGGCGAACAGGGACGTGCCGAACGCGGTGCGGGCCACGTACTCGCCCACATCACCCGCCAAGCCGGGGACGATGGCCCCGGCCACGAGCGCGCCGCGCACGACGGTGGCGGGCGGGCGCACCCACTCCAGCGCCAGGGCAGAGGTCGCCGGGTCGAACGAGTAGAGCGCCGGGACGAGGCCGGGCGCGAGGCGGCCGTGTTCGGCCAGGGCGGCGGCCTCGACCGCCGCCCGCCCCGCCGTCAGGGGCCAGTCCCGGGCGATGCGGATGTACGGCAAGGCTTGCTTGAGGACGAGCGCGCCGGCGGCCACGTTGTCGCCCTCCCTGTCGTCGTGCGGCCCGCGCACAAGGAAGACAAAGTTCAGGTTGCCGTCGCTCAGCTCGGTCACGGCCCAGTCGGCAGGGGAGGTCCCGCCCAGCCGTTCGGCCAAGGCAGGGCGGGCGGCGATGAAGGCGCGGACAGCTTCCGGGTCAAATGGCGCGGGGGCGGCGTCGTCGGCGGGCGCAGGCGCGTCGGGGTGCGCTGCCGCGGCCGGCGGGCGCGCGCCCGCAGCAGCCGCCCCTCCACCCGCCGCGCCTCTGGCCGCCCGCCGCGCTTTCCCGGCCTCCACCGCGCCCGCCACGTCGAACCGAACCTTGCCATCCCCGTCCACGACGCGGCGCACCAGGCCGACCTCGGTGATGATGCCGCCCGTGATCAAGGACGCGGGCGTGACGTCGAATGATGGGTTCCAGACGGACACGCCGGTCGCTGCCACGCGCGGCCGCTCGCTGCCACCGCCCAGGCCGCTCCCATACACGGCCGCGTGCGTGATTTCGTCTGGTGGGCGCTGCTCAATGGGGATGCCCGCCCCGTCTGGCAAGTCGGCATCCAGCGTCGTCGTGGGCGCCGCCACGAAGAAAGGGACGCCGGCCCGGGCGGCCGCGACCGCGAGCGCGAGCGTGCCGACTTTGTTGGCCGTGTCGCCGTTGGCCGCCACGCGGTCGGCGCCCACCACGACGGCGTGCGGGCGGCCGGACCAGGTTGCGCCCGTCTGACTGGTGGACTCGGGCGGGTCGGCTGGCCCCGACCCGCCGTGCAGCAGCAGCCCGGCCGCCGCGGAATCGCACAGCAGCGTGGCGGGCAGGCCCTCGTGCGCGAGCTCAAAGGCCGTCAGCCGGGCGCCCTGGTTGTACGGCCGGGTCTCCGTGCAAAAGGCGCGGTCCAGGTCGCCGCGGGCGGCGAGTGTGCGGATGACGCCCAGGGCCGTGCCGTGGGCGGCGGTCGCCAACGCGCCCGTGTTGCAGTGCGTGAGGACGCGGAGCGGCGCGCCCGGGCGGGCCAGCCCCCGCCCGGCCGCGGCGGCGAGCAGCGCGTCCGCGCCCGCCTCGGCCAGGGCGTGGTTGGATTCGACGTCGTCCGCCAGCATGTCTTCGGCAGCAGCAATGACGGCTGCACACACGGACGCGCCGGCCGCGCCGGGAGCGGACGCGGACGACGCGGCGGCCGACGCCAGGCGGCGGGCCGCTTCAGCGAGGTTGACGGCCGTCGGGCGGGCGGTCTCGAGGAACGCGGCGCGCCGTGCCACGAACTCGGCCGCGGACGCCGCGTCTGGGAAGCCGGGACCGTTGGCCAGTTCCGCGGCTAAGCCCAGGGCGGCGGCGATGGCCAGGGCGGGCGCGCCCCGGACGGCCATGTCCTTTTTTGGGGTCATGAGGGGGGAGGGGGGCACCGGGGATGGGACGAGGCAGTGAGGGGGGCGTGGGTGCGTGCTCCGATGTTCGGCACGTGTGCAGCGACGCGCCTCTCACGCTGTCCCATTTTCCGCTCCAAGCACGCTCCCAACGCTCCGTATTCCGGGAGTGTGTGTAGTTTGGGTAGGAGACGCGTGGGCTGGTCCAGCCCGCACGCTGTGCGCAAGAACCAACGCATCTCGACGCGGCCGTCGCTTCTCCCCCGTCCATACCTTGATGGCCGTCCACGCGGCTTTGGAGTCGGGCACGTCCAGATAAATCATTTCGCCGGGCAACAGCCGCTGGTCTAGGAGTTGCAGGCTAGCCGGCGGGCCGGCCGCCCAGCGAATGGCTTCCAGGGGCGGCATTTTTTCGGGAGGGGGAGGGAAGACCGGAAGTGGAGACCCATCGCTCGCTCCACAGCGGTGTTTGGCTTCTTTTTCTTTGTCGCTCCTCTGCACCGTCCCCGCGACCCATTTCCATGTCTCTCCGCGTTTCCGCGCCCGTGGTACGTTTGGCAGTGTACAATCGCCACAATGGGGCTAGAACTGGCGAGGAGGGGGTGCGAGAACGCTGAACAAGGCGGGGGGCCTTGCTAGCCAGCGCGCGGCGCGCGCCTGTGCTTTCTCTCCAACCTGCGCACTCCCATCCCGCCAAACAGAAACAGGCCGCGCCCGCCCGCACCGCGACCGCCCGCGCAACCACCGCCACCCCCGTCATGGCGTCCGGCGGCAAAAAGAAGGTCGTCGTCACGGGCGCCGGCGGGAAAACGGGCGGCCTCGTCGTCCAGCGCCTGGCCGCCGACCCGGCGTCGTTCGCCCCGCCCGTCGCGGTCGTGCGGTCGGCCAAATCCGGTGCGGCCGCCAAATCCGCGGGCGCGGAGGTGGTGGTCATTGACGTGACGGCGCCCGGCGCGGACGCGCAACTCGCGGCCGCCCTCAAAGGCGCCGACGCGCTCGTCGTCGCCACGTCCGCCGTGCCCCAAATCAAAAAACGGTCCATCATCAAACTCATGCTCGCCAAGTTCACGGGCAAGAAGGGCGTCCGCCCCGAATTCCGGTGGAAGGGCGGGGAGGCCGGCACCCCGCAAAAGGTGGACTGGGAAGGCCAAAAAGTCCAGTTCGACGCGGCTCTGGCCGCCGGCGTGTCCCGCATCGTCCTGGTGTCGTCGATGGGCGTCACGCAAGTGGACAACATGCTGAACTCCATTGGACAGGGCAAGATCCTGCTGTGGAAGCGCAAGGCGGAGGAATACCTCATGGGCCTGGCCGCGGGCGGCAAGGTCGAAGCCGTCATCCTGCACCCCGGCGGCCTAATCGACGCGCCCGGCGGCGAGCGCCGGCTGGTCCTGGGCGTGGACGACACGCTCCTGAAGCGTGAGACCCGGCGCATCCCGCGGGCGGACGTCGCGGCCCTGGCCGTGGCGGCGATCTCGTCCCCCGCCGCGAAAAACCGGTCGCTCGACTGCGTGGCGGACGACCCGGCGGACGGGGTCGCGCCAACGACCGACTTTGAAGCGCTGTTCAAAGGCGTGAGCGGGACGGCGGCGTACGCGCCTTTGCCGGCGGACGCGCGCGTGTGAAGAAGACGGAGGGTGTGGTTGCGTGAAAAAAAAAACAATCTCATTTTTTGTGTGTGGGTGTGTGTCTTTCACCCTTCCTCCATCGGCTTTGGCCGCTTCGCCGCGCGGGCGGCCTCGTCCTCCGCCACCCGGCCGTCACCCCCACCATCAGCCCGTTCGTACACCTGCACGTACGCTTCCGACAGCGCCACCACCTGCGGCAGGACGTCCGCCACGGCCAAGTCCGCGACGTCGTACCAGCCGCCGTCCGCTTTGCGCCGCACGTGCGCGCGGAACGACCCGCCCAGGGCGCCGCCGCCGCCGCCGCCGACCGCCGCGGCGGGGCCGTCGTGGACGACGTTCGCCACCAGGTCGAACACCGCGTGCTCGGACGGGGGCGGCAGGGGGATGATGTCGCCCAGGCGCAGGCCGCGGACGGGGAAGGTGACGACCGTCGGGTTTTTCTCGAGGGGCGCGTCGCCGCCCAGCAGGCCGGCGCCCGCGCGCGCGAAGCGGCGGACGTGAAGGATGAGGAACGGCGGCAGGCGGGCGATGCGGAAGGTTTGGCGGCCGCGGGCCGGGTCGTCGCTCACGCGCACGCCGTCGTACCGGCGCAACAGGTCGGGCAGCGGGGCTTGCGGGATGGCCCGCGCCTCCAGCGCGTCCGGGTACAGGGGCGCGGGCGGGAGGGCCAGGCCCAGCATGAGGAACGGGGTCGTCTGCGTGCGGGGGGGGCCGCCGGCGGGCACGCCCCCGCTCCCGGCTTCCGTCGTGACGGTGAGCGCGCCCTGGAAGCAGCGGGTGATGATGGAGGGGCGGCCCGCGGCGGCGCGGGCGGCGGCGGCGGGCGGCAGCGGGTCGGCGCCCGGCGGGCGGGGCGGCGCAGCCAGCTCCGCGTGCAGCGCGTTGAGCAGCCACGCCAGGAAGTCGACGGGGTCGCCCCGCCCCCGGCGGGTCGGCGCGGCGGCGCCCCCCGCACCCGGGCCGGAGGCGGGCGGGGCGGGGCCGAACCGGCCGTGCGACGCCGCCCCGCACGCGACCAAAAACTCGTGCGGCGACGCGTGGCCCTTGAAGGCCCTCGCGTTCCACATCTTGCGGACGAGCTCCGCGAACGCGGACGACAGGGGGGGCAGCGCCACGCCCGCGGCGCGCAGGCACCAGTCGCGCAGGGGACCGACGCGGGCCAGGGCCTGGATGGCCGCGTTGGCGTAGTCCGTCGACCCCAGGTTGTTCAGCCCGACGACGCCGGGGGCAAAGGGCGCGCCGTCCAGGGCCCGCGCCCAGCCCGGGTCGGCGTCCAGGCGCGCGATGTCGGCTTCTGTGTAGGTTGGGTTGAGCACGGCGCGAATCGTGTCCAGGGACGGGTCGTCGACTTCGTAGCCGTCGGGCAGGACGTACGTCTGTGTGTGACAGGTGGAACATGGTTTTTTTTAGTGGGTCAGGGTCCCGCCGGCCCCCTTTTAAAGGGGGCCGGCGGGACGCACACGCCGCCGCCGCTGTCTGCGCACACAGGCCGCACGCCAGGACACACCGCGTGCGCACGCACGCACACACACACGCCCACGCCCACGCCCTCACCTTGCCGTCGCCCAGCTTCATGAAGACGTGGTGGCCTGCCTCCAGCGCGTGCGTGTGCGCAGGCGTGCCCGGCGCCCGCCCGGCCAGGTACCGCCCGCACACGAGGCACGCGTACACGTTGACGCGGGACAGGCTGACAGAGCAGCACTTTTCAAAGTCAAAGTCCAGGGCGGACCGGCGCACGGTGGCCAGGTACGGGCAGTCGGCGCCAGACCGCTTGGGTGGCGGGCCGGCGCGCGGCGGGAGGGCTGGGGCGCCGTCGTCGTCGTCGGATGGGGGAGCCGGCGGCGCGGCGGGCGGTGCGGGTGGCGGGACTGGCGTAGCACCGCCAGGCGGCGGGGGTGCGGCCTGCGGCGCGGGCGCGGGAGGTGGAGGTGGAGGCGGTGGCGGAGGGGGTGGGGGTGGTGGCGGCGCCGCAGGCGGGGCCGCCACGGAAGGCGGCAGGCTGGGCTCGCGTGCGGCCGGCGCCTCCTCTTCCACCGGCGCGTCTTCCATGGCCTCATCGTCATCCGGGACGGGAGCGGCAGGAGCCGCAGGAGGCGCCGGCGGCGGCGGCGGCGACGGCTCAGCTGCAGGCGGCGAGCGCGAAGGCTCGGCAGGTGGGGGCGGCGCACCTTCCGCCGCCGCCGCCGCCGCCGCCCTGGATGTGCGGCCACCGGCCCGCCCGGCCGTGCGCGGCGGCGCAGCAGCCTGTGCGGGAGCAGGGTCGTCGGCAGGCGCGGCGGCGGCGGCGGCTTTGCCCCTCCGCCCTCGGCCGGGCGAGGCCGCAGCGAGCGGTGGCGGTGGCGGGTCGGCCGCCAGCGCCGGCGCGGGCTCTTTCTTCTCCTCCTCAGCCGCTGCACCCGCTTTGCCACGACGTGGCCGCGGCGGGGATGGCGCAGGTGCCGCCGTGGCCGCAGCCGCGGCCGCGGCCTTTCCGCGGGCCGTCGCACTGGGTGGAGGCGCGACGGCCTCTTCTGGAGCAACAGCTGCAGCAGCAGCAGCTTTGCCACGCCCCGCCCGCGTCGCCCGGCCAGCGGGTGCGGGTGCCAGCTCTTCTTCCTTAGCAGCCGCAGCTGCCCCGGCGGCGGCTTTGCCCCGGCGCGGGCGGGGCGGAGAGGATGGTGGCGGGTCGGCAGATGCGTCGTCGGCTTTTTTTGCGCGGGTGCCTCGCGTCGCCCGGGCAGCCGGCTTGGCTTCCGGCTCGGAGGCCGGCTCCGGATCTGCCGCGCCGCCGCCGCGCGTGGACCGGCGGGGCGGCATTGTTCGGATGTGTCCTTTTTTTCTGTTTTCTATCGCCGTTTTGATGCGACCGCCCCTGTGCGCACTCGTGCGAAACAACGCATGCCTCCTTCAGAGTCCGCCGACGGCTTGGCGTCCGCGGCCGCCACCTTCCGGACCTGCGGCCTGGCCGTCGTCCGCGACTATTTTACGCCTCATGTGCGCGCCCTGACAGCGTCGGCGGACGCGCTAACCGCCCGTGCCCGCGCGGCAGACGAAGCGGCCGCGGGCGGCGCAGACTTGGGCCCGGGCTGGGCGGCGTCGCACCGGGGCTGCATCCTGGAGACGGGTGGTGCCGGCAGTGACGGCGCCATCGCGTGCGCCCGGAGCGATGCCAGGCTGGCGGAGGCGCTGGCGCGGTTGGGGCGGGCGGTCCTGGCCGGGGACGGAGCGCGGCGGGTGGGTGGGGGTCGGGGTGGGGGCGCACACCCGGCCGCCCGGGCGCACGCCATCCGCCTGCTCAACGAGCAGTTCATCGTCAAGCCGCCCGCCTGCCCGGCGTCGGGGTTCGCCTGGCACACAGACGGGCAGTACCTCGTGGGCGGGCAGCCGGGAGGGGCGGGGGGCGGACGCACAACAGCAACCACGACCACCGCCTCCTCCAGCGGCGGCCGCCCCCTTCTTTTTTACGCGTCCGTCTGGGTGCCGCTGGACGCGGTCGGGCCCGCCAACGGGACGTTGGAAGTGAGCTGGGAGGCCGCGGTCGGGGCTGGGTTGGTTGGCGAGAGTGGGGAGGCGGACGAGCGCGGCGACGGCGGCCCCGCCACCACCACCACCACCCCCTCCACCACCACGGCCACCGCGCGGCCGCGCAAGACCTACGCCATCGTCGCGGCTCCCGGGGATGCGGTCATCATGGCGTGCAGCCTGCCGCACGGGTCCGGGCCGAATTTGGGGAGGGAGTGGCGGCGGGTGTGGATGCCGCAGGTGTTTGTGGGCAGTGGGGATGGTGGCGGCGGGGCGGCACTGTAGGCAGAGCAGATGGGGACCCGATTTTTTCGTGATGCTTGCGCCACAGACTTGAGTTGTTCTTGCGGGGGCGCACGAGTGGAGTGCGCGGGCCCCGACGGCTCTTGACACGCACAGGCTTCGCACGCTCCCGCGCCATGGCGCCCTCCACATCAAGGTGCGCCCGGTTTGAGGGGTTGGATGAGGAATCAGGGGGCGCGGGCGCCCCCGCGCGCGCGAAAAAAAAAACGCCCGGGCCGTCGAGTCCGCATTCGCACCTCGCCGCCGAAAAATTCGTCGGGCCTCGCCGCTCCCGCCCCTTTCCCCACTCGCTGCCGTGCCCGATGGGCGGGAGCACGCATCCTTCACCCAGATCACTCGCTGGTGCGGTGTTGGGCCGCCAAACAAAACGGCGGCGCCCTCGACACACTCACCTCACTCGCGCCAACGCCCTCCCACTCCGCATGCTCACGCACAGCCCGCCGCCGTCCCCGCTTTACCTGGCCGCCGCCGCCGCGTCCGCCGCCTCCACGGCCGCCGCCCGCATCGTGTTGCCGGCGGCAGCCGACGTGGCCCGCGCCGCGTCAGGGCGGGCGGCCAGCAGCGCGTCCCGCGCCGCGGCGGCGGCCAAGACGGCCGGCAAGGCGGCCCTGGCGCTCGCGGTGCTGCCGGCTGCGCTCGTGCTCGGCTGGCTGGCCTGGGTCGCGTCCGTGGTGACGGGGCCCGGGCCGCCGCGCCACCACCACCACCACCACCACGCCATCCCGCCCCTGCACCAACAGCAGCAGCACCTCACCGCGTCCGCGGTCGAGGTGTTTTGCCACCAGGTGGTGACCATCAAAAAGCGGTTTGCGCTGCGGGTGAGCGGCGGCGGCGGCGGCGGGCTGGGCCGCCGGCCCCGCCGCGGGTCGGCGGGCGTGCTGGTGCGCACGCCGCCGCGGACGGCGTCGGGGAGCCTGGGCGGCCCCTCCCCGACCGCCACGGCGTCCCTGCTGGCCCAGGCCGCGAGCCTGGCGGCCGGCGGGCGGAGCGCCAGCGGCGGGAGCGGGGCGTCGTCGTCCTCGCCCGCGTCCGCCGGCTCGTCGCCGCCGCGGTCGCGGCCCGGGTCGGCGGGACGGCTGTCGAGTGGCGGGAGCTTGGGGAGTTCTGGTGTGCTCACCGCGGCCGCGGCCGCGGCGGCCGCGGCTGCGACCGCGCAGGCGCGCACGCCGCTCGCAGAGTGGGCGCCACCGCCGACAGCACCACCCGGCGGGGACGGGCCGCCGCCGCCCAAGGCGGCGGCCCGGTCCGCCCGGTCGGCCGCCCTGCTGCACTGCCCCACGTGATTGAGAGCAAGCGCTTTAGTTGTTTCCCCCCTCACGCTGTTTTGTGCGCCGCCCCGGCCTGCTAGCGAGGCGGGTGTGCGTTTTTGTTTTTGTCCTTTCCACGGCAAAACTCCTTTTTTTGGCGTGTGTGTTTTTTTGGACGCATTCTTCCTGCAGCCCGATAGGCGGGCTGTTTTTTTCGTGCGGGCACGCCTGTTCAGTGTGTCGTTGCTTAGGCAGCTGTGGGTCTGTTGCTCTCTCTGAGCCTCTAGGCGGCGTTGAGAGAGAGGAAAGGCGCGCAGCGCACGGGTCGTGCGGTGGGGAGGGGGAAGACTGAGAGCGCTCTCTCGCTGTCCCTCCCCCTTCTCGCGCCCCGTGTTTTCCTCAGTCGTCTTCTACTCTGTGTACACGTTGAGTGTGGTGTGTGTGTGTGTGTGTGTGGTGTGTGTAAAAGAATGAAAAAAGGCACCCCACCCCTTTTTTTTCACACGCGTGGTCCCGTCCCAGACCCCACCCCCATCAAGCACTCTCGACCTCCAGGCTCGCCCCGCGCTGCCCCGTCACCGCCGCCACGTTGGCGGTCGCGATCGCGCGCGCCGCCCGCCGGAACCGGCGCAGGCGGGTGCCGTACAGGTCGAAGCGCACGGTCGGCGCGGCCCGGCCGCACTCGCGCGCCCAGGCCGCCATCTCGCGCATGCGCCGCTTGCGCTGCGCTTCCATCGCGACTTCCGACCGCGCGGTCGCGGCGGCTGTCCGCCCATCCCCGCCGACCCCGCTGGGCGCGGCCGTCATGGGCGCGGACCCGCCGCCGCCACCGCCACCGCCGCCGCCGTACGCGTCGCCCGTCCCGCGCCCGGCGGTCAGGCTCGCAAAGCTGAGGCCGCCGGACCCGGGCACCTTGGCCGCGCCGGGCGGGCCGGCCGCGGCCGCGACCGCGGCGGCCAGCCAGGGCGGCAGCACCATGCCCGGGCCGACGCCGCCCGCCGCGGCGTGCGCCGCGTCCGCGAACGACAGCTCGCCCTTCAAGTACCACAGCCGGGCCGAGGGCGTGGACCGCGCCTTCCACACGTTGTAGTAAAAGTCGGCGCACTCCCAGGGCGTGCGCGGGCGGTCGGGCCCGCCCGGCATGCCGACGCCGCCCGGGACGGCGCCCGCGCCGCAGCCGCCCGCGCCACCGCCCACGCCCGCGCCGGCGGAGGCCAGGCTGGACCGCATGTCTTCCGGCAGGGGCAGGCCCCACACAAGGACCTGGCGGCCGACGGCGGCCAGGGCGGACGCAAAGGCGGCCGCGTCCGCGGCCGACCAGCCGGACGCCGCGGGCGGGCCCATCGTGCCGAGGCCCAGGCCGGCGGCGACGGCGTCGGATGGAATGGGCAGGGTGGGTGGCGCCAGGGAGGACGGCGGACCGGCCGCCACGGCGGGCGCGCCAGCCGCGCCGGCGACGCCGCCGCCGCCGCCGCCGCCGCCCTTGCCGTCCGGGCCGGGCGTGCCGGCCTTGGACGCGCCGTCGTCGCCCGCGCCAGCTTTCAGCCCGGCGCCCGTGACGGCGGCGACCGCGTCCGCGCCCGTCGCGGTCGCGTACGTCCACTCGGCCTGCGGGCGGTCGGCCGCGGCGAGGGCGTCGCCCACCGCGTCGGGCGCGGTGGGCGGGGGGGCGGGGCCGAGCAAGGGCGCGACCACGCCCGGCGGCACGCCCATCCCGCCGGGGACCAGGACGCGGCGGGCCAGCCACGCCTTTTCGGCCGCGTCCATGGCGGCCGTCGTGCCGTCTGGCAGGGGCGCGTCCTTTTTGGCGGAGGGTTTGGGGCGCACGTCCGGCAGGTCGCACTGGAAGGCGGGGCCGACCCGCGTGGCGGCGCGGCGCGCGGCGCGCGCGACGCGCGAGGGCGAGTCGGCGCGCGCGCCGCCGGGCCCGCCCACGGACCAGACCATGGAGGACGACTCGGAATCCGACCCGTCCCGGTTGCGGTCCTTGTCCCAGGCCGTCTGGGCGAAGAACGTGGGCGCGGCGCGCTGGCGGCCCGAGCGCCGCGCGCCGCCGTCCTCGCGGTCGCCCCGGTCGTCGCCGCCGCCGCCGAGCCGGCCGCCCAGGCCGCTGCCCAAGAACGCTTCTTCGGCGGCCAGTGCCGCCCGCCAGCGGGCGCCCTGGCCCGCCACGTTGCGCGGGCGTTCGCCCAGGTTGGCGCAGCGGAGGGCCACGCGCGCGCGGCGCGCGTACTTGGCGGCCTCCTTCGCGGCGGCGCCCGCGGCCGTGTTGGGGGGCAGGGACACGAGGAGGCCGGGCCGGGCGGAGGGGAGCGCGCCCCGCAAGCCCAGGCGGCGCACGTACGCGAGCATGCCCGTCATGATGGCCCGGTCCTCGCCGTCCTGGTCGTCGTGGCCGCCGCCGCCGCCGCCGCCGCCGTCCTGCATGTCGACATCGTCGCCGCCGTTCGACCCGCCGCCGCCGCCGCCGCCCGCTGACACGGCCGGCGTCGTGCCCGCGGTGCCGCCGCCGCCGGCGACGCCCAGACCTGGAGTGGGCGTGGCACCGGCCGGCGGGAGGGCAGCGGGTGTGGCCGTGTCCAGGCGGGCCTGCTTGCGGGCGCGGCGAGGGGGGGCGTCGTCGGCCCCTCCACCGGCGCGCGCCGCGTCAAAGGCGGCCAGGTGGGCGTCGTACAGGCGGTGGTAAGTGCCCGGCGGGACGGGCGCGTCAGCTGAGACGGGCAAGGCGTCCCAGGCGGCTGGGGTGGGCAGCGCCGCGGGACCGCCGGCCGCGTGGACGGCGGCGTGGAGGGCGGCCAGGTCGATGGTGGACGGGCCGGCTTGGGCGGTGAGGGAGGGGGAGGCGCCTGGCGGCGGGTGGTGGGTGAAGGGGGAGTGTGGGAGTGTGTTCGTGAGGGGGGCGTGTGCGCGCGCGGTGCTTGCCGGGCAGCAGTGTGGAAGGAAAAGGGAGGGAAGAAGGTGCTGTTGGCGGCCGGCCGGCCGTGAGGAGGGGGGGGCGCGCGATGCGCCCCTCCCGACCGCGCGAGGCCGGCCCAGCCGGCGGCCAGGTCGCACCCAGACCACCCAGGGCTACGGCCACTGTGCATGTTTCCCCGACGAACTGGCGGCCGCGGCGGATGGACGCCCCTGCGGCGCGCGGCACGAGCGGAAAGGCGGGCAGGCGGCGGGCGGCGCAGCGAAGCGAGCGGCCGGAGGGCCGGCGGCCCGGTGCGAGCGCAACTCCGCGCGAGGCGAAGGAGGGCGCCAGGGCGGACCTGGCCGGCTCCGGCGGACGGGCGAAGCCTTACTCAGCGTGCCTGGCCCGGAAACGGGAGGCGTCACGCCCGCGGGCGGTCACGGCGGGCGCCGAAAGGCGGGCAGGGCGCCAGCCCTGGTTGGCCGGGGCCGGCCGACCACGCTGCGACAGCGCCGTGCCTTCACCGGCGGCCCCCGCGGCTGGGCGGCCACCAAACGCCCTCCTATCACTCACCAGCAGAGGTCGCCCACTCCGCAAAGTCCTTGGCAAAGGCGCGAGGGCTGGGCATATTTCCTCAGGGCGGCCCGGTTGTTGCTTTGCTGGGGGAAGGGCGGCCGCGGCGGAGTTGTTTTTTTTTTTCGAAGGCCCGATGGCCTGCTTTTTGGCGCCGGCAGTCGCTGCAGAGCCGACAAGAAACGCTCCCGCCGCCTGAGGGTGGGTGGCCAGGTACACGGCCTGACAATTGAGAGAGAAGGACGAGGCCGAGGAGGCGTGCCCAGGCCGGCGCAGGCGTCCGCGTGCGACGTGCGGGGGAACGCAGGTCTGTGTGGGAGGGGGGGCGGTGGGCGAAAGGCAGCAGACCGCCGATAAGGGAGAGGGGGGGACAGAAAACACGCCTCGCACTGTTGCAAATGACGACGGACCCACCCCCACCCATGCCGCAGGCCCGCCCGCTCATTGCCGTCCTCGGCGCGGCCGGCGTAGGGAAGCGGGCCCTCATCGACCGCCTCGTCCAGGCGGGGCGCAGCGAAGGCATCGCTGCGTCCCAACCTGCTGCTGCCGCACCATCGCCCACGCCGCCCGCACGCACGCCCTGGCGCCTCGACACCAAGTACTACACGGTCACCGTGGACCTGGCCAGCGTTCGTTTGGCCGCCGACGGCGGGCACGAAGCCGACGAGGGCGGTTCCAGCGCCTCCTCTCCACCCGCTTTGGCCTCCACGGCCGAAGCGGTCGTCCTCGTCTTTGACTCGGGCGACGAGGCCAGCTTCGAGGTGTGTGTGTGTGTGTGTGTGAAAGAGAGAGAGAGAGAGAGAGAGAGAGAGAGAGAGAGAGAGAGAGAGAGAGAGAGAGAGAGAGAGAGAGAGAGAGAGTTGCAGGGAGGGGTGTGTCGCGCGCTGCGGAGGCGGTGTGCGCGCCCCGCGTCCTCACCCACCGGCCCAAAACAACTCCGTCGTCACCCACAGGCTGCCCGCGCCTGGGCCACCGCCGCCGGCCCGGCCCTGGACGCCGTATCCGTCCGCTTGGCCGTCGCGACCAAAGCCGACCGGCTGCCTGTTGACGCCCCACGCCCCGCCTGGCACGGCCCGGCAGGAGAGTGGGCGGCCGAATCCGCGTTTGAGTGGGTGGAAGCGGCCGCGGGCGCAGCGGATGAAGCGGCGGCGTTGTTGGGCGCTGGCGCCGACGACGCCGACGACGCCGGCCCGCCTGAAGCGTCAGGCTCCGTCCGTGTGCGTGAAGCCCTGTCCGCCCACATGTGGCCGGGGCTGGTGCGGAAGGCTGCCGTGACCGGTGGCGGCCGTGGGGCGCCAGCAGCCACCGCCACCGCGCCGCGCTCGCTCCTCCCCGAAAACGGCGACGCCGACGAGCAAGACGACGACGGCGACGGCTTTGCCTCCCTCTTGGCCGAAGCCGCCGCCGCCCGGGACCGCATTCGCGGCTTGCCGGACGCGGAGCGCCGGGCGGCGGCGGCCGCGTTTGCAAGCAGGCTGTTGGCCGCGATGGAGGATGGAGGCGACGAAGGTGGTGGAGGGGACAGCTCGGGCGACAGTGAGTAGAGGAGGAGAGAGGTGTTGTCACCAGTTTTTTCTTGCAGTATGATCAAGGGTGAGCCCCCGGACGGAGTGGGTGAGTGGTGGCGAGGCGTCGTGACCTCCACGGCCGGCGCCGCAAAAAAAAGGCGGGCAAGGTCGAGACAAGACGGGGTCGTTGCCGCCGCCCGCCCGCCAAAACTAGTTTTGTTTTTCGGTGCTCCACACACCCGTCTCCGAATTCCGATGACGGGCCCGCCGCCGCTAGACGGTGGAGACACCCCCTCACAGCCCGGCGTCCACCTCGAAATCCTGCGTCGCCACGCGGGTAAACCAGGCGCCGAGTCGCGGGCGCTCGTTGGCGTGCTCGGCGCCGTCCTCGAAGCGGTCGCCGCGCGTGGGCTCTCGCCCTCACCCACCGCGTTGTTTGCTGCCGTCATGGTGGCCCTGGACGGTCCTGGTGCCATGGACGATGCGCAGGTGAGGAAGGGAGGGGGTGGTGAGAGGCCGTTGGCGGCGTTTCTTCTTTGTTGTGCCGTCGTATGCGGCGGCCCAATGCGTCTGCGGCCTAGCCGTCGTCGTCCTCACGCGCTCTCCCCCCTCCGCTCATCCGACAGGCCTTCACCGCCATGGCCCACCTCCTGGACCTGGTCCTGGTCCGGGTGCCGTCTCCCGTCCTGCGGTCGCGGTTTGGCGAGACCGCGCGTGTCCTGGGCGCGGCCGTCGACGCCGCGCGCGCGGCCGAAAACGTGAGCGGCGTTCTTTTTTTTCCTCCCGCATCAGCCACCACCCCACTCCCATCCCCGGCCTTTTTTTCCTCACGCCCCACACATCCCACCATCCCACCAGCCTGCCGCCCTGCGCCACGTCGCCAGCTGCTTGTCCACTCTCCTCACCGCCGCAGCCACCGACCCCGCGTCCACCACCTCCCCGACCGCGTGGGCGGCGCTGGCGGGACCGTTTTCTACCCTGCTCGGCCTGGCGCTCGCGCCCAACCCGAAAGCCCGCCGCGCGGCCGTGAGCGGGGCGGTCGCGGTCTTAGCGGCTTTACGGGCGGGAGGCGTGACGCCACTCGCCACTGCGGCCAGTGACGCCGTCGTCCGGGCGGCGGGTGGCGTGCTGCCGGGGCCAGCGGCGGCGGCCGCGGCCGCGGCGCGCGCGACGGGCGCCGCCGCGCGCGCCGCGGCGGACGAAGCCGTCGGCCGGGCGGCCGCGGACGCGCTCCACTTCCTCGGCCTGTTGCGCGGCGGCCTGCCTTTGCTCGTTCCGGCGTCCGCAGCAGTCAAAGACGTGGCGCTCCCGCTCATCCTGCCGCTGTTCAGCCTGCGCAACCCACTGCTGGCCCGGCACGCGGCCGACGCGCTGCGCGCGCTCCTGGCCGAGGCGGTGCGGCCGGCCGGCGGCGGCCCGCTGGCCCCTCCCCGCAAAGCCGCGGCAGCCCTGAGCTTGACCCCGCCTGACATCTCGGCCTTAGTGTCTGGCCTCATCGTCGCCCCAGGAGCGTGGGAAGGCCGGGACGCGGACGCGCTGGCGGCGGCGGCGGCCGCGCTCGACGCCGGCCTCGCTGCCCTCGCCGCGGCCGACCCGCCGGCCGCGGCCGCGGCCTTGCCCTCCGCCGCCGCCGCCCTGGCCCCGCTGCTCGCCTCCGACTCGGATGGCGTGCGTGCTGCTGCCGCGGCGGCATTGCGCGCGGCCCTAGGCACGGCGGGCGGGGTGACGGCGGCGGCTGCAGCGACCGCCGGCGGCCGGGCTGCGCGGCACCACCCGCCGCCCGCGGCCGCGCTCGCCGCGACGCTCGTCTCTGCGCTCGGCCCGGGCGCCCGGCCGGGCTGGGCGGCGGCCCTGCCCGCCGCCGCCGACCTTTTCACCGCCGCTGCGAGCGCGGGACCTCCCTCCCCGGACGCCGTGGCCGCCCTGACCCCGCTCGTCGCCAGGGTGGGCGCCCTGTGCGCTGGCGCGGCCGACGCGGCCGAAGCCGACCCGGGCGCGCCGCCGCCCGATTTCGCGGCGCCCGCCGCGGCCGCCCTCCAAGCCGCCCTCGCCGCCCTGGGCCCGGAAGCCGTCCTGGAAATCCTGCCCCTGGGCCTGGGCCCGGCCCTGGACGGCGTGCGCGGCGCGCCCGACCCGCGCACCTGGTTGCTGCCGGCGTTGCGGACCGGCGTCCGCGGCGCGCGCCTCGCCTTTTGGTGCACGCACCTCTTGCCGCTCGGCCGTGAGATGGGGGGCCGCTCATCCGCCGCGGCCGCTGCCGGTGACCGGCTGCGCGCTTTACAAACCCGGGCGCTTGAACTCCAGATCTGGCAGGCTCTGCCCGCGTTTGCCAACTGGGCCGTCGACGGCGGCGACGCGTTAAAGTGCGTCTTGATTTGTTTTTTTTTTTTGCTGCCGCTTTTTTATGTCCATCCAGGCCAAGGACGAGACACCACGAAAAACTTTATCGTTGTTGAGAGCCGAGGCGTCTCTCTACCGAGGGCGTCCCTGCGGACACCAACGTTCTTTTGTCACTACCACTGAGGCCTGGTTTCCGCCCGCGTGTGCGCGGGGCCCAGAGCCGTTCCCCCCCATCCGCGCGTGTTCTGGTGCTCACCCATCCACGCCTCCCCACCACACCGCAGGACACACGCCCGCGACGTCGCCCGCGCCTTCACCGCCCGCCCGGACTTGCGGCCCTCCATCTGTGCCGCCCTCGTCCGCCTGTGTGACCAGTGCGCGGAGGAAGGAGAGAGCGGCGGCGGCGCTGCAACCCTCTCCGACGACAGCGACCTCGACCTCTCTGACGACGAAGGCGGGCGGCCGTCCGCGACGCCCGCCACCCGTGCCTCCACCGGCCCGCGGCCGCCGCAGTACACCCCCGCCGTCGCGGCCGCCACTCGCAGGGCTTTGTCCACCCAGGCTAAAAACTGGCTGCCGCTCCTGCTCAACACGCTGGTGGGTGCGGACCCGCCCGAACGCGGGCCGCTCGCGGCCGCGGTCGGTTCCTATGCCCGGTCCGCCGCGCCTCCCGCCCTGGTCCGCGAGCATTTCGCCGCGGCGCTGGGCCAGCTCGCGACCGCGACGCGCGACGCCGCAGCGCCGGACCAGGGTGCCATCCCCCCCACGACCGCGGCCCAGGGCGGGACGAGCCCAGCCGCGCGGCGCGTGACTTTTATGGACGCCGCGCTCGCGCTCGCGCCGGGCCTGCCCGTCGAAGACGTGCGCGCGCTCGCCGCCGCCGCCGCGCCCGGCCTGACCGACCGGGCGCCCGCGGTTCAAAAGCGGGCGTACAAACTGCTGGCGACCGTCTGTGTGGGCCGGCCCGACTTCCTGGAAGGCGACGGGCCGGACGGCCTGGGCGGCCTGCTGAGCACGCTCCTGGCCGCCGGCCCGAAAACGCTGCCCGCCGCCAAGCGCCACCGCCTGGCCGTCGTCCGGGAAGCGGTGCTGGCGTTGCGGGCCCGTGGAGGCCAGGGCGCCGGACCCCAGTCGTCCGACGCGGCCACGCTCGTCGCCGAAGTCGTCCTGTGCGTGAAGGAAGCCAACCGCAAGACGCGCGCGGCCGCGTACGCGCTGCTCGTCGACCTGGCGTCGCCGGCGGCCGACCCGCCCGGGGCGGAGCCCGGCACGGCCCTCCGCGACACGTTTGCTGTGGTGCTGGGCGGCCTGGCTGGCGGCTCCCCGCACATGGTCTCCGCCGCCACCATGGCCGCCGCCCGCCTGGTCCACGCCTTTGTGCCCGGCCCGCTCGGCTGCGACGCGGGCCGCCTGCTGTCCGCCATCCTGCCCCTCCTCCGCACGCCCGCCCGGGAAGTCATCAAAGCCGTCCTGGGCTTTGCCAAAGTGTGTGTCGGCCGCCTGCCGGCGAACGAGCTGGAGACCGCCGCGCCCGCGCTGCTCGACGGCCTCCTGCGCTGGTCGGACGACCCGAAAAACAAGTTCCGGCTGAAGGTGCGCGTCATCGTCGAACGCCTGGCACGGCGGATTGGGTTTGAGGCCGTGGCGACGGCCATGCCGGCCGAGGATGCCAAGCTGCTGGCCCACATCCGGAAGCAGGGCGCGCGGAAAGCGCGGAAGAAGGCGGCGGGCGCGGAAGGCGACGAGCCGTGGTCGGATGGAGAGGGTGAGGGCGAGGGAGAGGACGACCGCCGCACCGCCCGCACGGGCAAGACGGGCGCGCGCTCGGAATGGGCGCCGACGGCCCTGTTTTCTGCGCGCACCGGCCGCACCGGCTTCACGAAAGCGGGCAAGCCGCCGCGCACGGCGCTGGGCGGGCCCGGTGGAGGCGGCGGCGCCCTGCCGGGCGACCGGTCTGGCGCCGACCCGGTCGACCTGCTGGGCGGCGGCGCGGCCCGCGCCCTGGCGGCGGGCGCGCGCGGGGCCGGCCGCCGTGCTGGCGGCCGCGGCGGCCGTGGACGCGCCTCCGATGGCGAGGACTCGGACTTTGAGGTCGGCGACGACGGCCGCCTGGTCGTCCGGGATGAGGACAAAGGCGGTGGTGGGAAGCGCAGCCGGTCGGCCGCCTTTGAAGACGACGGCGACGACGACGACTCGGGCTCCGATTTCGGCGACGTCCGCCGGGGTCGGGGTGGTCGCCCAGGCCCCCCTCGCTCCACCGCCGCCAAGTCCGTGGGCGGGCGGTCCGGCAAATCTGCCGGCGGCCGGTCGGTCGGCGGGCGTTCCGTCGGCGGGCGGTCGACCGCGACCCAGCCCGGTCAGCCGTCTTCGCGCGCCCACACGGGCGCCCGCTTCCGTGCCGCTAAAGGCGGCGCGTCGGGCGACGTCCGCCGGTCGGGCAACAAAGTCGAGCCGTACGCGTACTGGCCCATGGACCGGTCGATGCTCAACCGCCGGCCGAGCAAGCAGGTCGCCGCGGCCAAAGGCCTGCACGGCATTGTTGCTGCCAAAGCGGCGGCGGAGGGGAGGGGGAAGCACGCGGCAAAGCGTATGCGCAAGCTTTGAGAAGAAGGGAGAGGGGGGGGGGGGGGTGTGTGGTGTAAATGCTGTGTGTTTGAGCGTTGGGATCGTCAACAATCGGCGGACGGGGGCGGAAGAGCCAGAGGGGATGGGAGAGGAGACCGTGGAGCTGCGTCGCTCTCGAGGTTGAGGAAGCGACAGCGAAACAACACGCCGACGGCAATTGCTTCATTGTGTGTTTTCCGTCACGCCCCTGCAACCCCGCCGACCCGCTCTCATGCCAAGATGACTCGCATGGCGAGTGCAGGCGGACCCCAAACCGCCAGGCGAGTGGGCGACGCACCCAACCGACGATGCGCCTCTGTGCACGCGGGCCCGCCGAAGGCGCCGTCTCGGCCGACGACCAACCTGGCCACCGCCCGCCTCCCTCCGCCCTACACCTCCTTCCCGTCCTCCACGCCGCTCTTGCCCACGCTTTCCCTCTCCCGCCTCGTCCTGGGCACAATGCAATTCGGAGAAGGCATACGCGAGGCAGACGCGCATAACCTGTGCAGTGCTGCCGTCGAGCGCGGGGTGACGAGCTTCGACACCGCCGAGATGTACCCCGTCCCCCAATCCCCGACCACCGCCGGCGCGGCAGAATCCATACTGGGCACCTGGCTGAAAGCTCGAAAGAGGCGGGATGACGTCCAACTCATCACAAAAGTGTCGGGCCCAGGAGGCATGGCCTGGGTGCGGGGCGGGCCGCCCCGCCTGGACGGGCGGAGCGTCACGGCCGCGCTGGAGGGCAGCCTGGCCCGCCTGGGGACGGACGCCCTGGACCTCCTCCTCCTGCACTGGCCCGACCGGTACGTGCCGCTGTGGGGCGAGACCGAGTACGACGTGAGCCGGGCGTACGGAGACGCGGCCCCGGTGGAGGAGGCATGGGCAGCGTGCGAGCGGGCGGTGCGGGACGGCAAGGTGCGCGCGGCCGGCCTGTCGAACGAGAGCGCGTGGGGCCTGGCCCGCGCCCTGGCCGCCCCGTCCCCGCCCGTGTCCGCCCTCCAGAACGCGTACTCCTTGCTCGCCCGCGACTTTGACGCCACGCTCGCCGAGACGTGCTTTGAGGGCGGGGTGCCCCTGCTGGCGTACGCCCCGCTGGCGGGCGGGCTGTTGACCGGCAAGTACGGCCTGGGGGCGCGAAGGCGCGCCGCCGACGGCCGCACCTTTTGGTGGGACGGCCCGGCCGCCGCCCGCTTCGTCAAGTACGCCGGCAGGTACGCGGAGGGCGAAGCCCGGTACGGACCGTCGACGCCCGTCCGGGCGGCGGTCGCGGCGTACGGCCGGCTCGCCCGCCAAGCCGGCCTGGCCCCAGCCGCGCTCGCGCTGCGGTGGGTGTTGGGCCGGCCGCTCGTCGGCGCGGCCGTCCTCGGCGTCACCGGCCTCGACCAGCTGGACGCTGCCGTAGCCGCCGCGGCGGCCGGACCCCTAGACCCGGACCTTTTAGCCGCCATCGACAGGATACACGCGCGGTGGCCAAACCCGGCGCCGTGAGAAAACTGTGAATGATTGTTTGATTTCTACAAGCCCGTCCACACAACTTTTCCGTCCGCCCCGAAAAACTCGCCTGCCGGGATGATGGGCACGCCCGCCGCCTCTGCCGCCGCCAGCTTGGCCGCTCCCGGTGCTGCACCAGCGACCACGGCCGTCGTGGAAGCCGACACACTCGCGGCAGCTTTGCCACCGGCCGCGGCCACCGCCGCGGCCGCGCCCGCGCGGGTCAGGCCCTCAACCTTGCCGGTCACAACAAACGTCCCGCCCGCGCACGGCTGGGATGGGGACGGCGACGGTGCCGGCGCAGCAGCTGCTTGCACGACATCCGTGCCCACACCAGCAGCCAACAAGCGTGCAACCAACGCCGCGTTGTCGTCGGCCGCCCACCAGCGCGCGAGCGCGGCCGCGGTCACCCGGCCGACCCCGGGGACGGCCGTCAGCCGCTCCTCGTCCGCCGCCGCGTCTGCCAGGGCGGCTAAGCTGCCCGTCGATGCAACGAGCGCGTCCGCCACGCCCCGCCCAATGCCTGGGATGCCCAGGCCCGCAACCACAGCGCCGGGAGGGGCGGCCCGGGCAGCAACCTCCAGCGCGGCCGCAACTTTGGCCGCCCGGCGCGGGCCAAAGCCGGGCAGGCCTTCCAAGTCGCCAGCCGTCAAGCCCACCAGGTCCGCCGCGTCGGCCGCTAGTCCCGCATCCACAATGGCCGCCACCGTCGCGGGGCCCAACCCGCCCAGCGCCGCCAGGTCGGTCCCGCCCCGCCCGCCCGCCCAGGCACCGCCGCGCCGTTCCGCCGCGCCCGTGCTCAGGCACGCCGCAAAGTGCTGCACCCGTTTCAGGGCGCGGCCAGGGCAGGCCCGATTGACGCAGCGCAAAGCGTCGGCGGACGCGGCCGCGTCATCGATGGCGGTGGAGGCGGGTGGAGCGTCGGACTTGGTGCCGCCTCCGCTGACGAGCGCCGAACCGCACGCCGGGCACGCGCCCGGCTCCTTCAGCGCCGTTTCCGACCCCGTCCGGGTTTCCACCAAAGCGCGGACGACCTGGGGGACGACATCCCCCGCCCGAGCCACCACGACCCGGTCCCCCACGCGCAGGTCCAACGCCCGCACGTTGGACGGGTTGTGCAGCGACGCGCGAGAAACGGTGACGCCACCCACGACCGTCGGCGACAGCTCCGCCACGGGCACGAGCGCGCCCGACCGGCCCAGCTGCCACGTCACGGCGGTGAGCGTGGCGACAGCCTCCGTCGCCGGAAACTTCCAGGCCACCGCCCAGCGTGGCGCGGAGGGCGACGCGCCCAACGCAGCGCGCGCGGCCGGCGCGTCTGCTTTCAGCACCGCCCCGTCCACAGCAAAGCCCAGGGACTCGCGCCCGGCCATCCAGGCCTGGGCGGCCGCCAAAGCGGATTCAAACGTGGCGTGCGTGGATGCGGAGGCCGGGACGGCGACGCCCACGGACGTCAGCCAGGCCAGGGCGGCGGCGTGGGTCGGGGACGGCGGCGGCGGGTTGGGGTCCGCCACCCCGCCCGGCCCCCCTCTGCCACGCCCGGCCACCACCAGCTCGTACGCGTTGAAGGACAGGCGGCGCTCCGCTGCGGCGGCGGCGGCGGCTGAGGGCGGGCCGTCCCCCCTCCCCACCGTCGCCGCCGCCCGCAGCGTGGCCGCCGCCAGGTTGCGCGGGTTGGAAAAGGGCGGGAGGCCGGCCGCGGCCGCGGCCGCGTTGGCCGACGCGAAGTCTGCGTCCGTCATGAAGACCTCGCCGCGCACCTCCACGTCCGCCGTGGAATTGGACAGGACCGGTGGCAAGCCTGCAATGCGCCCACCCGCCGCGGCGGGTGTCACGTCTTCCCCGACCCGCCCGTCGCCACGGGTGACGACGGCGGTCAGCACGCCGCCTGTAAAAGTGCAGCGCGCGGCCAAGCCGTCGAGCTTCGGTTCGACGGCCCAGGAGGTGGAGGCTGTGTCCAGCTTCGCCAGAGTCTTGGCGCCCCAAGCTTCCGCCTCTTCGCGGGAGTGGACGGCGTCCAGGGACAGCAGGCGGGTCGGGTGCGCGGCTTTGGGCAGGGCGGAGGTCGACGGAGGGGGTGCGCCAACACGGGAAGAAGGCCGGCGGCCGGCCTTGCGGGCCTGGGCTTTGAGGGAGTCGTACGCGTCGTCGGAGATGAGAGGCGCCCCCTCGTTGAAGTAGGCGGCGTCGTACAGGTCCAGGGCTGCCGCAGCCGCGGCGGCGGCCTCGGCGTCTTTCTGTCCCGCGGCGACGGCGCTGGAGGTGGTCGCGCGGCGCAGCAGCATGGCCGGCGGCCGCCACGCCGCGCCCTGCCGCACGCTGCCGCCACCACTCCCACCACTTGAACGCACGAGTCCGCGGGCCGCCATGAGGGCGGCGAGGGCTCGCCTGTGGAGGGCGCGTTGGGTGGGAACGCGTGAGACGGATTGGATGCGCGAGCGAAACGAATTGCACTTGCGCGTTTTTTTCGATGAGCTTTGTCAACGCGCCTGGCGCCCGGTGACGCCAGCCTGGCTTGCGGATGGGAGATGGACGGTCTCAGCTTAGCGGCGGTGAGCGGGTGTGGGACGCCGCACGCGTTCCAGCGGCAGAAACGCGCGCGCCAGTTTGGGTTGGCGGTCTGTGCCAACCCCGCCCCTTAGCGCCTGGAAAAACCCAACCTGCTGCAAACTTTTTTACAGAGGCGAAAGCACACACTCTCCCACACGCTCTCTCTCTCTCTCCCTCGACGCACGGCGCGCATACAAGCAACACCCCATAGATCACAGAGGAAAGACAAAAAAAATCGCACGGTCGCAGCCGCGAGCGCGTGTGGACGAGGGAGAGAGGGGGGTGTGGTGAGGAAAGCGCGGTGGAAAGACGCACAATCAAACGGGACAGGGGAAACACGGGGTGGGTAAGGACACGGGCACAAAAGGCGCCATCCCCCTTGCCACGCACACGGCGGTGAAAATTGGCAAGGGAAGGGGACGATGGACGGCTTGAACCGGCCGGTTCAACCAACCCGCGCAACCCACCTCTTCACGGACGCCAACAAAAAAACGTCCGCCGTTCACACTTTCACGCAGTGCCCGATGAACGTGTCCTGGGTGTAGAATTGGCCGACGCCGCAATCCCAAAAACCGGTCGCGCCAACCTCGCCAAAGCATTTAGGGGCTTTTGGCGGCGGCGCGACGCACGTGCCCGCCGTCGACTTGACCTGGCACACCCCGCACACAGGCGGCGGTGCTTTGGCCCCCCCGCCCATCAGCCGGCGGCCCGTGGATGGCGCGACAATGGGCGCGTTCTCAATGGCCTTCACGGTGGCGGACGCAAAGTTGCTGGACTCCGGCGTGGCGGGCGGCGTCTTGGCGATCTGGGGCGGCGCCTTCTCCGCGGCGGACTTCTGGAGGGCCATGGCCGCCGAAATGTGCGGGACGTACATGCTCATGATCATGACGGCGTCGGCCAGGATGACGGGGGAGCGCGCCTCCTTGTCGGTGATGAGGACGGACTCGGACGACAGGGACGCCGCCGACTTTGCGATCGAGTTGGACTTCAGGCCGAGGTGGCCTTTGGGCGGCGAGCTGGCCGTCCACTCGATGCGGCCGCCAGCCTGCGTGTACACAGGGTTCTTCACGACGAGGACGATGCGGTTGCCAAAGGGCACGGGCTTGCCCTCGATCAACACTTCCGTCGCGTTGGCGAACAGCGGCATCATGTTTTCCTGGCGCTTGCCGCCGCCGAAAATGTCTTCCAGCTTGGCGGACCGCACGTTTTCCATGCCGTCGCCTTGGGCGATCATGAGCGCCTGTGGAGACGCGCCGGTCAGGATGAGCTTGCCTTCCCCCGGCTCAAAGTTGGCGGCCTTGGCGAAGAAGGCGACGCGCAGGTTGGGGTCGCCCGCCGGGTTGGCGACGGTCAGGGTGTCGCCCGGCTTCGCGGCGTCGGCGCCCGACTTCTGCAGCGCTTCCGGGACGAGCTCGGATTTGGCGGGTTCGGTCGGCGGCGGCGGGGCGTCGCCGGCCGCGACGGCGGCCGCGGCGGCCAGCATGAGGAGCGCGGTGAAGAGGGTGCGGCGGCAGCACATGGTGTTGGAGGGCCCTGGTGTGATGGTTGGGGATAGCGCTGGTTGGAGCGAGGAGGCCGGGGTGAGAGTTTTGCGAGGGCTGTTGAGGGCGCACGGGCTCGCATTCGCTGTCCACGATCGCTGCAGTCATCGACCACGGCTGTGCATGGGCGGACGGCTGCATCGCACCGCCATTGGCGGCGCGGAAGTCTGCTCCCCGAGCTAGACGGGCGGAGGCCGGCGAATGCGAAGCACTAGAGCCGCCGTCCCGTCGCACCCCTTCCCGCGCCTCCCTCGCCCTGAATTCCGCTCTTAATCAGGCCTTGGTAGCCACGCTTTGGCGTGAGAGAGGTAGGTAGGGGTGGAAGGGCCTGCATGGGCCGGCAATGGCCGTCGAAAGGCAGGCGGCGCTCGAGCGCCGGCCCACGCCACCTTGGCGAGGCCCCATGCCTGGCGAAGCCGTTTTCGTCCGCGCCGTCGACTGAGGCAGGCCGATTCCCGCCCTCGGCTCCGGGTCAAGGAGAAGACACAAGAGCCGGCTCGTTGTGCGTGCAAAGGGCGGGCGCGGCGCGTTTTTTGGCTAGGCGGGTATCAGTAGCAGCCTCTCACCTTTTATCTACCCGGGACGGCGGTGGGGGGATGAACGTGTGGGACGGGAGCGCGGGCTGCAGAGGGGGGGGGGGGGGGCGGGCTCGTGCCTCTCGTCCCAGACACGAGGCCGGGCGCCAACACTCGCTCGCCGGCCCTGCGCCGACGCGCCGCCCACCGCTGGGTGGACACTCACCACGCGTGCGTGCGCGCGTGTGTGTGAGAGAAAGGGCGAATGAGCGGGCGGCAAGGAGAGAGACCCGCCAGCAGCAGACGAGGTTGGAGCATAGGGTTAGGGCGAATGAAAAAAAGTTACACAAAACACGGGCGACACACGCAAACAAAAAACTCGCACGCTCCCCCTCCATCGCGCCGCTGCCCAGGCACCGTCACAGGCCGGGCTGGTCAGGCGCGGAAAACAAACAGTTCCCTCTCCCCAACGAACAAGGCAAAAAAAAACACAACGAAACCTCTCTCTCTCCTCAAGGCACGGACGCGGCCGCGACCACGCCCGTCTTGGCTGGCGCCGCCGCCGGCGCCGCCGCCACGGACGCGCGCGCTTTGGCCCGGGCCAGCGCCATGGGCGCCTGGGGCACGGCCACATCGATCGTCAGCGCCGCCGCGTCCAGCTTGACAGCCTTCTTGCCCGACTCCTTCACTTCGGGGGCGGTGTGGGTCAGGGCGCCCTTGACCAGGCCGCCGTCTTGGACGCCCGCTTCCACGACGGGGCCCTCGGCCGCGATGCCCAGGGTGAGGGTGTTGGCTTTGCCGTCGAATTTGGCCGAGCCGGGCGTGAGCTGCAAAGCCACACGCGCGGGCTGCGGGGGGGTGGCCTGCCCCGCCGCGCCCACGTCACCGTCCAGCAGGGCTTGGATCGCGCCCGGCCCGGCGAAAATGGGCAAGAACCGCCCCGGGCCGAAGACCTCGGCGGTGGCAAGACGCAGAGGCATGGCGTCGCCGCCGTCGGCCACTGAGCCCGTGACGACGGGGGACACGCCCGCGAGGGTGAGGGTTTTGGTGGCCCGGTCGAGCGAGGCGGAGGCGGCGGTGAAGGTGTAGGCGGAATTGATGGGGGTGGCAGGGCCGGCCTCTGTGGGTTCATGGACGGGGGAGGTGAGGTGCGTGCCGTGCGGCGAGGCAGCTTCCTGTGACCAAACACCCCTCAGGTTTTGATTCCGCGGCACCTTGGCACGCGCGCGAGCGCGGAGCGGCGGGGGCCAAAAAAAAAAACCGTCACTCACCGTTCAGGGTCCGGCCTTCCGCCAGGGCGAGCGCACCCGCGATGAAGAGAAGGATACGCATGATGCTCAAAAACTCGATGAGGAGGGCCTACGGAGGGGCGGAGGTGTGGTGGGCGTCGAGCGACGTGAGAGGGGTCGCAGCGGGGGCATGTGGCCGAGTCGCCGATTAGCACGACACGCCGCCGCGGCTCGGCAGCGCCATTCCAACCCTCGCAGCCGCCAGCGCTGAGGACGCCGGATGTGCACTAGGCTGGACGGGAGGTGCGCACCTGTGGTATAGCCTGATGCGGCTGCAATCGGGGGAAAAGCGGTCGCAAGGGATAGAAGGCCTGCCGCGTTTCTTGTTGTTGTGCAAGCCGACGGCTGTGCCGACACATTTCGTCGTGCCTCCTTCATTTCGCCGAGGGAGCGCGGCGCGCAGACGTGCGCGCGCGAGCAAAAGAACGCGTCGTCCTGCGCTACCGTTGTGCGCGGGCGGCCCACCCTTTGGCCTTAAAATCCAGGTCGACCGCCCGCCCTTCCACGGCGGCTAGGCACGCCCGCACGTCGCTGCTGTTGGCGTGCGTCCGGACCCCCCCCCCCATTGCGCCGCATTGCTTTTCTCGGCCCCGGACTGCCGCCCGCCTGACCCACATTCTGCCGGGCCTGCCACTGCACCATGATGGACGACAGGCGGAGTGCGTGTGACGGGGGCGTGGCGGCGTGCCACCGCACCCAAACCGACGGGCTCCTCCCCACATAGTCTCTCTCTCGCCCCGCCGCCGCCCCGCGCCTCGCTCTCAACCTGCCCTCCCCCTCTCCCACCGCACCACAACACACGCGCAGAAATCGGCGTCGGCCTCACCGGCTTCGGCGTCCTCTTCACCGTCCTGGGCGTCATGTTCTTTTTTGACAAGGGCCTGCTGGCCATGGGGAACGTGAGCTTTTTTCTTGTCTGCACGGCGCCGCCCTGTTTCCAGCTGGAACATCCTCCACGCCCGCCCCACACTCACCCCCACTCACCCCCCTCACCACCCCCCTCACCCCATGCCATCCATGGACACACAGATCCTCTTCCTGTCCGGCGTCGCCCTGACCATCGGCCCGCGGTCCACGCTCCGCTTCTTCACCCGGCGCCGCAACGCACGCGGGTCTGCGTTCTTCGGTGCGGGCCTCGTCCTCGTCTTGGCGGGCTGGGCGGTCGTGGGCATGGCGGTGGAAGCCTACGGGTTTTGGCTGCTCTTCGCCGGGTTTTTCCCTACCGTCCTGGGCTTCCTCAGGCGGGCACCCGGGCTGGGCCCCGTCCTGGACACGCCCGTGTTGAAGACGGTGAGTTGAGGGGTTGGGGAGAGCGCGGGCGGCTGTTTACTTTTGGCTGGTTGGCCGTGAAGCCGTGCACTCTCTCCTTTTCCCCGTCTCACACTTTTCCCGCCCCGCTGCACAGGTCATCAACAAGATTGCGCCCGCCCAGTCCCTGCCCGTGTGAAGGGCCGGGTGGGGAGAGGGGGAGAAGGGAGGAGGGCTCAGTGCGTCAGTGTGTTTTCCCCATTTTCTGTTTCAGTCCAGCGGTGGGTGGGTGGGTGGTGGGTGGATGATGCGTGCGTGTGTTGACATTAAACGCCGACGAAAACAGATGACTCGACAAAAGCAAAGCAATACAGAGACAGAGAAAGCAGAGAAAAGCTACACACATCAGGCCAGGTCCAGGTCGACGCCGCCGCCGCCGCCGCCGCGGCCACTCCCACCCGCACCGCGCCCACCCCCACCCCCGCCACGCCGCGCCGCTTCCACCACCGCCCGCTTCATCTCGCGGCGCACGCAGCGCAGGTCGGAAGCTCTGAGAATGTGGGTCGCGCCCGCGACGGGACACCGGATGGTCGGCTCTCCGCCAGCGCCGGCGGCTTGGGCGGCGGCGCCACCGCGGCCGCCGCGGCCGCGCGCGGCCGGCGCCCGCCGCGCGCGCTCCAGCATAGCCTCCACCGCCGCCCGCTCGTAGACATACCCCACGCCGTCCGCGACGGGATCCTCCAGGTCGGCCAGCGGCTTTTGCGTCAGCGGGCAGCGCGCGTTCTTGAAGGCGCCCGCGCCCGCGTCGTCGGCCAGCACCTCGCCCGCGGCCAGGCGCGCGGCTTCGGCCGCGGCGTCGGCGGCGGCCCGGGCTTGGGCCGCTTGCGTGGACCGGGCCCCGCCGTCACGCACGTCCTGGATGGCTTGGATGGCGTCCGCAATGGCGCGGGCGCGGGCCGCGTCGGCAGGGAGGCTGTGCGTGTTTGGGGGTAGGGCGGCGGGAGAGGAGGCGTGAGAGGTTGGGCGAGGGGGGTGGGGAGGCGCGCGGCGAGGCAGCGCGCGCGCGCCGCGCGAAAAAACAAACAAACTCTCTCACCCGTCACCCGCCGCCGCGCCCGCCAGCAGGCCTTCAAAATCAGTGGCCGCCGGGTTGATGCCTGCCGCACCACGCCCCCGCGCTGGCGGAGGAGCTGTCAGCAGACCCTCCGGCAGCGCGTAGCTGTCTGCCGTGTCCGACAGGGCGGCCGCGCGCCCGCGAATGCCCGCCGCGACACGGGCCGTCGCGGCCGCGGACTCGCCCGCTGCGACGGCCGCCGCTTCCAGGGCGTCCAGTAGGGCGGCCTGCGTCACGACAGCGGAAGAAGAAGACGAGGAAGCACCACCGCCAGCAGCACCGCGTTCGACGGCCATGGCTTCTGCCGCGGCTGCGAGCTCTTCGGCGAGCGCGGCCGCGGCCCGGCCGGCCTCGGCGATGGCCGCCGCGTCGGCGGCAGCGGCCTGTTGAGCGGCGGCGTTGCGCAAAGCGGTGGCGACGGCTTGTGACGCGTCGTGGAGGATGGCCGGGTCGGGTGGAGGGATGGCGGCCGTCGGGCCGGCCGCGGCGCGAGGAGGCATGGCCGCCGTGGAGGAGGGGACGAGGCTCGGGTGGACGAGGCTCGGGTGGACGAGGCCCAGGCGGCGGGAGCGGCCTGTGAAGCGGACCGAGTTGCGCGCGGGACGCGCATAGAGAGAACGCTGCAGTGAGGAGAGGGTGGGGGGCGTGGGGGTGCGCGACTCTCCTTACACCCGTCGCGCGCGCACCCGCCGGAGCCGGCCACCACCACGGCCCCGCGCCCTCCGCCTACTGTCACTATCGCTGCTGTCACTATCATCACTGGGCGTGTCGATGGAGTCTGTCCCGTCTTCCTCGGACGACGACGACGAAGAAAGGACTGCCGCGCACCCCGCCCGCCCGCGCCCGCGAGGTTGAGGTGGAGGCGGTGGTGGTGGTAGAGGCCCTGGCCGGGGCCGCGGCGGCTGCACCGGCCGAACGATGCCGCCCGCCCGCCCGCGCGTCTGGCGCGGCGAGGGCGACCAGCTGCGCTCGCTGCCGTCGTCGTCCTCGTCGTCCGAGGTCACGGGCGAGGCCCAGTGCCGCGCGCGGCGCGGCAGCGGCGCCGCTCCCGCGCGCGCGGCAGCGGCCGCTCCCGCGGCAGCCAACGCCGCCCCACGCCCACCCCGCCCGCCGCCCACGGCCACGGGTGCTGCGGCGGCTGCAGCCGGCCGGGCGGCGGGCGCGGCCCACCGGGCCTTGGCCGCCGCGGCCGGCGGGGCAGCAGCGGCGGGCGGCGGTGCGGCTGGAGGAGCTGGGCCGACCGTCGACGCGACGGCCGCGGCGACGGCGGCGGCCGCGTCTGCCACGGTCGAGAGCGGCGGTGCACGCGCAGCCGTCCAGGCGGTTGGCGGGGGCGCCGAGGCCGCGGCGGCGGCGGCTTGAGCGAGCGGGCGGAGGGGTTGCCGCGCGACAGCGGGTGGGCCACCACCGCCGCCGCCGCGCGCCGCCGCCCACGCCGCCCGGGCCGCGTCCACCGCGCCGCCCCCACCGCCAGGCGACGGGTCAACGGGGCTGGGACCCCGGCTGCTGGGGCGGCCACCATCACTGGCCGGGTCGGACGGGCGCCGAGGGCGCTCGTCGCCTGGCTGCGGCGGCGGTGGTGCAGCTGTCGTTGCTGGTCCAGCGCCAAAGGAGCACCACCACCGGCTGTGGCCGGGTCCGCCGCCGCCACCAGTCCAGGCGGGGCCAGTGGCAGCGCCCAGACCGCAGCCACCCGCGTTCTCAAGCGCCGCCATGGCCGCGCTCAGTGCCGAAAACGCGGCGCGTGCGTGTGGGCACCCGTTTTTGTCCGGGTGCAGGAGTAAAGCGGCCCGGCGGAAGGCGGCACGTAGGGCAGCGGGTGGCGCAGCCGAGCCTGATGGGTGCAGCGCGGCCAGTGGGTTGGACGGCGAGGCCAGGACGGCCGCGGCCAGGGCGGACGCGTCCATTGGGAGTGCTTTTTTTGGTTTGGCGCGCACACGAAAGGGGCGCTGGCGTGCGGGGCCTCGGCACCCCGCGAGGGCGCGGTCCGGGTCGCGCGCACGATGCGCCCGCCAAGGAGAAGGACGGGCGTGAGCGCGTGAGTGAGAGAGAGGGCGCGGCGCCCCTGCCCCCCCCGCGACGAAATAAAAGAGTGAGGCACTGACACGACAGCCCGTGCGCGGCCTTTGCTGCGCAGACAATGCATCGTCGCAAGGGCGAACCAAGCGCGCGCCTCCCCGCCTGCCACACCCCTCCTCCCCAGCCGCCTGAGGGGGCAGAGACGCGTGCGTGTCGCGTACGCGTCTAGTCACGCGATGGCGAAGAAGAAAGGCGGTGGCGGCGGCGGCGGCGGCGGGCCAACCCACCACCACCACCGCCGCCCGCCGCCCACGCCCGGCGAGGCCGCGAATGAAGAGCTGCTGGCTTTAGAGGCCATCTACGGCGACGCGTTCACCCGCCACGACGACGGCTTGGGCTGCACCATTGCCGTGCTGCCGCCGGCGGGCCTGGCGGGTGAGGCAAGCGGAGGCGGCGGCCCTGCCGCCACCACGCCCACCACCTCTGCTGCCCTGGTCGAGGCCGCGGTCAAGCTGCGCTTTCCCAAAGTGCGGACGGGCGACGACGCCGACCCGGACGCGCCAGTTTACCCAGCTCCAGGCGCGGTGCCGTCCGTGCGCGTGGAAGCCCGGCGCGCACTGGCCCCACGCGACGCGGCCGCTCTGGAGGAACGCCTGGCCGCGGCCGCGGCGGACCTCTGCGCCGGCGGCGAGGTCGTCGGCTTTGCCTTGGCCACGGCCGCCGCGGACGCTTTGGTCCCTCTCCAGGCGTCCGCAGTCGCGGCGGCCAAGGCCGCCGCCGCGGCTGCGGCGGCGGCTGCGGCGGCGGAAGCCGACGCGGCGGCCGCGTCGGCGCAACCGTCCCTGTGGGATGAGGCCATGGCGCGCGAGGCTGCGGCCTTGCGCGGCGGCACGGGCGGCGCCGGCGACGGTCCCTCCTTCTCCTTTGCTGCTGGCGACGACGGGTGGCAGGCCGCCTGGGCGGGCGGCGGCGGCGGCCTGTTTGCGGACGAAGGCGGCGGCGTGTGGGCGGCTGCGCCCGCGCCTCCGCCCGCGCGTGCCCAGGCGGCGGCGCAACCTGCCACCGTGCCCGCGCCGCCGCCTCCACCCCCGCCGCCTCCCCCGCCGCGCGTCCCGCCCATCCTGCCACCACCTGGAGGCGGTGACGGCGCGTCCATTTCCGGCATGCTGCGCTCGGCCGCGTCGGGCCTGGTTGCCGCGGGCCGGGCGGCGGGCGGCGTGCTCGGGCGTGGGGCAGGAACGGGCGGCGGCGGCGGCGGCGCGTCTGCCCGGTGCGCGTCGGTCGACGCCGACCAGGCGGGCGATGGCCCATCCTTTGGCGGCCTGGCCGCGCTGTTGGCGGGGGAGGGCGGCAGCACGGACGGCGGCGGGCCTGTCGGCCCGCCCGCCCTGCGTGCCCTGAAACGCGACCTCGCGCTCTGCCAGGCCCTGCGCCTCGCGGCCGCGTCCGGCGCGCTGCCAGGCGACGGACACCACACCACGCTGGCCGCGCTCGCGGCCGACCTGGCTGCGACAGGAGTCCTGCCCCGCTGGGCGCCCGCCGTGCTCGGCCGGGAGTCGACGCCGGCCCTCGACGCCGCCATCGCCCGCGTCGTAGGCTCCTCCGCGCCCGTCCCGGCCTTTTGGGCGGCGCCGTCCCGGGCGCTGGCCGCCGCCCGGCCCGGCAGCGCGGCCGCGGCCGCGGCCGTGGCCCAGCCACCACCCCTCCCACCCCCACCCCAGCAGCCCGCGCCCCGCCTCCCGTCCTCCCGGTACGCCTCCGACTTTGACGAACTGCCGGGCGTCCTGGGCCGGGGCGGCTTTGGCGTCGTCGTCGCGGCGATCAACCGGCTGGACGGCCGGCGGTACGCCATCAAGAAGATCGGGCTGCCGGGAGGGGGGACGGGCGGGTCGGCCGCGCGCGTGCTGCGCGAGGTCGCGACGCTGTCCCGGCTGCAGCACGCGCACATCGTCCGTTTTTTCCAGGCCTGGCTGGAAGACGTGCCCGTTGCTGGGACTGGTGGAGAGGGCGGCTTGCGCGCCGCGGCGGTGCGCGGCGGCCTGGGTGCGCTGCCGTGGGATGCGGGGACGGGTGAGGAGGGCGGTGAGTGGGGTGGTGGTGGTGGTGGCGCGACGGCGACGGCGACGACGACCAGCGGCGCGGCCGCGGACCCGGCCCGCCGGGTCGGCTCCACCTCGACCGACTGGCTGGCGTCCGCGTCGCCGTCCACCACGCCCGCTGTCGCGACCACGGTGGACGGCGACACGACGACCGCGGGGAGGGGCTTCTGGCAATCCCGCCCCGGCAACTGCGACGCCGACGACGCCGACGCCGCCGCCGCCGCCGACAGTTCGTCCGACGATGGGGGCGTCACGCCCGCCGGCAACGGCGGCGGCCCGCCTCCAACCAACCCGCCCCAGCGCCGCATGCAAATCCTGTTTATTCAGATGGAGCTGTGCCCGCGCACGCTGCGCGCCGCGCTGGACGCGGGCGACCTGACGGTCGACGACGGGTGGGCCCTCCTCCGCCAGTGCCTGGCGGGCTTGGCGGCCCTGCACTCGGCCGGCATCCTGCACCGGGACATCAAGCCGTCCAACCTGTTCCTGGACGCGCGCGGCGACTTGAAGATCGGGGACATGGGCCTCGCGCGCTTTGTCGCCGGCGCGGCGGCGGGCGGGAAGGCTCCCGCGCCGCCCGCCCCCCCGCCCGGCGGTGGCGGTGGCGGCGGCGGTGGCGGGCCGCCCCCTCCCCCCTCCCACCCACACTCCGACGCCACCGCCGCCTTCTCAGACGCGACTGGGCTCGTGGGCACCGCGCTGTACATCGCCCCCGAAGTCGCGGAGGGGTGGCCGTCCTACGACGGTCGGTGCGACGTGTTCTCCCTCGGGGTCGTGTTTTTCGAGGTGTTCAACGGCCCGTTTGCGACGGCCATGGAGCGGGTGGGCGCGTTGAGGGCCCTGCGGGAAAAGGGCGCGCCCCCACCAGAGTGGGCCGACCGAGTGGGCGACGGCCCGGCCCGCCTCGTGTCCTGGCTGGTCGCCAAAAACCCGGCCGACCGGCCGACGGCCGCGCAAGTGCTGGGCAGTGACCTGCTGCCGCCGCGGCTGGAGGATGAAGCCGTGTCGGACCTGGTGCGGTCGCTGCCGGACGCGCCGGACCTCCAAGACCGCCTGGTGGCCGCCTTGTTGGGCGTGGCGCCGGGCGGCGCCGACCTGGGCGCGTCGCCGGACGAAGCGGCGGGCGCGCCCGAACCCGCGCCCGACCCGCGCGCGGCCCGCGCCGCGGCAGCGGCCCGCGCGGCTTTCACGTTGCGCGGCGCGGTCGCCATGGCGTCCGCGGAGGTGGGCTACGCGCCTCCAGCCCCGCCGCCCGACGCGGCGCTCGCCATCTCCGCGGGCGGCTCCCTGCTGTGCCTGCGCTACGAGATGCGCGGGCCCTTTGCCGCCTGGCTCGCCCGTCGCGCGTCTGCGCCGGGCGCCGACGGCGTCCGCCGCTTCGAGATCGGGCCCGTCCGCCGCCGTGGCGTGGGACGGGGCCTGCCCCGCTCCCAGCTCCAGGCCGACCTGGATATCCTGACGCCGAGGGCGGACGCGGCCGCGCCCCCGTCCGTCGCCGACGACGCGGCCGCGGACGCGGAGGTCGTCCTCGCCGTCCTGGACGCCCTCGACCGGCTGCCGGGCGGCGTGGGCAGGGGGGCGACCGTGCGGCTGGGCCACCCGGCGCTGCTGCGCGCTGCCTTGGCCTCAGCCGGCGTGGCGCCGCCGCCCGGCGGAGACGGTGCCGCCCTGCGGCGGGGCGCGCTCGCCGCCCTGGCCGGCGTGCTGGCAGAAGCGCCCGGCGACGCGCGCGCGCGCGCCGAAGCCTGGCCCCCCGCCCGGGCGGCGCTGGCTGGGCTGGGGCTGTCCGGCCGGGCGGTTACGGCGTTGCGCAAGCTTGCCCTGGCCGTGCCGGGCGAAGCCGCGGGCGCGCTGCACCGCGTGGCGGGCGCGCTGGGCGCGCCCCCGCCTGGGAGTGCGGCCGGGGGCGCCGCGTCCGGCTGGCGCCGTGGGCTGGGCCCCTCCCCAGCCGCCGCCGCCGACCACCCCGCCGCCCGCCCGCTCGCGGCCCTGGACGCCCTGCGCGCCGCGCTGACCGCCCAGGGCCTGGCGCCCGGCCGCCTGACGGTCGACCCCCTGCTCGCGCCGCCGGCCGATTATTTTGGGGGCTGCGTCTTTGCCGTCCACGCGCCGCCGCCCGCAGTGCCGCCGCCGCCGCCGCCCCACCGGCCCGGCCGCCAGGCCGAACCGGCGCGGCCACCCCCACCCCCCCTCCTGGCTGTGGGCGGGCGGTACGACCCCCTCATCCGCGCGCTGTGGCCGCGCGGCGCGGCCGCCGCGCGCGCGCCGCCGCCGCCCGGCGCCGTGGGCGCGTCCCTCAACCTGGGCCGCATCGCGGCCCTGCTGCCGGTGAAGCCGGCCGCCCACCACCGCGGCCACGGCTGGCAAGCCGCGGACGAGGACGCGCCGGCTCCACCGCCCGCGCCGCGGCTGGACGCCGTCGTGTCCGCGCGCGGCGGGGGCGGGGGCGGCCTGCTGACCGAACGCCTGGACCTGGTCGCCGCGCTGCGCCGGGCCGGGCTGAGGGCCGCCACGCTGACCGGCAACAACACCGGTGGCCGGGCCGCGTACGACCTGGCCAAGAGGTCCCGCGCGTCCGCCCTGGTCACGCTCGACCCGGCCGGCCTGGCCGCGGCCGGCACCGCGCGCGTGCGGTTGCTGGCGGGCGAAGAAGCGGGCGAGGAGGAGGGCGTGGGCGTGGCGGACCTGCCCGGGTGGTTGGCGGACGCGGTGTTTGGTGGTGGTGGTGACGGTGGCGGTGGCGGTGGAGGCGGCGGCGGGGAGGCCGACGGCGGCGGTGAACCTGCGGCCGCCGGCGCCGCGGCCGGCGGCGGGAGCGACGACGATGCGCCAGGAGACCGCCGCCGCCGTCCAGGCGTGGGTGGCCGCGGCCGTCTGGCGCCGGGCGGCGTCGCAGCCGTGTAAAGCAGACGAAGAGTAGATGTTTCAGGTCGTCCCTTTCGTTTTTTGTTTTTACACACACACACACACGCTGCTTCGCCCAGGGACGTGACACACACAAACTTCAACCCACACTCTGCGCTCCATCCCACCTGCCCTCACCCGCCCCGCAGCAACAGCCGAGCCAAGCGCGACCGGCGGGGCGTCTCCGGCGAGGCGGCCGGGTTGGCCGGTGCGCCAGGCGGACCGGGACCGGCCTCCCCGCCAGGCGGCGGCGGCGCGGCCGCCGCGGCCTCGATCGCCTCCCGCAAAAAGTCAAAGGCGGCGTCGCGGCGCACGGCCGCGTCGTCGACCTCCCCCCGAATGGCCGCCAGCTCCGCCCGGGCCGCCTCGGCCTCCGCGGCGGCGGCGGCGCCGCCGGGCCCACCGGCCGCCTCCGCCGCCCGGCTGGCGGCGCGGGCGGCCGTCGCCGTGCCCAGCGCCGCCCGCATGGACGCCGCCCGGTGCCAGGCCAGGACGGCCGCGTGGATCTCACGCGCGCGGGCGACGCGCGCTTCGGCCGCCTCGCCCGGGGGGCCGCCGGCCGACGCGTCCCCCGCGGACCGCGCCGCCAGGGCGCCCAGCGCAGGCCCGGCCGCAACCAGGGCCGCGAAATGCCCGGCCACGATGGCTTCCCGCGTGTCGGCGAGCGGGGAGGGGGCGGAGGTGGAGGGCGGCGGCCCGCGGGCCGCTGGAGCCGCTGCGGCCGGTGGAGGCGGCGGCGTGGCCGGCCGCCCGCGCAGGCTGGCCAGCGTGCGGGCGACCCAACCCAGTGGCCGAGCCGGCGGCGGCGCCACGGCAGGCCCGGGCGGCAGCGGGTCGGGCGGGGCGGCGGCGGCCGGCGCAGCGCGAGGCGTGGCCGGCCCCACCCCCGCGCCCGGGTCGCCCGCGGTCCCGGCCGGCTCCCCCACCACGGGCGCCGGGCCGGGCGGCCGGGCCGGCGGCGGACCGCCCAGGCGGACCGCCCCACCGCCGCCGCCGCCGCCGCCGCCCAGCGGGAACAGCAAGGGGAGGCGGTACGTCACCTCCAGCGCGATGAGCGCGTTGCACATCGGGCAGGTCGGCCGCCGCCCCTGGCCGTGGCACTGGGCCAGCCAGCGGCGGATGCAGGCTTCGTGGAAGGCGTGGCCGCAGGGCAGGGCCTTCCCCGGCGGGCCGGACCGGGGAGGGGTGCGTCGGCCGCCGGCCGCGGCGGCCGCGCCCGCGCCGCCGCCCGCGCCGACCAGGCGGGCAGCCACGCGGCCGAGCGCGGCGCCGCCGGCGCCCGACCCGCCCAGGCCCGCGCCCAGCAGGCGCAGCGGGGCGTGGAGGGGGCGCGGGGTGGTGACCGCGCGGCGGGTGGGCGAGGGCGGGGCGCCGGCCACGCCGCCGCCGTCGGTGCCGCTGGAGGCGCCGGCCGCGTCCGAGCCGGTCACGCCTCCGCCGCCGCGCCCGCCGCCGCCGCTCACGGCCGCTGGCCCGCCCATCTCGCCCCAGCAGACCGCACAATGGTGGTTGGCCCGCTCCACCTGGGCGGCCGTCGCATCCCGCAAGCCCATGGGCCGGACGACGGTGGCCGCCTTGCGCGCGGCTTCCCAGGCGCGCTGCGCAGGCGCGCCCCAAAACACGACTGACACGAAGGCCGAAAACACCACGCCCGCGCCGTACACCCAGCACACGGCGGGGAAGGAGTACAGGATGACGCGCTGGAAAGCCGAGGACAGGCGGTGCGTGGCCCGGATGAGGGCGCGGGCCGGGCGCGGGACGTCGTCGCGGAAGAGCAGGTGGGCGGCCAGCACGGCGGCCAGCACGAAAAACTTTTCGCAGGCCAGGCGCATGAGGGCGAGCGCGGCTTCGACGAGCGGGACGAGGGCCGTGTGTTCGGGTAGGCGCATCTTTGTGATTTCGGCCGCGTGCTGGCGCAGGGCGGACGCCAGGATGGGCGGGAGGGGCGGGGCGGCGCCGCCGCCGCCGGTGGACGACGAGGTGGGGGCGGGCGGCCCCCCCCCGGGCGCGCCGCCGCCCTCGCCGCCCAGCCCGCGCCCGCCGCGCCGGCTGCCGACACCCCGCCCGCCCGGCGGCCCCGCAGGGCAGCCGCGGGCCAGGTACGCCGCCCGCGTCGCCGCGATGGCGGCGGCTCCCGACGCGGGCGAGGCTTCGCCGCCGGGGAGCGGGCGCTGGCCGCCGGCCGCGGCGGCCGCGGCCAGCAGTCGCGACGTGGGCAGCGGGGTGGTGGTGGACGACGCGCCCGCCGTGTCCGGCGCGACCGCCTCACCCCGCCCGCCGCCGCCCCACAGGGACGCGACCCAGCTGGACGGGGCGGTGGCGGGCGCGGCCGACGGGGCGGACGGCGGTGCGGACAGGAGCGACCCGCCACCACCACCACCCCCGCCGCCGCCGCTCGCACCACCACGCCCGCCGCCTTCGTCCAGCCACCCGCCCGCGCCCGCGGCCAGCAGCGGCGCCGTGCGCGGGTGGGCCAGGACGGCGGACTCCAGGGCCAGCGGCACCACCAGTGCGTTGAAAGCCGCGGCGGCGGCGGCCGCGACGACCGCGCCCACCACCCGGCTGTTGGCCCGCGCCCGCCCCACCAGCCGCGCCTGGGCCGGGTCCGCCTCCCACGTCCCCGCCAGGATGTTGGGGGCGAGCAGCGGCGGGGGAGGCGGCGTGGACGGGCGGCCGGCGGCTTCGTCCGTCCGGCGGGCGTCCGTCGTGGCCGCCGCCGCCGCGGCGGCGGCCGCCGCGCCCCTCCCCGGCGGCAGCGCCAGAATTTTGAGCCGCGCGCACAGCACCTGGACGACGGGCAGGACGACCAGCAGCTCCGCCGCGAAGTGGGGCAGCTCGAACATCATGCTCGCGCACTCCGCGCCCCACGCCTGCTCCCACGCGTTGAGCCAGTACGGCACCAGGCGCCAGGCGACGGAGATGAAGGACTCGCGCGTGACGACCTCCTCGCCGGGGAGCAGCCCGCCCAGGCCGGCGGTGATGACCAGCTTTTGGACGCCCAGGGCCGCGGACAGCGCGAAATTCCACAGGATGGCGGCCTTTGTCCAGCCGTTGACGTTCCAGCGCAGGCCGCAGCCGCAGTACTGGAAGCGGGCGCCGCAAAAGTAAAAGACGTCGGCCCACCCGCGAAAGTCGCGGTCGTACACGAGCGCGAAATTGGCGAGCAGGGCGGCGGACGCGCACCCCCACAGGGCTTGGCGCACGTCCCAGGGCGACAGGGCGGCCAAGCCCCGGGCGCGCGGGCGGAGGAAGGTGTGGCGTGGTGGGAGTGGCGGGGGCGGTGGTGGCGGGGGTGCGGCGTCGCCGTCGGCCGCAGCGGCCGACGCAGCGCGGGCAGCGCGCCGCGCCGCGCGCGCCGCCGACGCCACCGCCGCCGCATCCACGGCCTGGCCTCCCGGCCAGCACGCGCACAGGATGTACAGGGCCCACACGGACACGGACAGGACGCCCCACACTTCCGGCGCGGCGCCGCGCAGGGCGAGGGCCGTGGCCGCGGCCGCGACGACGAGCGCCTTGGCTCCATGGGCTGCCGCGAGCGCGGCGCGCGAGGGCGGGGCGTGGACGGGGCGGGGCGGGCGCCGGCGTGCCCGCCGGGCCGACGCTGCCGCTGCGGCCGCGACTGAGGCCGCCCCCACGTCCAGCCCGGGCGGCGGCGGCAGGCCCGCGTGCGCGCCCAGGCCGTCCATTTTGCTTTGCGCGGTCGCTCCGCCGATGTGCGCTGCTGCGTCGTAAAAAAAGAAAGAATGAAGCTGGCCGCCGCGCCGCGCTCCCACGGAAAACCCAGGGATGCAGGGGTCGTGCGTGCGGCGGCCCTGGCGCGGGGTGTGGGCTCTAGGGTTGGGCCCGCCCCGCGGCGAGGGGAGGGGGAGGGAGACGCAGGTATGTGAGAAAGCGTCGCCGCGCCGCGCTGGCTCGCGCGCGCCCCTGAACCCGCGCCTTCCTCTCCATCGCCTGGAAAACGCACGGACAAGAACAACACTGCGCACTGCTCCTCTCTCTGTCTCTCTCTTCCCCCACGCCCTGCGTCATTGTGCTGAGCTAGTGGGGGTGTGAATGGGCGCCCCCCTCCCTCGGCGGCAGCGCTCTGTATTTTTTATGGTGCGACTCGTTGTGTGTGTTTCACCTTGACCCACTCTCCCCCCGCCTCAACCCCCCAAAAACCCCACACCAGTACAATGCGGCGGCGGCCTCCCTCCTTCAAGGCTGGGGCGGCATGGCAGCCGCCGCCGCCCTTTGTGCGGCCGGGCTGCCCTTGGCAGCGGTCGCCATGGCGTCCAACGCCGCGCCCAGCGGCCACGCCGCCTCGACCGGCTTGCCGCGGTACGACACCGACTTGACGAGCGTCAGCGGGTCGGCGTCCCCCAGCCCCAGGCCGTGCGTCAGCAGCTGGTACTGGTACGCCAGGTCCAGGCACATGTAGGGCGCGAGCGGCGGGTCGACGCGCGGGAAGAGGGCCGAGACGTCGGCGGCGGAGGGCGCGGAGCAGGCGGCCTCGCCCTTGGCGCGCAGGTCCGCGGGCGTCAGGTCGGCCGTCGACACTGTCTTTGCGTCCGTCACCAGGCCGGCGTCGACGGCGCGGTCCCAGAAGTAGGAGGAGACGTACGTCACAGCGGACGGGCGGGCCGGGTGCTTGGCCGCCTGCTCCTCCGCCTTCCCGCCGCCGCCGCCCGACGGCCGCGGCGCCTGCCACGCGCCCTTGAAGGAGCACTGCGACGGCGGGTGGCCGGGTCCACAGCCCTCCTTGGGCATGATGTCCGCGACGAGGGACGCGCACGTCCCAAAGTCGGGCGGGGTGTCGCCCGCTGCCGCGACCAGGTCGTGCGTGCGGGAGCCGTACTTGAAGGAGCAGGCTTTCTTGGATGGCGGGGAAGCCGCGGCGGCCGCGGCCGCGGCTGCCTCGGCCTGCTTCTTCGCGGCGGCCTCGGCCGCACACGGCGCCGTGGGCACGCACGGGTGGCCCAGCACGTTTTCCTTGTCCTGCTCGTCGTGGGCCGCCAGCACAGCATCCCGCGCCGCCATGAGGCCGTACCCCAGGTAGGAGTGGACGTAGACGTCGTACGCGCGCCCCGGCGCGGCGAGCGCGCGCACGTAGCCGGGCGGCGCGGCGTCGGCCGCGCCGGGGGCGAGCGCGTACGCGTGCTGGACGGACCCGCCGCCCAGGTCGATGGCCGCCACGGTCGACGCCGGGTCCTTGCCCAGGTGGCCGAGCAGGTAGTTGAGCGTCAGCCAGGCAAACGCGCCCTCGTCCGCGCCGTCCAGGATGGTGACGCCCGCGGCCGGGTCGACCGCAAACGGGTAGTCGGCCTTGAGCATGGCGCGCACGCCGTCCAGGATGGCGTCGGCCTGGCCGCCGGGCAGCAGCCGCAGCCCGGCCGTCGCCCCCACAATCAGGGAGGTGGACGCGTGCAGGTGGGCCGGCACCGTGTCCAGGGCCCGCTGGAGCAGGGGTTTCAGGGACGCGGCCGCGGCCGCCGGGTCGCCCGCGTACGCGCTCAACCCCGGCTTGACGGCTTCAAACGTGTCGTCCTCCAGCTCGGGCGCGCCGCTGCCCGCCGCGTGGCCAAACCGGAAGACGTGGACGCGCGAGCCCGTCGACCCGGCGTCGATGACGACGGCGTACGAGTCGCCCGCCGACGCCGGCGCGTGGTGGCCGCCCAGGCTCGCGTGGTGGCCCGGCACGGACGGTTTCACGGGCGGCGCGCCGCGCTCCACGGCCGACGACTTCATCGTCGCCAGGCCGCCCGGTTCGAAGCCGTCCGGGATGGTGGAGGTCGACGCCGGGCCGCGGGTGTAGGCGTAGCCCGCGAGGAGGAGGAGCTGTGAGTGTGTGTGCCGTGGGGGCGTGGGGGTGTGGTGGGCGTGGGTGAAGGGAAGAGGCACGCGCGCGCAAATTCGGGCCCGTTCAAAAACGGCCGCCCCCCTCCGACACGGGTTTTCAGCACGCCGGCGACGTGCCCGCAGCCGTGTCATGCAGTGGCGAGGACGGGCTGGTTGTGGCGGTGCCTGGGCGCGGCGGCCGGGCGGAGGCAGCGCCCTCTGCGCAAACGCAGAGCCGCGCGGCGCGCACCACACGCAAAAACCCGTGTCGGGAGCGGGGATGCGGCGGTCCAATCCCTTGCATCCGCTTCTCAGACGGTGCTCGCATCTACTGGCATGCCGGACCGGGGGCGGGCGGCCGACGAATTGAGGGATCAGCGCAGCCGCGCCCGTTTTTCCGCACCCCAGCGCACGCTGGCACGGCCGGACAACAAAAAAAAAACGAAAAATCAACGCACCGGCACTAGCAGGGCTGCGCCCGCCGCCCGCCCGCGCGGCAGGCGGGCTGCCAGGCCACCGCCAGCCGCCATGCGGCGCGGCGCGTACATGGGCTTGTTGTGCCTCGACTTGGAAGCGGAGCCGTGGTGGCCCGCTTCCGCAGAACCGATTGCGGCCGCCGAGTCGGAGTCGGTCGACTCGACGCTGGCGACGCGGGCTCGCCGGTCCAGGGTGGGCGACGAGGGAGGGCAGACGGGTGGGCTAGCTGCGCGGCAGCAGGGAGCCCGGGCCGTCTGGGGGAGGTTGGGTGTTTTTTGAGAGGTGTGTGAGGGGGGGCGCAGCGCGCGCGCTCCCCCCATTTTTTTGCACCTGCCGCCCAAGGACGGCGCAAAAAAAAAACGGCGCTAACCTTGGCGAGCGATGCGATGGACCTAATGTGCACCAGGTGGTTTCAACGGCTGACAGTTCAATGCAAAAAAGAATCACAACCCACCGCCACTCTCTCCTCCTCCGCCCTCTGATGCCTCCTCCTCCTCCACCGCGGCCCGGGCCATCAGTTCCAACAGGTCCGGGCGGATGGACGTGATGGCGGGCACGACGGCGTCGCTCTCCCCGCTCGCAGCCGTGTTCATGCGCGACGCCCGGCCCATGAGGGTCCGCGGCTTGGGCCGGGCCAGCACGGCCAAAGGCCCCGCACTGCCGGCGGTCGAACCGCTGTCGGCCGCGAGCGGCGTGTAGCCCGCGGCTCGGTACAACTCGACGGCGCCGGCATTCGCGTCGTGGACGTGGAGCAGGCACCAGTTTTGGCGCCACCGCCCCGCAGCGCGTTCTGCGCCGGCCAGCAACGCGGACGCGACGCCGGACCGGCGGGCGGGCGGGTCGACGGCCATGCACGCGATGTAGGCGTACGACTCGTCGGCCGCGCCGACCTGTTCCAGCGCGGCCATGCCGTCCGGCTCGGCTTGCAAGGAGACTTCCACCACGCCGGCGATGCCCTTGAACGAGGGCGGAGGAGGAGACGGAGACGCGTCTTGCCCGCCGCCGCCGCCGCCCTCCTCCGCGCCGCGCCAGTCCCTGTCGGGCGGGAGCGCCTCGGCGACCAGGCACACAAAGCCCTGGTCCGCGCCGTACTTCATTTTGGCTTGGAGGCCGGCCAGCACCTCTCCCTGGAACACGTAGAAGAGCAGGCCGTCGAGGAGGGAGAGCGGCGCGGACTCGTAAAAGGCGCGGGCCTGGATGCCGGCGGCTTCCGCGATTTCGTCAGGGCTGGGGGGGGGGGGGGGGGCGAGGGAGTGGTGGGAGGGGTGGTCGGGAAAGTCGGTTGGTGTGCGTGTTTTTCGTTTTCTTTCGGGGTGCGCGCCACGCCACGTCCCCTCCTCTCCCTCTTTGTCCGACTCACCGAATGGGCCGCACCCGCCAGGCCGGCTTGGCCGCCGGCTGAGGAGACGCCTCAACGCGCGCAGACGGCTCGGCGGAAGGCACAACGTGGGGCGGCGCGGAATTCGCGGCGAGCGTGCGCCGCGGTGGAGTGGCGCGCCCTGACGTGCACTGCCCCGCCGGCCCTGCCTCTCGCTCAGGCCGGGCGGGCGAGCCGGCACCAGCCGAGCCTGGGCGGGCCGCGGACGGAGGGTGTGGGGTGCAGCGGCGGCGAGGAGCGGTGCGCGCGCGCGGCGCTAGCCACGACGAGCGCACGGCTGCGACGCTGGCCGGGCCAGGGCCAGCGAGCGCGGTGCCGGCGGGTGGTGGGCCAGGAGGGCGCATGGATGGACGTGTGCGTGTGTGGCGGGGCGGGTGGGCTGTCCACGCGCGCACACGCCCCTCTCCGCGTGTCGAGGTGAGAGGTGTGAAAGGCGCGGCCAAGGTAGAAACCCAGGCAGAAATGCTTTCTCACACACACACATAACACCCGCCCCGTCCACCACACACGCACGCAAGAAAACACGCAAGAAGCAAGGCAAGGCACGCAGTCCCCAGACAGTCTCTGCTCAAACAAAAAACACCCAAAAACAAAAAGCACAAAAAAATCCCTCTCTCTCGCTCTAGCCTTTCGCTCACTCATCCGCCTGGCCGGCCGTCGCCGTCGCCTGGGCAGCCTCCTCCTCCTCCGCCTTTTCCCGTTCTTCCGCCCGGGCCAGGAGGGCGGCCAGCGCCCGGAAAAAATCCCTCCCTCTCGCTCTAGCCTTTCGCTCACTCATCCGCCTGGCCGGCCGTCGCCGTCGCCTGGGCAGCCTCCTCCTCCGCCTTTTCCCGTTCTTCCGCCCGGGCCAGGAGGGCGGCCAGCGCCCGGACCCCGTCTTCCACGCGCCCATCGTCCATGGCCGCCTCCAGCGCCGCGGCTGCGGCAAGCACAGGGTCGCCTGCCACCGCCGCGTCCAAGCGCGCGCGCGCGGCCGCCGCGTCCGCGTACCGCTCCTCCGCTGCCGCGCGCTGCATGGAAAAGACCGTCCAGGTGGCACGGGCGCGGGCGGCGGAGAGCGGGCCGGCAGCCAGGGCGGCCAGGGACGCGGCGGCTTCAGCGCGCGCGCGCGCGGCGTGGGCCAAGTCGGACGCGGACGGCAGGCCCGCGTGCGGGGCCGCGCCTAGCCGGTTGGCGGACGCGGACAGCGGGGACCAGGGCGCACCGGACGGCGCCGACGACGACGGGCGGAAGTGGTGGCGGCCGGACAGCAGGGCGTCCGCGGACGCGCACGCGTCTAGGATGCGGGCCAGGGACGGTGGCAGGTGGGTGGCGTCGCCGTCGTCGTCGGCGGCGGCCGACGCCGGAGACGGCAGGGGCGGCCACTCGTCCAGGCTGCTGGTGTGGGCGGGGTGGTGGCGGTCGCCGCCGCCGTCCACCGGTTCGGCGGCGGCCGCCCAGACGTCGCGCGTGACAAAGACGGGCGCGCCCGCCCGCAGCGCGAGGATGAGGGCGTCCGACGGCCGGGCGCGGACGGCCGTGTTCGCCCCGCCCGCGAGGACGATGCCGGCGGAAAAGAGCGCGCCGTCAAAGCTCCAAATGATGGCGGCTTCCGTGCGGGTGCCGAGGGCGGCCAGGGAAGCCTCCAAAGTATCCAGGGCCGAGAGTGGGAACGACGCGTGCGCCGCGGCGGCGGCGTCGGGCGCCGGGCCGCGGCCGGCCCACCCGGCCCACCCGGCCGCGTCGGTGATCAGGTCCGCCTGGCTTTGGGCCACACACATGCGCATGGTGCGCGGCAGGCCGGGCGCGGCGACGGCCTCCGACAGGCGCAGGGTGAGGACAGCGAGCGAGGGCGAGGCGGACGGCCGGGCGGCGCCCGGCGCGCCGTCCACGCCGGCCAGCGTGACGGCCAGGAGCTCGCTGGCGGGAGGCGCCGGGACGGAGGAGGAGGAGGAGGAGGAGGCGGACGTGGAGGGTTCGTCGTCGTCGCCGCCGCTGCTTTCTTTCGGCGACCAGGGCCACCCCGCCCGGGCGGGCGGGAGGACGGCGCGGTGGTCGTGGGGCTGCTGCTGAGGTGGGCAGTTCGCGCGCCGCGCAGGCGCGACGCCCGCTTGGCGACTGGGGCACGTCAGCTTTAACCCAGGCCGCACCGTGGCCCGGCTGGGTGTAGAGGACCCTGAGGACCCTGGCAGACCCACACGCGTCACAATGGGCATGGCGTGACGCTCGTGCGGGCGGGAGAGTCTGATTTTCGCGGGCACAAAATTATTTTCGCTGTGCGAGACCCGCTGCACGCCCGCTGCCACTCACAAGCAAGAACACTCACGCAGGCGGTGCGCGGCGCACCTGCGCGCCACAACACCAAAACATGCGACGCCCGCCCGGCTTGTGGCCGGGCGCGGTCGCAGCCAGCCTCTGTCTCCTCCTGATTGGGCTGGCGGCAGCCGAGGACGGCGGCGCTGGCGACGGCGGCCCCGCCTCGGACAGCGGCCGCGCCGCATCGCTCGACGCCCCGCATGTGCTGCCGCCCCACGCCCTCACCGCGGCCTTCGCCGGCTCCCCACCGTGGGCGGTGTGGAATCTGTGGACCTCTCGTGTGGCTCGCGTGGCCTGTGAAGGGCAGGCACGTCGGATGGAGCGGGACGGGGTGGGGCGACCGCGAACCAGCTGAGCGCTGCTGTTTTTTTTTTCCTTTCACCCTTCCATTCACCCCCTCCTCGCCCCCCTCCCCCACTCGCGATGCCATCAACACAGGACTTCTCCGTCTACGTCGCCCCCTCGCCCGACGCCCTCCCCGCCGCCGTCGCGTCCGGACGCCCCGCCTGGTGCGGCTGGCGCCGGTGGGCGGCCCGCGTCGCGGCCGGAGCCCTGCGCAGCGGCGGGCTGTCGCCCTCCCACCACACGCTCCCGTGCCTGGTCGGCCTGCCGACGTTTGGGCCGTCCGCCGTGGCCGTCGTCGGCAAGGGGGCGGGCGGGACGGCGGCGGCCCTGCTGCGCCGGGCGGCCGGCCCGCTGCGCTGCACAGTCGCCGCGACCGCGGCCCCGTCCGCCGCCCTCCTCGCCCGCAGCGCGGCCGGGCTGTTTCTGTTCGCCCGCGCGCGGGCGCTGTCCCGCTCGCCCGCCTTCCGCGTCTCCGCCGGCGCCGCGACGTTCGCGGCCGCGTCCTCGCTGGTCCTGCTGTTCCTCCTCGCCCGGGCCGTGCCCAACAAAAAGGCGCTGGCCCTGGCGCTGGCGGCCCTGGGGTCGGGCGCGGCGTCCGCCGCGCGCCTCGTGTTTGGGCACTGGGTGCCGACCCTGGACGACCTGGCGTCCCGCGGGCTGGCCGGCGGGTACGCCGCGCTGTCCCTGGCCGTGGGTGCGGCGCTGGCCTACTGGTACGATGACGAGGGCGCGACCAAGGCGCACGACATCTTGGCGGTGGCCTTGCGCGGCGTGGGCTTGGGCCTGGTCGCGGGCGGCGTGTCGTCCCCGCGCGTCGGCCTCGCGGCAGCCGCCGCTCTCCTGTGCGCGCCCGCCGCCCGGGCGGGGTGGCTGTCCGTGGCGGCGTGGGTGGATGGCGTCGCGCACGGGCCCGTGGGACGGGCGGCGGCGGCGGCGGCCCGGCTGGGTAAAAAACGGGCGGCCCGGCCACCGCACCGCCCGGCTTCCCCGCTGGCTCGCAGCCCGCCGCGCTCGCGCCGGCCGTCCGGGCGCGGGCGGTGGGGCGTGTCGCCCTCTCCCTCTCCCTCGCCACCGCCACGCCCGCTCTCCCCTGCCCGGGTTCCCACCGGCGCGACAACCGGCGCGCCCGCCCCTCGCCGCACGCCCGCCACAACCGCACGCCCGGCCTCAGGCGTGGGCGGGTGGTCGCCGCCGTCGGTCGTCATGGCGGCGGCCGCGGCGGCGCCGCTGCCGTCCGCGTCTGGTGGCTGGGTAGTCGAAGCAGATGAAGAGGAGGAAGAGGTCGCTCCTCCTCCTCTTCCTCCTCGCCGGCCGTCCGACGGCGCGGGCGGCGGCGCGTGGTCGTTCCTGCGCCGGCGGACCAGCAGCGGTGGGGGTGGGGGTGCGAGCGCGCCACCGCCGCCGCGTCCCGCCGCCTCCACGCGCCCTGCCTCGCCGCCTCGTGCGCCTCGCCGCACGCCCAGCGCGGCAGCCACGCACGCGGCCGTGCAAGCAGCCGCCGCGGCCGCCGCCGCCGCGGTGGGTGGCGCCCGCTCCGGCCGGACCACCGCCGGCGCGCCCGCCGCCGCCGCGCCGGCCGCTGACGCCGCCCCGTCCCCGCTCCTGGCCCGGGGCCTGCTCCTCAACGAAGCGACGGGCAAGACGGTCAAGGTGGGCGGCCCCACCTACAACCGGCTGCTGTTGGAGGGCGCGGCCGTCGACGCCGGGCGCGGGACAATCACGCCGGGCAAGGCGACGCGCGGCGGCGGTGGTGGTGGCGGAAGTCGCAGCCCGCCGCCCGCCCGGCGCAGTGCGCGGGCGCGGAAATGAGAAGAGGTGGGGGAGGGCAAGTGTGTGTGTTAGTCTGTTGTTTCGTCTAGCGTTTTTGTGTGTTTTTGCACGGGCCGCCGCCCTCACCCCTCGCTCCCGCTGCTGCTGCTGCTGCTGTGGGTTGTTGACGCGGACGAAGCCGAGCGCGACCGCCCCTTCTTTTTCTTCTTCCGGCTGCCGCTGCTCTTTCCCTTCTTGCTCCGGCCACCGCACCGGTCGCCGTACTTGTCCAGGATGGCCAACGCCTCCTCCACGGACTGGATCTGGCGGCGCGGCGGTCGTGCCGCCTTCTTCCTGTCCTTGGGTTCGGGTGGAGGGGCGGGCGGGCCAGCCGCCGCCGCTTCTGCGGCCAGGGTGTCCGCGTCCGCGACGACGAGGTCGTAGTTCCGCCCGGTGCCGCCGTAGTTGTCGGCGGCGAGGTGGCCCCAGGACACGACGCCCGTGCCGGGGGCGGTGGTGGTCGCGGCGGCGGAACCGATGGCCGGGCGTGGGGGGCCGCCGCCGGCCGGGCCTTCACCACCCCCACCCCCGCCACCACCACGGGCCCGCCAGGTCAAGCCGCCAGGGTCCAGGTCCGCGCCGCTCCGCTGGTCCGCCGCCCTGATGGAGGCTGAGACACGCGGTGGGCGTGGGCGGCCACCGCCGCGCCCACCGCCCTCCTCCAGGGGCGGCGGGTCGGCGACGTCGAAGATTTTCACAAACACTCGGTCGCCGACCGCGACGACGGCCGCCAGCGCGGCCACTTTCTCCGCGTCGGGCGCGCCGCGTTCGGGCAGCTCCAAGTGCTCGGCCACGTGCGGCGCGGGGACGAGGGCGCGGTACCCAGTCTCCTCCAGCGTCACGAACACGCCAAACGGCTGGATCGCCGCGACCAGGGCTGGCTGGACGGACCCGACCTCTGGCGGCGGGCCGAGCGGCGTGCGTGGGGGTTGGCGGGCTGGGCCACCACCGCGGTGGTGGTGGCCGCCACCACCACCCCCACCCCCACCACCACCGCCCGGCTCCACGTCCGCGCCCGTCTCCTGGTCGACGGCGGCCAGGCTGACGCCGACGCGCACGTGGCCGTCGGGCCCGGGGCCCACAGAGACGACTTTGGCGAAGACGGCCGCGCCCGGCGGAGCGAAGTAGGACAGCGCGCGCACGCGCGTCTCATCGTCGTCGTCCCTGCCCAGCGCAAAGCCCTGGGACGCGGGCGCGACGGCGGTGTGGTGGGCCAGCGCGTCGCGGCGGTGGCCGGGCAGGGAGACAAACACGCCAAAGGGCCGGACGGAGGCGACGGTGCCGCGGAGGATGGAGCCGACGGCGGGAGGTGGGGCGTCCGGTTCCGCATGGTGCCGGTGACCCCCTCCGCGAGGAGGCGGTGGTGGGTAGGGCGGCGGCGGCGGCAGGGGCAGGGCGGACGGCCGGGCAGCAGGCGGCGAGCGCGAGCGGGAGGGAGGGAGGCGCCGCCCAGACGACCGGTGGTGCCGGCGGCGACGGTCCTCATCTGATGAGTAGCTCCGCCGCCCCCGTCGATCCCGGGACCGTGATCGACTCCTGTGCCGGCGTGGAGGCGTCGGCGACCGCCGGCTGCGCCGCCGCGGGGGCGACTGGCTGCGCTCCCGCATCGGTTTTTTTTCTTTTTCGTGTGAAGACGCCACACCTCTCTTCCTTTTTCGACACACGAAAAAACAGCCATGCTGCCTTCCAGGGGCGCCGCCGCTGGCTCCGCCAGCACGAGCGGTCGCTCCTGCCCCCAGGCAGCGCGGCTACTAGGCCGTGGCGAGCCGCGGCGACGACGGCTGGTGGGCGTTTTGCCGACGCCGGTGGCGACGGCATTCGCCCGCCGCCGCTCGCCGCCGCGCCCTCGCCACCACCTCCCACCACCCCAAGCCTCCTCCTCACTGGCCACGACGACAGCGTCGGACGACTCCAGCGATGAGGTAAGGAGTTGGGGGGGGGGGGGGTGGAGCGAAGCGAATGCACCGCGACTCCACACCAAAAAAGCTGCTGCACCTAGCCACCGACCCCACCTCCTCACCACGGACACCTCTCCCCATCAAAACACACAGGCCATCCTCCTCTCCGAGCCGGCCTCCCGCACGCTCGTCGACCTGGCGGCGGCCTGGGACGTCCTAGCGCCTCGGCTACCCGCCTTTGCGACCGATGGCGAAGAAATCTTGCTGGAAGCCCTGAAACTGGCCGTCGCGGCAGGGAGTGGACAGCCGACCAACCCGCACGCCCTGCCCGGCCCGCCGTCCCCTTCCTCCTCTCCCGCTCTGGCCGCCGGCGCCGCCCTGGGCACCGCCGCCCGCCTGGCCGACCTGGCCGCCCGCGGCGTGCCGCTGGACACGCCGGCCATTGCGGCGGGCATCGTGGCCGACGCGGCGGCAGGGGGGCGCGTCACCCTGGCCGCCGCCGCCGCGCGGCTGGGCCCCGAACCGGCCGCCATCCTGGCGGACGTGCTAAAAGTCCGGGCCTTGCCCCGCCGCGTCGACGTCTACGATGACGCCGCGTCGTCGGCCTTGCGCGAGCTGGCCCTGACGTTTTACGACGCGAGGGCGGCCATGGTGGAAGTCGCGGCGCGCGCCGCGACGCTGGAAGCCTTGCAAGCCGCGGCCGGCACCGACGCGTCGTCCGCTGCCGACGTCCAGGTCGCGGCGCTGGAGGCGCTGCAAATTTACGCGCCCCTGGGGCACGCCCTGGGGATGGGGCCCGTCGCCGCCGAGCTGGAGGACGCCTGCTTCCGGACGCTGTTCCCAGAGTCGTACGGTGAGACCGCGCGCTGGCTCCGCGCCGAGGCCGCGGCCTACAGCTCCGCCCTGGAAGCGTGCCGCGTCGCCCTGGCCGACGCCCTGGCCGCCGACCCCGCGCTGGCGGCCCTGGCGGCAGGCTGCGAGATCCACGCCCGCACGAAATCCCTGTTCTCCACCATGAAGAAACTCCTGCGCCTGGACGATTTTTCGGCCGGCGGGCGCGACCGCGCCTCGCTCTTCGACCTGCTGGGCATGCGGGTCATTGTCTTACCGCACGGGTCGGGGCGGGGCGGGGAGGCTGGCGACTCGTCCGGCAGCGAGTGGGAGGAGGAGGGCGGAGGCGGCCGCCCGCCACCGCCCGTCGACCCGGCGGCCGAAGCCGACGCGTGCGCCGCCTGCTACCGCGTCTTGGAGGTGGCCGCGTCCCTGTGGCCCGTCCTGCCCGGGCGGACAAAGGACTACATTGCGTCGCCCAAGGAGAACGGGTACCGCTCCCTGCACGCGACGCTGCGGCCCGACACTTTCAGCGCGACGGTGGAGGTGGAGGGCGGCGACGGGCGCCCTCACGCCGCCGCGGAGCCTGCCCGCCCGGCCCCCACCCTGGAACTCCAAATCCGGACTGCGGCCATGCACGCTCTCGCCGAATCCGGTGACGCGGCCCACACCGCGTACAAGGGCGGCCTGGCCCGGCGCCAGGCGGCGGCCCTGGCCGCCTGGTCGGCCCGGTCCGCGGCCGCACTGGCCGCCGCGTCCGCGACCTCGTCGAGCGCCAGCGACTCTGAGAGCGAGGCCGCCTCCGCGGCCTCCCCTCCAGCCGCTCTCACATCCTCCGCCGCCGCACTGTTCCGCCACCTGGACACGGACGGCGACGGATCCGTGAGCGCGGAGGAACTGGAGGCGGTGCTGGTTGACATGGGTTGTTCCGCCGACGGCGCGGCCGCCGCTGCTGCCGCCTCCCTAGTCCGGGCGGCACGCGGCCCGGACGCGCCACTGACGCCCTTGACGCTGGAAGAGTTTTCGGAGCTGGTCCAGCGGGTGCGTGAGGGGGGGGGGGTTCTTTGCTTCCTTCCCATTCCATCCACCACCACCACTCAACAAAAAAGCAAATGAGGAGGCTTGCTCCCTTTGTGTGAGCTGACTGCTGACGCGCCGGTTGCTTTGCCGCAACGTGCGCGCTGGGGCGTCAACATTCCAATTGATCCTACTGATGCTTTTCTGTGTGTGGGTGGATGGACGGGGATGGGCGGTGGTGGACGGACGACAAAAAACTCACGCCTCCTCCTGTCTCCATCCATCCACCAGGCGTCTGTCGTCGCGTCCCTGCCCGCCGTCGACGCCGCGACAGCCGAGTCCCTGCGCCGCCAGCTGCCGCCGGGCGAATGAATTGCTCTTTTTGCCTCTTACGTGAAGTCTTGCAACAGTGTCTCTTTTTTTTTGTCTCCATCAACGCTGTTTGCGCGAGGCCGAGACACGGCCGCCGCCACCGCGCTTTGCCTTTACCAGGCCCACCACCCGCCGCACCAGGGCCGCGCCAATGAACCCGGCAACCGTAATGCCACCCAGCACAACACCCGCCACGTCCACGCCCGTCCGCACAATCCACGGCGCGTCCAGCGCCGCGGACGGGCGCAGGTAGCCAGGGTCCACGCCAGCGGCAGCGAGTGCTGCCACGTGTTCGACGGCCTCCGCCGCGACGGCGGCGGCCGGGCGGCGGCCCGCCTTCAAACGCAGCTGGGCGGCCCGGGCGCCGGCCCGCAGGGCGGGCAAATCCGCCAGGGCCGCGGACACGGCGTCGACGACCGCGGCCACGGGCGGACGCATGGGCAGAGCTAAACCCGCGCCCGCCGCCGCGACGCGGGCAGCGTTGGCCGGCTGTTCCGCCCCCGACGGCGCCACGATCAGCGGGATGCCGTGCGACAGGGCCTCGTACGTCGAACTCGCGCCGCCGTGGGACAGGAACAGGTCGGTCAGGGGGAGCAGGTCGTTCTGGGGCGCCCAGCGCAGCACCCTGACGCGGTCGTGCGGGAGGGCGGCGACGGCGTCGTCGCTCATCTCCTTGTCCGTCAGCTTGATCAGCAGGCGCACGCCCGTCGACAGGAGGCCGGCGACGAGGGCGTCCGCATACTCGGGCGTGTGCGCGAAAAAGGAGCCCGTCGCCGCGTACAGCGTCGGCCGCTCCACGCCCGCGCCGTCCTTCTTGGTCGCCAGCCACGCCGCCAGGGCCTTGTCTTCCAAGGGCTTGGCCGGGCCCGCCATCATGCCGCCCACCAACACAACGCTGGGCGGCACGGCCCGCGGCCAGTCGATGGCCCAGTCAGAGTTGATGAGGGTGAGGACGGGCCGGCCCGACTTGTCGGGCGGGTCGGGCCAGCCCAGCGCGGCCCGCGCGGCCGCGCCGCCCGGGTTGACTTCGCAGTGTAGGAGGGCGCGGTTGAGGAGGAGGGAGCCCGCGTTGCGCAGCCTCCAGGCCAGGGACCCGGGCGGGCGCGGGTGGCCGCTCGCCGCGCCCGGTCCACCCCAGACGGCCAGGTTCATGGAGGAGACAGAGGACGGAGGGTAAAGGACGCCGTCGTCGTCCAGCCAGGGGTCGGTCGCTGACCCCACGTGCAGGTTGACCAGGGGGAGGCGGACCGGGCGGCCGACGGAGAGGGCGGACGCGATGGCGGGACCGCACGAGTCCATGCGGTCGCCGACGACCAGGTCAAAGTCGGCCGCCCGCAGGAGCGACACCATCGTCTCGTTCCGCACGACGTCCGCGCACGCCTTGCCCAGCGCCGCCTGGAAACTGGCCATGTGGCCCATGGGCCCCACGCGGCCACGCCACCCGGGGCGCCGGCTGCCCGTCAGCTGCATGCGCCCGATGAGCTTGGTCAGTTCGGCCACGGCGATCGGGGCGTCGTACGGCACGTGCGTGACGGCCGTCGACGCGGGCGCGACGGCCGCCAGGAATTTGGAAACGACGGCCGGCAGCAGCAGGGTGACGTGCGCGTGGCCGCGGGCGCCCAGCTCGCCGGCCAGGCGGCCGACGACCATGGCGTGGGACGGGCCGCCGGGGAAGGGGGCGACGAGGATCCTTAGGCGCCGGCCGGCGACGGCGCCCGGGGCGTCGGACGGCAGGGCGGTCGTCGGTGGAGGGGGAGGGGGCAGGGACGCGCTCGTGGCCGTACCGACGGCCACGAGCGCGGCCGTCATCGCTGCCGTCATCGCGGGCGTCATCGCGGCCGTCATCGCCCGGTCGAGCGCCGCACACAGCAGGAGCAGGAACGCCGACGCCAGGCGGGCGCGGGGTGGAGGCATGATGGTGAATGGAGGCGGGTGGCGGGTGGCGGGGGGCGGGGCGGGGCAGGGCGGATGTGGAGATGGCCGGGGGATGCCCTCTGTTACGGCTCAAAAAAAGGCCGCGCCGGCACCAGGACTCTCGCTCAACCGCCACGAGCTAGACGCGGTGGCGTGTTGAGATGCGTGTGGGGGCGGAAGAAAGGGGCCACAGCGGCGGACGCGTGCCACACGACGCAATTGGGCGGGGCTAGCCCCCGCTGCACAACAGTGAGTCACGGCTTCTCTCCGACCTCTCAAGGCATCACGCCGTCATTTTGTTTTTATATTACACCCGCCAATTTCTCACCCGCGCGCGCTCCCAAACACACGCGCATCCCGCCCGTGTGCCTGGACATGCTGCTTCACCGTAAATTAATGGACTTTCGCGATTACTTAAACTTCGTGGTGGATGGAGAGAATGCAACCGCCCAACCCCACATCCCAGCCTCCATCAAAACGCAATCTCGCTCACCGCCGCTTGGCCGTGCGGGTGAATGCCCAGCCTGGCCGCGCCAGCGCGCGTCGTGTTCATGGGCCCGGACGCAAACATGACTTTGGAGCCGGGGACGGCCGCCAGTTTGAAGGTGGACGCGATGCGCCCCGTCGCGGGGATGAACGCGACCAGGGGGCCGTCCACCTTCAGGTCGGGCGCCGGCGAGACAAACTTGTCGGGGGAGTAGCCGGCCAGGTTGGCGGTCCGTGCGGACGCCAGGGACCGCGCGCCCGCGTCGGGTTGGACGATGATGACATTGCCGCCGAGCATGGACCCGGACTCCGCGCCAGGGAAGCCGAACGCCGCCCAGCCCGTCGAGGCGGCGTCCAGGGCGCCGGAGATGGAGCCGTCCGGTGCCTTGGTCCACAGGACGCGCGGGCCGCCCTCGCCCAGGGTGACGGCGTTTTCGTAGGTCAGGGCCTCGCCATCGGGCTGTTTCAGGGTTTTGTCCGTGGCCGGCGTCGCGACGACGGAATCGGCCCAGGTCGGGAAGGGGAGGAGGGAGGCGGCGGCCAGGGCTGTTCGTGCGTTTTGGGGGGAAGGGAGCGGTGAGAGAGGGTCCGTGGCGATGGCGGCGCGTCGAGTCGCGTCGAAGGAGGGAGGGGAAGGCGCAGGGCGGCGAGGTAAGTGGTTGCGAGGTTGGCCACACGGCATGGAGCGTTCTGGCCGAACGCTCCGTGCGGCCCCAATGCCGTCAATCTCATGGCAATCTCACCCACGGTCAGGAGCACAAAGCGCAGTTGCATGGCTGGGCGTGGGAAGTGGAGGGCGGCAAAGGGGGGAAACCCGCTTGCGAGAGCGGCGAAACAAAAAGCTTGCAAACTTTTTTGTGGAGCGGGGGAGGCCGATGCGAGCACCCGACATTTCTCACTCTCGCAAAGGGAAAAACCTCGTCGCGGACCGCCGTCGCGGCCCGCTTTTCTCGTTGCGCACGCGACAGCCCTTCCTTCGATGGCTGCACCCTCCAGCATGCGCCGAACACTGTCGCGCGCCCGCTCCCTCGAGTACGACCCGGCCAAAGTGCCGCCCTGCCCGACCGTGCTCGCGCCGACGGCCGGCCCCGTCCCCGACCCGCGCCCTCGCGATGCGGCGGGGCACGCGTTTCATGCCTTCGCCCTGCGCCAGGCTGGAGTAGGTGAGCCTGGGGAAGGCGGAAGGCATTGAGTTGGAGGGGTTGGACGGCAGACTGGCCCGTCCGGGCGTCCGAAAGAGCAGAGCCGCCGGCGGAGACGCGCGCGCGCGGTGGCGGTCCCCACCCACCCTCCCACACTCTCAACCCGCCCGCTCGCCCCGTCCCCATCAAAACACGCCAGCCACGCCATCCGATGAAGGAAGCGAGTCCGGCACCGCGTCCGCGACGACGACGCCTTCCTTGTCCCGGGCCGCGTCCTCAGCCGGCGACGGCCTGTCGCGCGGCGGGTCCTCGGCGTTCCTGGGCGACGACCAGCCGCCGCCAGGCACGCAGTGGAAGAAGCGCGGCAAAAAGACCAAGGCGCCCAAGGACAGGGTGGACCTGTACGCGTTGCTTGGCTTGCAACACGAGCGGTGGACGGCGACGGAAGCGGCCATCAAGGCGGCCTACCGCCGTGCGGCGCTGGAGCACCACCCCGACAAAGCCGTCGCGGCCGCCGCGCGCGAGGCCGAAGAAGGCGGCGGCGGCGCCTTTGACGAGGAAGCCGCCAAGGTCAAGGCCGAAGAGAAGTTCAAGGCCGTCCAGGACGCGTACGCCACGCTGTCCGACCCGGCCAAGCGGCGGGAGTTTGACTCCACGGACGCGTTTGACGACTCGCTGCCGACCGACTGCGACCCGGCCGATTTTTACGCTGTGTTCGGCCCGGCCTTCCGCCGCAACGCCCGGTGGAGCGCGGCGCCGGGCGGCGTGGACGCCGTCCCCGACCTGGGCGACGCCGAGTCGCCCTGGCCGGCCGTCGAAGCGTTCTACGACTTCTGGTTTGGCTTCCGGTCCTGGCGCGAGTTCCCGCACCCGGACGAGGAGGACGTGGAATGCGCGGAATCCCGCGAGGAGCGGCGGTGGTTGGAGCGGCACAACGCCCGGCTGCGGGAAGCGGGGAAGAAGGAGGAAAAGAAGCGGCTGCGCGACTTTGTGGAGGCCGCGTACGAGCTGGACCCGCGCGTCGCGGCGCGCAAAGCGGCGGCGAGGGCGGAGCGCGAGGCGCGCGTGCGCGAGCGCGCGGAAGCCCGGGAACGCGCGGCGCGTGAAGCGGCGGAAGCGGAGGCTGCAGCTGCTGCCGCGGCTGAGGCTGCTGCGGCGGCGGCGGCAACGGCGGCGGCGGACGCCAAAAAGGCGCGGGCCAAGGAGAAGAAGGAGGCGCAGCGGCAGCGGGCGCGGTTGCGGGCGGCCGTCGCGGACCTGCCGGTGGAAGGCAAGGGCGGCGTGGGCGGGCTGGACGACGCGGTCGAGGACCTGTGTGCGGCTCTGGCCGCGTCTGACCTGTCGGCGCTAGCCGACACCATTGCGGACGGCTCCGTCCCGCCGGCTGAGCGTGCGGGCGCCGTGCGCGCGGCCGTCGCGCGCCTGTCGGACGACAAGGCGGCCGAGGCTGCGGCGCGCGAAGCCGAACGCGCGGCCCGCACGGCCGCGGAAAAGGCCGAGTCCGCCGCCGGCGCCGCCGCCCGCGCCGCCGCCTGGTCATCCGAAGAAGTCCGCCTGCTGCAGCGGGCGCTGACCAAGTTCCCGGCGGGCACGCCCAAGCGGTGGGAGGCCGTCGCGTCGGCCGTCCGTACGCGCTCTGTCAACGAGGTCGTCGACATGGTCAAGCACGGCCTGGCCGCCGGCAAGTTCGCGCCGCCGTCCTCTGCGGGCTTCACGGCGCCGTCGAAAAAAGGTGCCGCCGTCACGATCGCGTCCGCGGCAACCAGCCGGGCGGAGAGCTTCACGGACGTGGACGTGCCCCTGGCCGGCGCGGCGGCGGCGGTGCTTGGCGGTGCGGCCGCCGCCAAGGCCGCCGCGCCGGCTGCTGCCGCCGCCACAGGCGAAGCCCCCTGGTCCGAAGCCCAGGAGCTGGCGCTGGTGCGGGCGCTGAAAGCCCACGGCAAAGACGCCCCCGACCGGTGGGACAGAGTGGCGGACGCGGTGGATGGAAAGACAAAGGCAGAGTGCATGAGGAAGTTCAAGGCTTTGAAGGAAGGGCTGAAAGCCAAGAAAGCGGCGACGGCGGGGGGTGCGTAGAGTGTGTGTGTGTGTGTGTGTCTGTCACTGTTTCTCTGTTTCTGTCATCCTGATTTTCATGGACGGGCGTCCGTTCCTGTTCTTTCTTGTTGACGGATGGATGAAGGGAGGGGTGGAGACGGGCCAGACCGCACTTCCACCTTTCTCGCGCCCGCGCTCGCCCGCGGCTTCCCTTTCCCTCTCGCTTCCTTCCCGCTGTCAGACTCGTCGACAAGCCGGTCCCACTCCCGGACCCCGCTGGCCCGCTCGTCCCACCCGCTGCAACCTTGCCTGCGACGCCCCCCAAAACTTGTGCGCAACGATGCGTCGCGCGCCGTCGCTCCTGCTCGCCTGGCGGGCCGCCACGGCTGACACAGCGTCCACGGCCAGGTGCGTCGAGTGTTTGAGACGCGTGCGGCCCTGCCTGCGGGCTGGTGACTGAGAAAGAGTGGGCTGCCAGTCCGCCGTCGGCCGATCGGCTGCAGCCCTAAAAAAAACAGACGCGCCCTCTTCCCTTTTGTCTGACGCACGGCCCGCCAAGGATCCACCCACACAGGCCCCTGTCGTCGGCTGCGGCAGCTGGCTGGAGCGCTCGCCCCTCCAGGAGTGGAGGCGCGGCAGTGGCTTCCACGTCCGCGCCGGCTGCCCCCGCCTCGCCCGCCGTGCCGCGGTGGCACCCTCCCCACCACCCGCCCCGCCGGACGTTTGCCTCCTCGGCTCCCCTGCCTCCACACACGGAGCTGACGATGCCGGCCCTGTCTCCCACCATGTCCGCGGGCAACCTCGCCGCCTGGCACGTGGCGGTGGGCGACGCCGTCTCCGCCGGCACCCTGCTCGCCGACGTGGAGACGGACAAGGCCACGCTCGGGTGGGAGAGCGTGGAAGACGGCGTCGTCGCCGCGATCTTGCAGCCGGCGGGTGCGCGGGACGTGCCTGTGGGCACGCCGGTCGCCGTGCTGGTGGAGGAGGCCGGGGATGTAGGCGCCTTCGAGGGGTACAAGCCGGCGGCGGCGGCGGCGGCGGCGGCGGCGGCGGCAGCTCCGCCTGGTGCCGCCCCAGCGCCGCCGGCCGGCGCGGCTGGTCCAGCCACGTCCACCGCCCCCGCCCGCCTCGTCTCGCCCGCCGCCGCCCGCGTCCTGCGCCAGGCTGGCATGAGCGCGGCCGGGCTGGCCGGGTCGGGCCCGAGGGGGGCGCTGACCAAGGAGGACGCGGTGGCGGCTGTCGGCGGCGGTGGGGGGCGCGTCGCTCCGCGGCCGCGCGCCGCGGCGCCGGCCGCGCCCCCTCCCCCGCGCTCCGCCTCCGCCCTGCCCCCACCCCGTCCCGGCACCGAGCACGAGGACGTCCCCCACACCCAAGTCCGCCGCATCATCGCCTCCCGGCTGTCCGAGTCCAAGGCGACCGTGCCGCACGCCTACGTCCGGTCGTCCGCCGGCACGGCCGCCGTCCGGGCCGCCCGGTCGCGCCTGGCCGCGTCGGGCGTCAAGGTCTCCGTCAACGACTTTGTCATCGCGGCCGCGGCGCGGGCGCTGGCCGCCGTCCCGGCCCTGAACGTGCGGTGGGATGAGGGCGCCGGCGTCGCCGTCCCCGTGCCTTCCATCGACGTCGCCATCGCCGTCGCGACGCCGGGCGGCCTGATCACGCCCATCGTCACGGCCGCCGCGTCCCGCTCCGTCCCGGACATTGCGGACGCCGTCAAAGACTTGGCGGGGCGCGCCCGGGCCAACAAGCTCGCCCCGCACGAGTTCCAGGGCGGGTCGTTCTCCATCTCCAACCTGGGCATGTTCGGCGTCTCGCACTTCTCCGCCATCATCAACCCGCCGCAGGCCGCCATTTTGGCGGTGGGTGCGTCGGCCGCGGAGCCGGTCTGGCCTGTGGGCGCGGACGCGCCGTCGTTTGAGGACCGGTTGTCCGTCACGCTCTCGTTCGACGCGCGCGCGGTCGGCCCGGACGACGCGGCGGCGTGGCTCGACAGCTTTGCCGCCCACCTCGAGAGTCCGGAGGCGTTGTTGGAAGGCGGGGGTGGGGGTGGTGGGGAGGCGGCGGCGGCGTGAGGATGAGAGAGAGGGGCCCTCTCTCTCATCCTCACTCCCCAAATGGCCATGGACTTGGATCAACTAAGTGATACGGGTGTTTTTGGGGGGGACGGAGCAGTGGGTCGTGTTGTCTTTTTTCTTTGCCTGCCGTCCCCCGCCTCCACACCCGCTCCCCACCTCTCACTTGCTTTTCGGGTACAGGGGCGGCCGTGGGGACGACGGCTCGCCGCCCTCGCTCGCGCTCCGGCCCCTCCCATTCCCGCCCCCGCCGCCGCCGCCGCCGACCCGCCTCGCCCGCCGCGTTGCGCGCTTGTCCAGGATCGTGCCCACCGTGTTGGCCGCGTTGGCGAAGCCCATGAAGACCATGAGGCCGCCCGCCAGGGCGACGCCCCGCGACCCGCGCAGGTCGGACTCGGGCGCTTCCGGGTCCAGCCAGCCTTCGGGCGAGAGCAGGGCGGCCGCCGTGGCGGCCACCATCTCCGCGCCGATGGCCACCTGGGCGGCCTGCAGCCCGAACAGGAGGGGGTAGAGCGCCAGCAGCTGGCCCGCCGCGCCCGACGACTCGCCCGACACGACGTCCATGGCCCGCGCCCGGCCCAGGGCGATGCGCGTGTACATGCGGCGCCGCTGGTACCGGTTCTGCAGCATCATGACGCACCCCTGGGCGGCGGTCCACCACAGCAGCTTGACGACGTACACCTGTGTCACGTGATTTTTATTCAATTCAGATTTTTGAATGTTTATATGTTGCCCGCGTGAAATGTGAGGTGTGCATGGTCATCCCAACTTTTGCTCTTCACTTTGTGCGCGTCGCCAAACTCATTACTTACCTGGACGGCCGGCGAGTCGACGGGCAGGGACAGGACGAGGAGCGACGCGGCCGCGGACCAGTAGTGGTGCGCGATCCACCAGGGCCGGATGGCGGAGCCGTTGAGCTTGAGCACGTTTTCGCGGGCGGCCAGCGCCACGTAAAAGTAGAGGAGCCAGGCCAGCATGAGCTGGACGCCGACCATGAGCGGCGGGGTGAGGGTGCCGGACGCGTGGGTGGCCGCGCGCGCGCGCGCGCGGTGCAAGCCGGCGAGCAGCGCGGCGGCGGACGCCGTCAGAATGACGCCGCCGCGGTCGCGGAAGGCGTGGTACTCTTCCTTCAGGGCGACGGCCCGGGCGCGCTGGAGCGTGACGACGTTGACGGACGGGCCCAGGAGCGCGCGCAGGAGGGCGGGCGGGCGGCGGGGCAGGAGCTTGCGCAGGTCGCCGCCCGGGCCGTGGCCCTCGACCACGGCCGCCGCAGTGGCGAGGACGCGGGACGCGGCGGCCGGATCGCGCCGGGCCGCCGCGCTCGCGGACGGCGTGCCCAGGCCGCCGTACCCGCCGCCGTCGCCCGAGACGGACGGGTCGGCGGAGGACGGCGGGTCGCACTCGTCCGCCGTGCTGGGCGTGCGACCGACCGCCACGGCTTCCGCCGCGGCGGCTTTGGCCCGGGCGCGCGCGATGGACGCGCGCAGCGTGCGGACTTCCTCGCCCAGGGCGTCGCCCTCCACCGTGCAGCGCTGGGAGAACGTGCCGACCCGGGCGGACAGGGCGCGGCTGGAGGATGGAGGGGTGGCGTGTGATGGGGGCAGGGTGGTGGGAGCGGGAAGGGGAGCGTCTGTGCGGGTGCGGGGGAGGGCGCCCTCCCTCCCGCTCTCCTGCTGTTCATAGGGCGCTGGGCGCGCCTTGATCTCACCTGCGCGCCAGCAGGTCCTCGGCTTCGAGGAGGGTGGGGTCGTCGGCCATCGTCGATGAGTTTTTTCGTTTCTTTTTTGCGAAAAAATGAATGGAGCAAAAAAAAAAAGCTGGGGACACCCCGGACCGAGCCTCACACCTCGAAGTCTAAGACGCACGCGTTTCTGCGCTTGCCGAGCCTTCGTCACCATGCAGATCTTCGTCAAGACTGGTACGTTGTCTCCGCTAAGCAATGAGAGCGACGGAGCACGATTCAGACGCCCGCGGCGCCCGCCCGCGCGGAGGACGTGAGCCCCTGCCACTGCACAGGCGCGCCAAGACGACGGCCGGCACTCACTCCGCGCCCTTCCCCACACACCACACCACACAGACCGCACCCTCACCCTCGCCCTCCCGGCCGATGCGACCGTGGAGACGGTCCTGGCTGCGGTGGAGGCCCGCCAGGGTGAGTTTCTTGGGAGACGAGAGCGGGGAGAGAAGAAAGGAGAGCGAAATCGGCGCGGCGGCCCAGCTGCGTCTAGCCCGCCGCGTCCCGGCACGCGGGTGAAGCGCTGTTGAGCCCGGAACTCGGCCAGAGCTGTTGTGGAGACGCGTGCGCGCCTGTGGTAGCGCGTCCATGCCTGAAAGAGCGCGGGAAGGCTGCGCACGGGCGGCCCGCTGTTCGGGCTTCGATCGGCCGGGGCCCCGGGCCCACGCCTGCGCCCCCCTCCCATCAACACGACCCCGTCCTCCGCCGCTTGATCGGCGCGCCTCCCGCCCACGCCTGCGCCCCCTCCCTCACACCTCACCCCCCGTCCACCACATACCCACACACCAGGCATCCCCGCGTCCGACCTGCGCCTGTCCTTTGGCGGTCGCCCGCTGACCCCCGGCTCGGCCCTGGCCGCGGCCGGTGTCTCGGACGACTCCACGCTCGAGGCCCTCGCCCGCCTGCTGGGTGGCGCCAAGAAGCGCAAGAAGAAGACGTACACCAAGCCCAAGAAGCAGAAGCACAAGCACCGCAAGGTCAAGCTGGGCGTCCTCAAGTTCTTCAAGGTCGACGACGCGGGCAAGGTGGAGCGCCTGCGCCAGGCGTGCCCGTCGTGCGGGCCCGCCACGTTCATGGCCAAGCACTTCGACCGCGTGTACTGTGGCAAGTGCCACGCGACGTACATGGTCGAAGGCGGCGCCGCGGGCGCGGGCGGCAAGAAAGGCAAGAAGTGAGGCGGGCACCGGAGGGAACCCCCCGCACCGCGCGGTGGTGGTGGGGAGGCGTTTGTGAGGGACGGGGAGAGACAAGACTGTGTTGTGCCCGCGCCTTTTTTGGCGGTGCGCTCGCCTCCCTGCCTGTAACACGCCTTGCCCATTGAGAGAGCCTGGCTTCCAAAGCGTGGGCGGTCGTTTTTTTTTTGCGGCCGGCCGTCTCGAAAACGAGAGGGGGGGAGGGTGCGCGGGTCGGTCGGGGCGTGCGCAGTCGTGCGTTGCTCGGGCAGGTGGGCTGGCCGCCCGCATGCGCCCGCGCCTGCTCCTGGCCCGGCGCGCGGCCGCACCCTTGGCCCGCCGAGCGGCTGCTGCACGCATGAGCGCACTGTCGGCTGACCGCGGCGCCGCGGTGGGGGTGCGGGAGGCGGTCAGGCCACCACCCCTCGCACCGCCGCGCCTGCCGCCGCTGCCCGGCGCGCCGCCGACCGGCCCCGTCGTGTTTCACCTGTCCCCGGACGCGGACGTCCCGCCCGGCGGCCTGGCCGGCTACGTCGCCTCAGAAGCCGGCATCTCAGAAGACGATGCGGCGGCGCTCATCGCCTTTGGCGCCGTCTACTGGTGCCCCGTCCCGCCGGCGCCGCCGGCGGGGCACCCGGACGCCGCCGCCGCGGCCGCGCGCACCGACGCGGGCCGCGCCCGCCACGGCCGGGGCCTGCACCTGGCCGCCCCCCGGCGCGCGGGGCTGGGCGACGCGCCTCCCGCCGGGTCCTACATCCGCGTCCACGCCCGGCCCAAACTGTTCCCGGCCGCGGGCGGGCTGAGCGCGGAGGGCTGGGCGGCGCGCCTGGTCGCGGCCGGCCCGCCGGTCGTGCGGCTGGCAGGCGGCGGCGGCGGCGGCGGCGGCGGCAGCGGCCGGGCGCCTGCCTCCTCCCCACTGCGGTGGACCATCCTGGACAAGCCCGCGGGCGTGCCGTCCGTGCCGACGGTGGACAACGGGCTGCAACACGCCCTGGCGGGCGCGGAGGCGGGGTTGGCGGCGCTGGGCGTGGACGTGCCGCCGCCGCCGCTGCCGGGCCCGGCCCGGCAGCGCGTCACCAAGCGCCCGCGCCCGCCGTCGCCTGCGGGCGGCCTGCCAGCTGGCGGGAGCTTGGCCGCCGCCCACCGCCTGGACCAGGCCGCGTCCGGCCTGCTGGTCATTGCTCTCGACCGGACGTTTGTTGGGGAATACGCGGCCGCGGCGGCCGCGGGCGGCGTCGCCAAGTGCTACCGGGCCGCCGTCGTCCCCGTGCCCGCGGCCGCCGCGCCGCCGGCCGCCCCGCCGCTGGGCCCGCTGACGCACTGGGCCGCGCGGTCACCGGCCGCCGCGGCCCTCGCCGGCCCCGCCCGCACGCTCATGCGCGGGCGCGAGGCCGCCGACAGGGACGCCGACGCGCGGTGCGAGCTCGTGGTCCTGGGACGCCGGGCGCTGGGCGGGCTGGCGCCGGCCGCGGCCGCCCTCCTGACTCCGCCCGGGTCTGCTGGGCCCGACGCCGCCCCCGCCCCTCCCGTGCACGAGCTCTCCATCCTGCTGCGCACCGGGCGCACCCACCAGATCCGGGCCCAGCTGGCGGCGGTCGGGTGGCCGATCCTGGGCGACGGCCTGTACGACGGCAGCGGGCCGGGCGGCGGCGGCGACCCGGCGTCGCCCGTGTGCTTGCAAGCGGCGCGGATTGAAGTGCGTGGCCCGGGCGTGGCGGCGCTGGCGGGCGACGGCGGCGGCGGGGCGGAGGGCGACACCCCGCCCGCCCTCCCGCCCTCCCTGGCATTCGACGCGTCGCCGCCCTGGTGGCGGGCGGCAGGCGATGGCGGGGCGGGGGCGGCTGAGTGGGATGGCACGGGGGAGTGGCTCGACACGTGGGCCGGGCAGCAGCGGGAGGAATGAAAAAATGAAGCATGGCGTCCATTGTTTGAGGCGGGCGGGAAGGTTGAGACAGGCGGGGGGTGGGGGTGGCCGTTTTTTTTTTCACGAGCCCGGGGCCCCGCCCCCACTCAGTCCCACACACACGCACACACGCACTAACACTAGAGCCCGGCACGACCGGCCGCAGCTTCCTCGCACCTAGCCGAGGAAAGCGTGCGGGGGAGCGGCGCCGGTGGTTGGACACAGGGAGAGGGGATGGGCGGAAACACCACACAACCACCCCCACCGCGCCTGGAGCGGGGGGGGGGGGGGGGTGCTCCTCCCATCCGCCCTGGGGACACAAGGAGAAAACAAAAACACACACACTTCGGGGAGGGTGAGGGACCCAAAAAAAGGGGGTTGCGGGGGAGGCTAGACACCGCCAACACTGCCTACTCACGTGATAGTCCTAAAGAAATGAAGAATCCCGGAGGCGGCGTGCGGCCCACGTTTCCTAGTCGGCGGACACACACTCACACACCGCCTCCCAGAAAAGGTTGAAAAAAACGCAAGGTTTTTTTTTTTTTAAGAATGGGGAGTTCTAAGCAAGCCCATACAAGACACACACGCACACACAAGCAAGGAGAAGAGTGGGAAGAGGGACGGGCGCCTTTCCTAGAGGGCGCACGGCCGCCGCCACACTCGCACGCGTTGCACGAACGCTAAAAAAAGGTACAGGGGGGGGGGGCACTAATGAAGAATTTCGTGTTTCGTTCGTTGTTTTGTTCGTTGGGAGGGGAGCCGCCGGCGAGGGGGTGGGCTCTCCCTTGGTCTAAGGAATTCGTTGGTGGAAGGCGCGGCGCCTGCCTGTTGGGGGCGGGCCGCGCAAGGAAGCCGGGACGGTGGGACAAACAAAGGGGGGGGGACTCTGCCTCCCTCGCCTCACTGGAAGTGCGCGCGGACGGGGCGGGCGCGCTTGCGCCGCCCGCCACCGCCGCACGCGCCGGCGAGGGGGGAGGAGCACCCGCCGCCGCCGTCCGGGGACGGTCGGCGCCGCCCGTGGGAGTCCGTCGCTTCGCCGCCGCCGCCGCCTTCCTCTGAGCCGCGGGCGGGCGTGCCCGGCTGGCCGGACGTGGCGGCGGTGGTCAGCGCCACGCTCAGCCCCCCGCCGTGGTGCGCCGCCGACCGGCCGCGTTTCGCCCCGCTGATCGTCACGCGGACGCTCAGGTGCTTTTGGGCGGGGGGCGGGGCGGCGCCCGCGGCGGCGGAGGCGGAGGAGGCGGGGGACGATGCGCCCCGGGAGGAGGGGGGCGCGGGCGGCGGCCCGCCACCGCCGTCCGCCGCCGCCGCCGCCTCGCCCGTCGGCGTCGCCGGCGCGGGCGGCAGCCGCCCAGCGCACCCGTCCAGCTTGCACTGCAAGGAGCAGAACGCCGCGACGTCGGCCAGGTGGCGCCCGCACACGGTGCACTGGGCCGCGCCGGCCGCGCCCTTGGGCGGGCGGGGCTGCGGCCGCCGCCTCAAGAACAGCACCTTGCACGAATTGATGACGTAAGACTGGACGCCGTCGGTGGAGCCGGGCGCGAGGCGGGCGAGGTCGGCGAGCTTGACGACGTCTGTTTTGGATGGGGGGGATGCACACAGGGCGTGAGGAGGAGCGGGGGTGAGGGGGTCCATGGGAGGGCGGCGACGTCGAGTCGCGGCACGCGCCAAAGGCGGCTGCCTCGCGGCAAAACGCCCGCGGGGACCGTCCAAACGCCCATCCGTGCCCACCGCATTCTTCATGGGCGGGTGGCCGCACGCCTCAAGGCAGGATCCGACACAAGGCCGGCGGCAATTGGCGGGCATGGCGGGCACGGCGGGCCCTTCCGGCCTCCACGGCATGCATGCTCGGCGGCGGGAAGACAAAAACGGGCGGGAGGGCACTGTTGGCGGCCGCCCGCCCCCAGTGCAGGCAGGCATTGGGCCCGCCGCCACGGTCATTGAGCGCACGTTTGCCTCCGCCGCGCGACCCAACCGCGGAAGGGGCGGTTGCAGCCCCGTGGGCCCGGCACGCCGACGGGGCACAACCCGTGTGGAACAGCAAGGCCCATGCTCCAACGCGCGCGCGCGCCCTCAGACTTTGATGTCTCGCCGCGCCAGCGCCGCGTCGGCGACAATGGCGGGGCCGCGTCCGGCCCAAAGGCTCGGGCGGCACGTCAAGCACAGACCCGGCGCGGGAGAATGGAGGAAGGAGGCCAGGGGCGGGGGCGGAGAGGGTCCCGCGCGGTCGCGCGGGGTCCACCGACGCGCTGGCGCCACGGACGAAAGAAAAAAGGGAAGGAACAAAGCCCGTCACACACACGCACCGTGATACGACGACCGCCGCACCTGCAGCAGCGTCCGGTCGCCGCCCGCGCACAGCGAGCACGCGCAATCGCCCGTCGCCGGGTCAAACAGGTTGAGCGTCGCGTCCCGGGCCGTGCGCGCGGTCGGCGCGCACCGCCCGCACGGTTCGAAGAAACATTCCGTGCTGACGAGCCGCGGGATGAAGGCCGCCGTGACCGCCATCTTAGGCTGGAGTGCGTGAAAAGATGGCGGTTGCAACCGGGCGTGGGAAGGGCGCGTGTCTTTCCCCGCCGCCGCGTCGTCTCCCCTTCCCTGGCAGTCCAGGCGAAGGGCTGGGAACACAAGAGTGAAGAGGGGGGACACACCCCACCTGCTCGAGTCTTTTTTTTTTTTGGTACGGGGGCCGGCCCGGGCGGCACGCGGACTGCTCCTTTCAGTTTACACACGGAACGCGCAATCCAAAGGCCCCAGCCCGCGCACGCCCCCCACAGCCGGACACGCCCGCCTGCAGAACAACACCCACACACTCACACCTCAGGAAAAAAAAAGCGCGCTCTCTCAAGCCACCAGCTCGACCGAGCCGCCGACCGCCCGGATCTTCTCCTCCGCGCGCTTGGACACAAACTTGGCGCGGACGACGACGGGCTTGTCCGGCAGCTGGCCCTTGCCCAGCAGCTTGAAGATCTTGAACTGGGTGAGGTCGATGACCGGCGCGCCGCCGGACGACGCCTTCTTGACCGCGTCCGACTCCGGGCCGCCGACCAGCGCCCACAGCTTGTCCAGGTTCACGGACGGGCAGTGGTACGGGTTCTTGCGCAGGTTGAAGTGGCGCATGCCCACCTTGCCGAAGTAGCCCGGGTGGTACTTGTCCATCATGATGCGGTGGTGGTGCTGGCCGCCCGCGTTGCCGCGCCCGCCCGGGTGCTGTTGTTGTGTTGGGTGTGTGTGGGTGGGTGTGGGTGTGTTGTGTGGGTGTTTGTGGTGTGGTGTGTGGTCGGGTGGGAGAGCGCGGTGCGTGGTGTGTGGGCCTGGGCGCGTCCCGCGGGAGGCGGGGCTGGGGCGCGCCCGGCCGTCTGGCCGCGAGACCGGGGCAGAGAGGGAAGCGAGAGGGAGGGTGCCTGGGCGCGGGGCGGAGGCGGCGGCAGGCGCGCGCGCCCCTGCTCTCGCCCCTTTGGCCCGCTCCCGGCGGCCCATTCCTCCACCCCTCCCCTCCCGCTCACCTTGCGGTGCTTGCCGATGCGGCCGTGGCCGGCCGACACGTGGCCGCGCTTCTTGCGGTTCTTGCGGAGGCCTGGTGTTTTTGTATGGGGACGTCCGGGGCGGTGAGCACGCGATGGGAAGAGAGCGAGAGGGGGGGGGGGACGCGGACAATGATGCTGGGCCGTGCCGACAGCACAACCACGCCCACTAGGGCCTGTGAACGCCCGCGCACAGACTGGGAAAGAAAATGGCGCAAATGGCTCGCTCTTTTTCCGGTGGCAGCGGCCCGGCCGAGCCGCCGCCGCCGCGCGCCGCTGCGATTCGGCGACGGCGAGGCAACAAGGCGGACCGGCGATGGCAGACGCACGCACTGGGCGTGCGCCTCGTGCCCCGTGTGGACAGAGGTCCTGGCCGTCCAACGGCATGGGCTGTGCGGGCGGAGGACGCCAGGCAAGCCCGGATCTCGCGGCTGGTGTGCACCCGCTGCCGACTGCAAAGCGACCACTTTGCCTGGCCCCCGCGCGGGGCGGCCGCGGGCGCGCCTGAAAGCTCCGTGCCGCTTGCAGATCATAGCCACGAGATGCGGGCGCCTGCTCCCCGAGTTTCAAAGGAATCCAAAGCCGTTTCAACGCACGAGTCGTCATGTTTAGTTGTCTCCTAAATAAGAAGTGTGACTCCAGGCGACGCCCCGCACAACACTGCTGGCTCACTGCTGGCTCACACAGGCACCCATTGCCCGGCCGCGAGACCATGCCGCCACGAGCCCACCGCGCGGCACCTGCCGCCGCGGCTCCACTCGCCCCTCACGAGCTCGTCTTCGCCACCCAACTGCCGGGCGTGGGCGCCGACTTTGACGCGGCCGGCCCCACCCCGACGCCGGGCGGCGAAGGGGCGCCGGCGCCGTCCCCATCACCCCCTCGCCCGCCTCCACCACCCACGTTTGCCCTGTCCCAGGACATGGAGCTGGTGTTGAGCCAGCCGACGGTGGTGGCCCTGGCGGGCGTGCGGGAGACGGGAGCGGGGCGGGCGGCCAAGGTGAGAAAAACGGAGCATCTTGAAAAAAAGAGAAAAAAACCGCCCGCCCGCCCGGGGGCCGTCGCGCGCGCTGAGCACCCCGCGCGCGTCACTCGGCTCCCCTTCCGTCCTCCCGCCCCGCTCACACCACCAGACCGAGTACCTCGTCTCCTTTGCCGACGGCAGCGAGCCGGCCTGGTACTCGCTGGCCGATTTAGAGGCCGGCCTGCCGAATTTCGCCGACCTGCGGGCCGCGTTCGAGGCCGGGCGGGGGGCGCGCCGTGAGCTGACGGGCGGCGCGGCCGCCGCGGCCGAGGCCGCGCCCGAGGGCGGCGACGGCCAGGCGTCCCCGCCGCCATCCTCCCGGCCGGCCGGCCGGCGTCGCGCCCGCGCCTCCCCGCCCCCCGCGGGCGACCCGGCCGCCCGGGAGGCCCTCACCAAGTCTGCATACCCTGCGGTGTGGGGCGCCCTGACGGCCCGGGCCGCGGCGTCCGCCGCCGCCGCCGCCGCCGCGGGCGGGCCGCCATCCCACCCCATCTTCCACCGGAGCGCGGGGCCGGGCATGGAGGTGCGGGGCGGCGACCCGGGCGGGAGCCCTGGCCCGGGCGCGGGCGCGGTGGCGGAGGAGGAGGAGGGGGACGGCGAAGGTGTGCCGGCGCCCGTGCCCGCGCCGGGCGAGGAGGATGGCGCGCCCGCTCCCGCGCCGGCTCCTCCCACAGAGCCGCAGTGGATGACCCGGAAAGACGTGGCCCAGCGCGTGGAGGCCCGCAAGGCGGCCGAAGCCGCGGCGGCAGCGGCGGCGGCGGCGGCGGACGCTGCGCCGCCCCCACCCCCGCCCACCTTTGCCGCCGCCGCGCGCGCCAGGGGCATCCGGCCCATGCGGCGGCCCGTGCCCGCCGTGCGCCCGCCCATGGATATCCTGCCGTCCCAGGCCGTGGTGGAAGAGGGAGGCGGCGGCGGCGGCGCCGGTCCCGCGCCCGCCACGACGCCGGCCGCCGCTGCCCAGGCGGCCAGCCCGGCCGCCGGCCCGCCCCTTCCCCCGGACCTGCAGCAGCAGCAGCAGCAGCAGCAGCAGCAGCCGTCGCCGCTCCCGTCCCCGCCCTTTGACGTGGAAGTCGTGCGCGGGCCGACGCCGCCGCCGCTGATGGCGGACCCGCCCCCGGGCGGGCGGGCCGGCGCCGCCTCGCCCGTCCCCGCCATCAACGGCATCCCGCTCTCCATGCTGGAAGAGCCTCCTCGCCACCCCGCCGCCCCGCCGCCCGCCGCTGTGGCCCGGCGGACGCGCGGCGCCCAAAAGCGGCGGGCGGACGCGGAGGTTGAAGACGCGGAAAAGGAAAACGAGTGTGGCCGCAGCGGCGGCGGCGGCGGTGGGGGAGGTGGTGCAGAACACCCGCCGCCGCTGGACCTGGACGCCCGCCTGTCCGTGGACGGCTGGGCCGGCGCCGTCATCAAGACCGTGTTCAATCCGACGGCCGGCGGCGGCGGCGGCGGCGGAGGCGGCGGACCGCCCGCGGCCGGCCACCACGCCAAAGTGCAGTGGCCCGACGGCGCGCGCGCGTCCGTGCCGACCGCCGCGCTGAAGGCCCGGCAGCACACCAAGGACGCGCTGTTCGATTTTTACGAGTCCAAGCTGACGTTCAAGGCGGGCAAGGTGGCCAAGAAGGCAGGGACGGGCGGCGGCGGCAGTGGGTGAAGTGTGTGGGTGGAGAGAGGGGGTGGGTCGATGGATGGAAAGGCTGCCTGTTGCTTGTCACGTTTTCTATTTGCCTGCGCTCCCGCCCTCACCCGCCACGACCCACACCGGCTTCAGCGCCCCGCGCACAGGCACCGGCCTCCCCGGCCCGCCTTTCGACACGACGCCCTTCCACGTCAACACGCCCCACGCCTTCCCGTGCGCGCCGTCGGCCGCGGGCGCGACGCGAGACACCGTCCAGTGGCAGCCCTCGGCCGGCCAGGTGGAGCGGCGGAAGGACGCGCCGACGCCGTAGTTGGGGAGCGTGGACGCGGCCTGAATGACTGTGGCATTGTGTGGGGGGAGGGAGGGAGGGCGCGGCCGTGAGAGAGCTGGCTGATGCGAAGGAAGCGGCGTCTGGCCCGTCGCACACACAAAAAAACGCACGGTTGCGGGCGCGCGCCGCCCAGGTGGGGGAGACCATTGCTCTGCGCGTGGTGCGAGGGCGCATGCACGCTCTGGCCCGAATGGATTGGTGGTGCGGTGGCCCCTGGAGAAAAGGCGGCGGCCACTCCTTTTTTCCTCCACTTTTTCAGGTGTGGGCGCCGGCTCTCTCTCGCACTCCCACTTTCTGTCTCCATTCATCCCGCCGTGGCACGCCGCCGCCGGACACGGTGCCTCGCACAACTCCGACCCAAGGCCGCTGCCCAGGGACCGCAGACCCTGGCCTCCCATCGTACACGGCGGCACAGCCATCCGTGCTGCGGAAACCCGCCCCGCGCGCCTTCGTTTTCGTGTTTCGCGGGGCCCGGCCTCGCGCGCCACGCCACACACACACACACCCCGCTGTCCTCGTGCACCCTGCTGCCTGGGCGCTCCCTCCTTCCCTCCCCCGCCCACGCCCCACCGTGAGGAGTCGGCGCCGCGCCCGTCTGCAACACTGTAACAGCCCGCCTGTGGCACCATGTCGTCGTGGCTGGAGGCTGTCGTCAACGCGGCGGGCATGGCGGTGCTGGCGGCGACGGCCGCGGCGCAGCTGTATCACGCCTGGCGGGCGATGGACGGCGACGACGGCGGCGGCGGGGACGCCGCGTCCGCCCGCCGCCGTCGCGCTGCGTCCGCCGCCGCCGGTGGCGGTGGCGGGTGGGGCGGGTGGGGCGCCGGCGACGCCGGTCCGGGCCGGTGGCGGGCGGTGCGCCGCGGCCGCGAGGTCCGCATCCTCACGCCGGGCGGGCAGACGGCGCTCGTCTTCCTCGGGTCGGCGGACGCGCTGGAAGAGCTGGGCCTCCTCCGCCCGGACGGCTCCCTGCCGCCCGAGCTCGGCGGCGGCGGCGGGGCGGTCAGGCCGGGCTCGGCCGCCGCGCGCGTCGCCGCGATGGCGCAGGACGGCCGGGACTTTGGCCCCGAAGACTACGACGCGCTGCTGGCGCTGGACGAGGAGGAGGAGGGCGAGGAGGGCGCCGGCGGCGGCGGCGGCGGCGGCGGCGGCGGGCCGGAACCTGTCCCCGCGCCGTCGGGACTGCGCCACCGCCGGGCCGGCGGCGGCGGGCGGGGGCGTCGCGTGACGGCCGCGGACGTCGACGTCCTGCCCACGCACGCCTACCGTCACCGGGCGAGCAGCAGTGCGCCGGCGGACGGCGGCGGCGGCGGCGGCGGCGGCGGGGCGGAGGCGCCCCCCTCCTGCCCCATCTGCCTGACGCCCTGGGAGGGCGGCGAGGTCCTGCGCACGCTGCCCTGCCTCCACCATTTTTGCGCCGAGTGCGTGGATCCCTGGCTGTTGGGCCACGGCGTGGCGGACGCGGCCTGCCCGGTGTGCAAGACGCTGGTGTTTGCGGGGCAGGAGTGAGTGTAGTGGGTGGGTGGTGGGTGTGTAAAGATGGTGAGGCCATGGCAAGTTTTTCCCTGCGCGCCGGCGCCAGGCCCGTCAATCCGCTGGCAGTGACAGCTGCGACCGCGTGAGGTTTCACACTTCTTTCACACACACACGAGCCTCCTCCCTGCCTTCGAGAAACCGCGGCGGGGCTGGGCACGCCCTTCCCCCACCGCCCTCGCCGGCCACGGCACCAGCCCCACCCCCATCTCTCACACGATGGCATCCGGCGAGCTGGACGTCTTCTCGGAGACGCTGCGGATGTGCGTTGTTGTCATTGTTCCTCGTCTTTTTTTACTATGCGCGGCCATTCGCCCTCTCTCACCCACCCCCTCCCAAATTCCATCCGACAGCGAGTCCAAATGCTACTTTGTCGACTTGCGGGCCAACGCGCGGGGTGTCTACATCCGCCTGTCCGAGCGGACGGGGCGGACGCCGGGCGGCGGCCGCGCAGACGGCGGCGCAGGCCCAGACTTGGACGCGGGCGCGGGCGCGGCCGCACCTGTTGCCGCCCCAAACTCCGACCCCGCTGACTCGGCGGCCGGCCCGCCGTCCTCGACGCACGTCCCAGCCCTGCGTAACGTGGTATGCATCCCGGGCGCGGCCATCGCGTGGGCGGCGTCCCTGCTGGATTATTACACGGGCCGCGAGGCCACCCGCAGCTCCCACAACCGCGAGCTGCCCGTCGAGAACAAGATTTGTGCGTTTGACCGGGTGCTTCCTTCATTCCTTGAGGCGGCGGACCGGTGCAGGGACCCGCGCGCACGGGGTGGAAGGGGGAAAAGGGGGTCGGGACCGCCGCGCCGGCCCCCACAATCGGTCGGAGGTTGCGCGCGCGCGGCTCCAACGCATGCCCGAACCAAAAAAAAGCGCGGAGCCCTCACCCCTCCCCCACCACTTCCCGCCCCCGCCCGCCACCCTCTCCCCACACCCACGCAGTCTACTTTGAGCTGGGCGAGAACTCGCGCGGCCGCTTCCTGCGCATCTCCGAGAACGGGGCCGGGTGCGTTGGTGGTGGGGGGGGGGGGGGGGGGGGGCGGCGTGTCCAATTGGGAGAGGGGTGCGAGCCAAAAAAGCTCCTCCCAAGGCATTCGTTCCCGAAACCTCTCCAACGCTCCGCCGCCGAGCTGGGGGCCCCGCACAGCAGCTCAGGGGGGCAAACCCTCCGCCTTTTTTTCGTCGCCACCCCCTCCTCCACCCCCCTCGCGAGGGTGCGGCGGCGGGCCTCCCCGCCGCGCACGCCGCCCGGTGCGTCGCCGACGCCGCGGCTTCCCCGCGTCCCCTCACCCCTCCTCACCCCCCCACCCCCTCACCCACAAAAACACAACACACAGCCCGCGCGGCCGGTCGTCCATCATCGTCCCCGCCGGCGGGCCCACGGGCCCGGCCTGGGCCGCCCTGCGCGACGTCCTCCTCCGCGCTCAGGCCGCCGCGTACGACTGGCACTTCACGTCCGGCGCGGCGGCGGCGGGCGTGCCGCCGCCGCCGCCGCCCGGCGCGGCGGCCGACCCGCGCCTGGTCACGGCCGTCGCGGGGCCCTCGCCCGTCGTGGGGCCCGGCCCCGCGCCGCCCACCCTCGCGCCGACGCCCTCCGGCGGCGCCCTGGTGCGGGCCGGCCACAAGCGCTTCTTCTTCGACGCGGGCGCCAACGCCAAGGGCGGCTACCTGCGCCTGTCCGAGGTGGCGGGGTCGGACCGCGCGTCGGTCATCATCCCCGCCTTTGCCCTGCCCCAAGTCGTGGCGGCGGCGGGCGCCTTCCTGTCCAGCCTGTGCGGGCCGGCGGGCGGGGCGGCGGCCGCCGCGGCGGGCGCTGCGCTGGCCGCCGCCGGCGGCGTCGGCGGCGCGCCGCCGCCCGTCTTTCACCACCACCACCACCGCCGCGCGCGGTCGCCCCCGCCGCCGCCGCTCGCGTCCCTGGCGCCCGGCGGGCCCACGCTCGCGCGGGGGGGTGGCGGCCAGCCTGCTGCCTCGTCGGCGACGGCCGCACGGGCTGCTGCCGCCGCGGTCGCGGCCGCCATGGCGCCCCCGCCACCACCCCCGCCGCCGCCACCGCCCGTCGCCGCGCCCAAAAACACGCTCCCGCCCACGGCGCCCGGGGCGGCGGCCGCCGCGGACAGCGGCAACGGCGTCACGACGCCGCCCACCCCTTCCACGACGCAGGCGGACAGCCTGGCCGCCGACACGGCGTCCGGCGGCGAGGCCGGGACGGGCAGCGGCGGCGACGCGTGAGAAAAAAAAAAAAAACCTTCCCCTATCCCCGCTCAACCTGAACGACCACCCGCCCACTCCCACCCACCATCCCCCCGTCCCATCACCCCGCCTCTCTTCGGGTCGCCAGCGTCGCAGCCACACGGAATTGCAGTGTGTGCGCGCGCGCGCCAGAGGCGGCGGGTGTGCGTATGTGCGTGTTTCGAAAACGACGAAGTGCGTGTGCGTGTGCGTGTGTGCGTGAGTTTTTTTTATCCTGCCCCCAACCTCAGCATGGAACGTCTCCTGTTTACGGTTAGAACAGCTGGCCCGTGCCTTTGACCCCACCCTACCCCCTTTGCGTGTCCCCTCTATCGAAGTGCGTGTGCGTGTTATTGGGGCGTGTACGAAACGTGCGTCTTTTTTTTCAACCTGTGCAAATCGAGAAGATAAAAAAACGACCGTGGTTTTTTTTTACCCGACGACGCGACTCTCTTCACTCCGACTTCACGCCCTCCTTCAGCTGGGCCTCCAGACCCTTGGCCCGCCATGTTTTGATCCAGGCGCGGGCAGACGCGACGTTGGCCGGGACGGACGACGCGTCGGCCGTCTTTGGCGCGGCCGCCTGGACAGCGCCGCCACCACCCACTTTTGCGACGGCGGCCGCGACGGCCGCGTCGATGGCGGCCTGGCGCGCGTCGACGGCCGGTGCTTGGGGCGGCGCAGGTGCGGCGGCCGCGGCTTGGGCGGCGGCAGCAGCAGCGCTGTCCGCGGCTTGCTTCTCCTCGGCCGCCGCACGCGCTTGGGCTTCGTCCGCCGCCTTGGCAGCCGCGGCCGCAGCCGCGGCCTGTGCTTTCTCCTCTTCCGCCTTGGCCGCCGCCACGCGCGCCTGCTCCTCTTCCGCCTCCCGTGCTGCCGCAGCCGCCGCCGCAGCAGCAGCCGACTCAGCCGCTTTCTTTTCCTCGGCCGCCTTGGCCGCCGCCACCGCCTCCGCCGCCTTCTTCTCTTCGGCCGCCTTGGCAGCCGCCGCCGCCGCCGCCGCCGCCTTCTCCTCGGCCGCTCTCTGTTCGGCTGCCGCGCGCGCGGCCGCCGCGGCCTGTTCTTGCTCGGCTTTGGCGGCGGCGGCCGCGCGGGCCGCTTCTGCCTGCTTGGCGGCAGCCTCACGCGCCTCAGCTTCGGCCTGGGCTTGCGCCGCCGCCGCCGCAGCTTTCGCCGCCGCCGCGCGCTCCTCCTCCGCCCGCCGCGCTTCGGCCGCGCGCGCGGCCGCCGCCGCGCGTGCCGCCTCCGCTGCGGCCTCGGCCTCCCGCCGCGCGGCCTCCGGGTCCAGGAAAGGCAGCTGGATGGACCGGACCTCTTCCTGGGACAGGACAGCGCCTTTCCGGGCGGCGGCCTGGGCGGCGGCCAGGACTGCTTTCGCCGCGCCTTCCCGTGCGCGCGCCGCCTCCAACGCTTCCGCCGCGCCGTCGACCCGGGCCTGGGCGGCTTCCGCTGCCGTCAGGGCGGGGCCCGCGTCAGCGCGGGCCGCCGCCAGCGCGGCTTTGGCGGCTTTGGCTTTCTCAGCCGCCGCGGACGCGGCGGCCCGGGCTTCTGCCGCGACGGCCTGTGCGTCCTCCAGTGCTTCGGCCGCGGCTTGCTTGGCCGCCCGGCCCGCCGCGTCGCGCTCCAGGCGGGCCAGGCGCGTCGCCTGGCTCTCGTCCTGCGGCGCGGCCGCGAGCAAGTCCGCCAGCGCCACCCGCGGCGCCGCCGCCTCACTCACCAGCTCCACGCACTTGTTCTCGCAGGCCGACGGGTTGCCCAGTGCCGCCGCGATCACGTCCGCGACCTGCAGGCGGGACAGCGTCCCGCCAAACGTCGAGTCGCGCGGCTTGCACACCACGGCGTGCGTGGCGCCGTGGTCGTCGCCCGGGCGTTCCAACCCGCCCGGGCGGACGATGAGGTAAGGGATCCCGGACTGTTCCAGTTCCACTTCCGCCCGCCGTTTTTGGGTGAGGATGCCGCCGAACAGGTTGAGGGCGGAGGCGGGCCAGCCGAGCTTGCCCGTGCCCAGGGACGTCACCATGACGAAAAACTGGACGCCCGCGTCCTTGGCGGCCTTGACGAGGGCGATGGACGCGTCGCCGTCGATTTTTTTGGGCGCGGACAGGTCGACGGACGTCTCCGACGCGCCGATGGCTTGGACGACGACGCCGGCGGGGCCGATCGCGCGCCGAATGGCGTCTTCACCGTCCGTCAGGTCGGCGGGGACGATGGAGACGCGGGAGGCTTCGGCCGGGCTGAGCAGGCCAGCACGCACAGCGGCGCCCAAACCTTCGGCCGCAGCCTCCGTGTTGCGCGCGCCCGCCCGGATTTTCAGGGCGGCATTGGATTTCAGGAGCTGACGGACGACGCGCAGGCCCAAGCGGCCGGTGGCACCGGCGACAAAGACCTGTTTTTTTGGGGGGGCGGAGCGTCGGGGTGAGGGATGGCGCGGGGTGTGGCGTGGTGTGGGTCGCGAAGAGAGGATAAGCCCCTCATTTTTTGCCTCGGTCCCACGCACCGTGTTGGCGTCCTGGCGCGCGCCGCCAGCCTGGCGACCGGCAGACACTTTGGTCGTCCCGCCTAAATTCAATGCAGGGAGCTGCAGTTCGGGGAGCTTGAAGGTCGGCGCCTCAAAGTTGAACGCATTCGCGCTCGTCGTCGGCCGGGCGGCACTAGCCGGGTGGTGAGGCTGCGCTGGCCATGCGGCCTGCCGCGGCGTGGCGCCTGCCCGCCCAGCCGGGCGTGTTGTGTGAAGGCTGTGCTGCATGAGGAGGGCGAGATTGGGCGGGGTCGACGGTGGAAGACGCGGCCCCCCAAAAAGACGGAGAGAGAGAAAGAGCACAGTGGGTGTGGCCCGGCCCCCCCTACCTCCGCCCAAACCTTCCTTCCCAGGATGGAGTCCTCAGACTACCCCCCGACGACGTCCGCCCGTCGCCCGCCCTCCACTCTCCGCGACGAGACGAGACGAAAACAGCACTGTGTGGGTAGACACATGCGACCGCGATCGTCGTTGCACCTCACAAAAGCCCCCCCGATCTCTCTCTCTCTTCTCCACCCCTTTCTCACCTCCCCTCCCACACTCACGCCGCGGCCGCAGACGCTTCGACCACGCCTCCCTCGCCCTCGACCCCGTTCTTTTCGGCTTCCGCCCGGCCCGCGCTCATGTGCGCAATCGTCTTGTTCAGGGCCGAGACGTACGCGCGCGCAGACGCCACCACAATGTCCTCGTCCGCGCCCGACCCGGAGAAATTGCGCTGGAAGACGCCGCCGCGCGCCGACGTCACAAACCCTTCGTTCGCCAGGCGGCCGGCGGGCCGGACGACGACGCGCGTGGTGGCCAACGCTTCAATCCCCTCCGACACGGAGGAGACGGAGTAGTCGACCAGGTCGACGGGGACGCGGACCAGGGCGTCGACCGCCTTGTACGCCGCGTCGACGGGCCCGGTGCCCATGCCCGTCGCGTTGCGGGCGATGCCGTCCGGCCCCACCATGCGCACGGTCGCGGTGGGCAGGCCCATCGTGCCGCACACCACCTGCAGCGCCGTCAGCTCCCAGGCCTTGACCGGCTGGAACGCGGCGTCGCCCAGCAGGGCCAGGACGTCCTCGTCCGCCAGCCGCTTGCGCTTGTCCGCCAGCGCCTTGAACCGCTTGAACAGGTCGTCCAGGGCCGGGCCGTCGATGTCGAAGCCCAGCTCGCGCACGCGCGTGCGCAGCGCGTTGCGGCCAGAGTGCTTGCCCAGGACGATGCCCGCGTCGGCGGCGCCGCGCGCCAGGCCCACCTCCTCCGGGCGGATGATCTCGTACGTGTCCTTGGACTTCAGCATGCCGTCCTGGTGGATGCCGGACTCGTGCGCAAAGGCGTTGGCGCCCACGATGGCCTTGTGCGGCTGGACGGCCATGCCCGAGTATTCGGCGACCATGCGCGACGTGGCGGTGATGTGCACGGGGACGAGGCCCGTGCGCAGGCCGCCGAGCTGGGCGGCCCCGCGCTTGGCAATCGCCATCGCCACCTCTTCCAGGGACGCGTTGCCCGCCCGCTCGCCGATGCCGTTGATGGTGCACTCGATCTGGCGGGCGCCGGCCGCTGCGCCCGCCAGAGAGTTGGCCGTCGCCAGCCCCAGGTCGTTCTGGCAGTGCGTGGAGAAAATGACGTTTTCTGCGCCAGGCACGTTTGCGCGCAGGTCGGCGATGAGCGCCCCAAACTCGTGCGGCAGGTTCCAGCCCGTCGTGTCCGGGATGTTGAGCGTGGTCGCGCCCGCCGTGATGACTTCGCCCAGGATGCGGTACAGGAAGGCGGGCTCGGACCGGCCCGCGTCTTCAGGCGAAAACTCAATGTCCGTGCACCCGAGCGAGCGCAGGTGCCGCACCGCGCCCACGGCGGCCGCCACGACCTCGTCCTCACTCATGCGCAGCTTGTGTTCCATGTGGATGCGGGACGTGGCGATGAAGGTGTGGACGCGCGGCCGGGCGGCGCCCTTCACGGCCGCCCACGCCGTCTCCAGGTCGGCCGTCTTCGTGCGGGACAGGCCACAAATGACGGGCACGTACCCGTCGGGGGCGATGTTGTTGCCCACGTCCAGGGCGATGGCCCGCACGGCCTCAAAGTCGTCGGGGGAGGCGATGGGGAAGCCGGCTTCGATGATGTCGACGCCCAGCTTGGCGAGCTGTTGGTGGGTGGTGGTGCGTGGAGTGTGTGAGGAGGGTGTGGATGGGATGGATGGAGATGGAGGTGGGGGGTGAGGGGGGCGGTGAGAGCGCCGGCCCCGTCCTTTCGGCTCGCCTGCCGGCTTGGAGCGCGGCTCGTGCGCCACACACCCACATGCAGCGGGCATGCTTGCAGTGTTCGCAACCCAGCTAGGCGGGCGGGAAGGTGCAGCCAATGCCAGGCAAAGGCCGCACGCACCCTCCAAAACTGCCACGAGCGAAATCGGTTGGCCCGGCCCGTCTGCCTTTCCTCCGTCCTCCTCAAAACACACCTGGCGCGCGATGTCCAGTTTTTCTTTCGACGTCAGCGTCGCGCCCGGACTTTGCTCCCCGTCCCGCAGCGTCGTGTCAAAGATGCGGACGTAGTTCGGGTCGTCGATGCGGTTGGGGATGTACTGCGGGCGGGGCGGTGGGGCAGCGGCGTCGGAAGACGACGCACGCGGGCGGGGAGGGGAACGGCGAGTGGTGCAGCGGCCTGCGGGCAGGGTCGGCGCCCCAGGCACCCGGCCGACGAGGAAGGCCGGGCGCGGGCCGGCGAGCGGGGCGCAGGCGCGGCGGGTGGACGACGACGCGGCGGCGGCCGGCGGCGCCGGCCGCACGTGTGCCAGGCCGCGGGCGTCCATTGAGGAGGTTTCGGACACGCGCGTGTGGGTGGGGTAAAGGCGAGAGGTACACGCGGGTGTGCGGCTGTGGCTTTCAGGCGCGTGCGCCGCAGGGGAGGGGTCCTCGCGGTCCGGAAAGCGAGTGTGTGTGACGGGCGCCGGCGCTGGCCACGCTTGCTCAGAGGCAAATGCGAAGGCCGGCACCAGCCGCGTCGCACAACCCTCCCGCCGTTCGTCGAGGTCGCCCCGCCTCCCAATCTTTCTGGCCTGCTGCCTGGATCCGCCACGCACCCACGCTCTCGCTCTCACTGGGCGTGGTTGCCAGAGGCCCGGGCGCCGCTGTGTGACGGGAGGCAGACACCCAGCGCGAGCCGCGAATGCCGCTGTTCCGCACGCCCTTCCAGGGCTACTCCGTCCGCTGGTCGCCCTTTGACGAGGGGCGCCTGGCTGTAGCGACCGCCCAGAACTTTGGCATCATCGGCAATGGCAAGCTGCACGTGCTCCAGGTGACTTTGTGTGGGGGCGTCGTGTTTTATTTTTTCGTGACAGCGGCGCGCTCCATCAACCTTTCATCCATCCATCCATCCAACTCCCTACAGCTCACGCCCGCCGGCCTCGCCCCGGTCGCCGAGTTCGACACCCGGGACGGCGTCTACGACGTCGCCTGGTCAGAGGTAAGGAGGGATGGGTGGCGGCGGTGTTGCTCCCCAGCCCCCGCCTCAACCAACCAACCCCCTCACTGGAAAACCCACGCAACACACATAAAACAGGAAAACGAGGCCGTCCTCGCGTCCGCGTGCGGGGACGGCACGGTCAAGCTCTGGCATGTCGGCGCCCCACCCACAGCCAACCCGCTGCGGTCGTTCGCCGAACACAGCCGGGAAGTCGCGGGCCTGTCCTGGAACTGTGTGCGGCGCAACCTGCTGCTCTCCGCCTCCTGGGACGACAGTGTCCGGCTATGGGACGCGTCAGCCGGCGCGCCGCTGTCCGTGTTCAGTGGCCACACCTACTGCGTGTACGCCGCCGTCTGGTCGCCCGCCCACGCCGACGTCTTCGCGTCGGCCTCGGGCGATTGTTCGGTGAAGGTTTGGGATGCCCGCCGCCCGCCCGGCCCGCCCACCCTCACCCTCCCCGCCGGCGGCTTTGAAGTCCTGACCGCCGACTGGTGCAAGTACAACGACTGCCTGCTCGCCACCGGGTCCGTGGACAAGACCGTGTCCATTTGGGACGTGCGGCGGCCGGGCGCGCCCGTCGCCCGCCTGGCGGGGCACACGTACGCCGTCCGCCGCGTCGCCTGGTCCCCGCACTCGCCCATGGCCCTGGCCTCCTGTTCCTACGACATGACGGTGCGGCTGTGGGATGCGGGCGCGCCCGAGGATGCGGGGCGGGCGGTGTGGGACCACCACACCGAGTTCGCGGTGGGCCTGGACTGGAGCACGCTGGTGGAGGGGCGGCTGGCGAGCGCGGGCTGGGATGGCGCGGTGTGGGCGTGGGATGTGCGGGGCGGGCCGCCGAGGCCGTAGTGAGTGTGTGTGTGTGTTTTGAGTCTGTGAAAATCGTGTAGAAGCTCTCAGTGTGCTGTTGTGTTGACGGGGTGGGATGGCTCATTCATTCACGCGCTCGAGTTTTTTTTTTTTTTTCACTCTCAACCCGGCCCGCTGGCACCCCCACAAAAAAGAATTCCCTCACACACACACACTCACACACACACACCCCATCGACGCACTGTCTCTCTCATTCGCGCACACACGCACCCGCTCTCCCCTCCGTTCTCCCACCTTGGTGGTGGTGACAAAGTCCTTCTCCCCCCCCAGCCACATCAAAAACATCCACCACTTTAAACGTAAAAGTCCGTCTGGCGCGAGGTCGCGCCAACCTCCTTCAGTTTCTTCAGAATGGACGAGTAGTAGTCCTTCAGGTACGATTCCAGGCTGGTCACGGACGCCGGGTCGATGCCCAGCGTGGCGTACGTGGCCTCCATGGGCGCGGAGAAATCTTCGTTGGCGGCCAGGATGTCGGCGAAGGCCAGGCGGTCGGCCGCGTCGCGCGCCCACTGGAAGCCGCGCAGCGCGGACCGCGTGGCCTTCAACAGCCAGACGGGGACGCGGGTGACGTCGGCCTTGGCCCCCGCCAGGTCTTCGCACAGGGCGATGACTTCGGAGACGGTGTACGCGCGCGGGCCGGCCAGGGTCAGGGTCTGGCCGACGGTCGCGTCCGTGCGCAGCGAGGCCAGCAGCATGCGCGCGACGTCGCGCGAGTCCAGGTACGCCGTCCGCGTGCCGTCCGTCGTGCCCCACACGGTCTTCTCCTCCAGGATGGGGACGGCGTAGTTGCCGATCAGCGCCTGCATGAAGCCGCACAGCCGGAAGGTCGTGTACGCCAGGCCCGACGACTCCAGGAACTTCTCGGTGCACGCCTTGATCTGCATCAGCGGCACCTCCGGGTGGGCGCCCGCGTTGTGGATGGAGCAGAAGACGTAGCGCTGGATGCCCATGGCCTGGGCGCACTGGATGAGGGCGACCTTGCCCTCCCAGTCGACGGCCGTCGTCGACTCCTCCGGCCGGGCGGTCGCGCAGTCGATGACGGTGTGGATGCCGACCAGGGCGGCGGGCAGGGACGTCGGGTCGGTCAGGTCGGCCTGGACGGTCGTCGCGCCCCAGTCCCGCAGGAAGTCGGCCGGGTTTTGGCGGGGGCGGACGATGCACCGGACTTCGTACCCCTCGTCCAGGGCCCGGCGGACGACCTGGCGGCCCAGGGTGCCCGTGCCGCCGACGACGAGGAGCGTGTTTTTGGGGACGGGCGTGGCGCCGGGCACGGGGGCGGGGGCCGCGTCGGACGCGGCGCGCGGCGCGGCGGGCGCGCGGCGGGGGGCGACAGGGGCGGCGACCGCCGTCCGGGCGACGACGGGCGCCGGGCCGGCGGGCGCGGACCGGGCGGACGCGGCCGCGGAGGCGGCCGTCAGGCCGCGGCGGGTGGTCGGGGCGGCCGTGGAGCGCATTTTTTTTTTGCAGAGGGCGCGCGCGCGGTGGAAAACCTGGAGCGGCTCGAGATTTGGGATGGGTGTGTGAGGACGCAGGTCGTTCAAACACCCAGCCAGGGAGGGAAGAGGAGTGGCCGCGGTCCCTGGGTGCGGGCGGCGCCGCCGGAGAGAAAGCTGGTGGCAGTGCGTGCGTGGAGGCGCGCGCACGCAGGCGGGGACTCCCGGCAAGGAGAGCCGCTCCCCGGGGCTGGGTGGGGATCCCGCTACTTCCAGCCGCGGCAAGAGTGGGGCTTGATGCGTCCGGCACGCTGCCAGCGCGGCGCTGGGCCGGCGCGAAGAACCAGGCGCGTGGCGTTGGGCGGCAGGCGTCCGCGGCCAGTCTCGCACTGCAAGCCGCAGCGCGTTTTTTCGCTCGATGCGAAGGCGCGACGCACAAACGGCCCGCCCGCTCGCCGCCCTGCCGCGCATTGCGTCAAAGACCGCTTGCCCTGAGGCGCTATGGGCATGGAGCGGGCGGCGGAAGAGGAGCCGAGGCGTGCGACCCCGACGCACCTGCAACGAACAGGAAAGACAAACGGGAGAGCAGGGCCTCTGCAGCGGTGCGCGGGAACGAGCGAGTGGTGTGGCAGCGTCTCGCGCAGCCTCTGAGAGATCGCCCGACTCTCCCACACACACTCACACTAGAAAAAAACTCGCACACGGGCCCAATGCGTTCGCCCACCTCCCTCCCGTCCAGCCGGGCGGGCGCAACCAGGCCGTGCGCCCCATCCGCACGCGTCCGCCCGACCACCACCCCCGCGGTCGCGCCGCCGTCGACCGCTGCCCGGCCAGCGCGGGCCGGCCACGCCGCGCGCCGCGCGGACCGACCCTCGCCCCCACCACCCTCCGCCACTCCACCATCCGCCGCCGCCGCGGCCGGGCCGCCGTCCACCCCCCTCACTCCACCGGCGTCCGTGGCGTTCCTGGGCCTGGGCATCATGGGCACCGCCATGGCGGCGCGGCTGGTGGCCGCGGGCTTCCGGGTCACGGTGTGGAACCGGACGCCCGCCGCGACGGACCGACTGCGCGCCGCGGGCGCGGCCGTCGCGGAGACGCCCGCGGCCGCCGTCGCGGCCGCCGACATCACGTTCGCCATGCTGTCCGACCCAGCAGCGGCGCTGGAAGTCGTCGCGGCCGCCGCGCCCGGCCTCAAACCGGGCGCGGGGTACGTCGACGTCTCGACTGTCGACGCACAGACGGCCGCCGAGGTCGGCCGCACCATCCACGCCGCTGGTGGGCGGTTCTTGGAAGCGCCCGTCTCTGGTTCCAAAGGCCCCGCGGAACAGGGAGCCCTGATTTTTCTGGCTGCCGGCGACGCCGACCTGTACGAGCGCGCGGGCCCCGCCCTGGACGTGATGGGGAAAGCAAAGTTTTTGCTGGACGGCGTCCCTGGCGCCGGCGCGCGCATGAAGCTGGTCGTGAACGCCATGCTGGGCACGATGGCCGCGTCGTTGGGAGAGAGCGTAGCGGTGGCGGAGGCGGCGGGGTTGGACTCCTCGGCGCTGCTCGATGTCCTGGGGTTGGGCGCGCTGGCCTGCCCGATGATTGCGCTGAAGGGGCCGTCCATGGTGTCGCACGCCTACCCGCCCGCCTTCCCACTGAAGCACCAGAGCAAAGACCTGCGCTTGTACGAACGACTGGCGGAGGAGGTGGGCGTGGAGGTGCCGGTGGCAGCGGCGGCCGGCGCCCGCTTCGCGAAAGCGGAAGGTTTGGGCCGTGGAAATGAAGATTTTGCAGCGGTGCGGGAGACGTGGGGGTGAACGAGAGAGAGACGGAGAGACGGAGAGAGGCGTGTGCGAAAAACTCTTTTTCATTCTCTCGCGTTCAACACACACCGCCGCCTTGCCCTCCCCCGCCAAAAAATAAAAGAACGGGGGGCAAAAAATGACCGCACCCCACCCCCACCCCGCCCCTCCCACCACACACTCACGCCGCGACAGCGCGCGCCGACGGCGGCGCGCTCGCCACCGCGTGCGCGGCCGTCCACTCCCGCGCCCAACCGTCGCACGCAATGATGGCCTCAATGTCCGGGCGCGCGATGAAGCCGCTCCCAATGTGCGCGTCCAAGCACCGCTCGACGAGCGGGACGATGTCGACGTACCGAATCTTCTCGGCCAGGAACAGTTCCACCGCCTTTTCGTTGGCGGCGGACATGACGGCCGTCGCGCTGCCCGCCGCCCGCCCCGCCGCGTACGCCAGGTCCATGGCCGGGTACTTCAGCCGGTCGGGCGCCTTGAAGGTCAGGGAGTCGGCCTTGGAGAAGTCCAGGCGCGGCCACGTGGACTCGGAGCAGCCGACGCGCTCGGGCCAGCTCATCGTGTACAGGATGGGCAGCCGCATGTCCGGCCAGCCCAGCTGGGCCAGGACGGACGAGTCCGCCGTCTCCACCATGGAGTGGATGATGGACTGCGGGTGGATGACGATCTCGATGTCGTCGTACCCCACGCCGTACAGGTAGTGGGCTTCGATGACCTCCAGGCCCTTGTTCATGAGCGTGGCCGAGTCCACGGTGATTTTGGGGCCCATCGCCCAGTTGGGGTGCTTGAGCGCGTCGGCCACGGTGACGGACTGGAGGCGGTCCGTGGGCAGGTCGCGGAACGCGCCGCCCGACGCGGTCAGGATGATGCGGCGCAGGCCGCCTTCCGGCAGGCCCTGGATGACCTGGAAGATGGCGGAGTGCTCCGAATCGGCGGGGAGGATGCGGACGCCGTGCTTGGCGGCCAGGGGCAGGACGTGCGGCCCGCCCGCGATGAGCGTCTCCTTGTTGGCCAGGCAGATGTCTTTGCCCGCCTCGATGGCGGCGCACGTGGGGACGAGGCCGGCGCAGCCGACGATGCCCGTCACGACCGCGTCGGCCTCCGCGGCCGTCGCGGCCGCGACGGTGCCCTCCGGCCCGACCACAATCTCCGGCTGGTTCGGCACGTCCTTGATCAGGGCTTTGAAGGCGTCGAGCTTGTCGGCCGCGGCCAGGCCCACGATGCGCGGCTGGAACTGGCGGACCTGTTTTTTGAGTGGGCGGGCGCGCGGGAAGGGGGGGATGGGCGTGAGCGGGAGGCGGGCGCGCGGGTCTGGGCTGGTTTTCTTCTCGTCCATCCATCCGTCCACCCCCCCCCCTCCCCGCCAGTCCCCATCCCGCACCTGCTCCGCCAGCAGGTCGATGTTGCCGCCGGCCGACAAGGCCACGATCTCAAACTTGTCGCCGTGCTCGGCCGCGATGTCCAGAGTCTGGGTGCCGATGGACCCCGTGGAGCCCAGGACGGAGAAGCGCTGGTGGGATGGGTGGTGGAGGGTGGAGGGTGAGGGTGCGGTGGCGGAGCGAGCCGCGCGCGAGCGCCCGGCTCGATCGCCCGTTTCCCACTCCAGCCGGCCTTTCCTTCTCAACTGTCCCACAGTTCTGGCAGCCTAAATCCTCCCTCAAGCCGGCCAGCAAGGCTGGCCGGACGCCCCTCGTCCATCCCGCCGCAAACGAGACGGGAATTCGGGCGGCGCTGCGCCGCCGGCGCTCTCTTCCACCTTTCCCTTACCTTGGCCCGGCCCAGTGGCTTCCAGTCGGCCGGCGGCACGGCCCGGCCCGGCCAGGCGGGCGGCACGGTCACACCGGCGTCGGCGGGGACGGCGGCGGTGCGGACCTGTGGGGAGTGTGGGGCGGCGGAGAGAGACGTGAGGGCGAGCGCGACTCTAGCCACGAGCGCAAAAAAACTATCGCTTGAACGCCGGCGCTGCGTTCCAGGAAATTGCGCATACCTGGCGCGCAGGAGCGCGGGCCCGACCGCCCGTCATGATGGTGGCAGGCATCAGAAAGACGGTGGTTAGTCGGAAGACGGAGCGACGAGACAGGAAAGAAAACCAGACGTCAAAGCTTTGAAGAGAGCGCGGTCTTTTCGCGACACTCCCCTCTCCATTTCGCTGAAAAGGAAAGACCAAAACGGATGGACGGCCGGTCGCCCTCGCCCCCCAGGCGTCGCGGAGACGGGCTGACGGCCGCCCGCAGCCTGACCTTTGACGTGGTCCCGCCGCCGCCGGCGCAGCAGGCACCCGCAACCACGCCCAGCTTCAGCCAAGCGGCGCGCGCCGCGCTCGCAAACCTCGCCGCGCACGGACAGCCGGGCCTCGCCGTCACCCTCGCAGCTGTTTTCGTGTGTGCGGTGCTGGGTGGGCTCGCCTCTGGTGGATGGGGAGCCCTGGCGGGCGCCATTCTGGGCGGCGGGCTCGCGGCAACCACAAGCGGTCGCATCTTCCCCGCCTTGCAACCTGCCCGTCCCGCCGTGCTTCGGCCGTCGCCGGACTCGCCGGGAGGCCGCCGCGCCGCCCACGCGGAGGCCGGATGCATGGTCAGTGCTGGCGCCAGTAAGGCCGTCAAAGCGAGCGGCGGCGGCGGCGGTGGCGCGACCGTCCAGACCAAGATGGACCGATTCATTTTCACGAGTTGGACGGCGCCGCGGTCGCCGGAGATCCAGCCGGCCTGAGAGAGGGGTGGGAGGAGTGCGTGTGAGGGGTGTGTGCCTGCGTGTTTTGTAGCCGAAAAAAATGAGACAGTGTGTTGTGTGTGACATGTGCGCGCAAGGCCCGGAAATCAAAGGCCAGGCAGCACCGGGCGCGGGTTGAAAGGCCCGGCCTCGCACCCCCATTAAAAAAACGCGCAGCAGCAGCGCTCGCTTCCGGGCCGCGACCGCCGCGGCGCGCCCCCCGCCTCGCACCCACGCCCCCGCGGCAGACAAGAGAGAGGAGCGTTGCCTCGTTTCCGCGGCTGAAAAAACCGCGCCAGTCATGTCGGAAGGCGGGGCGGCGCCCGCCTCGTCCGCGCCGCCGCCGCCGCTGCCGCCCGCCGCCCGCCCCGGGCAGCCCCCGCCCACCGTCCCGCCGCCCAAACAACCGCTCGTCGGCGCGGTCGGCCAAGAGTACGTGGCGGCCGTGCTCTCATCCACGGACCCACGCTCCGCCCTGCGAGAAGTTGCGGCCGCGGGCGGCCTGGCCGACGCCGCCCGGTGCGGCCCGCTGCTGGGGCTGCTCGACGCGCTCGGCGCGTCGCGCGCCGATGCGCACCGCGCCGTCCTGGCCGGCGCGTCGGCCCGCCTCCTCTCCCGCATCGAGACCGCGCCGCCCGACGTCCTGGCGGCGTTGCTCAACGCGTCCTTCCCGTACATCGGCCTCCCCGCCCTGCGCGCCATCCCGCTGGCCGTCCTCGACCGCCTGCGCCCGGTGCCGCCCGCCTTCCTCACCCAGCTCGCCGCGGACCGGGACCTGTTTGCCGACCTGCCCCCGGGCGTCCAGCGCCAGGTGTGGGAGCTGGACCGGGACCTGCTGGCGTCGCACGCGGCGCCGTTGGTGGCGGCGTACGCGGGCGAGACGGGGACGCTGCTGCGAGCGCTGGACGCGGGCGAGTGGGTGGTGCCGGCCAGCGGCGCCGGTGCCGCCCCACGCCCGCCGCGCGCGCCGCGCCGGCTGCAGCGCGCGGGCTCGCCCGCCCTTAAAAAACTCGTCGCCATGATCGGGCGGTCGCCCGCCGTCTACCGCGGCGTCGCGGACTTGATTGCCGCGCGCGTCCGGGACGCCCCCGGCCTGGTGACCGCCCCACGCACGGCCGGCGCCGCCGCGCTGCGCTCCCAGCTCCTCATGGCGCTGCACGACGCGGGTGGGGCCGCCACGGAGCTGGCCTCCTCCGACCCGGTCCACAAGCTGGCCTGGACGCTGGACGCGTGCGGGCGGGACGGCCTGTTGGACGACCGGCGGGAGCGCGAGGTCTCGGCCTGGCTCGCGCCCTTCGAGTCCGCGCCGGCGCCCGCGGCGTCGGCTCCACCGCCGCCCGCCCGCCGTGGAGGCGGTGGTGGGCGCAAGCGCAACCGCGGCGATGGCGGTGGCGGCGGCGGCGACGCCGAATCGGCGGGCGTGCCGGGCTTTGGCGGCGGCCGGGCCGGCGGCGCGGCCGGCGGGCGCGCGGGCGCGGGGTGGGGCGGGCGGACGCGCGCGCTCTGCGACGCCGCGCTCGTCCTGCGCGACCCGTCCACGCTCCGCCTGCTGGCGCACCAAGCCCTGGCCCGCCTGGCCGCGTGCGTGGACGGCGAGGTCCCGCCCGCGTCCGATGGCCGCCTGGCCTTCCTGACCCGCCTGCTGCAACTGGGCGCGGGCGTGCGGGAGCGGCTGCGCGACGCGGCCGCCGGCGGCAAGGCCGCCTCCCGCGCCGGCCTGCTCCCGCCCGCGGACCCGGACCTGATGCGCACGCTGTACCCGACCATTGCCGGCTGGATTTTGGAGGGGCTGCTGGCCGAGGATGAAGGCGGCGGGCCGCCGTCTGGCCGGGCGACGCCCGTGCCGGGCGCGCCGCCACCCCCGCCGCCGCCCGGCCCGGCCGTCCCGCCGCCCGACGCGGGCCTGGTGGCCTTGCTCTCCAAGGACGAGGTCGCGCGCGTCGTCACCCAAGCCTACTGTCTGACCCGCGTGGGCGCGGGCGACGCGGCGGGCGCGGCGCCGGCGGTGGCGGCCCTCGCCGACGCGTTTGGCGCGGGGTCTGAGGGCTCCGCCCCAGAGTGGGCGCCCTTTGCCGCCGCGCTCGCCAAGGGCCTGGCCGCCTTCACAGCCCCGCCCTGGCGCCCTGGCCTTGCCCCGGGTTCCCCGCTCTGGTCGTTCGCCGTCGAACGCCTGCTCGTCCCGGCCGTCGGCACGGAGCCCCAGGTGCACGAGGAGGTGTTGCGCCTGGTGCGCGCGGCCGCGCCCGCCCTGGGCCCGGCCCGCGTCGGCCCGCTCCTCTCCTCCACGCTCGAAGCGTCGCGTGCGGCCCGGCGCCGGGCGGTCCGCGGGAGGCGGCCTCCCGGCGGGCCCGCGGGCACGGCGGGCGGGGCGTCATCGGGCGGGACGGTCGGCGCGCCGGCCCGGTCTCGGCCGGGCAGCGCGAGCGAGGGCGGGGGGGGCGGCACCGCTTCCGCTGGGCGGCCGGGCGGTGGTGGTGGTGCCGCATCCGGCCGCGGGGATGGTGTGCGCTTTCTGTACGCGGAGCTGGCGCGCACGGTGCCGGGCTTGGGGCCGGAGGCGGCGCCGGATCTGCACGCATACCTCAACGCTGGATGAGGGGGCGTGGTTTTTGTTCGTGCCTGTTAGAGTGGTGGCTAGGTCTCGCTTTCTCACTCCCCCCCTTTTCTCTCGTTTCGCCGCCGCCGATGCACGCCCAGTCCCTGTCGGCGGCACGGCCGCTGGCCGCACGCGCCACGCGCGCCAGCCGGACGCGCTGCCCTCCCATTCGCGCAGCGGCAGACGGCCCGACCGATGCGCCGCCGCCGCCCGACGCCAACGACGACACCGCCGCCGCCCGGGCCGCCATCTCCGACCTGGTCCGCCTGGCCACGTCCTCGCCAGTGGAAGCCCTGAGTTTCGGGCCGCGCGCTGCGCTGGGCGCGCTGCTCAGTTTGCCTGAGCTGACGGACCGGCTGTAAGTTTTTCTGGTCGCGGCAGGACCGAATGCGGCCGACCAACCTGGCCCGGAGCCTCTCCATCCACACCCCATCTCACGCCGTCCCTCTCTCTCGCGCGCGCGCTCCATCCCCACACACACCAGCACGACCACCGTGGAACGCGCCACCGAACTGCTGCAAGACCCGCGCCCCCCAGCAGACAAGGCCCCCGACGCGGTCGCGGCCTTGGCCGAAGACTTGGCAGGGCTGGTGCGCAAAGGCGCGGCCGCGGAGGCGGACGTCGTGTCCGCCATCGCGGCCCGCTTGCCGGACGACATCCGCGAGGCCCTGCCGCCCGACTTTTTCAGAGGGAGTGCTGGTGGTGGTGAGGGCACGGCGAGCGGCGGCCGTGCCGCGGCGGCGGCGGCCGACGCAGACGCCGCCCCGCCACCTTCACCCGCCGACACCGCCGCCGCCCGGTCCGCCGCCGAAGCCGCCAGCCTGGAGGAAGCGGCGCGGCGCGTGCGGGAAGCGGCCACGGCGCTGGCACAGGGTGGTGGTGGCGGGGGCGGGGACGCCCTGCTGCGCCTCAACCTGCAGGAAGCGCGGGCGGGGTTGCACGGCGCGCTGGGCGCGCTCGCGCCGGGCGACGCGAGCGACGCGCCGGGGTTTGGCGCGGCGGTTGAGGCGGCCCGGGCGCTGCTGGCGGACGTGGACGGCGTCCTTAGTAAAAATTAAAGACAAAAAAGAGGCGTCCGAAACACAAAACCCACACGCCCCGCTCCATTCCATCCCATCTCTCCCCTCTCTCTCCCCCCTCCAAAACAACACACGCCAAGCGCGCTCAGTCGTCGTCCAGGTAGTAGTACGACCCGGCGCTCTTCTGTTCCTGGTCCTTGGTCGACCCCAGCTTGTTGATGCGCGGCCGGTAGTTGGTCGGGTCCCGCCGGAACGTGATGTCCAGGGACTTAAGGAAGGTGTTCATGCCCGGCAGCAGGGCCTGGGGCGCGTGCGCGGTCGCGGCCTTGGACGGCGTGCCGCTGTACACCACCACCCGGTCCGCCAGGTAGGTCGCCATGATGAAGTCGTGCTCCACCACAAACGCCGTCTTCTTGGCGTGCATGATGAAGCGCTTGATGACCTTGGCGGCGACGATGCGCTGTTCCGAGTCCAGGTACGCGCTCGGCTCGTCGATGAGGTAGATGTCCGCGGGCTGGCCCAGGGCCAGGGCGATGGCGACGCGCTGCAGCTCGCCGCCGGACAGGTGGGTGACGGCCTGGTCCAGCAGCGGGTCGATCAGCAGGGGCTTCATGACGTCGGACACAAACTGGGGGTGGATGTACGCGTCCCGGATGCGCTTGTGCAGCAGCTCGCGCACCGTGCCCGGGAACTTGGGCGAAATCTTTTGGGGCTTGTACGACACGCCGAACTGGGGCAGGTCGACGGGCGACTCGGAGCCGGGCGCGGGGTCGGGCGGCAGCAGGCCGCCCAGCATGCGGATGAAGGTCGTCTTCCCCGTCCCGTTTTCGCCGAGCATGACGATGATCTCAGAGTCGGAAAAGTCGCCGGCCTCCACGGTCAGCGTGAAGTTGCCCTGCGTCTTGGTCATGGACGGGTAGGCGAACTTGCCGGCCCGGCGGGCCGCCTCAGCCGCCGACGGCTGCTCGCCGCCGTCGTCGGCCTCGCCGCCGCCGCCGCCCTTGGCCTTGGCTTTCGCGGACGCCGTCGCGGCCGCGGCCGCGCCCTCCGCCGCGCCGTCCGCGACTTTGAAGCTCAGCGCCTCCTCCCGGAACCGCAGGTTCTCCGTCGGCACGAAGCCGGCCAGGAAGATGTTGATGCCCTCCCGCACGCTGAAGGGCAGCGTCACCACGCCGTACGCGCCCGGCTGGCCGTACAGGCAGCACACAAAGTCGGACAGGTAGTCGAGGACCGCCAAGTCGTGCTCGACGACGATGACGTACTTCCGCGGCTCCAGCAGGGAGCGGATGACCTGGGCCGCCTTGAGCCGCTGGCGGACGTCCAGGTACGACGACGGTTCGTCCACCATGTACACGTCCGCGTCCTGCAGGGCGACGACGCCGATGGCGAAGCGCTGCAGCTCGCCGCCAGACAGGTTTTCGACGTCGCGGTCGGTCACCTGCTCCAGGTCCAGGGCTTCCAGCAGCATGGCCTTGGCGCCGCGCTGGTCCTTTTCGTCGATGACCGCGCCCACGTTGCCCCGCACGGCTTTGGGGATGTGGTCGACGTACTGCGGCTTGATCGTCGCGACCAGGTCGTCCTCCAGCAGCCGGGTGAAATAGTTTTGGAGTTCCGACCCGCGGAAGTAGGTCAGAATGGCCGGCCAGTCGGGCGGGGCGTCGTACGACCCCAGGTTGGGCTGCATCTTGCCCGACAGGACTTTGAGGGCGGTGGACTTGCCGATGCCGTTGGTGCCGACCAGGCCCAGGACCTGGCCGGGGCGGGGGACGGGCAGGCGGTGCAGCTTGAAGGCGTTCGGGCCGTACCGGTGCGTCGTCTCCCGCTCCAGGTTCTTGGGCAGGTTGATGATCATGATGGCGTCGAACGGGCACTTTTTGACGCAGATGCCGCACCCGATGCACAGCTCCTCGGAAATCCAGGCCGTCTTGGAGGAGGGCCCGACTTCCACGCAGAGCTTGCCTGGCGTGTGGGTGGGTGGGGTGGGTGGGTGTGGGCGGGGCAGGGTGAGAGCATGGATGATGGGAGCGGGCAGAGCGGCGGGGGCGCGCGGTCCGACCTCGGCGCCACACCAACGCAGAGGACTCACCGACTTTGACGACGGGGCACGACTTCTTGCACTCCTGCCGGCATTTCTTAGGCTTGCACCTGCCGTGGATGCATGGACGGGAGCGTGGTGGTGGTGGCTGGGTGAGACGGCCGGGTTGGCGCGAGCGCGCCGCCGCGAGAGAATCGCGCTCCACTCCCCGCCCCGCCCCGAACCACGCCACACTCACCGGTCCGACGACACGATGGCGATGCGGGTCAGCACCTCGTCGCCCGTGTCCCGCTTGGACCGGCTGGCCGCCTTGGGCGCCATTGGTCTGTGGCGAGGCGAGACAGGCGGCGGCCGATGCGAACGAGGCGACGAAGCGCGCGGGCGCAACTGGGGGAGTGGCGCCGCAAGAAACGGTGGCCGAGCTCAGAACCCTGCCGCTCGTGCCGTTGTGATATGCACCCTCTGTGGGAGAGCCCGCTGTGGGGTGGGGCGGTGCGCCCCCAGTGGGCACGCGGGAGCGGGCTTTTTTTTTCGCGGCGCGCTCGGCGGCCGTGGTGCGCAAAGAGTGAAGAAAGCCGGTGGGCCGGCCGCGCTTCTCCCACTTCTTCGTTCCCTCTTTCTCTAGGCTTGCGTGCATCGATCGCACCCCTGGCCGCACACCCGCGCGCGGGCGTGCGCAACGCGCGAACGCACACAGCAAGGGACCCCCCCCTCGGGCGCCCCAGCAGAAGCGATGGGCGGCGAACCCACTGGCGGTGGCAGCGCTTCTGGTGGGGAAAATGCTTTGTCCGTCGCCGAAACCAACGCGCTGCGTGCATCGCTAGGCCTCCCCCCACTGCGGGAAGGACCCGCACCAGCTGACCAAGCTGCTGAACGGCGGGCGGCTGCGGCGGCTGCCAAAGCCGAGGCCGAGGCCGCGGCGCATGCGAGCGACATAGCTGCGCGAGTCACAGCGTGCGTTTCTTTTGGATGGAGGAGGGGGGTACGCGCTGGTCTGCTCAAGCCAGGGGCACGCCTGACGGATGGCACACACCGCCAGGCGGGTGCCTATGCGGTTGGTGCCCGCCATCAGGGCTTTCTCCGACGACGAAACAAAAACACATGCTCACCGCTCAACCCCGTCCCCCCACTCCCACAAAAACAGTCACCGCGAAAAACGCCTGGCCGCCGCCGCTTTGGCCGCCACGCCCAGCCTGGGCGCGGCCGGTGAGGGCGATGATGACGACGACGGCTCCGCCGCTGCCTGGGTGCGCAAGTCCCGCGCGCTGGCGGCGGCGGCGGGCAAGAAAGGCGGAACGAAGAAGGATGGTGGCGGCCCGCCCGCGCCGCCACCCACGGCCGACGACGCCACGACCGGCCTGGCCCCGGGCCTGCGCGTCAAAGCGTCCGCGGCCACCGACCTGGGCGCGGGCGAGTCCGCCATCCTGACGTTCGCCGACGCCCCCCTCCTGGACGAGCGCGGGCGCCTGGTCGAAGGCGACGGCGCCGACCTGGAAGAGGTCGCGCGGTCGCAGGCCTCCCGCGCCGCCGCCGCCCGGGCCGCCGCCGCGCCCCGACCCGCCGCCCTGTTTGGCGAGGATGGAGTGGGTCGGGGCTTGCTGGACAAGTACGACGAGGAGGACGGCGAGGCCGAGGGCGGCGGCGGCGCGCTGCTCATCGATGCGTCGACCGGCGCGGTCGGCCTGGCGCCCGACGCGGCGGCCGCCCGGCGCGCCGCCGTCTCGGCCCGCCTGGCCGCTGGTGGTGATGGTGCCCAGTCTGCTGCCGTCGGTGTGGCGGGCGTCGGCGTCGTGGGCGCGGTGCCGGCCGCGCCGGGCAGCGCGTACGCCGCGCCCGTGGCGGTCGACCCCGCGGCCGCGGCCGCGGCGGCCGGCGCCGCGTCGGAATACCTGACGGCCGCGGAGCTGAAAAGACCTAAAAAGACGCGGAAAAAGAAGCTGCGCAAAGCTGCGGCGGCGACGGCGGACGAGGACGAGGAGGGCGGCGGCGGCGGCCCCGCCCCCACGGGCGCCGAGCTGCTGGCCAGCCTGGAAGCGACGGCGATGGCTGAAGACGACGAGGGCGGCGCCCCACCCGCCGCGACGCGCGGTGGGCACGCCGCCCGATCCGCGGCTGCCGCGGCCGCGGACGAGCAAGCGCGGGCCGCCCGGTATGCGCGCGCGCTGGAAGCCGCCAACGCGCGGACGGCGGACATGAAGAAAGCGTCGGAGCGGGAGGCGGCCGCCGGCGGTGGCGCGGCCGCGGCCGCCCGTGCGGCTGCTGCCATTGCCGCCGCGGACGCGGCCGCCCTGGAAGCCGAAGACGACGAGCTTGCGGCTTCTTTGGACCGGGCCCGGCGCAAAGCGACGGCGTCAGCAGCGGCGGCGGCGGCGCCGGCACAGGCCGAGGACGCCGTCGCTGCGCTGGCTGCCCGCCGCCGCGCGGCCGCGGAAGCTGAAGAGCTCGCGGCGCTCCGGGCGGGCCTGACGGCCGAGGGCGGCACCGGCCCCACCCTCACCGGCCTGGACGACCGCCCACCACCCCCGCCCGCCTCCACCTCGTCGAACAACCCGCTGGAACTGACGGAGGCGACGGAGTTTGCGCGGGCCATCCAGCTCGCGCGCGGCGCGGCCGCGGTCGATGGTGGCGGCGGCGGTGGGGAGGCGGACGGCGTCATTCCGGGCGCTGAGGAGGACGGAGACGACGCCACCGCCGCCGACGCCGACCCGCTGGTCGCGGCTGCCAAAGCGGCGGCAGAAGCCGCGGCAGAAGCCGCCGCCGCCGCCGCTGCAGCCGAAACGGGCGGTGGCTGGGTGTCGGCCGACGCGGCCGCGGCCGAAGCGGCCGCCCGCGCCAAAGCCCGCGCCGCCGAGCGCGCCGCCCGTGAAGCCGCCCGCGCGACTGCTGCCGCCGCGGACGTCCGCGAAAAGCCCGTGGGCGTGGGCCTGGGCGGCATGCTGGCCATGCTGAAAGACAGGGGCGAGCTGGCGTCCAGCGGGGCCGACCGCGTCGAGTGGAGCGGGCGCGCGACCGACGTCCGGTCGGCCGACCGCGCGACGTACGGCCAGGTGTACCGCGCCGGCGACCACGCGTCAGCCCAGGAAGCCGCCATCGAAGCCGCCCTGACGGAGCGGGACGAGTTTGGGCGGGTCCTGACGCCCAAGGAACGGTTCCGGCGGTTGTGCCACCGCTTCCACGGCATTGAACCGTCCAAGAACAAGAAGGAGAAGCGCCTGCGCAAGCTGGCGGAGGAAGTGGCGTCCCGCCGGGCTGCCGCGGGTGGTGGGGGGCCCGTCGTTGGTGGGGGCTTGGCTGAGGCGGGTGGGTCCGCCTCGGCCCGGCTGGCGGCTGTCGCGGCGGCGCAGGCGTCCCCCTTCATCGCGCTGGAAGGGCGGGTGCGGGCGGGCCAGACGAGCGATGCCGCCAGTGTGTACGGCACGGTGGAAGGGCTGCCGCCCGGTGGGAGTGTGCTGCCGGGCGGTAGCGTGAAGCGTCCGGCGGAGGGGATGATGCCGCCGCCGCCGGCCCGCCGGCCGCGGCCGGAAGGGTGAAGAGAGTCTGTGTTAGTTTTTGCGTTCTCATGCCAAGAAAGATGGGCCAGCGCACTGGCGCATCAAGCGCGCGCACTGCCGCGCGTGCTGGCGCCGCACGCACGCCGGCCTTGTCCGCCACTGCCTCTTCATCTGGTCGGCTTGGGACGTGTTTGAAGAACGCTCCCGCCTTGACGGAGTGGAGTGAAACGGGGCGCAACCTCCCTGAAAACGCCCTCCCCGCATGCCCACCACCACCGCCGCCGACGCGGTCGCCCGCGTCTTAGCCGTCCAGGCCGACTATTACGCCGTCCTGAAAATTGAAGACAAAGCGGGCTTGACGGCGGAGCGTGTGCGTGCGGCCGCCCGGGCGGTGGCCAGAGACGTCCACCCCGACAGAGCGACGGTGAGGGGTGCCGACCCGGAGGCGGCGACGAGCGCGGCGGCTATTGTGAATACAGCGGCGTCCACCCTGGCTGACCCGCGGCGGCGGCAGATCTATGACGCCTGGGCGGCGGCGGACAAGCCGGGCGGCCGTGACAGCGCCCAAACCTTCGCCGAGTGGGAGGCGTCGCTCGGCTCGTTTGAGCACTTGCCCGTGTTCATCCGCCGCTTGCTCACCCGCAGGGGTGGGGCGTGCCTCGTCGCCACGCTCCTCATCCTCCTCCTCATCCCACTCATTGCCGTGCTGTTGGTCCTCAGCCTGCTGTGCCTGCCTGTGCGCGGCGCGCTCTGGTGTTGTGGGGTCGACCTGGGAGGCGGGGAGGACGGCGCGCCGCCCAAACAGCCGTGGTGGCGGCGGCGGCGGCGCGAAGGCCCGCCTCCGCCCACGACGACCAGTGGAGACGTGGAGATGGGCCGGGCGGGCCCGGCTGCGCCGGCCGACTCGTACGGCGCGACGGTGGAGGACTCGTTCTTCGAGGCGGGTGGCGGCGGCGACGGCGACAGGACAGCCACGCCGCCGCCGCCGCCGCCGCCTGCTGTCATTGTGTTGGGGGAGCCGCCGCCGGCGGCGGCGGCGGAGGAGGAAGTGACGTCGCCCGTGAGAGGGGGTGGTGGGTGGTGATGGAGGGCGGAGCGGAGCGCCGTGGGAGCGGGTAGTGTGCAGGTCTCTTTCAGTGCCCCTTTCCTCGTCGCACACGCCAGCTACACACTGCACGCCCATCTCCAACATGCGCCTGCACGCCCGGCCGACAGGCGGTGCGCGCTCTCAGGCCAGGCATTCCGCGGCCGTGCCCCGCGCTGCGGCCGGCGGGCCCGCGTCCGAGCCGACGACGGAATGCGCTCGCGCTAGCCGCAGGGCGTTGCTCGCCGGCCTCACGGCCGTCCTCGCCGCGCCGCCCTCCCAGGCCGCGTCGCCGCCGGGTGAAGGCCTATTAGAAAAGTTCCAGAGGGAGGCGGCGGCTGCGACGGCGCTGGCGGAGCCTGCCCGGGCGTCAGCGCCGAGCAGCGTCGCCGCGCCGACCCGACCCTCTCCGCCCGCCGCCGGCGCGGCTGCGCCCGGCCTCGCCGCCGCCGGCGCCGGCGCCGCCGCGGGCGCCGCCCTCACGGCCGCTGCTCTCTTAGCCGGGCCCACTGCCGCAGCTCGCCGTGAAGCCGAGGAAGCCACGGCTGCTGCGATGGCCGCGGCGCAGCGCGCCACGTCTGCCGAAGCCGCCCAGGCGTCTGCCGCGGCCGCCGCGGCCGCGGCCACCGCCGACGCCGCCGCCGCCAAGGCTGAAGCTACCAGAGCGGCTGGCCGTGCGGCTGACGCGGATGCGGCTCGCTTGACCGCGGAAACGACGGCCGAAACCGCCCGCCGGGCTGAGGCGACGGCCAGGCGCGAGGCGAGCGAAGCGGCCGACCGCGCGACAGCTGCGGCGGCGCAAGCCGCCGAGTTGGAAACCCGCTTGTCAGCCGCGAACCAGGAAATCGTCGACGTCAAATCCCGGTTAGCGGCAGCGGGTGAGGAGGTCGTCGACCTGCGCGGCCGGCTGGCGGCGGCGCGGGAGGCTGCCGACGCGGCGGCGGCGCAAGCTGCGGCCAACACGGCCGACCTGCGGACGCGGGGTGAGGCGGCCGTCGCTGCTGCACGGGCTGAGGGCGCGGCCGCACTGGCATCGGCTCGCTCTGACGCCGACACCGCCCTGGCGTCGGCACAGGCCGAAGCAGAGACTGCCCTGGCGTCCGCGCGCTCCGAAGCCGCGGCCGCCTTGGCCGCCGCCGAACAGCGCGCCGCGGCCGCCTTGGCCGCCGAACAGGCGGCCGCCGCCAAGGCCGCCCGCGCCGCTGCCGCCGCTGCTGCTCAAGCCGCGGAAGACGCCCAGGTCCTGGACTTCCAGCGCGCCGCGGCCGTGGATGAGGCCGAAGCCGCGGCGGCGGCGCTGGAGGCGGAGGCCGGCGCCCACGCCCGGCTGAAGAAGGTGCACGCGGCCGCGCTGGGCGAAGTGCAAAAGCTGCTGGCGGCCCGGCGGGAGGAGGAAGGCCAGCTGGAGGCGGCGCGGGCGGAGGCAGCGCAGGCGCGGGCGGAAGCGGCCGCGGCGGACGGCGGTCGGGCCAAGGCGGAGAAGGCCGCGGCCGACCTGGCCGCCCGCCTGGCCACGGCCGAGGCCGGGCGCATCGAAGCCCAGCTGGCGGCAGTGGACGCCAAGAAAGCGGCAGCCGAAGCACTGCGGGACGTCCAGGCCGCGCTGGACGCCGGCAGCGGCAGCACCAGCGGCAGCGGGTCCGACACCGACGGCGGCGGGCAGGCCGTGGTGGAAGTCTTGAGCGGGGACGCGGCCGCGGCCGTCGACGCGGCCGTCATCGCCCGCCGCACGGCCGAAGTCCGGGCGGAGGCTGTGATGCTGGTGGAAGCGGTCGAAGAGCGGGCGGAAGCGGAGATCGCGCAGGCCCAGGCGGAAGTGGACCGGCTGCGGGAGCGGGTGGAAGCGCTGGAGGCGGGCGTGGTGGAGTAGAGAGCGGCGGGGGGGAGTGCGGGGGGGTGGTTTGTCGGAAGGCGTGTGGGGTGAGACACTCACAAAAAAAATTTTTGTGCGCCGCCCGCACCAGTCGTCCCGCTGGCGTTTTCCAGTGCCGTTCAAGACATGCACGCCGTGCGCACGGGCGTCCGCTTGCGGCCTGCAGCCCCAGAGCTGGGCGCCGCCGGCGCCCGAGGCCGGCCGGCCCTGCCGCGGCCGGCGGCCGCACGTCGCTCGCACGCAAAACATGCATTGCCCGCCGTCGTCGCGTCCGCGACCCAGGTGCGACGATGGCACACGTCCGGGCGGGATGGGACACGACTTGGCGGCGTGCTGGCGTAGGCATGGACGCTCTGGCCCTCACCTCACCCCCTCGCAACCGACGACACAGCAGCCCGACGCGCCGGCGGCGGCGCAACCCCCGCCGCCGTCAACCATCTCCCTGTCCGTCACCAAACGCGTCGCGTTCGGCCAGGCCGTCAAGGCCGTGGGCGCGCACCCGGCCCTGGGCAGCTGGGATGTGGCTGCGGCGCCTGCTGGGGTGTGGTCGGACGGCGACGTGTGGACGGTGCAGGTGCCGGCGGGCGTGTCGGGGCCGTGGAAGTTTGTCGTGGTGGGAGGCGGCGACGACGCCGACGCCGCTGCTGAGTGGGAGTCGGGGCCGGACCGGGAGCTGGCCGGGGCGTCCGCGCACCTGACGTGGGGTGACACGGCGGCGGCGCCGTCGTCCCCGCCGACGCCGCCGGCGCCGTCGACACCGACCCCCACCCCCACCCAGGCGGCCTGGGTCGGCCCGCCGCCGGTCTTCATGCAGGCCAACGCCCACCGGGCCGACCGGGCATCCCTGGGCCTGACCTGGGACACGTCCGGCCTGCCACCAGGCGGCCCCGCCGCCGCGCTGGTGGCGGGCGACGCGGCGGCGCCGTCGTGGCTGGACAAGATGAGGCTGGTCGCGGCCGTGCTCGCGGACGGCGACCTGTCCGCGGGCGGCGGCCCGCCCCCCGACCGCTCCACCCCGCCCGGCGCACGCCGCCCGACGCTGGACGCGCTGGCCAACGCGTACGTCTACCTGACCCTCATCGCCCGGGGCGCCCTGCCCTGCGTCGAAGCGGGCGGCCACGCCCGGCCCAACCACGCCGCCGCGGCGGGGCTGAAGACCTTCCGCGCCCTGGAATGGACGGCGGGCGACGCGGCCCGGTGCGACGCGGCCACGCGCGCCATGGCGCTGCGCCTCCACGCCCGCCTGCCCTCCTTTGACGGCGCGTTCACGCAGGCCACGCCCCTGACCCGCGTGCGCGACCTGGCCCACCGCAATGACATCTCGCAGCACCTGAAAGCCGAGATCAAGCACACGATCCAAAACAAGCTGCACCGGTGCGCGGGGCCGGAAGACTTGGTCGCGACGGAAGCGCTGCTGGCCCGGCTGGTGGACTCACGGGGGCGGGGCGGCGACTACGACGTGCCCGCCTCCTTCCTGGCGGAGTTTGAAGCCTTTGCGGCCGAACTCCGCGCGTTTTTCAACGCGAGCGGCTTGGAGGAGGCGCTGCGCGCGCTGGGCCCCTCCCTAGACGACGCCGGCCACACCGCCGTCGCCCGGCTGTTGAGCGCCAAAGCCGCGTCGGACGCGGTCGCGTGCGTCGACCCGGCAGAACTGGCGGCGGCGGCCGGCGAGGACGTCCGGCTGAAGGGCGGCGGCGGCGGCGCGCCGGCGCCGCGCCTCGCGACGTCCCCGCTGGACGCGGCCCTCAACGCCGCGGCCGAATCCCTGCACGCCGCCACCTCGCTGCGCGCCCACCTGGCCCGCGGCCTGGGCTCCGGCCTGCGCACCGACGCGCCCGACGCGTCCCTGGCCATGCGCCAGGCCTGGCGGCTGGCGGACGCCCGGCTCGAAGAGTTTGTGTTTGTGACGCTGTCGTGGGCGCTCAACCTGTGCGGCGCGTCGGGCTTTGGGTCGTCGCCGTCGTCGTCCGCCGGTCCGTCCGCGGTCGGCGCGGCCGCCCTGGCCCGGTCCCCGGACGACCGGTGGGCGCTGCCGCTCGGCCTCGTCCTGCTGGCCGTCCGCAACGTCGGCCTGTCCGGCTGGGCGCCGCCGCCCGAGTGCCTCGCGGTCGAAAACGAGCTGGCCGCCTGGGTGGCGGGCGGCGGCTTTGCGTCCTCCCGCCCGGCGGCCCTGCGCCTGCGCGCCAGCCTGGAGCGGGCGGGCCGCCTGGCCGGGACGGTGTGCGATGGCCTGAGCGACGCGCTGGCGGCGCGCGCGGCCGCGCTGGGCGCGGCCCTGGGCGTGCCGTCCCGCACCGCCGGCTTTGCCGAGGCCGAAGTCCGGGCGTCGGTCGCCTTCCAGCTGGCCAAAGCGGCCGCCTTCTGCTGCCGGGCGGCGCGCGGGGCGGCGGCGGCGGCGGCCGGGTCAGCCGAACCGGACTCGCCGTGGAGCGCGCTCGTGCCGGGGGAGGCGGCCGGCACCCTGCTCGAAGTGGCCGACCTGGCCGACGCGCCGGCCGCCGCGCTGCGGGCTGGCGGCGGGCCCGCCATCATCCTGACCCGCCGCGCGACGGGAGACGAAGAAGTCGGGTCGGCCGCCGGCCCGGGCGGGGACGCCGTGTCGGCCGTCCTCCTGCTGCAAGACCTGCCGCACCTGTCGCACCTGGGCGTGCGCGCGCGCCAGGCCCGCCTGCCCTTTGCGGCGTGCGCGGACACGGTGCCGGGTGGAGGGGAGGATGATGGCATTGACCGTGGACTCGTTGGCAAGGCCGTGAGCGTGGCCATCGGCTCGGACGGCCGGGTGACGGTGCGGCCGAGCGCCGGGCGCGGCGGCGGTGGCCGGGGCGCCGACGCCGGCCGCGCGGGGGCCGCGCCGCCGCCGCCGCCGCCGCCGCCCCCTCCCCCGCCCGTCGACATGCGGGCCACGGCGCCCGTCCCGCTCGCCGAAGCGGTGCCCACGACGTGCGGCCCCAAAGCGACGGCGTGCGGTGAGCTGCTGCGCGCGGCGGCGGGCGCGGCCGGCGCGTTCGCCGCGCCGCCGGGGCTCGTCCTCCCCTTTGGCGCGCTCCCCGCCGCCGCGACGGCCGCGGGCGTGGGGCGCGACCTGGCCGCCGCCCTGGCCGCCCTGGACAGGGCTGCGGCCGCGTCGCCGTGCTCCGTGGCGGAGCTGGACGCCGCGGCGTCGGACGTGCGGGCGATCGTGGCGCCCCTCCGCCCCGACGCCGCCGCGCTGGCCGCGGCCGTGGCCGCGCACCTCCCCGGCGTCGAGGCGGTCGCCGTCCGGTCGTCCGCGGCGGCGGAAGACTTGGCCGGCGCTGCAGCGGCAGGCCTGTACGACTCCGTGCTGGGCGTGCCGGTCACCCCCGACGCGGGCGCCCTGTCCGACGCCGTCGGCACGGTGTGGGCGTCGCTCTTCTCGCGGCGCGCCGTCCTCGCGCGCGCGGCGTGCGGGGCGTCCGCCGCCGCCCCCTCGTCGTCGTCGTCGTCGTCCGCCGCCATGGCCGTCCTCATCCAGGCCCAGGCGCCCGCGTCCCTGTCCTTCATCTTGCACACGGCCGACCCGGGCGGGGGCGGCCCCGGCGTCCTGGCCGCCGAGCTCGCGGTGGGCGCGGGCGAAGCCCTCGCGTCCGGCGCGCTGCACGGCTCGCCCTGGCGCCTGGCGGTGGAGAAGCGCCGCGGCGGGGCCGTCACCCTGCGGTCCTTCGCCAACCTGTCGAGCGCGCTGTTGCCGGGGCGGGGGCCGCGCGCGTCGCCGTCGTCGCACTCCACCCTGGCTTGGCGGCCCGTCGAGTACTCCCGCCACCCGCTGTCGTGCGACGCGGGCGCGGTGGCGTCGGTCGGCGCGGCGCTCGCGGCCGCGGGCGCGGCGCTGGAAGCCCGCGCCGGCGGCGTGCCCCAGGACGCGGAGGGCTGTTTCGGGCCCGAAGCCCTGGCGGCGCTGGCGGCGGGGGGTGGGGGGGCGGCGCTCGTCCCCGTCATCGTGCAGACGCGGCCGCAGCCCGGGGCGTGAGAACGGGGGGGGGAGGGGGGGTGGCTGGCGTGGTGTGTGTGTGTGTGTGTGTGTGTGTGTGTGTGTGTTGTGTGCCGTCCCCGCCTGTTGCTGTGTCCCCGCGCGCGCGCTCCCCCCGGCTCTCACACCGCCCACGCGCCCGCCCGCCCCCGCCGCCCCCGCGCCCACCCCACGCCCGCCAGGCCGAGCGCGGCCAGGCCGTGCGCGCCCCCCACCCCCACCAGCGCCCACCCCGTGAAAAAGTTCGCGCCGCCCAGCCAGGACGTGCTGGTGAGGACGACGCTCTTGGCCCCGCCGTACGGCGCGCTGTTGAAGGCCGAGCGCACGGACAGGGTCAGGCGCGTGCCGGCCGGCAGGACCGGCCCGTCCCGGACAATCCCCCAGGGCTTGCGGAAGGACGGCAGGGCGGCCGGCCGCATCCAGACCTGCAGGTGCTCGTCGCCCGCCAGGGGGACGACGGCCGGCCCGCCGCCCGGCCCGGTGCCGGCGCGCCGGCCGCCGCGCGTGGCCGGGTCGCCGTTCTGGCCCGGGCTCGCCCAGACGGCCCCGCCGCCGAAGCGGGACGGGCCGTCGCCGCGCCAGGCGATGCCTGTCTCGTCCAGGGGCAGGGGGGAGGAGGCGTTGTTAGCGCCCACAGCCCCGCCGCCGCCGCCCACCGCTTGCAGGCCGGCAAACGTGTCGTTGAAGGCTGACCAGGCGACCAGGCCGCACGGCACGAGCGGGGCGCCGCCGGGCGCCTCGCGCGCGCGGGGCGCGCACGCCGCGTCCAGGGCCGGCCCGGCCGGGTCGGACGCCGCGGCGCCGTCCCCGCGCAGCTGGGCGTCCCACCGCGACCGGGCGTACCGCCGGTGGTTTTGGTGGAACCGGGTCAGGGCGTAGTGCAGGTGGACCGGCGGCGCCAGCGGGCGGGGCAGGGGCGGCAGCACCAGCGCGCACGGGGCCGGCGGGTCGGGCGACGGCGGGCACGCGCCGTCGTACCGCGCGCCGACCGCCGTGACGGAGGCGGCGGCCGAGAGCGCCGCGCCGCCCAGGGCGATGAGGGCGGCGCCGGCCAGGGCCAGGACGAGGGCGGCCTGTGGGAAGGGGGGCAGGGGGAGAGGGGCGGGGCGCGGGGGTGGGGGCGTGGTCAAAGCCTCCCCGCCGCGCCGTGCGCGCGCGCGCCTGGGGACAGGGCCGGGCCGCCGCGCGTCCATGGCTCGAACGCCGCACTCCTCCCCACCACCGCCCTCCCTGACACGCGCCTGCCACGGCCCGGGCTGGCCCGACACGCCCGGCAGCTCCTGCTGGGAGAAGCGGGTGTCTGGTGGGGTGGTTGTTTGGAGGGGAGGGGTGGGGGTGGTGGAGGGGGGCGCGCGCTCCAGCCCAGGCAGTCTCTCCTCTTCCCCAGGCAGCCACGCCGGCCGCCGACCCTCCCTCCCTCCTCTCCCACGCGCTCCACGCCACGAACGCCGCGCAACTCACAGCGCGGCTCCCGGCTGCCCTTCCTGCGGCCAAGGGACCGCATGTGAAAAAAAAAACAGTCTCTTCAGAGGCACATACAAAAAAAACTGGGGAGGCGCGCACCGTGCGCGCCCTTTTGACCTGTCTCTCTCTCTCTCTCCGCCCCCCGGCCCAGCCTCCTCCCGCGCCGCACGCCGCGAGACAGAGCCCGCCCGCCCGCCCACCCCCATCCCCACGTTCAGTGACCCCTGCCCCCTAAAACGCGACCGGCAAATTCTGTTCCTCCCGGGCGCCCTCCGTGACTTCCGCGACGGCGCCGGCCGCGACCAGGGCGGCCGCTTCCGCCCGCGGGAGCGCGTGCACGGAGCCCGGCCCCAGGAGGAAGGTGCCGGTGGAGAAGGCGACCTCGCCCAGGCCGCCGGGCGCGACGACGAGGACCATGGCGTCGCCCCCGCCCGCCGCGGGCGGGGGCGCGCCCCCCGCCGCCAGGTCCAGGCCCAGGCCGCCGCCGCGGGCCGAGCCGAGCGCGGCCAGGGCGCGGTCGTACTCTGCGTAAAACCCGGCTTCGGAGGGGGCGAGGCCGGCGGCGATGCGGGGGGGCAGGGCGCCCGCGCCGCCGCGCCAGCGCAGAGCTTTCAGGCGTTCCATGCGTTCCGTGCTGTGGGAGGGGTGGGTGTGGAGGGAGGGCGGGGGAGGGAGGGTGAGGTGGATGGAGGGGGGGGGGGACGGAAAGAGACACACCGTAGGCCGCAACCACACACACACACACACACACAACGCACAGGTACGTCAGCAGCAGGCGCTTGTTGCGCAGGATGGCCTCGTGGTGGACGACGACGGCCGCCGCCGCTTCGGGCGCGTCCGCGAACGCGTCCCGGCCGGCTTCTTCGTCTTCGTCGCCGCCGCCGTCGGGGTCGGCCTGGGCGAGCGGCGGTGGTGCGTTTTCGTCGTCGCCGGCCGCCGCCGCCGCTTCCGCCGCCGCCGCCGCCGCCGCTGCCCTTCGCCGGGCTCGCCGGGCCCGCCGCCGCTTGGCTTTCGCCTCCAGGTCGCTGTGGATGCGGGACAGGGATGGAGCGGGCGTGTGAATTCGGGCGCCTCCTTTGAAACCAGGCGCGGGGCTGCTTTTTCCGTCACGCCGCCGCCGCCTCGCCACCCCTCTCCACCCCCACGCCTCCCTCACCTGATGATCTCCTTCATGAGGCCATAGTGCTCGTGGCACTCCTCAATGACCAGGCGCACGGCCTCGTCCTGTTTTGGGGGTGTATATGTGTTCGGTGAGAGCGGGCCCGATTGAGCGCAAGGCGGGCAAGATGGAGCAGTTTTTTGACGGCGGAGCGAGGGGTCGCAAGGCCTGTGTCCCTCGCGCTCGCTTGCCCGGGACCCGCCCACTCCAACTCACATTGTACGGCGGCAGGTTCTCCGGCTCGCAGTTGACGACTTCGCGCAGGAGCGCGGCCGCTCGCGCGCCGACGCGGCAGTCGGCCATGCAAACAAGAGGGGCGAGGCCTCTCCTGCTTGGACGCGCGCGCCCGGTGAGCCTGTGGTGGTCGGCGTGTACGAAAGCGCTGCTGCGCCCCGCTGAGTTGTGGGGAGGTGCGCTCTCCCGCGCGCGTGAGCGAAAATAAAAAAAAGCCCGTCTGTCCGACAGGAGCACTCGCGCGCCCGCCTCACTTGTTTGTTCATCTCTCTCCGTCTGTTATAGCCGTCCGGCAGCGCTGCGCCACTCCTTTCCATGTGAGTCACACATGCTCGAGCGCCTCACATTCTGCTGACCTACGTGGAAGCGGAGGAGCGATCGTCCGCGTCCAGGGACGTGGCCGTTTCCGGCGCGCACGCCCACCCACCTCGTCGCGCATGGAGCGCGAAAAAAAAAAAAAAACCGTTCCTCTCCCCCGTCGGTTTCGGTGCGCTCACCCGCCCGTTGCCACCCACCCACTCAAACAACAGGCTGACCGACGACGCCTGGCCCGACGCCGGCCGGGCGCCGCCCGGGTCCGCGGGCGGCGGCGGCGCTGGGGCGCGCCGCCCCAGCCCCGCCGCCGCGCGCCGTGGGCCGCGGCCCGTCGACACGACCACCACGCCCACCAAGCAGCAGGCCGGCCCGCCGCCGTCGGGAGCCGGCCAGCCGTCCGTCTACACTTCCCGCTTCACGCCGCCCCGGCCGGGTAAGGGCGGTCCCAGCAGCAGCACTGCCGCCACCGCCGCCGCCACGGCCGCCGCCGCTGCCTTGGCCGGCCCGCCCGTCCCGCCGCCGACCGGGGGCCGCCCTCAAGCGCGCCGCCCGCCCTCGGCCGCCGCGCCCGTGCCGTCCGCCGCCGAAGTCCAGCGCCAGGTCGACGACTTCTTGCTGGCCCTGCCGCTCGGCACGTCGCCCTCGGACGTGGCGGTCGAAGACGCGGTCGCGGCCGCCCTCACCCGCGCCCTGCTGGGCCGCGCCCGCCTCCAGGCGCGCGTCAATGAGTGGGCGGGCGTGGCGGGCGAGCTGCGGGCTGTCGTGGAAGCCCAGGCGGACCGGCTGGCAAGCCTGGAGGCGGAGGTCGCGGCCGCTGTGGCGGGCGCGGAAGCCGCCGAGGCGGCCGCGCGAGCGGCCGCTGTCCAGGCCGCCCGGCCGCCCACGGCGGACGCGGCGGCCCAGGCCGGCCGTGACGCTGAAGCGGCCCAGGCCGTTGCAGCCGCCCGCGCCGAAGCGGCCGCCGCCCTGGCGGACGCGCGGACCGCCCGCCTGGCGGCCGAGCGCGCGTCGGCCGAGCGCGAGACGCTGCGGGCGGCCTGCGCGGGCCTGCTGGCCGCCGCCGCCGCCCGCTTTGCCGCGGCCCAGCGGGCTGTGTCCGTCGAGTCCGCCCGCGCCGAGGCGGCCGAAGCCGGCCTGGCCCGCCTGCGCGGCGGCTTGGCGGCGGAGGTGGAGGGCGCCCTGGAAGCCGCGGGCGCCGACTGGCGGTCAGAATACGAAGCCGCCGCCGCCGAGCGGGACGCCCTGGCGGCGGAGCTCGCCGAGCTGTCTGCCTCGGCGCGTGGGGGCGACGACGGGTCTGCGGCCTTGGCGGCGGCGCTGTCGTCCGCCCGGTCCGAGGTGGCCGCCCTGCAATCCCGCCTCCAAAAAGTGGAGCGGGCGCGCTCCAGCGGCGGCGGCGCCCAACACTCGACCAAGGCCGCCGTCGCGTCTGTGCGCGCGTGGGCCGACCGCGCCCTGGCCGCCGTGGAAGCCCAGCGCGAGGCGGAAGCCGCCCGCCTGCGCGCGGACGCGTGCGACGCCCGGCTGGTGGCGGACGCGGCGCGGGCCGAGGTGGCCGCGCTGAAAGCGCAGCTGCGGAATGATGGCGCCGCCGCCAACCTTTCCTTGGCTGTCGTGCCAGGCCCAGACCCCGTGACGTTGACCGCCGAACTGGACCGCGCCCGCGCGGACGCGGTCGCCGAGCGGGAGCGCGCCGACGCGGCGGCTGCCACGGCGGCGGCCGCGGCCGCGTCGGCCGCGCGCGCGGCCGCGGCCATCGAAGACGAGCGCGCCCGTGCGGACGCTGCCGTGGGCGCGGCGGCGGCCGAGCGCGTGCGTGCCGCCGCTGCGGAAGCGGCGGCCGAAGCCGCCCGCCGGGACGCGGACGCGGCGGAAGCGGCGGCAGCGGCCGCGTGTGAGAAAGTCGGCGCGCTGGATGGGGAACTGGAGAGCGCGCGCGCGCGGGCGGCGGCGGCGGAGAAGGAGAAGGAGGCGGCAGCCGAGGAAGCGAGCGCTGCTGTCGCCCTGGGCCCGGACGCGCTGGCCGCCCTGGCGGACCGGGCGGCGGAGCGGGCGGCGACCGCAGCTGTGGGTGCGGCGCTGCGCGCGGTCGCCGCGCCGGCGCCCGCCGCCACCGCCGCGCCGCCTCCTCCTCCCGGCCCCTCGTCCGACGGTGGCCACCTCACCGTCGTCGTCGCGCCACAGCACGTCGACGCCGCCGCCGACGCGGAAGCCGACGCGGCCGTCGCCACGCTCGCGTCTGCCGCCCTGGACGCGGCCGACGCGCGCGCCGACGCGCACGCGGCCGCGTCCGTGGCCGGGTCGCTGGCGGCTCGCCTGGCCGCCCAAGAGGCGGCACTGCGCCGTGTGGCGGCGGCGTTGACCGCGCCCGGCGCGGCGTCCCGGCCGGGCGCCAGCCGGGCGGCGGCCCTGGCAGTCCTCGACGCCGCGCCGACGCCCGGCAGGTGGGGCGGTGCTGGCGCCGGCGCCGACTCCCGGCCGTCGTCCGCGCCGTCGCCCGTGCCGTCCGACTCGCCTCCCGCCCGGAAAGCCGGGCGGCGGTCCGGGTCGGCCGGGTGTTCGCCGGGCGCGCGGGCCTGGGTGGCGGGCCTGCTCTCCGGGGCGGGCGGCCGGCGCGGCGGCCGCGCGGAGGGCGCGCCCGGCGCGCCAGCGGCTGGCGCCATCCCGCCGCCCGCCGCGGCCCTCCGCGCCCGGGACAACGTCCTGTTCGGCGTGGACGGCGACACCACGTCCGACGCGCCGTCGTCTGCGGCGACCTCGCCCGGCGGCGCCCGGCCCGCCCTGGGCGAGACGCGGTGGGCGGCGGCCGCCGCCGCGGCCGCCCAGCCGCCCCCGGCCTCGGCGCAGCACCGCGCGGCCGTGCACCACCACCGCGCGGCGCCCTGGGCGGCGCAAGACGAGAACGCGGGCCCGCCGGACCAGCACGCGCACTCGGCGGCCAAGCGGGGGCTGTTCAAGAGCGCCGGTGGCCAGCAGCCGGCGAGCGTGGCGCGGCACCCGTCAGCCGGGGTGATGGGCGGGCACTGGTGACAGGAGGGAGGGAGGGGGGGGTCGGGGGGTGTTGGGAGGAGTGTTGGGAGGAGTGAGCTCACACACACACAGGCCTGGTGTGGAACAGCCACGCGGCCTCCGCCTCCCATCCCATGCAAGCCGCCGCGCGCCTGGCCGCCCGGGCCGCGTCGTCGGCCCTGGCGAGCGTGTCCAGCTCCGGCAGCGCGGCCAGCGCGTCCGTCGCCGGCCTCGTGGCCGCGCGGGCATGCGCCGCCCGCCCCGGCGCCCTCGCCCGGTCGGCCGGCCGGTTTTCTTCGTCCCTCACGCCGTCCGGTGAGGGCGCGGTCACCAAGAACTTGATCGTCGATACTCTTAACCTGGTGCGATGCCGGGCGGGGAGGCTCGGCTTCTCGTCTCTTGCCGCGCGCGCCGCTGGCGCGGCGCGGTCGCTCCAACCCCGGCCCCGACCGCCCCCCCCCCTCCCTCCCAAAAAAAACACACTCTCCAGATGCGGTCCTTTGAAGCGGCCGGCCTGTCCCGGCAACAGGCCGAAGCCCTGACACGCACGGTGACCGCCGTCGTCACCGCAGCCAAGGAAGACACGGCGGGCGCGTACGTGACCAAGGGCGCGCTGCAGACGAGCCTGCTGGAGCGGGACGCGCGCCTGGCCTCCTTCCGGGCCGAGGTCGGCAAGGCGGCCGAACTGCAGGCCGCCGCCCTGAACCGGGACACGGAGCGGCTGGGCGCCGCCCTGGACCGCGTCCGGTCGGAGCTGAGGGCGGAGGTGGAGAAGGCGACGGCCGCGCAGCGCCTGGACCTGAACCTCGAGCGCGCGCGCCTGCGCGACGACGTCCAAGCCGTGCGGGACAAGGCGTCCGAGCTGGAGGTCAAGCTGGACAAGGAGACGAGCGCGCTGCGCGCGCTCGTCGAGGGCACGAAGAACGAGATGATCAAGTACAGCCTGGGTGTCCTGCTGACGTTCTCCACCATCGGGCTGGGCGTGGCGCGCATCCTGGGCATGGGCAAGTGAGGGGGGAGGGGGGTGACTGGGAAAAACGAGACCGCGCGTGCTATCTTTTGGAAACAGGCGGAACAAAAATGGCAACACAGACTCTCGACACAAAAGGGGTTTTGCGCGCGCTCCACAGGCAAGGGGGGAGGGGAAAACACTGCGGCTTGCTTGGTTTCATTCGTCCGCCGCACCGGGCGCGGCCGGCAGCGGGCCGTAGCCCAGGCCCTCGAAATCCGGCGCCAAGAAAGCCAGGGCAGCGGCCGGGTCGGGCGCGCGCGCGGCGGCGGCCGCGACGCGCGCCGCAGCCTGCGCCGACGGCTGGACGCGGGCGGCCCGCACCGCCTGGGACCAGGCGCGGGCCAGCACCGGCCAGGGCGCGCCCAAGCGCGCCAGGGCCGCCAGGGCGGCCGAGTAGACGTCCGGATCGGCCGCGACGCCCGGGCGGGGTGGGGAGGAAGGCCGGCGCGCGCCGGCGGGCCGACCGGCCGCCGCCGCCGAGGCCAGGCCGTCCACGACGTGCGCGATCTGCTTGCCCGCCCGGCCGGCCTCCAAGGCCTTGACCAGCGCCAGCACCATGCCGCGCGTCGCTTCCTGGCCGGCCAGCTGGGCGTCCAAAAACAGCTCCACAGCGTCGGGCCAGCGCCGGGCGGACCCGCACCGGGCGATGGTCCGGCTGTAGACGTCCGGGTCGGCCGTGAAGCCGGCCGCGTGCGCGCGGCCTAGCAGGCCGAGCATGGCGTCCAGGGACACGGCGCCGCGGGCGCCGCCGCCGCCGCCGCCGCGGCCGCCGTCGCCCCCGCTACGCCCGCCCCCGCTGGCCCGGTCCGCGGCGCCCAGCAGGCCGGCCCACATGCCGGCGTCCCCGCCCACGCCCGCGCCCTCCGCCGCCGCCATCCAGGCGGCGGACCGGTCGACCCGGCCGCCCCGCTCGCACGCGGCGCACATGACCGCGTACGACACCCGGTTGGGCGTGCAGTCCTCGCGGCCCTCGGCCGCGAACCGGGCGAACAAGGCTTCCGCCTCACGCCACCGGCCCGCCGACGACAGCGCGCCCAGCGCGGCGGTGTACGTAAACGTGTTGGGCGGGACGCCGCGCGCGTCCTGCATGGCCTCGAAGATCTCCAGCCCCTTTTCCCAGGCCTTGGCCCGGGCCGCGAGGTGGAGCATGGCCGTGAACGATTTGGGGGAGAGCGGGGCCGGGCTGGCCGCGATGGCGGCCGCCACCTCGCCCGTCCCGGGGCGGGCGGCCGTCACGGCCGCCTTGAGCGCGTCCAGCGGGTCGTCGCCGGTGGAGGACCGGGTGGACCGGGAGGCGCGGGCGTTGCGGCCGCCCTCACGCTCGCCGGAGCCGGCGGAGGCGCGGCGGGTGGGGCGGTGCGACGACATCTGGGTGAGTCAGGCGCGACCCGTCGCGCGTGTGATGCGCGGGCGAGCCGATGCGTGGGCTCTCACTTTCTGTTTTCACCAACACAAAAGACAAGGACACCAATGGACGCGGCCCGCGCGACCCAGGCACGCTGGGCCGGCCCACCCAGCCCCAGCGGACAGGCCAGGCCACGAACGGCGCGGCCGCCGGGGTGCGAGCGGGCAGCAGCACGCGTTGTCGCAGGCGCGGCGGCGCGACCCGACCCGACCACACCCCCACCAGCCTCGGCAACGACGACGGCGAGGACCGGGCCGCCGCCACGCACCCGCCGCGCTGCCCGGCAGGCGACCGGACTGACAGCCGCGGCGGTGCCTCCATCCAGCTCGACCGACGCGGCGGCAGCAGCAGCAGCGCCGCCGCCGCCGCTGCCGACCATTCCCTTCCGCCTCAACACGACGCCCACGCCGCGCCCGACCCGCGACTTCTTCTACCAAGAAGCCGCGGACGGGCTGGACGCCGCCCTGGCCGACGGCCGGTCCAAGCGGCTGGCCGTGCGGCTGACCATCCCGGAAACGGACAAGGCGGTCGACGCCTACCGCCTGGCCACGGTCCTGGAGTTGGTGCGCGCGTCCGTCATGCGCCTGACGGCCCGGGGCGTGCGCTGCCGCGTCTGCGTCCAAGGCCCGCTGGGCGAAGGCTTTTTCCAGGGCCTGCCACTGGCCCTGTCCGGCTGCGCCCGCATGATGCGGGCCATGGACTGGGCCAAGGACGGCGACGACGGCAGTGCCAACCCGGCGGCGGCCCTGGTGTCGTTCGGCGACGTCTCCTTGTCCGCCGTCACCGACGGCGGCCCCGCCGACGTCTTCTTCGTCATCGGCCCCCAAAACATGTCCGGCGCGTGCGTGACAGCCCCGCTGGCCGCCATGGTTGACGCCGCGGAAGCGGGCGGGGCGGCCGTCGTCCTCGTCAACCCCTCCCTGGCCGACGTCCCCTCGTCCGGCGGCCTCATGAGCGTGCGCGGCCGCGGCGACCGCCTCGCCTTTGAGGCCTCATTCGTCGACGCCTACTACTTCCGCCTGCTGTTCCAGAACCCGTCCATCCCGTACCCCATCCTGGGCGCGCTGCGCCACACGTACGGCGGGGACTGGCAGGTGTGGGCGCGCGAGGATGACGCGGGCGCTGAGGGACGGGAGCGGTATGTGCTGGCCGGGACGACGCCCGAGCGGCCGACGCCCGGCGAGATGACGGCCATGCTGCGCGCCAGGAGGGAAGCCGTGGAGCGGGCGGAGTGGGAGGCGGCCCGGGCGGCGGCGGCGGCGGGGAGTGGTGGGGGTGGGAGTGGCGAGTGGTGGAAGTTTTGGTAGGGGGAGCGGAGCGTGTGGGAGAGTGTGGGCGGTGGAGGTCAGCGGGTAAAAAAGAGCGCAAGACGCACGCCGCATGGACGCACACTCCCGTTCTTTCCTCCTCCGTACGCGGCGGCACCCCACCCCCTCCCTCCCACCTCACACACGCATGTTGAGCAAGGCCACGGCCTCCCGCTCCAGCGGAGCCGCATGGACGGCCACACGCACGCGCACGAGCGCCTCCACGCCCACGGCTAGCACGGCGGCGCGCTCGCACCCGCTCTCCCGCTCGTCCGCCGCCCACGCCCGCTTGCCACGGCCCCCGCTCCCACGCCGGAGGTCCGGCGCTGCACGTGTGGGTCGGCGTGCTGTCATGACGCAGGCCATCGTGCGCTTTGAGGTACGTGCGGCGCGCGCGTGAGAGAAAACAAAGCAAAAGGGGAGGAGGGCGGTGGTGGGCGGACACCTCACGCACCTCCAACCTCCCCGCTCTCACCATCCCACCCACCCTCCCTCCCGCCGCCGACGCCAGGCCGCCGGCTGCCCCGTCTTCGCCCCCGCCGCCTCCGGCCCCGTCCGCGGCGTCGTCCACCTGCTGGGCGGCGCCTTCACCGGCGCCGCCCCCGCCCAGACCTACGGCTACCTGGCCGCCTCCCTGGCGCGGGGGGGTACACAGTCATCGCCAGTCCGTATGCGGTGACCTTTGACCACGCGGCCGCGGCGGAGGCCGTGACGCGGGCGTTCAGTGACGCCCTGGCCGCCCTGCGGGCCGACCCGGCGACGGCTTGGGCCGCGCCGGCCGGCGTGCCCACGCACGGCGTCGGCCACTCCATGGGCGCTCACCTGCACGCCCTGGCGGCCGCGCTGCGCCTGCCCGGCGCGGGCGACGCGGCGTCCGGCACGCCGCACGCGTCCCTGACGCTGCTCGCGTACAACAACCGGCCCGTGGCCGAGTCCATCCCCGTGCCGCTGGATGGCGTGCGCGCGGCGGTGGAAGGCCTGGGCGGCTTTGCGTCCGCGGCCGCGGCGGCGGCGGGCATTGACCTGGGAGGAAACGGCGGCGGCGGTGGCCGGCCAGACGTCCCGGTGCCGTTGTCCGCCGCGGGCGCCGGCCCGTCCAGCCGCGCCGGCGCCGGCGCGGGCGCGCCGTCCGCCGACGCCCTCATCAAAGCCGGCCTGGCCGCCCTGGCGTCCGCCGGCGTCCCCGTCGACGCGGCCGCCCTGGACGGCCTCGCCCCCGCCCTCGACCAGTTCTCCGGCCTGGCCGGCGAGGTCGGCGCGGGCGCGGCCGAGTTCACGCCGACGCCCGGCGAGGCGCGGGCGCTCATCGCGGCCTCGTACGCCGTCCCCCGCACGCTGCTGGTGGCCTTTGCGGACGACACCATCGACGAGACGCCGGAGCTGGCCGGCGTGCTGCGGTCCATCAACGCGGCCGGCACGGTCGTCGAAAACCTGCCCGGGTCGCACGTCACGCCGTGCGGGCCGGACGTCACCGTCGGCGGGCCGGGCGCCGAGCCCGGCCTGCCCTCGCTGCTGGGCCTGCTCGCCGCGTCGGGCGCCGCCGCCATGCAGGTCGACGCCCGGCGGCTGTGCGACAGGGTGGTGGGTTGGCTGGACGCGTCGACCGCACCACGGGCGGCGCTGCCCGGCGCCGCGGCATGATGAGAGGAGGGGGGAGGCGGGAGCCGGCGGGGTGGTGGACGGTTTCTCGTGTCATCCATTGTTTTTTTTGTTGTAGAGCGTCAACACACATGTCCCCACCCCCACCCCCACCCCAAGAATAAACGCACAAGAGAATGCGAGCGTGGGTCGAGGGCCAGCCGTGTGCCCAGGCGCGCCACCCGCCCTTGCCCCCTCCCCCCACCACGCCCACCCCACCACCAGTCCATCCGCCCATCCACCCGCACGCGCGCACGAAAACACACACTCTCAGTCGCTGTCGTGGTGTTTCTTGTGCTTCTTGTGCTTCTTGTGCTCGCCGTCCTCCCGGTCGCGCTTCTTCTTCTTCTTCTTCTTCTCGCCGTCGCCGGACCCGATGGCGAGCGGCGCGCCAGACCCGCCAGCGCCCGCGGCGGCGGCCGCGGCTTTGGCCTGGTCGTTGTACGACGCCTTTTGGGCGTCGGACATGGTCTTCCACTTGGCGCCGGCCAGGGACATGTAGTCTGAGGAGTGGGGGCGGGAGAGCGAAAAAAGGTGAGAGGTGGGGAGCGGGGCGGGGGTGGTTTGATGGCCAGGGGCCGAAGCCAAAAAAAAACGCATGCCCCCTTTTTTGTTCCGCCCCGCCCACCCCATCCCCCGCCTCCCTCCACCGCCCATACCTTTGCCCGGCTCGCGCAGGGAGGCCACGCCATTCCGCTTCAGGCCCGCAATGAATTCGGCCACGAACATGGAGTAGCCGGACTTGGCGCGCGCCGACCCCGCGCCCTTGGCACGCTTGGCCTTTTTGGCGGACACAATCGGGGGCGGGAGCGCGCCCGACTCGGCCCACGACTTGAAAGCGGCGGCCAGGGAGACGTGGAACTTGGCGTTCTCGTCCAGGACGTAAGCCAGGATGGGGCCGACGTCCGTCATGTTTTGAGTTTTTTTTTGTTCGTGCGTCGAGGCAGAAAGGTTTCTGTCAGGGGTCCCGCGAAACGATCACGGACGCCGCACGGTGCGAGGCGGTGGTGCTTCTAGACAGGAGCGAGCCCGTGCCTGAATCAAGCACAAACGCCTGCGCTAGGCTCTGGCGGGAGTGGGAGGTGGAGACGGTGCGGGTGGAGGGGAGGAGCGTCTCGGCGGGCGCGAGGGATGTCACAGTGTGCGAGTCTCTCTCTCGCCGCACGCAGACCCGCGCCAGCAACCCATCCGCCGATAAGGGCCGGCCTCAGTCTTTTTTACAACCCCCGGCCCTGTCCTTTGTTCGTGTGTTTTTTTTTTTGCTCGCCTACCCCGTGTGTTGTCAACGCGCGCCAGGGTCATCCCACGTCTCTCCCCGCGGTTCTCCGTGCGTGCGCGCGGAAAGGAAGAGAAAGAGGCAGAGGGCGACGGGTGGGCACCCTCTGCTGCTCTCCCTCTCCTTTTTTCCCGCGGCGCGCCGCTCCCCGCGCATGAAAAAAAAAGGCAGACCCCTCGCGCCCTCGCTCACCGCGTTGTTTGTTGTGTTCTCTTGTGTGTGTTTTGCTTCGCTGCCGCCCAAACCAGGGTCAAAAAAAAAGGAAGGGGCCCGGAAAAAAAAAGGGGGCGGCCGCTGGCACCCCGCGCCCCGCTGCTGGGCGGGCCGGGGGGCTGGGCCGCCCCTCCCTCCACCCTCCCTCCCTCACTCACTCAGTACCCGCCCTGGATGTACTCGTGCAGGCGGCCCACCTCCTCCCGGTGCTCGTCCAGGACGGTGCTCACCACGTCCCGCATGGACAGCATGCCCAGGAACGCGCCGCCGCGCACGACGGGGACGTGCCGGATGTTGTGGTCGACCATGAGACCCATGACGTCGACGACGGACGCGTCCGGCGACGCGGTCAGGAGGCGGGACTGGGCCGTCATGATCTCGCCGACGGTCAGGGAGGTGGAGGCCTTGCCGGCGACGGCGACTTTGGTGAGGTAGTCTGTGGGGGGGGGGGGCGTGGAGGGGGGGGGGGGGGCGTGAGAGGGGGGGGGGGGAGGGTCGGGGAGTGCGAGTCAGCGCGCCCCCGGGCCGCGCGTGGAAAGGAACGGGCGTCGGGCCGATGGGACCGCGCCCGCTGCATTGCCGCGATCATCGGCCTGGCAATGAGGAGGGAACCCTGCGCTCCCATGGCGCTGCAATGCAGCGTGCGGGCGGCCTGGCGCGGCCGCCACGGCCGCCGCACAGTCGGGCCCCCAATCCCTCTCTCGGTGCCGCGGAAGAAACTTCGGCCGCAGCGACGCCTCTCCCACCCGCCCCCCCTTCAACGCACCGCGCTCCGTAATGATGCCGACCACCGCTTCGGCGGGGAGTGGGCCCTCCACGCCCATGGTGGCCGGGTCGAAGACGAGCAAGGAGCCGACGTTGGCCTTGGCCATCTGTGCGTGTTGTTTGTGTTGGGAGGAGCGAGAGAAGCGTGAGAGAGAGCATTGACGGCGGCGCTGAACAAAACCGGCCGGGCGGAGCCTGGCCGCCGCCCAAACCTCAGTCCGACACGCCTCTCCGATGCGCGTGACCCCTGATCCACCCAGATCAGGGGTGAGAGAGGCGGGTGGGCGGCCTCATCCTTCAGGCCAGCGCCTGATAATATGCCCTCGCCCGCCTGACCGGACGGGCCCCCTGGCCGCACAGACTCTCCCTTCGCCCTTTTTCTAACCTTGCGCACGGCGTCGATGACCATGTCGTCCTTGGAGCACCACAGCCAGGCGCCCCGGTCGTTGCCCTGGGTGAGTGGTGGGGTGGGGCGGTCAGTGTCGGAGCGGGCGGCGGCGGCGCGCGGAGGCCGAGAGACAAGCAACCTGCCAGCATTCGGGCGCCGCCCTCGCTCCCTCCCTCTCTGTCTTTCCGTCACGCCCCCCACGCGCGACCCGCGCACCTTGAAGTCCAGCAGTTCCTGGACCTTGGTCTGGCCCCAGCCCGTGTGGTTCTTCGCGGCGGGCGAGGGGGGCGGGTCGGCGGAGGGGGAGGACGAGAAGGGGCGGGGGGGCGGGGCGCGCGCTTCACGGCTGGAACGCAGGAGCGTGGTCGTGGCCGCAGCGGCCGGCGCCCAGAAGGCGCGGGAGGTGGAGGCCAAGGCCGCGGGCTCGCCGGCGGCCAGGCGCTTGGCCAGGGCGGCCAGGATGGGGGCGGACCGGCGCATGCGACTTGTTCGGCTGGGGGGGGAGGGGGCGGGGTCGAGGTTTGAGAGAGTGAGGGCAACGGGCGAGCGCCGGCCTGCCCAGAGGCTTGTTTTTTTTGTTCGCGCCGAAAGGGCGGGCCCGCTGCCCTGCCTCCGCGCTTCATCACACCCGCACAGGCACGCCCAGTGTCTCACCTGCCCTGTGCGCAGGCCAGCGAGTCCCGCATTCCTCAGGATCTGAAACGCCCGGCCCGTTGGGGCGAGAAGAGAGTGGCAGAGCATAAGACAACAAAAAAAAACGAATGGCCTCCTCCGCCGGTGAAACGGGCTGGGACCGCCTGGCTGCCGTGTGGACTGCCGCCACCGCCCGCGTGGAGCCGGGTGACCCGGTGAGTTGGAAGGAGGGCGTTGCTGCCCGCGCACGGCTTTCTCTCGGCTCTCCTCTCATCATCACCCCACCACCACCCCCTCCCCCACAACGCACAACGTCTGCGGTGCAGGTCCCGCCCGCCCCGCCCGAAGTCGCGGAGTGGGGCGCCAACACCATGCTGGTCGCATCCGCGGGCGCTGTCTGGGCTGGGTTGCGCGGCTGGAGGGTGGCCCAAGCCGCAGGTGAGCGGAAAGGGGGTCCCCCCTCGTTGTTTCCCCATCCATCCATCAGTCCATCCATCCATCCGTCCATCCGTCCCACCCAGGCGCGGCACACTCTCTCACACATGTCCGCGCTTTCCACCGCCTAGGTCCCATCACGGCACCGCCCGGCCTGGGCCCACAAGACGCGGCCAAAGCCGTCGCCTCCGAACAGATGCGGCGCCTGGGGCGGGCCGGGTCCGCCGCGACGGGCGGCGCCCTGCGCGCCGGCGGCTTGGCCGGCTTTTTTTGGGCGTTGCAGCTCGGCGCGGGCATTTACCGGGGGGTCCGCTCGCCCATCGCGGACACGGCCGGAGCAGCGGCTGCCACTGGTGCTCTGTTTGGCGCCATGCGTGAGTTTTTTTTTTTTCGTGCGGAAGGCGAGCGAGGGATGGGGTGGACAAACCTCACGTGAGTGTTTCCCCATGCACTCACGCCCACCCCCCTCCCCCACACAAACCACCAGTCCCGGGCCTGTCCCCGCTCCTGCGCGCCCGGTCGGCCCTGTTGGGCGCAGGACTGGGCGCGGCCGTCGGCGTCCCTGCCGCCCTGGCCCAACAAGCCGTGGCTGGCCTGCTGCCGGAGGGAGACCCTGCGAGGGAGCGCGCGCGCGCGGGCGCGCCCGCGGGGATGGCGGCCGTCGTCGCGGCGGTGGAGCCGGCAGATGCAACGACTTCAGAGCCCCGACCTGGATCCCGCAGAAACGCGGCAGCTGAGGTGGCGGCTCATTTAGAGGCTGGGCTGGCGGCGGGGCGGAAAAAGTGAGAGGGAAGAGGTGTTGTAGTTGGTTGCAGTCAAAAAATTCACAACAGACACGCCCCCGCCTCTCTCCCCCTCCTCTCTCTCTCGCGCGCACGCACGCGCGCCCGACCACGCTGGAAGAATGCCCAGTGTGGGTCGCGGGCTTTTGGTTCGCAAACAGTTCACCCCCGCCACAAAAATCGGTTTTCATTTTTTTCTTTCTCTCGCGCCGCTCTCTAGTGCTTGGCCGTCACAGCCCACAGCGGCGGGCGGGCGTCCGTGAGCTCGCCACCCGCCAAAGCCGCGTACTCAGCACGCGCAGCTTCCGCGTCGGTGTCGTCATCCTCGTCCTCATCCTCGTCCTCGTCGTCGTCGTCGAACGCGCCCAGCAGCGCCGCGACGGCCGCGACCGCACAGGCAAACGCGCCCGCCGACGCCAGCTGGGACAGGGCCTCGCTCCGCTCGCACACCCACCCAGCCAGCCCACCGGGGCACACCCACTCCTCCACGACGGCGGACATGGAGACGCCGGCCGCGGCGGCGTCGAACGCCGCGCCGTCGGCGGCCATGGCCAAGGCGTCCGCGAGGATGGAGGACGAGACGGACGGGTCGGCCGACTTGACGTCCAGGTCGACGGTGGACGGCTCACGCCCGTCAGCGGTGCCCAGGTGGATGTTGACGTCGTACTCGACCTCCGTCCCGGGCGACGCGCCGGCGGCGAGCAGGGCGGCGTCCATGCGCGACGCCACGCCGTCCAACAGGCCGGCCACGTCCGCGGCGACGGCCGCGCGGTCGGCCGACGGGCGCTCGCCGGCTTCGGTCACCTCGCCCAGCGACGCGACCCAGTCGGCGATTTCAGCCAGGACGGCGCCGGGCGCTTCGGGCGCCGCGCCGTACGCGATGTCCAGGGACGCGGCCAGCGACCCGTCGGGCGACAGGGACAGGGTCTCAGACTCGGAGCCGCCGCCGCCTTCGGACGGGCGCGGCGCCGCCCCGCGCATGATGTCGCGCCAGGCGGCAGCCGAGCCCGCCAGGCGGGCGCCCAGGTCGCGGGTGGCGGACGCCAGGGCCTCCCAGGGGCCGCTGTCCGACCGGTCGGCCAGGGCAGACGCGCGCGCCGGCGCTGTGCGGCAGGCGGCCGCGAGCGCCGCGGCCGCGTCGGGCACGCCGCACGCCGCTTTCAGGCCTGGCAGGGCGCGTTGCACAGCCAGCTTGGCCGTGTCGTCGCAGCCGCAGCCCAGCGCTTTCATGGCGGCGAGCGGGGCGCAGCAGCGGGCCGGGCCGGCCCAGGGCCCCAGGTCGGGTGTGCACTGCGCCGCGAGCAGGGCGGCCGCGCGGTCGCAGGCGGTGGTGGAGGCGGCCGCGCCGCCCGCTGCGGCCGCAAGGAGGAGGGCGGTCGAGGTGAGGGGGGAGGGCGCCATGGTCTTGGAGGAGTTGCTGTGGCGCGCGTGACGGGAGGAGTGCGGGGGCGGAGGGCGTGAGAGGGGGAGGATGGGCGCGCGGTGGGGGGGGCGCGCGCCGGGGCGGCCGAGAGAGACGCCTCGCGGGCCGTCAGGCGCGCGGCATGCGTCGCCGCCCCAGACCCCTGGAGGCCGGCGCGACACCGCCCCACGACGTGCGATGACACGTTCAAACACAGCCGGTGCCGCCCGGCCTGACGGGTGTGGGAATCAGGTGCGTGGGCGGCGGGCGCGGCGGCGGACAGACCGACAGGTCGCGGCTAGGTGCGCGCATGCCTGTCGCCGAGCGCACACACAAGGCGCGTGGTTTGGGCGTGTTCCTCGCCACGCCAGCCTCTCGCCGCCCAAGAGAGACCGTTTGGAGGCGTCCGGCGGTGGTGCGGAGGAAAGCGGTGGGATATCACACAAGCACACGCGCACCTCTGACTACTGTTTTTTGATGCGAGAGAGGGGAGCAGCGAATGAGGGCGGACCCACAAAAGCACACACACGCAACACAAACAAAACACACTCCTGTCTCCTCTCTCCCCCGCCCCCGCCCCGGAGAAGCAAGGGACAGCCGCACACACGCACAAACGCTTCCCTCCCTGGGCACCACATCAGTCTTCCGCGGCCTGCACACCGACCGCGCCGGCCGCATCGCACGCCCGCCCAAAAGACGACAGCAGGCGGGGCGGCGGGCGCGCGTGCCACGACGCGCCGCGCACCCCGCCGCCCGGTCCGTCGGCCGACGCCTTGACCGCCGCCGTCGCGCCGTCTTCCGCGGCGATGAACCCACCCACTTTGGGGGTGCGGTCCGACAGGACGCCCAGCGTGGGGACGACGACGACACCAGGGACGGGCGCGGGCAGCGGCGAGCCGGGGACGGCGACCGGTTGGCGGACGACCGGCGCGCCGCCCGCCGCGCCGCCGCCGCCGCCGCCGCCCAGGCGCGCCAGCCGGTCCATCAGTCCCGGCCGGCGAGCGGCTGCGATGATGGGCTTGCCATCATCGTCGTCTTCTTCATCGTTGGCAGCAGCCGGTGGCGGGCGTGGAGGAGGCGCGGGCGCGGCGCCGCCGACACGCGGTGCAACGGGCGGCGCAGCGGCCGGGCGGGGCGGCGTCGCACACTGCGCTGCGTCCTCCGGCGCGCCCGCCGCCGCCTTTGGACTGGCGTCCCGTTTCTTGGCCGGGGGGCGGGGAGGGGACGGCAGGCGCGACGCGGGCGCCGCCGGCGCCTCGCCCGCCGCCGGCCGCTTGCCGCCGCCGCTGGGGCCGCGCGCCGGGCTCGGCCGGCGCGGCGAGGCGACCAGCCGCGGCGGCGACGACGGCGCCGACGACCCGGGCTCGTCGTCGCCATACCCCTCCGGCCCGCCGCCGGCGCCCTCCTTGCCTTCCTCCGGCGTGCCGCCGCTGTAGCCGACGAGCAAGAAGTCGTCCACGCTCCCGCACGGGTTGGCGCCCGGGCCGTCGCCCCACACGCCCTCCACAAACGCTTTCAGCCGGCCCTTGGCCGCCGGGTCTTGCAGCGCGGCGTACAGCTTGGCCGTGCAGGCCCGCCCAATGACCGACACCATGGTCGACACGGTGGGCCGGGGCAGGACGCCCGCCCGCGCCGGCGGCGGGACGGCGGCGCCCGCGCCCGCGACCGCGGTCACCCACCCCATCACCGTCGGGTTGGCGCCCCGCCCGCCGGACCAGGCGGTGTAGACGTCGGCCAGGTGGATCAGGCGGTGCGCCGGGTCGGTGGGCGACAGGTCGGGCCAGGGCGAGCCGTCGGCGGGCCCCGGCGTCGGCCCGATGTCCGACCCGGGCGCGCGCGCGTACACGCGGCGCTGGTAGGCCGCCAGGGGGACGTCGGCCGGGATGACCTGGCCCTTGGCCAGGGACGGGAGGGGGCGGGGGCGGGAGGCGGGCGGCGGCAGGGCGGACACCAGGTAGGTCGCGCCGCGCGGCAGGGGTGGGAGCGGCGGCGGGGCCGGGCCCGGCGCGGGCGCGGGCGGGCGCGGCGCCGCGCGAGCGGCGGGCGGCCCAGGCACCGCCGCTACCGCCGCCGCCGCCGCGGGCCCGCGCTCCGGCGCTGTGGTGAACGCGGGCGGGCCACCAGGCGTCGGCGAGCGCGCAGCAGCCAGGCGCGGCGGCGGCGGACCGCTGCCGACTGTGATGGTCGCCTGCGAGTCGGCCGGGCTGCCGGGGGGCGACGGACGCGGCGGCGAGGCGGCTTCGCTGCCGCCTCCGACCGCCGCCGCCGCCTTTTCCTCGTCCGCCGCCGCCGCCTTTTCCTTGTCCGCCGCCGCCCGGCGCCGGGGCGTGGGCTTGGACGAACCGGCGGCCGGCGCGGCCGCACCGCGTTTGGCCGGGCGGGGTGGGGACGCGCCGCTGGCCGTGGCGGCGGCGTCCGCGGCCGCGGCCGCGCGCTTGCGGCCACCGCCGCTGTTCCGCGGCGGGCTGGCCAGGCCGGACGACGGCCGGCGCGGCGGCGTGGCCGCAGGGGCGGCGGTGGGACTGCCACCACCGGCGACAGCAGCAGCAGCAGCAGCAGGAGAAGGAGCAGGCGGTCCGTCCACGCCGCCCGCCTCCGCGGAGGCGCCCTCCCGCAGGCGTTCGTTGGCCAGGGCTGCGGCCGCGCGCAGCGGGCGGCCGGCCCGGGGTGGAGGCGGCGGCGGGTCGGCGGCGTCCGCAGCGCCGGCCGCCCCGCCAGCCGCCGCCTTCCCAGGCCGGGGTAGCGGCGCCGGGTCGGCCGTGCCGGGGCGGGCGCGCGGCGGGTGGGCGGCCGCGGGCGTGGGGCGGGCGGTGTCGGTGGACACGCCGCCGCCGCCGCCGCCGCGGGGCGACGGCGTCGGGCCGGCGCCCGCCCGCCCGCCGCCGCGCGGCCGGGCCGCAGCAGCAGCAGCAGCAGCAGCAGCCGGCTGAGGCGCCGCCGCCGGCAGCGCGCCGCCGCCCAGGCCCACCAGGGCCGCCCGTTCCGCGCCCAGCCCACCCAAGTCCATCATGAGGTCGGCCGAGACGGCCGACCCGTCGAAGGCGGCGGGGCCGACCCCGGGCGGCGCGCCCGCCGCCGCGGCCAGCGCGCCCCACGCGGCCAGCGCGGGCTCCCACTCCGGGGACACGTGCACGACGCCCGCGCCGGGCGGCAGGGGCAGGGACAGGGCCGCACGGGCGGCGCGGGCCGCCGCCGCCGCCGCGTCTCCCTCGTCTTCGCCCTCGGACGACGAGCCGCCGGCGGCGGCCGCGGCCGCGGGCAGGGGCACGGGCCCGGCCCCGCCCGCGGCGCAGCGCGCGCACAGCCCGCACCCGGCGTGGCAGAACACGCGCAGCAAGGCCGCGCCCTGGCCGCACGCTTCGCACACGGACACGGCTTCCCGTGGCGCGACGGGGATGGACGGCGCGTGCCCGGCCTGTTTGGGCGGCGTGCCCGACGACGGCGGGGGCGGCGCCTCGCACGCCGCGAGCGACGCGCGCGCGGACGCCAGCGCCCGCAGCTGGGCCGCGCCCTCCACCAGGACGGCCGCCCGCTCCGACCGGGCCAGGCGGGCTGCCAGCGCACGGTCGGCCGGTGGCTCGCCGCCTTCCGCCGCGGACGCGGCCGCCCGGCGCAGGAGGGCGCCGCCCACGGCCCCGCGCCCCAGCTCGGCCACGGCCGCGCGCGCGAGCGCGTCGACCCACAGGCGCTCCACGTGCACGATGGGCGGCGCCCGCCGCTGCCCGTACACGCCGGAGGCCAGGCCGCCCCACGGCAGCCACTCCGGCGTCGCGAAGTTGACGGCTTCGCCCACGTGGAAGCCCGCCGAAAAGCCGGAGTGGTAGGCGCGCGGCCACGTGATGATGAAGCTGCCCGCCTCCTGCACCGCGCGGCAGACGGGCACGCCCGCCTCCAGCAGCAGGCGGGGCGAGAAAATGGTGGTCTTGGCGGCCAGGGCCGTGGCGGCGGCGGCCCGCGCGCCCTCGGCGTCCCCGCCCTCCACGCCCAGCGTGTCGTGGCCGTACACCCTCTCCGCGGCGACCGCCTCCAGCGCGTCGGCCGCGGCCGCGGGCACGCCGTACCACACTTTTGGGAAGCCGCCGTGGCCGTAGTTGATGGACAGCAGGTTGTTGTCTTCCACGTGCCACGCAAACGAGGAGTGCAGCATGCCGATGTACAGCATGGGCGTCGTCACGCCCGGGATGTCGGGCGCGTGCGCGAGGAGGGAGCCGGGGTTGGCCGCAAAGCGCCGCAGGTTCCAGCGGGATGCGGACAGCGGGCAGGGCGACGGGGTGGGGGGCGCGCCCCCGGCACCGGTCGTTTGCCGGTCCAGGAACAGGGAGCCGTGGACGTTGTCGCCGTAAAAGATGGTGCGGGCGGCCGAGCCCCGGCCGCCGCTGCGGGAGGCGGGCTCGGCGCCGTCCTCGCCGCCGCCGCCGGCGCCGCCCTCCCCGCCCGCGCCGCCGTCATGCCGCGCGCGCGCCAGGGCCGCCCGGTCCGCCTCGCCCGCCGCCGACCGCGCCCGCCACAGGTCGGCCTCCACCGTGCGCACGGGCGGCAGGGCCTGGCAGTCGCCGTACACGGACTTGGCGTACTTGGCGGCTTCGGCGGAATAGGACGACAGCGTGTGCTGCTTGTCCGACAGCCACCAGATCCCCGTCTTGAGCGGGGGGCGCCAGGTCTGGAGGGCGACGGGCTGGATGCGGGTCTGGAAGGTGGACGCCGGGTTGAGGGGCGTGCACCCCGTGACCTCGCCGCGCATGAGCTGTGCGTGTGTGTGTGTGTGTGTGTGTGTGTGTTTGTGTGAGCGTGAGCTGGGCTGGGCTTCCCCGGAGCAGCGCACGCACACAGCAGAGGGAGGGAGGCGGCGCACACAGCCCTCCCTCCCGCCCCTCTCCTCACCTTTTCAAACTGAGCGCTGGCGGCCGGGTACGGGACGACGACCTTGGCGATGCCTGGGTTGTGGTGTGTTGGGAGTGCGTCGTGTGGGTTGGCTGCTGGGAGGAGAGGGCGAGCGAGCGAGGGACGGGCAGGTCGGGCCGGCCTGCCACTCGGGCCGCGACCGGTGAAAAAAACACGCAAGCGCACCAAACCGGGAGGCTTCGGGCGAGATGGACCGCACGTACGCCACCGGATCCGCCGCCTCCTCCTCCGTCGGGTAGAAAGTGGGCGCGGCCGGGATGGCGCCCAGCCAGGCCGCGTCGGCGACGGCCGCGTACGCGGCCGCGTTTTTCTATTGATGTGGTGGAGGGAGGCGAGACGGGTGAGGGTGAGGACGCCCGGGACGATGGCCACGCTCCTCTGGGACGCACGCTGCGCATCCGGACTACAGTCTGGGATAGGAGGCGGCCGCGGCGGGGCACGCCCCCGCCCCGGGGACGGCAGGTTTTTGCGCGCGCGGCAGAGAGGGGAGAGCGCGTCGCCCGTCCCTCCCCTTTCTCCCGCCCAAAGCCAGGGAGGGAACGCGAGAGGCCAAGGCGACCTCGGCGCATCTTGCAGCTCGGCAGGCGAGTAACTCAGCCCCATCCCCTCCCTTCCCCGGCTCGCGGGCTGGGAAGAGGGCCGCGCGTGGGCCGGCGGCGGTCGTGCAGGGGGCGCGCGGACAGGCCAATGGACAACCCAGCAGCCAAGCCACCACAACGCACCGCTTCTTGGATGGCGGCCGCCTTGGCCACGCGCGCCTGGTGGCCGGTCATGGCCGGGGGCGCGGCCCCGGCCGGCGCGGCGGCGCGGCGGGCGCCCCGCGAGCCGTTGTCGGCCATGCGAGTTTTTTTGCTGCTCGCGCGCTCTCCCTGAGGAAGCGGGAGTGAGGAAGAAGAGAGGGCGCGGGCTGGAGCCAGTCTCCCCAATTCCGCCGGCTCCCCGTGTGTGTGCGCGGCGGCTTCTCCGGCAATCCACATGCGGCCGCCCGGGTGCGCCGGCGCGAAGCCCAGCACCTCGGGCAGGGCTGCTGCCGTGCGGGCGGACGGCGCAGGCGGGCGGCGCACGGCGGCACGCGCGGCTGCTGCCGTGCGGCCGCCAGTGCGGCCGGCGCCGACCTCGCCCGCCACCAGCCCGGCTGCCGGGCGGCGCCCGTCCACCCTGCCGTCCAGCCCGCCCATCCCGCCGCTAGACCTCCCTTCCACCTCCCTGCCACGCCACGTGGCCATCATCCTGGACGGCAACCGTCGCTGGGCGCGGGCGAGGGGCCTGCCGGAGCGGGCCGGGCACGCGGCGGGCGTGGAGGCGCTGCGGACGGTGGTCGCGTCGTGCGTCGCGTGGGGCATCCCAGCCCTGACCGTCTTCGGCTTCTCCACGGAGAACTACAAACGTGGCGGCCTGGGCGCGGCGTCCGTGCTGGGCGTCGCACGGGCCGCCGCCCTGGCGCACGCGCCCGCGCTCGCCGACGCGCGCGTCCGCCTGCGCTTCATCCCTCCGGGGCTGGCCCGCCCACGCAGCTTGGTGGCCGCCTTACGCGCGGGTGAAGCTCTCACGGACGCGGCACTGGACGGGCGGCCGCCGTCCTTGCACCTGACCGTCGCGCTGTCTTATGGTGGACGGGCCGACCTGGGCGCCGCGGCGGCGGCCATCGCGGCCGACGCCGCTGCGGGCAAACTGGACCCGGCGAGCGTCACCGCCGACACGCTGGCAGCCCGCTTGTCCACGGCGGCCGTCCTCCCGCCCGACCTGGCCAACCCGGACCTCATCATTCGGTCTGCGGGCGAGAGGCGCCTGTCGAATTTTTTACTGTTTGAAGCCGCGTACGCCGAGTTAGCCTTTTCGGACGTGCTGTGGCCGGATTTCGGAGTGGCGGAGCTGGAGGGCGCGCTGAGGGAGTACGCCGGGCGGAGCCGGCGGTTTGGCGGGGATTAGATGTGAAGAGACGAACGAATGATTTTCCAGCAGGTGCCTGTCGCCAACAACTACTCTCGCATTGGACACGCCCCCCGTTGAAACCCGCGCCGCCCCATGCCTCACTCCTGGCCTGCCGCCGCTCTGACCCTGGCCGCGCTGGTGGCGGCGCTGGCGCCACACGGCGCGGGCGCGACCGGCAACCTGACGCTCCCCGCGCTCCCGTACGCCGAAAATGCGCTGGAGCCCGGCATTTCGGCAAAGACCGTCGGCTTCCACTACGGGACGCACTTTAAGGTGAGGGGGTAGGGGGTGGGGAAGGGGAGCCAAGCGTCTGGAGCACCGATCCGAAGCGGGTTGGAAGGACGGGAGGCGGCCGATTGCCCGGGCGCGGCGGCGATTCCGTCCCCGGGGGGGCGCGAACCTCTCACGCCCCATGCGTGCTGCGCGCGACCTGGCCGCGCGCGGGGCCGGCCCCACCCCCCACACACACACATGCTGCTCACCTCGCTCTCGCCCCCGCCCCGTCCCGCCCACACACACGCACCCCGCGCAGGCTTACGCCACCAAGTTCAACGAGGCCGCCGCCGCGGCGCCCGCCCTTCTGTCCTACTCCCTGCCCGGCCTGCTCGCCAACGCGACGGTCGACCCGGCCCTGCCGGCGGCCGCCCGGACCGCCGCCCGCAACCAGGCCGGCGGGTTTGCAAACCACGCCTCTTACTTCCGCACGCTCGGCCCTGGCGCGGGCAGCAGCACCGCGCCGTCCGGTCAGTTTAAAGACGCCGTCGACGCGGCCTTCGGGTCGACCGACGGCATGAAGGCCGCGCTGTCCAAAGCCGCGGCCGGCGTCTTCGGCTCCGGCTGGGCGTGGCTGGCCTACGCGCCGTCGTCGGACGGCGGCGGCAAGCTGTTCATCGAAACGACCGCCAACCAGGACAGCCCGCTCATGGCCGGCCTGGGGTACAGCGGCGCCACCCCCGTCTATGGCATCGACGTGTGGGAGCATGCCTACTATGCAGACCGCGGCCCAAACCGGACTGCATACATCGACGCCGTCCTGGGTTCCCTGACCAACTGGAGCGCGGTCGGCGAGAATTTCGACGCTGCAAAGGCCGGGGACGTGGAGGGTGCGCTGCTGGGGAAAAAGCTGTGAGTTGGGGACGGAGCGGACTTGCAAAAACACAACACGGACGAAGCGGGTTGGGCACAGACTAGAGACTCTTTCGAGCCGGCGCCGGCGCCAAAACCGCCCTCGCCGCCGCCGCATCCACAGGTCCAGGCGTCTTCGCCGCCGTCTTTCCCACCCAGGCTTGTCCCCGGACCGTGCGCCCCCCGGTTTGCGCCCAACCAAGCCATCCGGCGTGCCCCCGGCTCTGGGACGCACCGCAATTGTCGGCGGCCAGCTTGGCGGGCGTGCACCTGCACCTTTCGCATTGGCCGCCGACCCCGCCCGCCATGGCGCAGGTCTCATCGAGGTCTGCCACTCTGTGGGTGGCCCTGGTCATCGCACTTCTAGGCGCCGCGGCAGGTGCGTCGAAAAATGGGCGTGGAAGGGCGCCGCGTCGTATACACCTCTCCATCAATTTCGCGCGCTCACGTGTTGCCCTCCCCCCATCCAGCCTCCACCACCGCACCACCCCCGCCTTCCTGGACGCTCCGCGGCCTCCCCCCGCCCCCGACGCTCGCCTCCCCTCCTCACGTGGACGTGACGCCCGCGGCCACCTCTCTGGGATACAACGCCCGCAACGTCTTTGCCCTGGCCGCACCCGGCGCGCCGGCCGATGTGGACGTGACGCGCGCGGGCGCGTGGACAGCCGTGCCCGGCGGCGGCCGCCTGCTGCGCCTGGCCATCGCCACGCCCGGCGCGCCCTCGCACGTCCTCCTGTTTTCAGACGTCTCCTTGCCGCCTGGGTCGTCCCTGCACGTCTGGGGCTCCGCCGCCCGGCGTGGGCCCACCTGCGGCCACGGCTGTCAGTGCTTCAAGCCGGGGACCCCACCGCTCGTCGGGCCGGCCGCGCGGGTCACGACGCTCGAGCTGGACGGCGCCACGGCCACGATCGAAGCCTTTGTGCCTGAAGGTGGAGACGGCGCGGCCGTGCGCCTGGTCATGGCCCGGGTCATGGCAGGGCTGGGGCGGGTGGGCCTGGAGGAGGAAGACGGAGGCGGTGGTGCACTCGCGCCCCCGCCCGCCCGCAACACCTCCGCCCCGCCGTCGTCCCGCCGCCTGTCCGCCTACACCCAGGGCACCCAATTCGATTTCGGCATCTTGCAACAGCGCATGGACGCCACCGCAGCCTGCACGCCCTCCGTGCGCTGCGCCTTCCCGGACCTGGCGGACGCCGCGGCGGCGGTCGTGTCGATCTACGCCGTCAACCTCGACGTCGGCGCGGTCGCGCTGTGCACGGGGACGGTCATCACCGCGCCGCTGGGGGCCAAGTACCTGCTGACCGCCCACCACTGCCTGGCCGACGACAAGGCCGTCAACTCCTTCGAGTACTGGGTCCTGGCCTTCAACCATGAGGCGCCGTGCGGGTCGCTGCTGGCCCCGCCCGCCACGCAGCTCATGCAAGGCGTCCGCCTGCGGTTTTACGACTCCCACGCCGACATCCTGTTGCTTGGCCTGCCCTACCCCGTCCCGGACCGGTTCAAACACTACCGCCTCGGGTATGACGCCTCCCCCGCCGCCGCCGTCCCCAAAGCCGGCGCGGTCGTCATCCACCACCCGCGCGGAAACTTCAAGCGCGTCTCCTTCGTCAACCGGACCGACCGCCCGCCGCCGCCGCCGCCCAACACCACCCTAGTTGCCGCGCTGCCCGCGGGCACGCAGGCCGTCGACGCGGGCGGGTACGCGACGAGCTTCACGGCCCGCGCCTTCCCTCTGGGCGAGGTCCAGCCGACCGACCGCACGCACGCCGAGGTCGTGTACTCCACGGGCGCGACGCAGGGCGGGTCCAGCGGGGCGCCCCTGATCGACAGCGCGTCGGGGCGCGTCATCGGCGTGCTGTCCGGCGGCTTCGCCTCCTGCCGGTCGCCGGGCAACCCCGACTATTTCGGCCTGCTGTCCCGCGCGCCCGGCCTGCGCCAGTTCCTGTCCTCCAAGCCGCCGGCCAACGCCAACCTGACCGCCGAGGTCGCCGACCAGCTGGTCGCCCAGGCGGACGGCAAGGTTGTCGTGGACCGGCTGAAGGGCAGCCCGCCGCCGGCGCACGGGCCGACCATCGGCTTTTACCCGACGTACCTGGCCCTGGGCGGCAAGGTGACCAACCGCACGTTTGCCTACTTCCTGACCGACCCGCCCTGGGCGAATGAGACCATCAGCGTCGACATCGCGGTCGCGACGGACGTCGTCGGCAATGTGATTGAGGGACGCAACGGCGCCTCCCCCATCGACAACACGCCTGCGGCGGGCGTGGAACTCTCGCACTACCGCGACACCTTCCGCCTGGACGACTGGAATGCCAAGGAACGCACAGTGACAGTCGCGCTGCCGCCCTGGGCCGCGTCCACGCTCTCGCCCGGCGGCCTGGCCCGGTTCAAGCTCATCTTCTCCCTGACGGCGGACGTGGACCCGTCCTACCAAGTCATCAACACGCTCGCCGGCGTCGTCCAAGCCGACCGGGCCGACTGGTCGACCGTCCAGCCGCGCCGGTGCGAGGCGCTGCCCTGCAACGCGACCGACCCGGGCGGCCGGGCGGAGCCGGGCGCCAAAGCCGTCTTTGAGTACACGCCGACCGCCCGGTCCACCGCGTCCGTCCTGCTATGCCTGCAGCCGGGCGTCCTGGCCACCGCGTCCGTCTCTGTGTACGTGGACCGCAAATTCCGGTGGACAACGTCGCGCGACCCGTACGGCAACCCGGACTGCGTCACCATCCTGGGCGTGGACCTGGCGGCGGGCGTGCCCGCGGCCGTCGTCATTTCGGATGCGTACGACCTGTCGGCGGTCCTGCCGCTGTCCCTGGTCCGCTCCATTATCCTTACCGAGGAGTGGCGGGAGGGCGGGCCCGCGGGCGCGGCGGGGACGGCGTCGGGCGACGCGGCGGCCCGCGCGGCCGCGGCCGACAAAGTCGCGGCGGCCGCGGCGGCGGCCGCGCCCGCACCCGCACCAGCCGCGGCGGACGCCGCGTCCACGGCGCCGGCCCTGGCGGGGAGCAACGCCACCGGCGACGCCGCGGCCGCGGCGGCGGGCGCGCCCGCCCCCGCGCCCGCAGACGGCAGCGCCACCAACGCCAGCGCGCCCGCGCCCGCGCCCGCGCCCGCGCCCGCGCCGGCTGCTCCTCCACCATCCCCACCGCCCGGCACGGGCACGGGCGGCCTGCTGGTCACGGGCGCGCCCAACGACGCGGCGTCGCTGCCGCCCTGGCTGACGGCGTCGCGGTCGGCTGTCACTCGCGAACAGCTCGCCGACAGGGGCGTCGTCGCGCCGTGAGGGGTGCTGGTTTCCCATTTTTTTGTTGTGCCTCGGGTAGAGAGGGCGTAGCCGCCCTGCGTGTTCGATTCTTTGTGCGGCGGTGGTGTGGCGTGTGAAAGAAAAAAAACGCCAACAGCCCCCGCCACCAACGCCCGCCCCCACCCCACCCCCTGGCCCCCTGTCCACGCCATCCCACCGCCTCACACCACCGGCGTCGCTTCCAGATCAAACAGCGACGCGCCCACCACCACGCACCGCCGCATCTGGCCGGGCTCCGCCGGCGCGACCCCGCTCCCGGCTTCCGGCTCGCCCAAGAAAACAATGGGGTCCACGTCGGGCGCGTCCCACTGCGTGCGCCCGATCAGGGCGCCGTCCTCGTCATACCCGTCCACCAGGACGTCCAGCTCCCGGCCAACCAGCCCCTCGGCAAAGGCGCCGCCGATGGCTTGTTGGAGGGCGACCAGCTCGTCCCGGCGCGCCGCGCGCGTGTCCGGGTGGACCTGGCCGGGGAGGCGCGCGGCGGGCGTGCCGTCCTCCTCGGAGTATGCAAACGCGCCCATGCGCTCGAACTTGAAGGCGTCGCAAAAGTCGACGAGCTCGCGGTGGGCGGCCTCCGTCTCACCGGGGAAGCCGGAGATGAAGGTGGTGCGCAGGGCCAGGTCCGGGATGCCGGCCCGCAGCCGGGCCAGCAGCGCGTCGGCGTGCGCGCGCGGGGGGCGCGCCATAGCCAGGAGCGTCAGGTTGTGGACGTGCTGGAGCGGCATGTCCACGTACTTGCACACCTTGGGGTTGGACGCGATCTCGGCGATGAGCGCCTCGTCGAAGTAGGACGGGTAGCAGTAGAGCAGGCGGATCCAGCGGAGGGACGGCAGGGTCGCACTCAGCTCCCGCAGCAGGGACGCCAGGCTGGAGCCGTCGCCCAGGTCGCTGCCGTACTGGTTTGTGTCTTCGGCGATGAGGCAGAGCTCGAGCGCGCCCGCCTCGACGAGGGCCCGGGCCTCGGCGAGGAGGGCGTCCCAGGGCTTGGACCGGAAGGTGCCGCTGGTGGGGGGTGGTGTGATGGGATGGAGAGGTGTGAGGGGGGAACCGACGCGCGCGCCGTGCCGCCCAGGCTCACTCCTCCTTTCCGTTTATCGCTCAATAAAAAAGAAGGGGGGGCGCCGCATAAAACATTTCCACCGCAGCAGCACACGCGCTCGAGTCCATCCCGCTCGAGCTCCGCGCGCCGCACAGGAAGAAAAACAGCGGCGCGCGACCCGCCGTCAAAAAAAAAACAAAAAAACAAAAAAGCCAATGGGCGCGGCGCCGTCGACCCCCGGCGGTGGCCCCGCACCGCCGCTGACCCGGGCCGAGGCGGCGGCGGCCGCCACGGCCCGCACCGCCAGCGGCGGCGTCAAGGTAAGGGGTTGGTGGAGGGGTGGGGGAAGGGGAACGCAGGGAACGGAAAAAAAAACGGCCGCGCGGCGGTCGGCGTGAAGGTGTCGCTCTCGACGGCCCCACCCAGACCTTCGCCTCACGTCGCCCGTCCTTCCATCCAACACAAAAAAAAACAAAACAGGACCAGCCGACCACGGTCTCGGGCGCCAAGCTCTACCGCTTCGTGCCCGACCGGTCCTCCCCCGCCGGCGGGGCGTGGGAGCTGGTCGCGGGCGACGTCTTCCCTTCCTTTTTCGACGCGGCGGCGGATGACCGGGCGTCGGATAAGCCGCGTTGGTGCCTGGAAATCGGCGACCTGGAAGCGGAAGTCACGGACGAGTACGCGGCCGACGCGGGCGAACGCCGCTTGACGTTAGCCTTGCCGTCCGCCGAGGCGTCCGACGGCCGCGGCGCCGGCGGAGGCGTGTGGGCGCTCCGCTTCCCGCCCGGCCCCGGCTTCCGCGCGTTCCTGGACAGGTACGAGTTGTGCTTGTACGAGAACGCGTTTGGGGTCTCGCCCGCCGCCCGCGCCGCCGCCGAGGGCGGGCGCGGCGCGGGCGCGAGCAGTCCGCCCCCGCCCTCGGCCGAGGAACGCTTCGGCCCCGACTCAGTCCTGAACGTGGGCCCGGGCGGTGAGGGCGCCGCGTCGCGCGCAGCGTGGGCGGCCGCGGACGAGCCCGACGCCGCGTCCGGCGGCGAGGATGACGGCGAGGACGCCGCGCCGGGGCCCACGTCCGAGGCCCTGGCCGCCGACGCCATCCTGGGCCTGCGCCTGGGCGCGGGCGACCGGTCGTACCTGGTGCGCGGCGGCGGGCGCATCGACGCCTTGGCCAATGTGCCGGGCGGCGTCCGCGGCGCGGGCGTCGGCTTCACGCTCACCCCGCCGCCCGGGTCCGGGACGTTGGGCGGCGGCGGCCGCGTGGGCACGCCGTCGTCCATGGGACGCCCAGGCGGGCTGACCGCGGACGCCGGCAGCGGCGGTGCCGGCACGCCGACCATCACGCCGTCCCGCCTGCTGTTGATGGACCGCGAGCGGCGCCTGGCCGCGCTGGGCGGCGGCGGCGGCGGTGAAGGCGACGCGCCGCCGCCGTCCGGCCCCTCCACCGGCCGGGACCGCCTGTTTGACGCGGACTTGGAGACGGGGCGCGTCGTGTCCACGTGGGCGCTGCGCAAGGACGGCGTGGACGTGGCCATGGACGACCTGGCCAACGAGACGCGCGGCGCCCAGCTGGACGGCCGGTCCACGTTCCTGGGCCTGGCGGCCAACAGGCTGGTGCGCTGGGACTTGCGCGACGCCCGGGGCGCGGTGGCCGAGTCCGACCTGGCCGCCACCACGCCGGGCGGCACGCTGGCCTCGCCCGCCGTCGCCACGTACGCCGGCGGCAAAGACTACGCCCGCGGCGCGCGGTTCACGTGCATGGCGACGTCCGGCGACGGCTGCGTGGCCGTCGGCTCCGCCGACGGCCAGGTCCGCCTGTACTCCGAGCGCACGCTAACCCGGGCGTCCACGTCCATCCCGGGCCTGGGCGCGCCCGTCACGGCCATCGACGTCACGTACGACGGCGGCTGGGTCCTGGCGACGACGGACAAGTACCTGATGCTGATCAAGGCGTCGTACACAGACGGCCGGACGGGGCGGGCGACCGACGGCTTTCACTCGCGCATGGGGTCGGCCGCGCCTGCGCCGCGCCTGCTGCGGCTGCGCCCGGAGGACGCGGCGCGGACGGGGCACGCGCCGCTGTCCAAGGGCAAGTTCACGTGGGTGACCCAGCCGGGCACGCGCGAGCGGTGGATTGCCGCGTCGTGCGGGTCGGCGACCGTGCTCTGGTCGTTCCGCGCCGTCCGCCACGCGCCCGCCGACACGGTCGGCTGGGGCGGCCTGACCGCGTGCACGGACTACACGCTCATCCCCAAAGGGGAATCGGTGCTGGACTCGGTCTTTGTGGCGGACCGGCACGGCGGCGGCGGCGGAGAGGAGACGCCGCCGGCCCGCCGGCGCGGGTCGGGCGCGACGCCCGGCGGCGGACCGGCCGGCCGCGCCACGCCCGCGTCCGGCATGGTCATCGTCACCGACCGGCACGTCTTTTCCACGGCCCGACGCCGCCGCGGCGGTGGGGGTGGAAGCAGCAGCGAGGAGGACGAGGACGACGAGTAGAGGGGCGATGGGACGGGGGCGAAGGGGGGGAAGGAGGAAAGGAGCACAAAAAAAAACAGGGGGGAGACCGGGGGGTGGCTGCCTTTTTTGTAAGAAAACTCCCGGCACGCACGCAAAACAGAAAACTCACCGAAAGCCGGGAATGGCGCAAAACGTGCACTTGTGAGAACAGCCCTCCGCCACACGCAGGTACGCAGTGTGGCGGGGCGTCAGCCGGTGGCGGACGGCCTCGCCGCGGAAGGGCACGGTCGGCGAGCCGACCCGCACCCGGGCGGGCGGGGCGGCCGGCCCGGCCTTGGACGCCGCCGACGCGCCGCCCAGGGCCTCGCGCAACGCCGCAGGCAAGCCCGCGTAGCCCTCAAACCCCACCACCAGGTCGGCTTCGGGCAGCGAGGCAGCGAGTTCGCCCGCGTACCGCTGGGCCAGGCAGCCGGTGACGACGACTTTCCGCGCGCGGCCGTCGGAGCCCGGCCCCGCTTTCAGGGCGGCCGCCTCCAGGATGGCGTCCAAGCTCTCCGTCTTGGCGTCTTCCACAAAGGCGCACGTGTTGACGACGATGGCGTCGGCCTGGGTGTGGTCGTCGATCACGGAGAAGCCGTGGGCCGCGAAATCGCCGAGGAGGACTTCGCCTGGAGGAGGGGGAGGGGAGGGGGAGGGGAGGGGAGCAGCGGTGAGTGTGAGGGGCCACGCGCGCTGGCGGTGGGCCACCGCGCATGCGTTTGGTGTGCCTCGCGCCTCGCAAGCCAGACGCACGCACCGTCGACCGTGTTTTTGGGGCAGCCCAGGGAGACCATGGACACCCGCATGTTGGCCTGCTCCTCGCCGTCCACGGGTGGCGGTGCGACGGTCGGAGCCGCCTTTGGCGGCGGCGCGGCGGGAGCGGTGCCAAAGCCTTTGGCCGCCGCCGGCGGCGGGCCGCGGCTGGTGGAAGAGGCTGCAGGAGCGCTGCGGCTGGCCCGGCGGTGCGCGGCCCTGCCGGAGCAGCCGGCGGTCGTCGACGACGACAGGCGGGTGGTCGGCATCGTGTGAGCGTGGTGGTGTCGACGGGGCGCACGCTCTCGACAAAACGAAACTTTGGCCTCGACTCTCTTTTACTAGGGGCGCCGCCCCCCTCCCAAACAAAAAATTGCTAGCCGATGGCGTCGACGCGACGAGCCGCGGCCGCCGCCCTGGCACGGGCCCTGGCCGCGTCGAGCCACTGCCAGCCGGCATTAGCAGGTCATGCAGAGCCCTGTAGTCGTGGCCTGACCACCCTGCGCGGCGGCGTGGGCTGGCGGGCCGCCGCGGCCGCGGCCGACGCGGCGCCGGCGGCCGACGCCGGCGGCGGCGCTGGTGCGGCCGCTGCCTCGCCGACTGCCACCACCCCGCCCCGCCAGGCCTGGGCGGCCGGCGCGTTTGCACGCAGCGCGCCCATGCCCCGCCAGCCCCGGCCCGACATGGAGGCGGTGACCGTCCAAGTCCAGCCAGCCGGCGGCGGGCCCGCCGTCAGCCTAGGCGACGCCCGCCCCACGCTCGCGCCGCGCGCCGACGGCGCCGTACTCGCCGCCCGCGGCGGCACGCGCGTCCTGGCGACCGTCGTCCTCGAGCGGCCCGGCGGCAGCGCGGGCGGCGGCGCGGGCGCGTGGCCGGGCATTGCGGTCGGGTCATCGGACGCCGGCGGCGGGTCGGGGTCGGCCCGCCCCCGGCGGATGATGGCCGGCGGCGCCGGCGACGGCGGCGCCTCGGCCGGCGAGCAGGTCGTCGTCTCCTACCGGGAACGGCCGTACGCCGCCGGTTCGACGGCCGCCGCCGTGCCCACCAGTGACGGCACGGACGGCCTCCTGGGCGGCTCTGGGCCGCCGCCGCCGCCGCGCCCGCGGCCGGACCGCGCGGCGTCCGGGCCGTCCCCCGCGGAGGACGCGGCCGCCGACTTGGTGGCCCGCGCGCTGCGGGCCGCCCTGCCGGCAGGCTCCCCGCCGGGGGGGCCGCCCCAAGTCGCGGTCGCCGTCCTGTCGTCCGACGCGGACGCGGACCCGGTGCCGCTGGCCATCGCGGCCGCGTCGGCCGCCCTCGTCCAGGCGGGCGTGCGGGGGGCCGTCCCCCTGGGCGCCGCGCGCGCGACGGCCGCGCCGTCCGAAGGCCGGCGCGGGCCGACGGCCCTGACCCCGTGGCCGTCCGCCGCCGACCGGGCGGCCGCACTTGTCGACTGCCTGGTCGTCGTGGGTCCGCGCGCCTGGGTGGGCGGGCCCGGCGCGCCGCCGCCCTCCCCGGCCTCCGCGGCGGGCGGGGGCGCGGGCGGCGCACCCCCGGCCGCCAGCAGCGGGTGGGCGCCGCGCCTCGCGCTCGTTGAGGCGGCCGTGCGCAACCAGACGCCCGCCTGGCTGCACGCCGGCCTGGACGCGGCGGCCGACGCGGCGGACGCGGTCATGGACGCCCAACTGGCCCTGGTGGGGAGGGAGCTGCTGGCCGGAGACGCGGCGGACGCGGCGGGAGGAGGAGGGGGGGGCCACCCCGACGACGGCCGCACGGCCGCCGCTGTGGCCGCGTCTGCGCGCACGGCCGTCCCCCCCCTCTTGCCGGACCCGGCGGCGGCGGCGGCCCTGGCGGCGGCGGCTGCGCCAGCCCTGGCGAACGCCCTGGACGCCGCCCTCCTCCCCCCGCCCGGCGCCCCGTCCCGCCCGGACGCGCTCGAGGCCGCCCTGGCGTCCGCGCGCGCGGCGGCCATCGAAGACTTGAGGGCCCGCGGCGCGCTGCGCTCCGACGCCGCCCGCGTGCCCGGCTCGGGTTGCGTCAGTTACTCCGACATCGACGCGGGCTGGCCCGCCCTGGTGGCGGCGGCACTGGCGGACCGGACGGCCCTGGGGCGCGACCCGAGCCGGGCGGGGGGCGGCGAGGCTGGCGGCCGCCCGCGGACCGACCCCAACGCCTCCCGCCCGCTGGCCCTGCGGGCGGGCGCGCTGGGCGGGGAGGGCGGCAGCGGGCCGACGGGGTCGGCCCTCGTGGCGGCGGGGACGGGGGCGCGCGCCCTGGCGGCGGCCAACTTCACCGTCCTCGGCCGCGAGGGCGGCGGCGGCGGCGGCGGCGGCGGCGGCGGCGGCGGCCCCGTCGCGTCCGCTGCGGGCGCCCGCCTGGCCGTCACCGCGACCGTGCCGCCCTTTGCGGCCGGCCTCCTGGCCCCGCCCCGCCGCCCGCGGTGGGGCCGTGACGCCCGCCTGTCCGGGCTCGTGGCGGCGGCGCTCGCCGGCGCGCTTGGGCCCGTCCGCCCGGGCACCACGGGCTCGCCAGGCGGTCCGCCGCCCCTGCCGTCCCTGCCGCCCCCCTTCGCCGTCCACGTCTGCGCCGACGTCCTGGCCCGGGACGGCCCGCCGCTGGGCCCCGCTGTCGCCGCCGCGTCCCTGGCCCTGGCCGCCGCCGGCACCCCGCTCCCACGCGCCGTCGGCGGCGCGGCCGTGTCTGTCCTGGAGCACCGCCCGCGCCAGCGGCCGCTGGCCGCCGCGTCCGCCACCGCCGCCGCCGCCCGCTTCGATTCGACGTCCACTTTCACGTGCGTCGTCGACCCGACCGCGCTGGAAGAAGCGTGCGGCGTGGCGACCGCACAAGTCGCCGCGACGGGCCCGGGACCGCACGTGACGGTGGCAGTGCTGGAGGCCGCCCCGCGCGGCGCGCACGGCGGCGTGCCCCGCTCCGTCGCCAAGACGGCGCTGGGCCTGGCCGTCGCCGCCGCCGTCCCCGCCGCCAACGCCGTCCAAGCCGCGGTACGCGCGGCTGAGCGCCCGGCCGGCCGGTTTGGGTCCATCCCCCTGCACGGCGACCAGGCGGGCCGGGTGATCGGGCCCGGCGGCTCGACCAAGGCCGGGCTGGAAGCGGGCGGCGGCTGCCTGGTGGCCGTCGTCGACGCGCCCCCGCCGTCCGTCCCGCCTCCATCGCCGCCCTCCCCCGGCTCGCCCGAACCCGTCAGCGCCGAAGTCCGGTACTGGGCGCCGTCGCAGCAGGCGGCGGACGGCTTGGAGGCGGCCGTGGCGACGCTCACGGGTGCGGACATCGTCGAGGGCGGGCGTTACACCGTCCGAGTCGCGTCCCTGGCCGACTTTGGCGCGTTCGTGGCCTTCCCGTCGGGCTTCCAGGGCCTGGTCCACGTCTCAGAGCTGGCGCCGGGGCCGGGGCGGCTGGCCCGGCCGGGCGACGCGGTGGCGGTGGGCGAGAGCATCGAAGTCGTGTGCGTCGGCCGCGAGCGCGGCCTGGTCCGCCTCTCGCGCCGGGCCGCGCTGGCGGGCGGCGGGAGCGGGGGCGGCGCCGGCGGGCACGGCCGGTCGCCGCCGTCCAGCCCTGCGCCGCCGTCCCCGTCATCGCCGCCGCCTCCGCCCCAGCCCACGTCGACCTGGGCGTCGCCCGCGCCGGGCGCGGCCTTTGCCGACCTCGCCGCAGCGGCGGCCGCCGTCGCGGCGGACGAAGCCGCCGCCGCGCCCGCCGGCCTGGAAGAAGCCCTGCGTGGGCGACGCGGCGCGGCGTCTTCCGCCGCCGTGGCCCGCGGGCACCCGCCGTCCCTGCACTGGGCGGCGCTGGACGCGCTGACGGCGGACGTGCAGGCGCCTTCGGGGGCGGGCGCGCGCGGGCGGGCGGGCCGCGGTGCGGGCGGGGCCGCTGCGCCGCGCGGGCGGCCGCCCAAGGCGTCCACGGCTTCTTCTCCGGCTCCGAGAGGCCGGACTGCCACGTCCGAGCGGCCACCCTCGTCGCCCCGGCGGCGGTCGGCCGCGCCCTCGCCTCCCGCGTCGCGGCGGGCGCCCAGGCGGGCGGTGGAGAGGGAGGACACCACGAAAGCGGCCGCCGAGCCGTGGGGCACCGGCACCGCCGCGCCGCCGATGCCGCCGCCGACGCCACCGCCGCCACAAGAGGAGAAGCAGGCGGCGGCGGATGAAGCGGAACCGCCAAAGAAGAGTTCTTCGTGGTGGCCGTGGTGAGGTGGGGGAGGGGGGAGGGATGGAGGGATGGAGAGCGCGCGCGGGGGCGCGTGATATATGTTCCGAAGAGTAAACTACACATCTAGTGCAATGCCCAATCTTTCAGGGCGGGATTGTGTACAAGCGTGCGTGCGCGCGCGCGCGCGCGCGTGCGTGGAAAAACAAAAACTAAGGGGTTGGCAAAAAACCAAACCAAAAAAAAAGACAGCTCTGTCATCTCTCTCACGTCGCGGCCGAAGAGAGCACGCCCGCCAGCAGGTCGCCCGCGGCTGCGCCCGCCTGCACCTGCCCACGCGGCCGGGCCGCCCAGGCGGCGCCGCCTTGGACAGCCAAAGCAACCAGGGCGCCCTCGTCGGCGGCGGGTTGTTCGGGGGGAGGGGCGGGCCGCGCGTCGCCCCCGCCACAGACGACGCCCGCGCACCCGGCCGCCGGCCGCATGCCCAGGGCCACGCGCGCCCGTTCCTGTTCCAGGTGGAAGGCGCGCGCCGCATCGGCTTCGGGGCCACTGGTGGGGACGTCGTGGGAGAAGGGGCATGCGCCCCGGCCCGCGCGCTCGCACGCGCCCACGAGCAACAGGCGGCGGCACGGCTCGGCCGACAGGTCGTGCGACCACTCGCACGCGCGCCCCTTGGCGCACTCGCCCCGGCGGTGGAACTTGCACACCGTCCCCGCCGTGCGTGGGGTCGCGTCGTGCGAGAAGGCGCAGGCGGCCCCTGCGGCACACTTGCCCGCGGCCCAAAAGGCGCACGGGGTGCGCGCGCGCGCGGCGGCCGCGGACGGGAGGAGGGGGAGGCCGGACACGCCCGTCGCGGTCGGTGGCGGCGGCAGAGGCGGCGGCGGCGGCGGCGGCGGCGGCGGTGCCTGGGCAGGCACTGCGGCCGGCCGGGCACGTGGCGCCAGTGGCGCCAGGCGGACGAGGGACAGGGGCGGCGGGAGGGAGGCACGGGAGGCACCGGACAGGGGCGGCGGGCCGGCCGGGCGCCCAGGCGACGGGGCTGGAGGGCGGGCGGGCGGCGGGCGGTGGTGCGCCGGTCCTCCTCCACCCTCCTCCTCCCTCGCTCGCTTCTTCTTCTCGCCCAGCCGCACGCTCCGCCCAGCCCGGGCTGCCGCCAGCAGGCCCGGGTCGACAAAGGAGGAGAGCGGCGGGTGGAGGGCGCGGGGCGCCGGACTGGTCAGCCAGGGCGGGAGGGGCGGCGACGGACACTGTTCGCCGTCGGCCGACGGCGAGGCGGTGCGCGCCGGCGTCGGCGCGGCAGCCACATCCCGCACGCCAGCCGTCCACGCGGCCTGGCTGGACCGGCCGGACGAAGAGCCCGAGGGCAGAGGCGAGGCAGGGCGCGCAGGGGAGGCGGTGCAGCCACAGTGCTCACCATCGCCGATCGGCTCACCGGCGACGGGCGCGGCGGCCACGCGGCCGGCGCCACCCGCCATCAAGGAGCCAGGACAGACGCGCACACAGGAGTGTGTGTTGTGTGGCGCGCCTAGGCGCAAGGAATGGGCGTTTTCACGCGGACATTGAAACGAGCGCGGCCGCCGGGCGAAAAAAAAAAACGTGTGCCGCCAATCCTCCCTGAACCAACCTCGCCTTTGCACCTCAACCCGCCACGATGTGCCCCCCACCCCGTCTGTCCGTCCCCTTTTTCCTTTCGCGCACCACCACCACCGCACCCATCCCCCGGGATGGGTGCGGTGGTGGTGGTGCGTACCCCTCCCCTCACCCGGGCGGCCAGGCCAGCTTGCGGCCGCCCATGACGTGCAGGTGCAGGTGGAACACGGACTGGCACCCGTCCGCGCCGTCGTTGATCACGACGCGGTAGCCGGACTCGCCAATGCCCTCCTGTTTGGCCACCGTCGTGGCCACGGCCAGCAGGTGGCCCAGGAGGGGCTCATGTGCCGGCGTGGCTTTCACCAGCTGCGTCAGGCCGGCCCGGACTTTGGGGATGACGAGGAAGTGCGTCGGCGCCTGCGGGTTGACGTCCCTGAACGCGAGCGCGGCGTCGTCCTCGTAAATGATGGTGGCCGGGATTTCCCGGGCGATGATCTTGTCAAAGATGGTGGGACCGCCCGCGTCGGCGAGGGCGGCGGCGCTGTTGGTTTGGTTTGAGGGGGGGAACGGGGGTCGGCGTGACAGTCAGTGGAGGGAGAGCGGACGTCCGCTCGGCGAGTGCATGCATGCCCTCACGCGGCGGCTCCTTCCCCGGCGCCTCCTGCTCCCCTTCCCGCCCAAACCCCTTGCTCCGGGGCTTACCCTTCGGCCGCCGCTTTGGCGGCGGCGGCGGACTCGTCGTGGGCGCCGGACGTGGCCATGGCACGGATGGAGAAGCGAGGGGGCGGCGGGCGCACACTCGGCAGCTGGGAAAAGAGCGATGGGCGCGGGCTCGCGACACGAGCACGGGCGTGAATAGTAAACAGGGACGGTAAGCGGGTGAGCCGGGCCAGGGTGGTCATGGGGCGCGCGTTCCCACGGCGGTTGTCCAAACCGTGGAGTGAAAAGTTCCACCACTTTTTTTTTCCATCTCGCGCGCTGCTAAACCCATTTTCGAGCGAGCACGAGCGCGGGCCCGTTTGTCGCGCTCCCACGCCCCCACCCCACCTCCCCGCCGCTCGAGCCGCCAGGTTTGGTGTTTGAGTGTCTCGCCTGCTGACTGGCGGCGTTTCTCAGCTTCAGACCCGGCTGCCAGGGCCTGTCGCAGCGCGAAGAGCGGCGCCGACGCACGCCGCTTCTGTCCTGCCGCGCCTCGCACAACCGAGCGCGGTGCCTAAACGGGCTTTGCCGGGCCCGGATCGGTGCCCATCGCTGCCCACGACCCAAAGTTACGGTCTCTCTTGCACTGCCGCTTGACTGCGCGTGCGTGTGGCGACGCCCGACCCGAGCTTGACCCCTCCCCGGACGCTCGCGCATTCGACGCTCGCTTGAAAAAACGACAACACACTCGCGTCCCGCTGCCTGCCGCCGGCCATGCAAGTGAACGGCTCTCTGATGGACGTCGACGCTGTCGCTGCGTTGCACGCTTTGGGCGGCAGTGGTGGGGTGAAGGGCGCGGTCGGCGCCGCGGCGGCGCCGACAAATTGTGGACCGCCGCCCCCGCCCTCTGCGACAGTGACGACGACCACCGTCACTGAAAAGCCCGCCCCCCCTCCTCCGCCATCCCGGTCCGGCCGCCGCACCAAAAAACCCAAGGTCGTGCCCGACATCTGCCTGGGCGGCGGCTTCTACGACGCCGCCACGGGCGCGCCGCCGCCGCCCACCAAGCGCCGGCGGTCGACTGGCGCCGGCGCGTGGCCCGTGCACCACCTCCAGCAACCCCGCCCGCCGGCCGAGCCGGCCGGCCCGCCGCACATGGCCGCGGCCGTCAACCTGTTTGCCCGGGCGGTGGCGACGTGGCAGCAGGCGGCGCCCGCTGCCGCGGCGGCGGCCGCGGCGGCGCCGCCACAGCCCGCGCCGACGCCGCAGCCCGCGCCGACGCAGCAGCCCGCGCGCCCGCCGCAGCCGCGCCCGCTCCCCGCCGGCTGGGCCGCGCTGCCCACGGCCGCCAAGTTGGTCACCGCCTTGGCCACCACCCTGGCCGCCTCCCACCTGGAGGCCATGCTGCGCGAGCGCGCGACGCAAGGCGCGGCCGCGGTGCGGCAGCGCGGCGGCGGCGGTGGTGGCGGTGGCACGCAGGCGGCGGCCGCCGCCGCCTTCACCGCGGGCGCGCCGTCCGCCGCGGGTCCCAGCCGTGGGCCCGCCGCGCCTGGTGGTGGTGGAGGTGGCGGTGGTCCGGGCCACGTCACGGGCGGCGGCGGCGGCGCGCCCGGCGCGGGCCCGCCCGCGGGCCCCCGCCTGTCCGCGCCGCCCCTCGACATGGCCGCCGCCGCTGCTGCCACCGCCGCCGCCGTCGCGGCCGCGTCCGTGCAAGCGGCGTACCGCGCGTCCGCCCCGGGCAAAGGCCCCCTGTCCGGCGGCGCCGCCACCGACCCGGCGTCGTCCAAACTCGCGCGTGCGCACGCGGGCCTGGCCGCCGCGTCGGCCCTCCTGGGCGCCGCCCGCGCCCGGGACGCGCTGCGCCAGGGCATGGTGGTCGCCCTGCCGCCGCCCACGCCGCCGGGCGGGGCGGCCGCCGGCGGCGGCGGCGGCGGTGTGAAGCGTGGCCGGCCCGGCGGCGGCGGCCGCAGCGGCGCGGCGAGCCGCCCGCGCGGCGGCGGCGGGGGCGCCGGCGCCCCGCCCCAGGCCACCGACCCGCTGGCGGCCCTGGTGGGCGCGGCCACGGCCGCCGCGCCGCCTGCCGCCCGGCCGCGACCAGCGGCGGCGGCGGCGGCGGCGCCCCCGCCCCCGCCGGCCGCGCCGCTGTCCCAGGCCGCGACGCAGGCCGCGCTCGCGGCGCTCCTGCCAACGCTGGTGCAGAACCCGCAGCTGGCGGCCATGGCCGTCGCCAACCCGGCGGCGCTGCAGGCCCTGGTCCAGGCGGAGGCGGCGCGCCAGGCGGAGGCCCAGCGCGCGCAGCAGCAGCAGGCCATCCTCATGGCCCTCATCCAGCAGCAGCAGCAGCAGGCGGCGGCGGCGGCGGCGCAGGCGCGGGCCCAGGCCCAGGTGACCGCGGCGGCCGCCGCCGCCGCCACGGCGCAGCCGCAGCAGGCGACCGCCGCGCAGATGCAGGCCGCCTTCCAGGGCATGGACCCGGCCGTCTTGGCGGCGATCGCGGCCCAGCTCCAGGCGCAGCAGCAGCAGGCGGGCCGGCGGTGAGGGCGGTGGGTGTGGGTAGAGCGGAGCGGAGCGAAACAAACAAGTCAAGTAAATTTTGCGTGGTGGTGGTGGGAGGGGGGGGTCTTTTTCCTCGGGAGTTTTGCGTGTGGGTGTGGGTGTGTGTGCGTGCGTTTTGGGCGTGTGTGCGGGGCCTCTTGTTCTTCCCCTCCCTTGCCTTGTTTCTTCTTCCCATCCACATTTTTGAGTGTTAGTGCAAAAAAACGAAACGCCCCCTGTTTGTTTTTCAACCACACCTCTCCGCCCCCTCCCTCCCTATTTCCGGAACCAGTAAGTTAGGGTCAGCAAAGCGCACACCGCCGCCAGCGCGCCGACGACCATGTCATCTCGGGACCGGCGGCGGCGGATGGCGCCCAACAGCCCTGAGAGGACGGGCGCGCGGTCGCCCACGGCTGCCAGGCGCCCGCCCGCGCCCACCAGCGTGCGGCGCTGCGACGCCAGACCCGCGCCCGTCGCGGACGCCACACCCAACACAGCGTCCAGAGCGGCGTTGGCCGACGCGAGCACGCCCCGCTCCCGCAGCAGGGCGCCCGTCGCGCCCGCCCGCCCGTCGTCCGCGGTCGAGGCGCCGCCGCCCGCCCGGCCTGGCGCGCCGCCAAACAGGGCCGCCCGCTCCCGCGCCGACGCCAGGGCGGCGCTCAGCCTCCGGTGTTCGGCGCCTAAATCACGGGCCAGGTCGCGGTGGCGGGCGAGCGTCGCGGCCCGCCCGGCGTCAGCCGCGCCGCCGGCGGACGACAGGATGGACGACAGGCCGGTCGTCGCCGCGTGCAGCGCCGCGAGCGACCGCCCGGCCGCGTCGGCCGCTGCCGTCGCCCGCGCGTCGGCGGCCAACGCGGCTTCCCCACCGCCGCTGGCGGCGTCGCATGCCGCGACTGCCTTGGATAGGCTGGCCAACTCCGTTTCCAGAAGGGCTTCGAGGCGTCGGGCCTGTGGGATGGAGTGGTGTTGGGGCAGGGGAGCGGGGAGGGTCGTTGAGACACCGTGCGAAAAATGAAAACCGGGGACGCGCGCGGGGATTCACCCCCGCCCCTCATCCCTCCCTTACCTCCCGCCTCAGATCTTCCCACGTGGGTTGGACAGCTGCCGAACCGGGGCGGGCGGCAGACGGCGAGGTCGTGCTTTTGTTTGGGGGGGGGGGGGAGAGTTGATTGAAGCGACGAGAACGAATGGGTTTGGAGGAAAAAACGCGCCGTCGCCTCCTGCGCTCTGCGCCTCACCTGGCCGCGCCTGTCCGGGAGGCAGGAGAGGACGCGCCGCCGTCCATCGCAGTGCCGAGATTGAATGGATGGAGGCCCGGATGGCAGACGACAAAGAAAACAATGATGAGGAGCGAGCGCGCGAGCGAGCGTGCTCTCACGCCCTCCTCACTTGTTCGTTCCTCCAGCAGCGAGAACAACACGAGAGGGCAGGGGTCGCGCCCCGTGGACGGCCCACCCCCGCAACCCACGCACGCCCCATGGACGCCATGGACGTCGACGCTGGCGCTGCGGCCGCCGTCGCCGGCGCGACCGCTCCACCTGCCACGTCCACCGACGCGTCGCCCGCCGCCCACCTGTACGTCGTCACCGCGCACAAGCCCAGCGCTGTCGGCCATGCCCTCGTCGGCGCGTTCACGGGCCCGCAAGACGTCAACCTCATCATCTCGTGAGTTTGTTGGGGGGATGGAAGGGAGCGGGTGGGTGCGGTGCGTGTTCTTTCTGTGCTCCGCCGATGCGAATGCTTCGCTCCGCCCGCCTCTCTCTCTCTCTCACGCCTCTGACTGTGCACTTCCACACACACACCCAGCCGCAACACGCGCGTGGAAGTCCACCGCCTGACGGCGGACGGCCTGCAGGTATGAAGTGTGCGACGAGGCGAAAGTCCCGGGCGCAGCTTTTTCTCCTTGGCGCGCGTGGCTCGCTCTCACCCCTCCCCCTCCCCCCCCCTCTCTGTCCGCCCCCACACCCCACACCCCACGCCCCACACCCCACACCCCACCCCACACCCCCAGGGCGTCTTGGACGTCCCCATCTACGGCCGCATCGCCGTCATGCGCCTCCTGCGCCCGGCCGGCGAGGCCACCGACCTGCTCTTCCTCGCCACGGAGCGCCACACGTTCTGCGTGCTGGGCTTCGACCCGGCGAGTGGCGAGCTCGTCACCCGGTCCAACGGCGACGTCGCCGACCGCGTCGGCCGCCCGGCCGACACGGGCACGCTCGGCGGCGTCGACCCGGGCTGCCGGGCCATCGGCCTGCACATGTACGACGGCCTGTTCAAGGTCATCCCCGTCGACCCGCGGTCCGGCGCGCTGGCGGAGGCGTTCAACATCCGCCTCGAGGAGTTGGGCCTGGCCGACCTCGCGTGGCTGGACGGCGGGCGGCGCCCCACGGTCGCGCTCCTGCACGACGCCCCGGGCGCGCCCGGCGGCGGCGGCTCCGCCCCGGGTGGCCGGGCCGTCACCACGTATGAGGTCTCCCTCAAGGACAAGGACTTTGTGGCCGGCCCCTGGCGGCTGGAGGCCGTCGACCCGGCCGCGTCGGTCCTGGCGCCGCTGCCCGCGCCACTGGGCGGCTGCCTCGTCCTGGGCGGGTCGGCCATCACGTACGCGGGCGGCGGGGGCGGGGCCGGCCCGCCCGTCACGCTCGCCGTCTCGCCGCGCACCGTGCGCGCTGTCGCCCGCGTCGACGACGACGGGTCGCGCTGGCTGGTCGGCGACGCGGCGGGCGGCCTGTCCCTCCTGGCCCTGTCGCACGACGGGCGGGCCGTGACCGGCCTGCGCCTGGAACGCCTTGGCCCCATCCCCGCCCCTTCCGCGCTGGCCTACCTGGACAACGGCGTCGTGTACGTCGGGTCGGCCTGGGCGGACGCCCAGCTGGTGCGCCTATGCGCCGACCCGGTGCAGGGCGGCGGCGGCGGCGGGCCCGAGTCCTACCTCCAGGTGCTGGAGTCCTTCCCCAACGTCGGCCCGATCGTCGACATGGCGGCCCTGGACGCCGACGGCGGCGGCGGCGGGTCGGCCGCTCCCGGCGGGCCCGACGACGGTGGGTCCATCCCGCCCGCCGCGCCGGTGTCGGGTGGGGGCGCGTGCCAGCTCGTCACTGCGTCGGGCGTCGCCCAGGACGGGTCGCTGCGCGTCATTCGCAACGGCGTCGGCGTCGCCGAAGTCGCGGCGGCCGACCTGCCGGGCGTGACGCGCCTGTGGGGGCTGCGCGGCGACGGGTCGTCGCCGCACGACTCCCTCCTCCTCCTGTCGTTCGTCGCGTCCTCCCTCCTGCTGGGCCTGGACGACGACGGCGCGTTGGGCGAAGCCGAACCCGTCGGCGACCTGGACACGGACGCGCCGACGCTCGCGGCCGCGGCGGACGCGGCCGGCCGGCTGCTCCAGGCCACGCCGCGCGGCGTGCGCTGCTTGGCGCCCGGGTCCCGGGCGCTGCTGGGCAGCTGGACGCCCGGCACGCCTGGCGTGACCATCGCCGCCGCGGCAGCGAATGCCGCCCAGGTGCTGGTCGCGACGTCCGACGGGTCGCTGACGCTGCTCGCGCGGGACGGCGGCACCGGCGCGCTGGCCGTCGCGGGCGGCCCCACCCCGGCGCCCGGGGGCGCAGAAGTCGCGTGCCTGGACGTCACGCCGCTCGGGTGGCCCGAGCCCGGCGCGGCCGACGGGCCCGGGTCCGGCCTGGCCCTGGTCGGCGGGTGGGACGTGGCGCTGCGCGTGGTGGCCCTGCCGTCGCTGGCGGTGCTCGCGGCGTCCCCGCTGGGCGGGGACGCCATCCCGCGCTCCGCCCTGGCCCTCCGCATGGAAGGCCTGGACTACGCCTTCATTTCCCTCGGCGACGGCCGCCTGGCCTCCTTCCGCATGGCCGTGTCCGGGAGCGGGGTGGGGCCGGGCGGCGTGGCGGGCGTGGACCTGGCGGACCGGCGGTGCGTGTCGCTCGGGCGGCGCCCGGCCGCGCTCGCGCCCTTTGTCGCGGGCGGCCGCGCGTGCGCGCTCGCGGCCGGCGACCGCCCGGCCGTCGCGCACTCGGCCAACCGCAAGCTGCTCTTCTCCAACGTCAATGAAGGCGACGCGACAGCCATGGCCCGGTTCAACGCCGCGGCCTTCCCGGACGCGCTGGCGGTCGCGCGCGCGCCGGCGGGGGGCGGCGGCGGCGGCCGCGGCGGCGGCGACCCCGGCGCGGCCACCACCACTGCGGCCGAGGGCAGCCTCGCCATCGGCACCGTCGACGCCGTCCAACGCCTGCACGTGCGCTGCGTGCCCCTGGGCGAACAGCCCCGCCGCATCGCGCACCAGCCGGAGACGCGGACGCTGGCGGTGACGGTGGACGGCGGCGGCGGCGGCGGCGGGAGTGGGGCCGGGGCGGGCGGCGCGCCCCCCGCCGCGCCCGCCCCCGACGCGGTCCGCCTGTTTGACGACGGCGGCTTTGCCCCGCTCGACCGCCTGGCCCTGGACCCGTCCGAGGTCGCGTGCTCGCTGACGTCCGTCACCTTTGCGGGCGACCCGACGCCGTACTACGCCGTGGGGACGGCGGTCGCCCTGCCCGACGAGGCCGAGCCGACCAAGGGGCGCATCCTCGTGCTGGCGGCAGCGCCCGCGGGCGGAGAGGACGGCGGCGGCGGCGGGCGGCCCGGCGACGGCGGCGGGTCGTCCGCCCGCCGCCTGGAAGTCGTCGCGTCCCGCGAAGTCAAGGGCGCCGTCTACGCCCTGGTCCCCTTCCGCGGCGGGCTGCTCGCCGGCATCAACTCGCGCGTGTCCCTGTACAAGTGGGCCGCGCCGGGCGGCGGGGAGGGCGGGGAGGGCGAGGGCGGCGAGGGCGACGGCGGGCCGACCGCGGCCGACCTCGCGCTCGGCCCGTCGTCGGGCGCGCCCGGCGGCGCGCCGCCGTCCGCGCCCACGCCCGTCGCCCCGCCCCGGCCCGCGGGCGGGCCCCCGTCCCGCGCCCTGGCCCACGTCTGCTCCCACTCCGGCCACGTGCTCGCGCTGTACCTGGCGACAGCTGGCGACTTTGTGGGCGTCGGCGACCTCATGCGCTCCATCCAGGTCCTGGCCTACAACCCGGCGACCCGGTCGCTGGAACCCCGGGCCCGGGACTACCACTCCAACTGGATGACGGCCGTCGCGGCCCTGGGCCCGGGCGACGACGCGTTCATCGGCGCCGAGAACTCGTACAACCTGTTCACCGTGCGGCGCAACGCCGAGTCGGCGGGCGACGAAGACCGGGCCCGCCTGGACGTGGCGGCGGAGTGGCACCTGGGCGACTTTGTCAACCGGTTTGTGCGCGGGTCGCTGGTGATGCGCCCGCCGGACGCGGTCGGCGGCGGCGGCGGCGGCGGTGGGGGGGACGGCGGCGACGGCGCGTCCCAGCCGCCCGGCGGCCCCCTCATCGCCGGCCCCACCCTCCTGTTCGGCACCATCGGCGGGTCCGTCGGCGTCATCGCGCCCCTCACCCCGTCCCGCTTCGCCTGGTTTGACCGGCTGCAAGACTGCATGCGCCGGGCCGTGCGCGGCGTGGGCGGGCTCGACCACGCGGGCTGGCGCGCGTTTGCGAACGAGCGCGGCGCCGCGCCCGCCCGCGGCGTCATCGACGGCGACCTGGTGGAACAGTTCTTGGAGCTGCCGGCCGGCGTGGCGGCGGGCGTGGCGGCCGAGTTCGGGCGGGGCGAGACGGTGGAGAGCATTGCCAAGGCGGTCGATGACCTGAGCCGGGCGTGCCACTGAGGGGAGGACGGGGGAGGTGGGGGGGGCGGGTGTGGGGAGGGGGGGGAGGTGCCTTAGCGCGCGCAGAGAGAGGGTCCGAGTTTCAACAGCTGCTTTTTTCACCTGCTTTCAATCGGAGAAAGTGGTGCGTGCGCGCGCGCTTGTGTGGGGGGGAGGGACGGGCGGTGGAATGTGTGAGAGCGCACGAAGACACAGGGGCAGAGGAAACAACGTGTCACACAACCCTCCCCTCTCCTCTCGCTCCTCTCATCTTAAAAATCGCGCGTGTCCCCGCCAAACGCGTCCGGGCTCAGGCCAAGCGCCGCCAGGTCCCGGTTGGCGGGCGTGGGCGGCAAGGGCCACGCGTCCTCGCCCAGCTCGGGCGGGTAGCCAGACGTGAAGACGACGTCCGTCAGCGGGACGTTTCTGTTGTTTGGAGTGGGGGAGGGGGCGGGTGAGAGGATGGATGGAGGGATGGAGGGATGGAGGGATGGAGGGATGGATGGTTGCGCTGCGCGAACTGGAAAGAACACCCGACCACCCTTCCACTCACTCTTTGGCCAGCGTCCCCAACGCATTGGCCAGCACGTCCAGGGCCAGCTCGTCGGCTGTGCCCATGTTGATCCACGCCCGCGCCCAGTGAGCTGTCGGCGGCGGAGGAGACGCGGGCGGCGGCGCGCCCGGCGGCGACCCGCCGCCCGGCCCAGCCTCCACGTCCCCCGCATCATGGAAAGTCGTCGCCCCGGCGCTCTCCAGCCGGGCGCCGTCGTACTTTTCCGTCGCGATGCCGTCGCCATGGAACAGCTGCAGGTTGGACCCGTTGAAGCCGCCCAGGCGGCCGAGGAGGTGCCAGGCCGTCCACACGCCGTCCAGCAAGTCGAGGTCGTCCGCGCTCAGCGGCCGCTTCGCCTTGAACCAGACCCAGGCGTCGAACGGGTCGATGGGCCGGTGGATGCGGATGGCGAGGGGCGGGTCGCCGCCGGAGGCGATGGCTGCCGCGCGGGCGGCGGTGCGGGCGCGCATCTGTTGTGAGGCGTGGGAGATGGGGTGGGCGGGCGGAAACAATGTGGAGTCGGGGCCGTGATGGCTAGGTGCTGGCGCATGGAGACAAGAGAGAGGGGCGCCGCCACCACTCCCCCTCAAAACCCGCGCACACAAACCTTCTCCCTCAACACTGCCATGGCCGCCTCATCCAGCTGTTTAGACCCCAACAGGGACGCCAGCTCGTCGTCGTCCAGGTCGCGCTCCGGGATGGCGTCCGCGTCGACGCCAGGCCGAAAGTCGAGTGGCGGGCCACTCGGTGGCGTGCGGGCGTGCGGTGGCGGGGGCCCGCATCGCCGGTGATGGAGTGTTGGCGCGCTTGGCGTCCCACGCACGCGGTGCAAGGGACGGCAGGCCGGTCCGGGCGGGCCGGGCGGCGTGGCGGTCGCGGACAGACGCATGGACGGCCGAACGTTTTCGTTGCAGAGTGTGCACACGGCGACGTGTGCCCACATTCTTGCTTTTCTCCCGCAGAGGGAGGGGCGGAGACTGAGACGGGGGCTCAGATCTCTCTGTGTGTGTGTGTGCGGGCGGCTGTGTGCGATGCCGCGTTGCGCCTCCACCCTGGCCGCCTTGGCCCGGCGCCTGGCCGCGGCGGAGGTGCCCTCATCCCGCGGCTTTGCGTCCAAGGCTGCCGCGTCGGGCGCACCGAAAAAACAAAAGCTGATCACAGACGCCGAAGCGTCCGCCGCCTCCCTCGCCGCATTCGCATCCTCGCCAGCGTCCTTAGCCACGCTCACAGGCGGTGGCCGCCGCGGCATCCCGGGCCCCACCGTCGTCGGCCGGGTAGTGCGCGTCGAAGGCTCCTGGGCCTGGGTGGACGCGGGGCTCAAACGCCCGGCCCGCCTGGCCCGGTCCGAGCTGCGGGCCAGCCAACTGCTGGCGTCAGTGGGGGGTGGGGGCGGGAGTGAGAAGGCGGGCGAGGGGGGCGCGGCCGGCGCGGCCGGCGGGCCGTCGATCGGTGGCGCCGCCGACCCTGGCCTCCCCTACCCGCCGGCGGGCGCGCCCGTGGCCGCCGGGCCCGCTCCACCCGAGCTCTCACCCCCGGCGCCCGCCGACCGCGTCCGCGCGCCTGACGACGTCCGCCTGGGCGACGCCCTGCGCTTCCACGTCGCCGCCTTCGCCACGCCGTACGGCGGCGAGCCCATATTGGCGCCCGACGCCCTGCCCCGCGGCGCGGGGCCCGCGCCCGCGGCCGCCCGGCTGCGCGCCGCCTGGCGCGAAATCACGGCGGCCCAAGCGGCCGGCACGCCCATCATGGGCCGCGTCCTCAACGTCAGCGGGGCGGGCGGCTACGCCGTCGGCCTGGGCGGCTTCGTCGGCTTCATGCCCTTCTCCCGCGCGCAGCAGGGCCGCGCCGCGCGCGCGGTCGGCGCGCTGCAACCCTTTTACGTCCTGGCCGCGGGCGTGTCGCCGGGCGGCGGGTCCGCGGGCGGGGGCGGCCGGGTCAACATCGTCGTTTCCGATGCGCCCAGTCACCGGCGGCGGACGCTGGCCGCGCGGGCCGCGGCCGCGCGGCGGGCGGCGGGGCTGCCGTCGGCGGCCGCGCCCGGCGCCGGCGCGCCCGCTGGAGAGGATGGGAACGGGGCGGCAGGGCCCGGCCCGTCCGGCGGCGGCGTCACCCGGCGCACGTCCGCCTGGGCGGGGAGGCACAGGACGCCGGCGGCCGGCGAGGATGGTGAGGAGGGAGGCGGGGCGCGTGCGTGGAGCCGGCGGGCGCCGCCCGACGGCGACGAGCCGACGACCACTCGGGTGTAGAAAAAAAAAGCCAGTAGGGAAATCACACACCAAAAGTGCGCTTGTCTTTTTTGCACGACCCGCCGCCAACACACTGGAAAAAGCACTCCCCCCCCCCCCGCCAAACGCGCACGCCAAAAGAACGCCAGGCCCCTGTGGAAAAGCCCCGGTCGCCCCCCTGCTTACGCCTTGCCCTTCTTCTTGGCCATCTTGCGCACGTAGAACTCCAGTTCCTTGCCCTCCAGGATGTAGCCGTCGGCGCGGCCGCACTGGCCCGGGCGGGAGGAGATGGCGGCGTACAGGCGGCCCGTCGCGAACTGGTCGTCCAACGCCGCGTCCAGCTTGCCCTTGCCGCCCTGGGTGCGGGAGCGCAACTTGCGCGCCGCGTGGTTGGACTTCTTCTCCGCCTCCTTCTTGTCCTCGCCCGCCGCGGCGGCGGACGCGCCCGCGCGCTTCTTCACCCCGACCTCGGCGCCGTAGTGCGCCGCGTACCAGGCCTTGAAGGGCGCGGCGTCCACCTGGACGATGGCCGACTTCACCAGCGTCTGCGTGCGGACCAGCTCGTTGTTGGACGCGTTGTAGACGACGTCCAGGATGCGGGTCTTGCGGGTGACGGCCTGGTGGACGGGTGGGAGTGGGGAGGGCGGTGTGGTGTGTGAGACGTGCCTGTAGGGACGACCGATCGAGCGACGGCTGCAGGTGGTTGGGGCCCGCCGCGGCCGGCCATCCGGCGCTCGCCCGCCGCCTGCCCGGTGCCCGGTGCAAACTAGACGCCGGCCCGCATGTGCCTGGGGATCCTGCGCCCTCCTCCCGCCCTCTTTGCAAACTCACCTCGGAGCCCCACGAAAAGTTGCCGGCGTCGAGGCGGAGCGCGCGGAACTTGAACGCGCCGCCGCGGACGCGCACCCGGCGCACGGTCACGTTGGACGACAGCTTGGTCATGGCGGGCTGGCGGCCGAGCTCATATCTGAAGGTTGGGAGGGTGGGCGAGGGGTTCGGGCGGCGTGAGCCAAAGAAGAGCCGATCTCGCTTCGCCGCTCGTCGCTCGCGCGCGGCGGCCGCCCGTGTTTGGTTTTTCCGCCGCCAAAGCCGAATCAGAAGGTGACTTACTTGCGCTTCTTGCGAAACTTCTTCGGGCCGCCGCCCGTCGCACGGCGCTTGTGCAGGGAGTCGCGGGAAATGCCTAGGGAGGGTGAAATTGAAGGAGGAGCGTGAGCGATGGGAGTGTTTGGTTTTCGGCGGAGCGCGGACGGCCTCGGTGGCGGCTGGGCCGGCCGATGCGTGCCCGGGAGAGCCCGATCACTGGTGCATCTCAAGCACGCGGCGGACAGGTCAAAGAAAGGGCGGTCGCGTCAGCCGGGGGCGGGCAGCCGGCGGGCGAGCGCGCCGCCGCCTGCCGCCGACGGGCAACAGGTTGGCTCGGCCCTCCGCGCGCCGCCCACGCGCGGGCGGCTGTGCCCGGTCTCCCGCCCCGGGTGGGCCTAGAGAGTGTGCGCGTCGATCAGGGAGGGAGTGAAAAACGCAAAAAAGTCGACTCACCCATGGTGTCTTCGTCTTCCTGCGATGAAAGAAAGAGTGACGACCGGGGAGTGGTGCGGGCTGTGCGCCGTAGCAGACCGCAGACTCGGTGGCAGGAGAGGGCACTAGAGGATGCGATAGGGGACTGGGGGCACCTCAAGGCCCAGCTGCGAGCCATGCTGCGTGCCCGACACTCGGCAATCGGGTCCGGCAGCCGCTCCCGGCCGAGCGGGAGGAGGGAGCGGGCGGGCCCGCGCCCTGCCGGTCCGCCGCTCCCCCGCACCAATTGGCGCGGGCCTGGCCTGGCCTGCACCGCGCGTGCGGCCAGCCCCCGCCACGCCGCCTCCCCCTCGCCCGACGCCGCCGACGCGGCCGCCTCCACCGCCGCCCGGTCCGTGCTGGACGCGTGCGATGCCATGTGGCCTGGGTGGCGGAGCGGTGGGGAACGGGTGCGTCGCGCCTTTTCTGTGCCTTCCCCTCCCAGTCCCCAGTCCATCCCATCCCATCCATCCACCGCCCGCCCGCTCGCTCACAGGCCACCCCCCACGCCCCACGCCCCCCACCAGCAACCCACGCCCTCCAACGCGGCCGCCGCCCTCCGCGCCGCCGCCGACGCGGCAGCTCCTGCCCGCGCACGCGCACGCTTCGAAGTGGGGCGGGACCCGCGGGCGAAAGCCTTAGTACGGGCGTTGGGCGTGGTGGCGGCCGGCGCGCGGCGAGGCCCCGCCCGCCCGCCCCTCCCACCGCCGCGGCTGGCTGACGCGGCCGTCGGGCTGGCGTTGCTGGGCGGCCGTGACCTGTGGGAGGCCGACATGGACGGGCTGCTGGACGACGTCGCAGAAGCCGTGGGACGGCTGGACCAGGCCGGCGCGGCGGACGTCGCGCGCGCGGCCGCGCTGGCGGGCCACGCCCTGCCGCCCGGCCTGGCTCCCGCCCTGGAAACCCGCATCGCGGACAGCGGCGACCCGCACACCATTGCCGGCGCGCTGTGGGCGTTTGGGTCGCTGGGCCACCCGCCCGACGACCTGCTGGCGCGGACAGACTTTGGCACCGCGGTCGCGCCGCGCCTGCCGCCGCGCCCGGCCGCGGCGGCGGCCTGGGGCCTCGCCGCCGCCGGGCGGGGGGGCGGACCGCACGCCGCCGCCCTCGCGTCCCGCCTCGATGCACTGGGCCCGTCCGTCCTGTGCGCCAAGGCAGGCGCCGCCGGCCTGCGCCAGGTGCACTGGGCGGCGCTCGCGGCGACGCTGTTGGGGGAGGAGGGCGCAGGCGGGGGTGGACGCCCCGTCGACGCGCCTTCCCCCGCCGCCGCCGCCTGGGCGGCCGCCCGCCCGGAGCTGCTGTCCGCTGCCGCCGACACCGCCGCCGCCGTCGCCAATTCCGCCAGCCTCGTGGCCAGGCAGTCCGCGCTGCAAGCGGCGGTGGTCGGCCGGGTGGGGCGCGTGGTCGGACAGCGCGCGGTCGTGCCCGAGGGCGTCTGCCCGCTCACCGGCCTGGCCGTCGACGCGCTCCTGCCCGCTGAAGGCCTGGCCGCCTGGGATGGCAGCCGCTTTCCCAGGGGTGTGGCGCTGGAGGTGGACGGGCCCACGCACTTTTACCGTGGCGCCGCGGGCCGGGTCGCAGGCGGCGGCGGGCCGGCCGGCGCGCCGCCCTCCCCCGCGTCGTCCCGGACTGGCGGCCACACGCCCCGCCAGCCGACCGCCGCCACAGCCCTGAAACGGAGGTTACTCGGCGCAGCAGGCTGGGCTGTGGTGGCCATCGACGGCGCGGCGTGGACAGGATTGGGCAGCGGGGCGGAGGAGGACGAGTTTGTGCGGGGGGCGCTGCGAGCGGTCGGGGCGGTGCGGTAGCGAGCGCGACGACTAGAGCACACACACAACACACCTGCATTCTCTCCCCCCGCCTCGCGCGGCCCCTCGCGCGCTTTCCCTCCGTCCTGCGCGCGCGCGCGCCTCTCAGCCATGGCCGCGCCTGAAACCACAGAGGAACAGAAAAAGGCGATCCTGCCGTTCCTGCAGGTGGGTTTGGTGCGGGCGGACGGACGAGCGCGCGGGGTTTCGCATGCCGTGCCTTCATGCCTTTCTCACGCCTCCCACACCACACGCCACACCCCACCACCACCAGCGCGCCGAGGAAATCGATAAAGTGGAGCCCAAGATGGCGTACTACTGCCGCATGTACGCGGTGGAACAGGTGAGATTGAAAAGAAGACGGGGGGGAGGCCAGCGCGGCGGTCTCGCCACCCAGCGCCAACCATTCCATCCACCCCACCCACACACCCTTCCGCCCACACACGACGGCACGCGCTCCGCAGGGCCTGGCCCTCGAAAAACGGTCCGCCCAGATCGACGGCCTGCTGGGCGCCCTGCTCTCCAAACTCGAAAAGGACAAGCCCGCCCTGAAACTGGGCAGCCCGGCCGACGACGCGGGCGAGTGCGAAACGTTCGCGCTGCGCGTCTTTGCACGCGCGGACAAGGCCGACCGGGCCGGGCGGGCGGACAAAGGCACGGCCATGGCGTTCTATGCTGCCAGCGTATTCATGGAGGTGCGTTGTGTGGGAGCGTGCGGGTGACGGGCGGCGGGGCCCCCCCTGTCGCGCCCCTGTGTCGCCCCCCTGTGTCGCTCACCCAGCCCAACATAAAAAAAAAAAAGATCCTCAACCAGTTTGGTCCGCTGTCGCCCGACGTCGCGGAAGCCCAGCGGTACGCGGCCTGGAAAGCCGCCGACATCCGCAAAGCGCTGCGGGAGGGGCGCACGCCCATGCCGGGCCCGCCCGCGACGTGGGGCAAGGACGGCGGCGGCGCGGGCGGCCCTGAGAGCGGGAGCGCGGGCGCCTCTGACCTGCCGTCCGCGCCCGCCGGCCCGGCAGGACTCGACCGTTCGGACTCCGTGCTGGGCGGCGGACCGACCGCCGGCCTGCCACCCGGCCCGCCGCGCTTCGCCGTCGGCGACGCCGTCTTCTACTGCCCGGACGGCCACGGCCCGCCCAGCCGCGGGCGGGTGAGCGACGGGCCGTTCCCGCCGGAAGGCCTCGGCCACACCTACGCGCTCGGCTTGGACGCGGGGGGCGGCGGCGACGGCGCGGCGGTGGCCCAGGCCGTGCGCGCGTTCGAGCGCCAGTTGGCCCCCGACCTGGCGCCGGGGACGGCCGTCACGGTCGGCCCCGCGGAGCCGGGCCCTGACGGCAGCCCGCCGCGGGGCGACGCGCCGCCGGCCGGGGCAGGCGTGGTGGAAGGCCTGGTCGACCCGGCGGCCTGGCGCCCGGCGTACAAGGTCAAGCTGGACGGCGCCAAAAAAGCCGTGGCCGTGCCGGACACGCGGCTGAGTGGGTGGAGGGGCGGGGCGGCGGCTGTGCCGCCGCCGCCGCCACCGGCCGCGCCGTCCGCGCCGCCCCCGCCGTTTGCCGCCCCGCACCCGCCGCCCGCGGCCGCGCCCTCCGCCTCCCCTGCCTCCACGTCCTTCATGCCCCCGCTCGCCAACGTGACGGAAGCCCAAAAGGCCGCCAAGATGGCGGCGTCGGCGTGCGGGTTTGAAGACATCCCCACGGCCGTGCGGTGCCTGCAAGACGCGCTGCGCCTGCTGACGGTGGAGGGAGCGACGCCGGGTGGGAATGCGAGTGGGAAGAAGAAGTGACGGGGAAGAGTTAAGTGTTCGTTTCACACACGCGTCCCTTCCAATCCTCACACGACAATTCCGTCGTCGCCTTCCCCTGCTTCTTCTCCCTCGCTCCAGCCGGCAGCGCCCGGGTCCCCAACCCCACCACCGCTCCCGTACAGCCCCGCGAACGCGGGCTTGTACGCGGCCGCGTCGTCATCAAAGCCGCCGCCAGCCCGGCCGAAGCCGCTGTCACCGCCGGAGGAGGAGGAGGGCGAGGGCGAGGGAGGCGGGAGGGCTGCCGCGCCGCGGCCGGCGGTGGTGGTGGGAGGGGGCGCGACCGGCTTGGGCGCGTCGGCTGCACCCCCGCCGCCGCCGCCGCCGACGGGCCGGCCACACGCGCCAGGCGCGGCCAGCAGTTCCACCAGCTGGGCGTGCGTCAGGGTGTTGATGATGACGATGTCCCGCGGCGGCGGTGGGGGAGGCGGGCGGGCGGCGGCGTCGGACGCGGCCGCGCCGGCAGAGGGCGGGCGGGCCGCCCGCCGCCAGAACAGGCGGCGCAGGCCGCGGCCGGCGGGGCCGCGGCCCGCGTCGTGCGCGTGCGGCGCCGCGCCGGCGCTCTCAGACCCGCCGCCGTCCCACGACTCGTCGTCCGTGTCAGGGCCATCCAGGCCGGCGTCGCTGCCGCCGTCGGTGTCGTCGTCGTCATCCTCAGAGCGGGCAGCAAAGCCGCCGCCGCGGCTCCCACCCCCGCCGCCCCCGACGCCGCGCGACTCGAGCGCTTCGAGGCGGGCCAGCAGGTCGGCCAGCCCGCACGCGGCGGGGGACGCCGCCTCGCCCTCACCGCCGCCTTCCAGGCGGGCCAGGCGGGCGGCGATGGCGGCGGCGGTGGCGGCGTCGCCCTCGTCTGCCTCACCGCCACGCTGTTCCGCCACCGTCCCGCCAGCGGCCGCGGCCGCCTGCAGGTCCATGACCCGGGCCCGCAGCTCAGCCAGCTCGCCCGCGTCCACGTCTTCCAGGGCGGCTTCCAAGGAGCGCACGCGGGCGCGCAAGGCCGCCAGTTCCGCCGCCTCCGCCGCCGCGTCGCAGAAAGAGGAGGACGGCCCCCCGGGCGTGCGCCGGCCAAAGGCGGCTTCCAGCCGCGCGCGCTCCTTGGCCACGGCCGCCGCGGCCAGGCGGTCCACGTACGCCCGCGTGACGGGGTCCAGCCGGAACAGGGCGCCGTGCACGCAGCCCAAGCCGCCGGGCGCGCCGCCGTTGCGGCGGGCGGAGACGGACACGGTCGCCATGCGTTGGGCAAACCGACAGGTCGCGAGCGTTTCGGCGGCTTGCGCGCCGTCGGACCAGGCGCACGCCACGAGGGTGGTGCGGGCGCACCCGCCGATGGCGCCCTGCAGCAAGTGGGTGAGCTTGGACGACCGCCACGGCACGTGCTGCGCGCCGCCGCCCGTGGAGGAGGACTCCCGCCGGCCACGGCCAGTGCCGCCGCCGCCGCTGCTGGCAGACCGCCCGCCCGCCGCCAGGGCCGACACGACCTGTTCCAAAAACGTCAGCGACTTGTTGATGTGGCAGGCTTCTGTGGCGGTGTCGCCCGACGCGCCCGTCTTGCCCAAGCGTTCGGAGCCCGCCAGGTCGACCAAGTGGAGGCGGGCCGAGATGGTGGACGGCGTGGCGGCGGGGGCGCCCTCCCCTTCCTCGGCCGGTGGCGCGGGCGCCGTCAGCCACAGGGTGAAGACCGCGTGCGAGCGGGAGGAACGGGCGTTGAGGCCGTGGCCGGCCGTGCGCCGGGCGGCCAGGCCCTGTCGTGGTTGGGGGGAGGAGGCGGGGCGGGGGCGTGACGGAGGGGATGGAACCGGCGTGGGACGGAGCAGGCGCACGACCACCCACCCATCCCCACCCCGCTCCCCTCTCCACGCGCGCCTTGCGCAGGACGGCCATCGCGTCGTCCGGGCCCGCCAGGTCCGCCCGCGTCGCGCCCAGCAGCTGGACCGCGCCGTCCGGGCCGGCGGCCAGGGTGGGAGGCCTAGGAGTCGGGTGAGTGGGGAGGGAGGGGGGCGGCATGTGAGGGGTGCGCGGCAGTTTTTTTTCCCCACCTCGCCCAGGGGGAGAATAACGAAAAACGCACTTGCCACCGCCGCCGCCCGCCAGCAGGTCGCGCAAGCCTTCGTTGTACACCTCCACGTACGTGGCCGCCACGCTCCAGTCCCCGCCCCGACCTTCCAGCCCGGCAAACAGGGCGTCCACGGCGCGCGGCACGATGCCGGACAGGTGCGGCGGCGGCGGCGGGTCGCGCCCCGACCCCGGCCCCGTCATCGAATACGTTTTGCCGGACCCCGTCTGGCCGTAGGCCAGGACGGTGCCGTGGTACCCCGCCAGGGCGCCGTCCACCACGTCGGCGGCGGCGGCGGCGTACAGGGCCGCCTGCGACGCGTCCGGGCCGAGGACGGCGTCAAACGGAAACTGAGTGAGACGGGTGGTGGGGTGTGTGTGTTTTTTTTGTAGGTAACTGACGAGTGGCGGGGCGTCACGTCGCCGCGCTCTCACCCCCGCCCTCCCCCTCCCACGCCCTTTCACCTGGTACACGCCATCGCCGTCGCCGCCCGGCTTGGTGATGACGACGGTCGCGCCGGCCTGGCGTGGGAGGGAGGGGAGGCGGGGTGTGAGAAGGGAGCGCTGCTGGAGGGGGTGGTCCCAACACACTCCATCCATCCACCCGCGCGCACCTCCCCGTCCGGCCGGACGACCTCCACAGCCGCGTCCGCGCCGTCCGGGTCGGCTGTCGGCTTGAGGCGGACGACGACGCGGACGGTGGTGGGCGGGGTGGGTGGCATGGCTGTGGTTGGGGGGAGGGAGGGAAGGGAAAGTACAAACGTGTGTGTGGTGGGGTGTGTGGGCAGAGAGGGAGAGGGAGAGAGAACCCTCTCCACCCCACGCCCCCCCCATTTTTTCCCTCTCTCCGCCTCACAACGCCTTTCCCAGAGGCCGCCACAGCCTCTCGCGCTCGCCTCTCCCCACCCCGCCCGCCACACCACACCACACTACACCATGCCGCCCAAGAACAAGAAGAAGGTGCGTCCCGGCCCGGAGGTGGGTGGCAGGGAAACGAGGCCGGACGCTAGGGTTGGGGTTTCCCTCCGTCGCGCGCCGAGAATTGGGGGACCGCCGCGTAGACGCAGCGCGCGCGTGCGGCGCCGCAGGTCACCCAACCCGTCCGCCCTGCCCCCACGGCCACAGCAGCGCCGTTATGCGCGTGCTGGGCACGAAAGGGAGGAGGATGCATGCAGTTTGAGGCCGTCCGGCACCGCGAGGCAGCGGCCGCATGAGTCGCGCCGAAAGGGAGCGACGGTCCCTCTCAATCTCCGCCCCCTCCTCCCCCCCCTCACAGGTCCCGCCCGCCGTCCTGGGCTCCCAAGGTGCGTGCGTGTGGGGGTGGCGCATCGCTGGCGGGGTGGGTGTGGGTGACTTGGGAGAGGAGTGGAGTGGGGCGGCGCACACGGACAAGCGCGCTGTTTTTTCGACCGTTGCGCAGTCGAAACGCCCGCCCGCGCCGCGCGAACCGCGCGCTGTGCTCCCTGCGCCCTCACCCCCCTCACACACACGCACACACACCACCAGGCGCCGGCGCATCCAAGCCGTCCCGCTCCAACAAGGCGAGTTGCTGTGCCCTGCGCAGGCCCGGGGCCATGCCGTGGCGTGGCTAGGTCCGGGAACCTAGCCACAACACGTCGTAACCCTAAACCCGCGGGCGGAGGGGTTAGGGCCCGCCCGCCCGCCCGCCCGCGGCGGGCGCGCCCCCTCCCACGCCCACCCACCCACCCACCCACCACCTCCCTCATCCCTCCCCCTTCCCCCCACCAAAAAAAAAACAGGCTAAAGCCCAGGACATCGTCCTCGCCGTCGACGTCGGCGCCCTGTCCGCGCCCTACAACCGCATCGTCGGCGACGTCATCGTCTCCGTGCCCGCGTCCGCCACGGTCGCGGAGGCGCGCATGCGCGTCGGCACCGCCATCGCGAAAGCGACGTCCGACCTGCTCCACCGCGCCGTCGCGCCTTTTTCCGCGCCGCCCCGCCTCTTCCTGCGCATGTCCACGGACGAAAACGATGAAGAGGTCGCGCCCCAGGAGCTGGAGGCCGGCACGCTGGCGGACGCGGGCCTGGAGCCGACGGAATTTGAGTACCTCGTCATTGCCAAGCCGGCCGGGCTGAAGCCGATGACGGCGGCGGCGGCCTCGCCCGCCGCCCCCGCGCCCGCCGCGCCGTCTGGGCGCACCACGCGCGCCGGCGCAGCGACGGAAGCAGGTGGAGACAAGAAGCGCGGCGGCGGCGGCGGCCGGCGTGGCGCGGCGGCGGCGGCAGCGGCGTCGCCGGCCCCGACCCGCCTGCGCGGCGAGGCCGCGCCGGGCGCCGCCAAGGTGTCCCACTACCAGGCCGCCATCGCCGCCGCGGAGGCCGGGCGCGCGGTGGGCGAGTACGCGCCCCTGCCCCCGGCCAAGAAGCGCAAGCGGTGGTCGGAGGAGGAGGACGCGGCCCTGACGGAGGGCGTGAAAATTTACGGCGTCGGCCAGTGGAAAGTCATTTGGGAGCGCATGGGCGGCCTGGACGGGCCCATGGCCTCCCGGTCCCAGGTGGACCTGAAGGACCGGTGGCGCAACATCAACAAGAAGGCGCAGCGCGAGGCGGAGGCGCTGGAGTGAAGCATGTGGGGCGCGCGTGGGGCCCCAAACGGCGCGCTGTGGGCAACACAGTAAACATGAGATGGGGGTGGGGGTGGAGAAAAACATCCCGGGGGCCTTGAAAACAACGCCACACATAACGCGCGTCCCTTGCCCCGCACACAACGCCACCGCGGCACGCTCTCACTCTGCACTAGGCCCACCCTCGTCCGCCGCACTACTACTCGCCTCACCCCCACCTCCCGCCCGCCCGCGGTGCGCGAGCGCGGCGGCCGCGCCCGCGACGTCGCCCGCGCGCGCGGCCGCCGCCGCGGCCGTCGCCTTCTCCTTCAGCTCCGCCACGTCCGCCTGGGCTTTGGCCGCGGCTTTGGCGGCGGCCGCTTTGATGTCCGCCTCAGCCTTGGCCGCCGCGACCTTGGCCGCCGCACCCGCCCGGGCGGCCGCCGCGTCCACCGCCGCCGCCGCGCGAGCCAGGCCCGCCCTGGCCTTTTCGATGCGGGCGCGGTGCGGGTTGGCGGAGGTCGGCGCGGGCGCGCCCTCGCGTGGGGAGGCCGTCCCCGACCCGGCCGGGGACAGGGACGCCGCCGAAATGAGCGGCGAGGCGGCGGGAGGCGGCGGCGGCGGGACGGCAGCGGGCGCCTCGCCCCCTGCCACCACCTCTGCAAGCAGTGGAGGTGGAGGCGGCGGGGAGGGCGCCGGGACGCTCGCGCCTCCCACCTCGGCGGTGTCTGCCTCCACGGGCGACGCCACGAACACGCTGCCGCGCCGGGCTTGGGAGCCGAGCGGGGAGTAGAGCGCGTCGGTGGGCGACAGCGCGGCCGCCGCGGCGGCGGCGGGCGACAGCGCGGCCGCCCCAACACCCGCGGACGACGACGCGCCCGAATCGGACCGCGCCAGGTGCAGGGCCGGGACGGCGATGGGCGGCGGCAGCGGCGGGCGGGCGGGCGCAGGCGCCCCGTCGGGCGGCGGGCTGGTGCCCGGCGGCGGGCGTGGCAGCAGCCCCGGCCCCGCCACCGCCGCCGGGCTGGCCCCCCTGCTGCCACCTCCGCGCACGGGCGAGGGCGACCGCGACGGCCGCGCGCTGCCCAGGCGGGACCCGGCCCGGCTGCCGGAGCCGGCGGCGGAGCCGGCCCCGCCCGCGAGGATGACGTCGGACAGGGACGGCCCGCGCGTCGGGGCGCGGCGGGCGAGGAAGTCGGCGGCCGCGGCGGCCGCGGCGGGCGGGGAGGGCGGCGGGCTGGAGGGCGGGGACGCGGTGCCAGAGGCGGCGGTCGCTCCCGCGCCGCCAAGGTCGCCTGCCTCGACCGCGGCCAGGCGGGCGGCGGCCAACGGCCCAGCCGCCGCCGCCATGCCGTCGCCCGGTCCTGCGGCCACGCGCACGCGCGCGCGCACCCACCGCCGCGTCCGCACAAAGTCCCGCCACGGCCGCGCCCGCCCGGACCCCGGCGCCGGCGGCCAGGACTCGTCGGCGCCAGCTGTCACCCAGCCAAAGTCCATCGCGTACGCCCAGCCCTCCCCGTCCACGCGGCCGTCGTCCACGCCCGACAGGTCCACCCTCCAGTCCGGCTCCGCCCACGCCCAGCCCGGGCGCAGGGCCCGGGCCACGCGGTGGAAGTCGGCGGCGGCGTCGCCGCCGGGCCCGCCCTCGGCGTCGGACCAGTGCCCCACCCGGTCGGTCGGCAAAAAGTGGCCTGGCCACGCGTGCCCCCACCCCCGAAAAGGCTGCAGGCGCTCGTTTTCAAAGACCTCGTCCTCCACGACGGAGCCGATGGGCAAGGACGCTTCGGCGGCGCGGCGAGACGCCGCGTCGTTCGGGTGGGCTGTGTGCGCGGAGGCGGCGGGCGGCGCGCCCGCACCAGCAGCAGCGGCGGGCACCAAAAACGAGCCCGCCCACGCAGCCGCGCCACGCGCGGCCGCGACAGCGCCGCGCGCCGCCACGCGGGCCGCCGCCTCTAAGGCTGCAGCGGTGGCGGCCGCGTCGCCCGACAGGCTGCTGGCCCGACGGCCTGGTTGGGGCGGGGCGGGCACCCCGCGCCCGCCCGACCGGTGGCGGGCGGGCGCAGCGACGGTGCCACCGCTCGCGGGCCGGCCGGCTTCCCGGCCGACGGAGATGGCGGTGCCCACGCCCAAAATGAGGGCGCGGGCGGCGCCTAGCCAGGCGGCGCCTGTGAAAGCCGCGGCGGCGTTCGCGGGCGTCAGGGCGCGCGCGGCGGCGCACAGCCAGCCGGACGGGCGCGCCGCGCACGCCGCGGCCGTCGCGCGCGCCGCGACCCGGACGAGCGCACTCACCGCCACGACCAGGGCGGCCGCCGCCAGGGCCGCCGCCAGGACCGACGTCCGGGACGGCGCGTCCGGGTGGTCGCGCCCATCCCGCCGCGGGCGCCGGCTGCGTGGGGAGGCGGGCCCCCCGCCGGCGACAGCCGCGCCGGCCGCCTCGGCCACGGGCTCGAGCGCGGCGGCCAGGCGCGCCCCCACCGCCGCCACGGCCCAGCCCGGGGCGGCGGCGGCGGCGGCGGCGGCGATGAGGCGGGTCAGGGCGCTCGACGGCGCGGCCGGCGCGCCGGCCGGCGCGCCGGCCGCCGCCGCTCGGCCTGCGCCGAGCCGCACGCGCACGCCCGGGCGGTGGGCGGCCATCGCAGCCGCGACTGCACCGTACCCTGCCCGCAGCCCGCCGCCCACGCCCTTTTCCACGGCGCGGCGGACGAGTGGGGACGGCGGCGAGCCGCCGACCCAGACGAGCGTCCAGTCCACCGTCCAAATGGACGAAGGGTGGGGGTGCGACGACGGCGCGGGCGGGGCGGGCGACAGGGTGTGGCGCAGGACGGCGCGGAAGCGGTCGCCGTATGCGGCGCCCGTCGCGACGGCGCACTCCACGACGTAGGCCTTGCCCGGGACCGCGGCGGTGAGGCGCTGCACCTCATCCGTCCGGAATTTCATGCCCGCGGAGGAGGTGGTGCACGTGGCGCGGCGGACGCGGCCGGCGGGCGGGAGGGAGGGGTGGGCGGCCGCTGCGGCGGACGGCCGGGCGCGCAGGCTGCTGCTGGCGTCGTCGCCGCCGCCGCCGCCGCCCTCCAGTCGAGCCAGCGCGGCTTCGGCCGCGGCTTCGGACTCGCACCAAGGAGTTTCCAGGCGGTCTTTATTGCCGACGGCCGCGTGGAAGGCGGGCTGTTGGATGGGGGGTGGGATGGAACGGAAGCGTGGTGGGCGCGAGGTGGGGGGGTGGTCGGGTGGCGCAGCGCGCGGGCGCAAGGTGCCCGCTCGCGAGCGAGAGCGCTCGGGTGCGAATGCCTCTCACCGCAAACGGGCTGCCGTGCCCGAAGACGAGGCCTGCCAGGTCGTCGACACCCAAGCCGACGAGGGCGTCGAAGCACGTCTCTCCCCGCGTGCCGTGGCCCGGCCAGGCCACGCCCTCGAAGAGGGCGGGCGGCATGGTTTGACGGGGGGAGCGGAGAACGCGGAGCCCCCCGCCAGACGATGATGGGAATGGGACGCGCGGGGCTCGCACCCCGCCACCCCCTCCCCCCCCTCCTCACGTCACAGCACACACGCCCTCGCCCTTGCAAAGAGACCTACACACACACACACCACCTCCCCCCGCCCTCTCCTCCTCACCCCTTCCCACCGCCAGCCCAGGAACAGATCGGACAGGCCGCACGCTCGTGCCCCTTGGCCGGGCAGTGCTCCCGGCCAAACAGGATGATGCGGACGTGCAGGGCCGGCCAGTCGGCCCGCTGGTCCGCGAAGGCCGCCTTCAAGTCGGCTTCCGTCTGTTCGACGGACGCGCCAGGCGCGGAGATGCCCCTGTTTTGTTGTGTGCGGGCGTGTGTGAGGAGGGGAGGAGGGGGTGGGGTGGGGTGGGGGGGGGGGCGAGGTGGATGGAAAACCAAAACCAGTTTTGGTTTTCCATCCAAATGGAAAATGGATTTCCATTTTCCATTCCAAGCGGATTCCAACGCACCAACGCGCGGCCAGGCGGTGGATGTGGGTGTCGACGGCGAAGGCGTCGTCGGCACCGCTCATGGCCCGGATCACGGACGCTGTTTTCCTGCCCACGCCCGGCAGCACCATCAGCTCCTCCCAGCCCAGCGGCACGCGTCCGCCGTGGCGCTGGGCGATGAGCGCGGCCGTGCCCGCGACGTTGCGCGCTTTGGTCGGGGCCAGGCCGAGCGTGCGGATGTGGGGCTCGATGCCGGCCGGGCCCAGGGCGGCCATGGCCGCCGCGTCGGGCGCCGCGCCAAACAGGGACGGCGTGCACTGGTTGACCTTCACGTCCGTCGTCTGGGCGGACAGCATGACGGCGACCAGCAGCTGGAAGGGGGAGCCGTGGTCGAGCGGGCAGGCCGGGTCGCCGTACAGCGCCGCGAGCTGGGCCGCGATTTTGGTGGCTTTGGCCCGCACGGCCGGCGTGGACGCGGCCGGCCGGGCGGGCGGCAGGACGAATGGTTTCAATTTCTTGGCGGGCGAGGGCGCCGGGCCCGGCCTCGGTTTTTTGTCGGGCGGCGTGGCAGCGGCGGCGGGCGGGCGGGCTGATGGCGGCAAGCCGCGCGTGCCGTCGCGTTCGGCCTTGACCCGCGGCCGCACTACTGGTGGTGCGGCTTCCGCAACCCCACGCTTGCGCGTGGTCGGCATGGCGAGCGCAGCGAGCGTCAGGCAGCGCAGGGAGCGGGGCGCCGTGCGGTGCAGGAGCGCTGCGCGCGCAAGGAGCATTCGTCGTTTTCTTTTCGGCGCAGTGTGCTTTTCCTGGCCGACCTCGCGTCCCGTTTACAAACTTTTTAAAGCTCCGCGGCCACGGCCACAAGGTGCACAACCATGCCAATCAACCCAATCAAATTCGCGGCACTCGACAGCCCGTGCAGCATGCCAAACTTTTTATTCGTCGCGGGCGACGGCGCCCGCCGCCTCTCAAACATGGCCTTGGTCGTCGCGGGCTCGACCGCGACGAGGTTCAGGACGGACGCCGCCAGGGCGACGCTCACGCCGGCGCGCGAGCCTCCCGCTCCACCCCAGCGGCCGAGGATGCCCGCCAACGCCAGCCCCGCACTGGCGGCCTGCGTCAGGAAGTACGCGGGGAAGAGGTGGGACTGGATGTCGCCGAACACCTCGCGGGAGGGCAAGTGCTTGAACATGACGATGCCGGCGACAAAGGTCGTCCTGTTCGTGTGTGTGTGTGTGTGGCGTGCGTGTGCGTGTGCGGGGGCGTGTGCGCGTGAGAACGCGGCGGCGGCGGGAACCAGCCGGCCATGCCCTGGCCGGCCGGGGCGGGAAGGGTGTGTGGGAGTTCCGAGTGCGCACACTCGACCACGCGCCACGCACCAAAAGGACGCGCCCACGTAGACGGCCGCGCCCAGCAGGGCGCCGGCCTTGGTCCAGGCGGACGGCGGCGCGCCGGCGGCGAGCGCGCCCGCGCCCGCGCCCGCGGCCAGGAGCAGGGCCCGGTTCAGGGGTGTCGTCAAGATGCCCATGCCCGGCTGCGTGTTTGTGTGACACGGCACACGGTCTTGATGGCGGGGGGAGTGGGGGTGGGGGATGACGTGGAGGGGGGAGAAGGAGGGCGGTGCGCACAGAAGACTGACCGCCTGCGGCTGTCGCTCCGCAAGCTCAGGCAGACGCCTCGAGGCCTGGTGCTGTCTGCCTGAGGGGGCTGGGGTGGGAGAAGGGGGTGGGCGTGCTCGAAACGGCGCGGACGGAAACGAATGGCGTGTGTAGAGCAGACGCGCGGCCGCGTCGTTCTCCAGACGCGCGGCCGCGTCGTTCTCCAAACCTTTTTTTCGGACCGCCCTTCCCCTAGTGCCGCCACGCAGGCGACCATGGCGACGCGGTCCCTCCCCGCCGCCCCACGCGGCGGGACCACGAGCTGCTCCTCTCGCAGCCGGGCCGCCGTGCCCAGGCCGGCACGCCGCGGCGTCGTGACAGTCGTCGCAGCAACTGCCGCGGCCAGCAGCGCATCGACGAGCAGCAGTGCGCCGCCCCCGCGCCCGCCGCCCAGGTGAGAAGCAGCGGGACGAGGAACAGCCACGCCATGCCGGTAGAGCGGACGCTCAAGCTCTAAACCCAGGCCTTGCTTCTAGCTTCCGCCGCTCCGCAGCCCTGCCGCGCCCGGCATTGCTCTCACGCGCAGCCACAACGCTCCCCCCCTCCTCCAGGCCGTCCCCGACCTCGACGTCCTTCACCCCGCCCGCCCTGGCCGACGTCCTGGACTTGGCCAGGGAGGCCGCGGCCATCGCGGCGTCCACGGGCCCCGCAGGCGCGCTGCGCGGCTTGCAAGTCGCCCGCGCGGCGGCGGGCCTGGTGCGTGAAGCCGCGGCGGCCGCCGCGCGCGGGTCGCCCCTGACGCCCGCGCGCGCGCTCCGCCGCCTGTTTGAACGCCTGGGCGCGACGTACATCAAACTCGGCCAGTTCATCGCGTCGGCGCCGTCCCTGTTCCCGCCTGAGTTTGTGACCGAGTTCGAAGGGCTGCTGGACAGGACGGAGCCGACGCCGTGGGACGCCATTCGGAAAACCTTGGAGGACGAGCTCGGCGGGCGCGCCGCGCTCGACGCGGCGTTCTCGTCCATCGACCCCGTCCCGCTCGCGTCCGCGTCTGTCGCCCAGGTCCACGCGGCGGTGCTGCGTTCATCCGGCGCGCCCGTCGTCCTCAAGGTCCTGAAGCCGGGCGTGGAGGGCGTGCTGAAAGCGGACCTGGGCGCCCTGTACCTCGGCGCGCGCGCGCTGGAGCTGGCCGCGCCCGGCCTCGCCCGCGCGTCCGGCTCCGCCATCCTGGCCGACATCCGGGCGTCCATGCTGGAGGAGGTGGACTTTACCAAGGAAGCGGCCCACATCGCCGACTTTGCATCGTACTTGGAGGCGACGGGCATGGACGCCGTCGCCGCGTGCCCGGCCGTCTACAAGCCGTGGTCCACGCGGCGCGTGCTGACGCTGGAGCGGTTTGAGGGCGTGCCGTTGACGGACGTGGGCGCCATCAATGCGACGGTGCCTGTTGCGGCTTCCCTGCCCGGCATGTCGGCAGCCGAGACGGCGGCGGCCGCCGGCGGCGTGGGCGAGGCCATGCTGGTGAACGCGCTCAACTGCTGGTTTGGGTCGTTGCTCGCCGCGCGCACGTTCCACGCGGACGTCCACGCCGGCAACCTGCTTGCCTTGAAAGACGGTCGCGTCGCGTTCATTGACTTTGGCATCGTCGGCAAAGTCGCGCCCGGCACGTGGGAGGCGGTCAGGGCGCTCGTCGGCGCCACGGCCGCGGGCGACTATGAAACGATGGCCCGCGCCCTGGCCACCGTCGGCGCCGCGGACGGCGAGGGCGATGGCGTGGACTTCGCGGCCTTCGGCCGGGACTTGGCCGCGGCTTTCGAAGCGGCAGCCGAGCTGGAGCCGTCCGTGACGGTGCTGACGGACCCGGACTCGGGCGCGCCGTCCGCCGCGTCGCTGGCCTTCGACGAAGCCCGCCTCAACCGCTTGGGCCTGGCCATCGTGCGCGTCTCGGAAGGCTACGGCATTCGCGTCCCCCGCCAGTTCGGCATCCTGCTGAAACAGCTCCTGTACTTCGACCGGTACGTGCGCGTGCTGGCGCCCGGGCTGGACATGGCGGGCCAGGCCGGGTTGGGCAGCGTGGAAGCCCGGTTTGGGGGTGGCGGCGGCGGCGTAACAGGCGTGACCGATGAGGATGGCGGGGTGGTCGTGGACGTGTAGAGGCTGTCATTGAGAGAGGGAGAGAGACGGCGTGCCCCGTTTGGGCCAAGCATTTACACTCTCAAGGTCACGCCCCTCTTTGGCTCAGCGCATCAAATTACTAGGCTTGCGCGCGTGTGCGCACAAGCGCTGTGTGCAGCGGCGACTCGGGACGGCGGGGCTTCCCACCCCACTCCCCGCCCCCCTGCACAGAGGGGGGCGGAGAAGAATCTGCACGCGCGCCGCGCTCACTTGTCGAATGCCTCACTTGCCGTACTGGGCCTTCAGGTTGGCGTACGCGGCCAGGGCGCCGCACTTGTTGGCAAAGATCGTCAGCATCTGGTCGGTCGCGGTCTTGCCCTGTTTTTTTTTTTTTTTTTTTGAGTGGTGTGTGATGGGATGGGATGGATGGGTGAGCGCGCAGGAAGCGGAACCGAAAAGAAAGACGCCGCACCCCCCCCGGCGCACTCAACCTTACCTCCTGAGACAGGCTGTTGTACGAGCCGTCGGCCTTCAGCTGGTTGAGCGAGTTCATGAGGTCGTTGTCGCAGCTGTTTTGTGTGTGGGTGTGCGTGGGGGAGGTTTGAAGCCGGAGGTTGGCAACGGTCGGAAAGCGAGCCCGCAGGGCCAGTGCGGGAGGGGGAAGCATCCGTGTCCGCGCGCCGCCGCCCCCGCCGCGCTCCCGCCTCTCCCTCCCCTCTATAACTCACTTGCACTTGGCGTTGGCCTTGGCCTCCTCGGAGCCCTGGCCATTGGCCGCGCCGTAGCACCAGTCGTGGCGCTGGCCTGTTGGTTTTTGATGGGAGAGGGTGAGAGCGAACTGATCGGTGCAAGGCGGTGCGAACGCCGGCTTTGAAAACACAATCGGCTCGGCCACGCTCAGACACGAAGGCATGCAACACTCCGTCGGGGCGGTGGAGCGGCCTGGATGTGGCTGAGCAAGGCGCGGCACGCGTCCGAACGGAAACGTGCGACGGCCGTGGCATGCACTCGGCGAAGAAAAAGCAAAAGCAAAAACTCACAGGCCGCGTCGGCACCGTCGACGGGTGGGCCCTTGTCCGTGTAGCCGGGGCCGCACCTGGGATGGAGGGGAGGTGGTGTGGGAGGCGAGGGCGTGCGAGACGTGAGACGCGTTGGGGCGACGCTTGCGCCGCGAAAACCTGGCCGTGCGGCCACCCATTGTTTCCGCGGGCGTGTGCAAAGGCGAAGGACACAACCAAACACACCAGTTGCCGTAGTACGGGACCTCGACGGCCGAGACCTGGTGGGTGGGAGAGGTCGGGAGGGCGATGAAGAGCGGGCGTGGAGGTGTGTGTGTGGAGGTTGACACGGCTGGAAAACACCTTGGCGGCGCTGGACGGTGTCTCTGTCCAGGTTGCGCTCAACCGGCGCCGGTCGCGCCGCCCTCAACGCGCACCGTGGCCAGGAAGGCGGCGACCAGGGCCAGGAACAGGGAGAGGGTGCGCATGGCTGGTTGTGTGCGGAGAGGTGTGTGTATGGGTGTGTGTGTTTGGCGCAGGCGAATGAGCGGTGTGTGAGGGGGGAGAGACAGAGTGCGGGTCGGGCGGCCAGCCGGTCAAAGGGCCAACTCTGCACGCCTTCCAATCCGCTGCGCCCAGCCCGAACGCAGGCGTCGGACCCGGTTGACACAGCCTACTGGCAGCGAGCAGGCCTTGGCTAACTACAGAGATGAGCGCAAGCTTGGCGTCGCACGCGGCGGCGCCGCGGCACGGCGTCGCGTGGCCGCTGCGGCCGTCGGCCGCCCGCGCCGTCGCAGTCGCCACCGCTGCCCCTTTGTGCCCACTGGTCGCTCGTGCCTTGACCACGGCCGCCGCGCCGCCGCCGTCGACCTCCGCCGCGCGCCCGGCGGCCCTGGCGCCTCCTCGCCGTCGTGCGCCCAGCACCGCCGCGGCCGCGGCCGCCACGCCCGTCGCGTCCACGTCCACGTCCACCGCCCCATCCACCTCGCTCGACGAGCGCCTGTCCCTGTCCGGCATGGCCGGCGTCCAGGCGGCGGGCGGGCCCAACACGCCGCCCGTGACGCGTCCCCTGACCCGCCCGTCCGCGGACGGGGGCGGCGGGCCGCCCCCGCCCCCGCCCGGCGGCCCGCACATGGCCACGCTGCTGGTCCAGTGCCCGGACGCGCAGGGCGTCGTCGCGGCCCTCGCCCAGCTGCTGGCGGGGCTGGGCTGCAACATCCTCGCGTCCGACCAGCACACGGACGCGGAGGCGGGCGCGTACTTTCAGCGCATCCGCTTCGATTACGCGGCCATGGTCGTCGGCCACTCCAACCTGGCGGTGCTGGAGGCCGCCATCGCAGGCACGGCCGCCCGCTTCGACATGGACTGGGCGGTCTTCTACGACGCCGTCCCCAAAAAGGTCGCCATCTTCTGCAGCAAGGCGGGCCACTGCCTGTGGGACTTGCTCATCCGCGCCCAGCAGGGCGACCTGCCCAACGCGGAGGTCGTCGCCGTCATTGCCAACCACCCGGACTTGGAGCACGTCGCCGCGTCGTTTGGCGTCCCCTTTTTCCAAGTCCCGTCCTCCACCATGGGCGACGCGGCAGGCAAGGCCGACCAGGAGGCCCGCATTGAGGCCATCCTGGCCCAGACGGGCGCGGACTTGCACGTCCTCGCCCGGTGGATGAACGTCTTTTCGTCCGACTGGTGCAGCCGGCACGCCGCGCACACCATCAACATCCACCACGGCTTCCTGCCCGCCTTCCAGGGCGCCCGGCCCTACCACCAAGCCCACGCCCGCGGCGTGAAAGTCATCGGCAGCTCGGCCCACTTTGCGACGGCGCGCCTGGACGAGGGGCCGCTCATCGAGCAGGACGTCGTCCGCATCTCCCACCGGGACGCGCCGTCCGACATGGTGCGCAAGGGCCGGGACTTGGAGCGCCTGGTCCTGGCCAAGGCCGTGCGCGCGGTGTTGAGTGACCGGGTGTTGATCCAGGGCAGCCGGACGGTCGTGTTTGATGAATGAAACGTGAGGGGTGTGTGTGTGGGGAGAGAGAAACCCGTGTGGGCGTTGGGTTGTGTGACTGCGCTGGCATGGAATGAGACAGGTTTTGCCCGGCCCCCCCTCACTGTCCACACTCCTCGCAAGAAGAAGCAAAATGTCTTCGCCTCCCGCCGTCCTGGACCCGCCCGCCGCGGCCGCGCCGCCGCCGCCGGCCCCGCCCGTCGAGGCGGTCGCACCCCCTCCAGTGAAGGAAGATGTGCCTCCTCCGGCTCCAGCCGCCGAGCCCGCGCCCGAGCCGGTCGTCGCGCCGCCGCCGCCCGTCGTCGCCGAAGAAGAGAAGCCGGCCGTCGCCGCCGAGCCCGTCAAAGAAGAAGCGCCCGCCGCTCCCGCGGTGGACCCGCCCACGGATGAAGCCCTGCTGGTCCGCCTGCGCGCCCTGCTGAACACGGTCAACCTGGACGAGACGACGGGTGAGCACAGCAGAGTGATGTGTGCTGGCCACGCCTCGCGCATGCCGCGGAAACGGGGGAGGCGCGGAGACCAGGACGCCTGTGCTGCCAGGCCGGAATGGTCAAGAGCGGCTTGTGCTTGCAATGGGGCAGGCGGGCGGCCGTGGATCTGGCGCGGGAGGGCCGTACGGCGGCGCGCAGAGGGAACGCGCCAACGGACCGGGAGAGAGGGGGTGGCACCACAGGCCCCCTCGTCACCCATCCCCCCACACCCCCACACCCCCACCTACAGAAAAACAAGTGCGCAAGCAGTTGGAGGACGCGTTCGGCTGCTCGCTCAAGGACCGTAAAGGCCTGATCTCGGACGAGGTAGGTTTGGTGGGCGGGGGTGTTGGCCCGCCGCGGGGAAGGGGCGGCCCCGGGCCTCCCGCGCTGTTGGCAAAATCCGGGCCGCTCACCGCCGCAACACATACGCCCCCCCCCCCCACCCCCACCCACCCACCCACCCCCCACCCACCCACCCACCCAGATCGCGGCCTTCCTCAACGCCCGGGCTGTGCCCGCGCCCGCGCCGACGACGGGCGACGGCGCTGAAGACGGGGAGGCGGCCGGCGCCGGCGAAGAAGGCGAGGACGGCGACGACGAGCCCGCCCCCCCGCCGACGAAAAAGGCGAAGAAGGGCGGCAAAAAGAAGGCGCCCGGCGGCATGGAGCCCCTCCTGTCCCCCGAGCTCGCCGCCTTCGTGGGCCAGCCGCGCATGCACCGCTTCAAGATCGTCAAGGCCCTGTGGCAGTACATCAAGGCGCACGACCTGCAGGACCCCAACGACAAGCGCAACATCCTGCCCGACGCCAAGCTGGGCACCGTCCTGTCCGCGCCCGTCAACATGTTCTCCATGAACAAGCAGATCAACCGGCACATCATTCCGGAGTGAGTGGGGGCGCGCGGTGAGCCAGCCCTCCCCCGCCCTGGCGCTGAAGCGGCGGCGGGTGTTGGGTGGCGGCGCGCTGCCGGGTGGGCGGACGGGCGGCGGGGGTGGTGGTGCGCGCGACCACCCCGGCCATGCACGCACCTCTGCCTCGTGTGTGTGTGTGGTGTGGTGGTGGTGGTGGTGGTGGGGGGGGGCGTGTTTGGGGGGGGCGTGTGTGTGTGTTTGTGTGCTGAGATGGTGTAGGGACGAAAAACGGGTTTGGAGGGAGAGCCTGGAATGCAGGGGTGTGTGGGGCCGGGCGCCCTGCACACACACGCGCGAACAAAGGACCGAGAAGGCCGCACACTGGGCGGGCAGACGCCTGCTTCCTCCCTCCCACACCCCAGGCACACGCGCGCAGGCCTGGCGCTGCCATCACACCCACGCGCAAGCCCGCCTGACCCGCAGGCACCCCATCCCGACACATCGCGGACGGCTCCAATGCGGCGTGCTCCGACCGCCGCGTACAGCGCGGGCCGGGCCGCCGTGCCGCGCGGCCGGCCACCCGGCGCGCCCGGTCGCCAGGCTGCTGGCTACCCACCACCCCCTTCCACGCCCGCGGGCGGCGTGGACAGCCGGCGGCGACAGCCGCCGCCGTCACAACAGCCACGGCAGCAACAGCAGTCGTGGCCAGCCGCCCCGACGCAACAGCCGCGCAGCCGTCCCGCGCCCACCCCAGCCCCGCTCATCCCGCGCCCGGCCGTGGAACCGGGCGCCTGGCTGGCGCGCAGCGATGTCATCGACAAGCAGGTAAGGAAGGTGGCGAAGGGAGGGAGCACGGCCCGTCCGCAAGTGACGCCGCATGTGCGTTCCCGGCCAGCGCGAGGGATGCCAGCACCACCATCTCTCACCACCACCCACCCGTCCGTCCATCGACCCTCTCACCAAACACACAGGTCATCGCCCGCACGTCTGGCCGCTGCCTGGGCGTCGCCGACCATTTCTACGTCGACCCAGCCACGTTGACGATCGTGTCTGTGGACCTGCGGCCCAAAGGCCTGGCAGCCGCGGCGGGCGCGGCCCTGTCCGGCGGCAACAGCGCCGACGCCCAACCACCCTCGTCCCGCCTCCCGCCCCCACAGCCCGCGTCGCCCTGGGGCGCGGGCGCGTCCACGGGCCGCAACCTGCCCCTGGCCACACTCTGCCAAGTCGGCGACGTCATCCTCGTCCACGACGAGCGGGCCCTGGGCTTCGCGCCCCTGGACGAGCGGGCCGGGTGCGTGCGCCTGACGGGCGCGGAGGTGGTGTCGGGCACCGACGGCCGGTCGCTCGGCCGCGTGCGCGGGTATGCCTTCGACCCGGACAGCGGCGCGCTGCTGGCGCTGCGGTACGACGCCCTGGGCGCGCCCCGTGTGCCTGAGGGCGCCATGACGGTCTGGGAGGTGGGGGCGGGCGACGTGGCCGAGCTGCGGCGCGGGAGCCTGACCCTGCGCCCGGGCGCCGACGCGGCGGCCGTCCGCGTCGCCGACGGCGTCCTCGGCGCCGCCCTCTCCGCCCTCCAAACGCTGTGGGCCGGGGACGGGTCCCTCGACGATCCGCTGTACGGCTCGCCCTCCTCGGCCGCCCTGGACCTCGAATTCGAGGCGTGGCGGGAAGTCCACGGCCGCGTCTTTGCGCGGTACTACGGCCTGCCGTCCGTCCCGCGCACGCGCGCCGAACTGGACGACATGATGGCGGTCTCGCAAGCGTCGTCCGCGGCGTCGGTGGCGCCCGCGCGGGACCCGCGGCAACGTGCCCCAGCCCGGCGGTCTGCGGCGGCCCTGCCGCCCGCCCGTGGCGTCGCCGTGGAGGACGCGCTGCGCCCGGCGCGGCGGCGGGCGCGGGAAGCCGTCGAGGCCGAGGCCGAGGCGGCGTGGGGTGGCGGCCGGCCGGCCGCCGCGGCGGCCGCGGCCCGGAGCTGGCCGCCGCCACCGCCCTCGTCTTATGACGACGCGTACTACGGCGACGGCGACGAGGGCGACGCGTACGGCGGCGCGCTCGACGACGAGGCTGGGTACGACTTTTCAGGCAATGCCGCCGACCCGCCGCCGCCGGCCAACACCCGGCCGGCTGTGCTGGAGTTTGGGGGGACGGCGACGCGCCGGGCCGCCGCCCAACAGCCGCCGCCTCCCAGGCAGGGCATCCCCATCATTGACCGGTCGCCTCCCCCGCCGGAGCGGGTGCGGGACGTGGACGGGCGGTACGGGGAGGAGAAGGGCGGTGGCGGTGGGGGAGTGCGCGCGCGGCGGCCGCGGCGGCGGCGAGGTGGGCGCCGCCCGCTGCTGGCGGTGCCGGTCCGCCGAAAAAGGAGGAGGCTGAGGCTGACGCGGCCGAGTCGCCGTCGCCGCCGCCGGCGGTGAAAGCGGCGGAGGACGCGGGGCGGGACGGGTGGTGAGGGCGGGGCGAGGGTGGGGTGGTAAATTTTTTGTTGTGGGCGACTCGTCGAGGCGTGGAGAGAGCCGCCCCCGCTCTCGTCGCTGCACGCGCACACACACTCCATTCTGCCCGGGCTCTCTCCCCACCCCTTTGCCCTCCCCGCCCCTCCCCCACACCCCCTCCTCGCCACACCACCATGAAGGTTGTCGACAAGATGAAGGCCGAAATGGCCGCGGGCAAGACGTTCTTCTCGTTCGAGTACTTCCCGCCGCGCACGGAAGAGGTGCGCATTGCCCGCGGTGGAGAGGGGGGGACGGTGTTTTCCCCGGCCGAGCGCCAGTCTTTCGGGTGCGCAGGCCACCTGCCCACGCGGCGGGCGTGTGGGCGGGATGCGCGGGGGCGGTGACTGTGCTGCAGACGCCATCATCCAGGCGCGGGCCGAGCGCGCAAAAACGCATGGGGGGCGCCCTTTTTCGCTCACGCCTCCGCCCTCCACCCATCCCCACCATCGCCTGCAGGGCGTGACCAACCTCATCGAGCGCCAGCACCGCATGGCCGCCCTGAACCCCTTGTTCTGCGACATCACCTGGGGCGCCGGCGGTTCGACCGCCGACCTGACGCTGGAGATCGCGGCGCGCATGCAGCGCGACGTGGGCGTGGAGACGATGATGCACCTGACGTGCACCAACATGCCCGTGGAGCAGCTGGACGACGCGCTGGACAAGGTGTGTGTGAGGGCGGTTGAGCTGGATTGAGCGGTGGCGATGGGCGCTGGGCGGGGGCGACGACGGAGGCGTTGCTGCTCGCGCCTGGCGCCGCTCTCACCTGACCCCGCCTGGGAGAGACGCGACGGCGGCGGCTTTGCCGGGCCCGGACCTCTGGCGAGGCGCCGGCGGCGCGGTGGGTGTGTCGCTGCGCGGCCTGGAGGCCTGGCTGCCGAGCGCTGGGCGGCGCGGCGGCACGTGCTCCCGCGCCACACATCCCCACCCCCCCATGCTTATGAAGAGACCAGGACGGGGCGACCCCGACCGGGTTGGTCGGCTCCGTTTTTGTGACCTCGCGCGCCCGGGGGGCTGGGTCGCTCCGTCCGCACACGCACCCACCCCCTCCCCTCCCGCACCCCTCCCCCCCACCCACCACCCAGTGCCTGGCCGCCGGCATCACCAACATCCTGGCCCTGCGCGGCGACCCGCCCAAGGGCCAGGACGCGTTCACGCCGATCGAGGGCGGGTTTGCGTGCGCGCTCGACCTGGTGCGCCACATCCGGGCCCGCCACGGCGACGCGTTCGGCATCGCGGTCGCGGGGTACCCGGAAGCCCACCCGGACGCCATCGTCGACGACGCGGACGCCATGGACGCCGCGTACGCGCGGGACCTGGCCTACCTCAAGCAAAAAGTCGACGCGGGCGCCGATATCATCGTCACCCAACTGTTTTACGACACGGCCAAGTTCACCAAGTTTGAGGCCGACTGCCGGGCGGCGGGCATCACCGTCCCCATCATCCCGGGCATCATGCCCATCATGACGTACGGCGGCTTCAAGCGCATGACGTCCTTTTGCAAAACGTACGTGCCGCCAGCTGTCGCGGCCGCGGTCGAGGCCGTCAAGGACGACGACGACGCGGTGAAGGCGTACGGCATCGAGCTGGGCACGGCCATGTGCAAGGAGCTGCTGGCCGCCGGCGTGCCCGGCATCCACCTGTACACGCTCAACCTGGAGCGGTCGGCCGTCGCCATCCTGGAGAACTTGGGCCTGGTCGAGGCGCACGCCAATGGTGTGGACGCCAAGGCGCCGGCCGCGGCGGTGGCTTGAGCCGTGTGCGGGGGAGGGAGGGAGAGCCTGCACTTTCCTTTTTTCTTGTAGAGTGAGCGGAACGGGGGGGGGGGGGAGCTGAGAGGGGGGGGACGGGCCGTGAAAACCCCGTGCTTATGGACACGCGACCGTCCCTCCCTTGTGTTTTGGCCTCTGCACGCTCCGTCCCTCTCAAGCCCGCCCCGCCCCGCCCAGCGCCGCCTCCACCGCTTTGCCCGCCGCGCGTGCGGCGGGGGCGCCGTCCCCACTCAAGGCCGCGGCCGCGGCACGGACGGCCGCCCACAGTTCGCTGCCGTCCGCTGCCGCGTCGATGGCGCGCGCGCCGCCGGGGTCGGCCACGCAGACCGCGAGCGCCTCGCCCGCGGCGGCGCGGCCCGCGGCTGGCGCCGCGCCGCGCGGCGCGCCCGCCGCGGCAGCCAGCGGCCGGGCCAGGCCGGGCCCGGCGGCCGCAGCAGCCCAGGCTTTCAGCACCCGCCCCGCCTCAGCCGGCAGGTCTGGCGGGCCGTCGGCCGCGCCCGCGCGCGCGACGAGCGCGGCCGTGACGATGGACGCGGACCGGGCGAGCGATGACCGCGGCAGCGCGGCGGGCGCGGCGGCCAGCAGCGACACGGCTCCGCGCGCGCACGGCGCCCGGCGGGAGGCGCCCGCCGGCTGGGCCGCCGCGGCCAGCAGCGCGGACATGAGGTGGGCGTCGGCCGGCGGCGCACCGCCGGCGGCGGCGGCGCCGGCGCGGAGCAAGGCCTCGCCGCTGGCCAGCGCGGCGGCTTGGGCGGCCCAGTCCACGTCCGTGTGGCTGGCGACGGCGGCGGCTTGCAGAGTGGTGACGATGGTGTGCAAGGAGGGAGACGGCGCAGACGACGCGGAGGAGGAGGACGTGGACGCGGTGCGGCGGAGGGACTGGATGGAGGAGGAGAGTGGGCGAGGTGGCGTGTGTGTTAGGGAGAGGGGTTGACCGCGGTGTGGGGGTGGGCCAGGCGCCGGCTTTTTTTTTTTTTTGTGTGTGTGTGTGTGTGTGGCGCGCTCGGGAAACCCTTTGCTTCGTCCAAGTCTGTCTCTCAACTCCGCCAGCGTGTGGGATGGCGCCCAGGCCGGGCGCTGCGTGGGCGTGAGGCGCTGTTCCCGGCCGACCCCGCCCGCCGCCGTCTCTCCGTGACTTCTTCCAGGCGGCGCGCGCGCGCGCGCACCGCCACCCTCCGCCGACGCACTTGGCGCCGTTTGAGCTCGGACAGGGCCGTGGACATGGCCTGAGACAGTGAGGATGGCTGGTAGTCGGGCGGCGGCGGCATTGGGGTGCTGGTGGCGAGGCGGGGGGGCCGTCTACTAAAAAGGTCTCTGTCCCTAACACAAAACCCACCACAACCCTCCCTCACTCCCCCGGCTTTCCACCCGGCGCCAGCGGCGGCAGCGCGGCCTTCACCTTTGCCAGGAAGGCTTGCACGCCCTCGCCCACTTCCGCGACCTTGCGCTCCGCCGCCGCTGCGCCGGCCGCGAGTGCGGCGCCTTTCTCTGTCGGCTTCACGATGACGACGTCGTCAAAGTAGACGCCTGACGTCAGCAGCACGCCCTGCACCAGGGGCGGCGACCAGGTGATGCTGCGGGCCGCGCCCTTGATGGGCAGCACCGCCTCCTTAAAGGCGTAGTCGACCTCCGCGCTGCGCGTCCAGTTGAGCTTGACCTCGCCGAGCGGGACGCCCATGCCGCCCTTTTCCGACCAGGCCGTGACTTTGGGGAGCTGGGCGGCGTTGGCGTGTGCAAGGGGGGGGGCGGGGTGGGTGGGAGAGAGAGTCTGTGAGAAACACCGGGCCCGGGCGGGTCTTTTCAGTGTTTTCGGGGTGGCGGCGGGCGGACCAACCCCCCATCCACACAGGGACGCTCACCTGGTAAGCCAGGCCCGCCGCCTCGATTTGGGCGAGGTACTGCCCAAAGGTGGCGTACGAGAAGCGGACCTCCTTGACGAAGGGGTCCCCGTCCGCCGTGTCCAGCGTCGCGTACGCGGCCACCGCCCCGAAGAAGCCGGACCCCGGCGGCAGGCCGACGGTGTACGGGTCCGGGTAGGACGTCGTCAGGGCGTACGCGCCCATCCAGGACACGCCCAGGGACGAATACGTGTCGCCCAGGTAGAGTATGGGCGGCAGGCCGTCAAAGGTCATGGTCGCCCGCCGCGTCAGGCCGGGGCCGTCGACGAGCCAGGGAGAGAGCGCGGGCGCGGCGGTCGCCTGGTGCCGTGTGTGTGGTGTTGTGTGGGGGCGGACGGGTGAGGCAGGCAGAAAAGAAAGGTGGGGCTGTTGTTGCCTGGCGGGCCGCATGTTTGGCCGCATGCGGTGCCGGAAAAGGCGCCCAGCCCCCCAGGGCGACGACGCCCGCCAACCCACCTGCGCGACGACCAGCGTGCTTAGCAGTGCAACGATCAATGACCGCATGGCAAAAGAGGAGGGTTCTGTGGGGTTGAGGCGGGTGTTAAAAACGCTCACGGCGGCGGGGGCGCGTTTCTTTTTTTGATGTGTTGCCTCCTTGGACAAACCGACGCGCACCCCCTCTTCACACACACTCCCTTCTCGCCCACCCTGTTCACCCGCCCCCCGCCCCCGCCTTCTTCAGCTCCAACTCCGGCACCAACCCAGCCAGCTTGGCTTTGACCTCCTCCGCTTTCGCCGCGATCTTGCCCTCCGCCTCGGCCACTGGGCCGCCCTTGTCCGACACCACGACTTTCACATTGTCAAACAGGGTGGCGTACGAGACCAGGGCGCCGTCCACCAGGGGCGGGAAGAAGGCAATGCTCTTGGCCTGCGTTGCGTGGGCGGGGGATGGATGGATGGGGGGATGGGGATGGGCATGGGATGGGTCACGTGTGGGCGGGGTGGCGTGGCTCAGTCCAGGCGCACCCTCACGGCACCCGCACCGCAAAAAAACTCACCACGCCCTTGAACGGGAGGGCCGCCTTCCGGAAGGAGTAGCTATAGTCGCCGTGCGTGCTGTGGAGGGTGGCGTGTGGGGATGGGGGTGGGCGTGAGATGGGGGTCGCGCGAACCCCGCACCCACTCCTCCACATCCACTCTCCCCCCTCCCCCTCAAACACTCACAGCGGCAGTTCCAGCTTGCCGAGCAGCTTTCCACTGCCGTCCAGCCCCGTGCGCGCTTCCACGCGCGCCGGCACCAGGCTGTGTTCAAACGCGGTGACGTTGTCGAGGACCAGCTGGTTGTACGCCTGTATAGGTGTCGTGTTTTCATTTTTATCATGGGCGGAAGGGGTGAGAGAGATGCAAAACAGGTGAGGTGGGCGGGGGGGGGGGTGCGGGGCAATCCCAGGCTCGACACATCCACACACGCACGTAGTAAAAAGACACGCCGCCCAGGAACCCGCCGCTCACAGCGTTCATGGACATGTAGATGGCGTCGCCGTCCGGCCCACGGCTCTGCAAAACGTTGGGCGGCGACGGCGGGTTGGACGTCTCATTGAAACGGTTCAACAGGCGTTCCTGGCTGACCGCGGACGCCCGGTCCCAGGACACGCCCAGGGCCGCCAGGTACGCGTCGCCGACCAGGTCGTAGTAGGCGGCGGGCGTGGAGCCGAACGTCTGGACGCCGGCTTTGACCGGGCCGAGGTCTGCCGTCCAGGCGCCGGGGTCGGAGGAGGCGCCGGACGCGTGCGCGGCCTTGGCCGCCTGGGTGGAGCGTGTGAGAGTGAAGGGGGACGTGAAAGGAGCTGGAACCACGCGCGCCCTGCCGGCGTTCCGCACGCACGTCACGTGACGCCATCATGGGATGAAGGCGGAGGTGGCGCAATGAAGGTTGCACGGCGCGCACTCCGCCGCGCGCTCGTTGTCGCGCGCGGCTCCTTCCGACAGCAGCCCCTGCCCGTCCCACCGCATTCCTGGCGGTTCATCCCACACAGTCAACGCCCGGGCTCCTGTGTACTCAACGCCAGCGCGGCAGACCCCCGACCAGGAGCACGCGCTGCCCGCCAGCCCTCGCCCCTGCCCTCGTCGCGCGCCAATTCGCACACTCCCGTGTGCGGAGACTCTCTCTCTCACCGTCGCGCCCGACGCGGACGCACACGCCGCGAGGGCGGCGACCAGCATAGCGGTCGCGTGAAGTCGCATGGGCGCTGCGAAATGGGGTGGGGGACGCGAGTGGCGGGGGCGGGCGGGAGACGTTGGTGTGTGTTGACGCAAGCTTTTTTCGGCCCGCGCCATCCATCCACGCCGCTTTCCCTCGCTACAGTTCCCGACACGCCCGGCCCCACACGCCCGCCACTACTCTTCACACGCGCCGGCCCGTCGCCCTTTGCCGCTGCCGCGCCGGCCCGTCGCCCTTTGCCGCTGCCGCGCTCCTTCACTTTCACGCCGCCCGCACCACCACAAACCAGGCGGGAACGCTGGACGTGAAAGTCACGGACCCGGACCAGGTGGTCGCGGACGCCGTGAAATTCCGCAGCAGGCTGGCGCCCGGAAAGCCCAGCTGCGGGCCCGTCGCCGTCGCGGACAGCACGGCCGACGGCACTTTGGCCAGGCTCGTCAGCTTGTAAAGGCTGTACCGCACGCCCGACCGCAGGGCGCTCACCCGCACCGTGCCGGAAAAGGCCACGCCCGGGCTGCCGGGCGGGCCGGGCTCGGCCGTCCGCGGCACGGCCAGCGAGACGCGCGGGGCGGTCGTGTTGGCGGCGTACCGTGGCCCCAGGACGGCGTACCCCCACCGCGTGTTGGAGGGCACGCACCCTCCGGCGTCCAGCGTGTCTTTCTTGTTGGTGCGCGGGCAGAAAAAGGAGCCCGCGCTGCGCTGGATGGGCGAGGTGGAAAACCCGTTGTTCAGGTAAAAGACGTCGGTCGCGTCGTAGGCGGCGGCCGCGGGCGAGGCAGGCGGCGACGCGCTGTTCACGCCCGTCAGCGGAATGATGTGGTCGTAGTCCGGGTCGGCCTCGCCCCTCAAGTACACGACGGCCACGACGCCCGCGGACGCCGGCGGCATGATCTGGGCCTTGGCCCACCCGAAAAAGGCGGCGTACCCAGCGCCGCCAAACGTCCGGTACTTGAGCTTGAGGGCGTCCATGGTTGAAGCGTAGTTCACGCCCGGCAGCAGCTCGCCCCCGCCGACGGAGCGGGTGTACGCCTGCGGCAGCCACACCCCGAACGGCAGCAGCAGCTCCTGCAGGCTCACCTCGCCGCAGTACCCGCGGTCCTGCACGAACTGGAGGCGGGGCGGGATGGGGAGGAGGTAGCTGGCCCGGGCGGCCGCGGGCGCGGGTGCGGCCGGCGACTCGACGGCCGGGCTGCTTGTGGAGGTGGCGGGCCCTGGTGCGGGCTTCAGGTCGTGTACGGCGTCCGCGAGAGCAGACGCGGCGTGCGGCTGGAGTGGTGAGGGATGGGGAGGGAGGGATGTGTGCCCCGAGCGCTTTGCGCTCGACGGTATGTGTGTGTGTTTCTGGGCGCCGCTTGCCGCCCAGCCCATGCACCCGACCACGTACCGCCGCAAAGACGTTGAACGCAAGAAGCGCGCCGGCAAAGGCGGCGGTCTTCATTGCGTGTTATTCCTCCTGTGGAGGAGAGGGCCAAGAAATTAAAAAACGAAAGGCAGAGTGCCCGCGCATGCTGCCCACTCCGGCAAAGAGAGAGAGAGAGAGAGAGGTGGAGAGCACGAAAAAAAAATCCCCGGCGCGGCGTCCAGCACACTCCCTGTTCTCCGCCAACCTCCCAGGTGCGACTCTGGGCAGTGCCAGCGTGCCTCTGAGCCCGCCGCCGCCGCGGCAACACGCCAGTGGCGTGTTAAACGGGCATCCGTGTGTGCGCGCGCGCGCGCCCCATGCGAACCGTTCGCAGCGGCCAAGGTTGTTGCTGGGGGCAGGCGCGAGGAGCGAGCGCCACTCGCCACGCCTGCCTTGCCAGCGTGGATGTTGACTCGTTTAGCGCTCGGCTCAGTGGGAAGGCCAAGGACAAGAAAGGATGGCGCGCGCTCACGACCCAACCTCTCTCTCTTCTTTCCCCAGGCCCACCCCCACCCGCCATCTCCTCCTCCATGCGCGCCGCCTGGGCCGCCGCCCTCCTGGGCTTGTGCCTGGTGGCGAACGCGGCGCCGCCGCCCCCGCTGCTGGTCCCGCTCACCGCCGCGGCGAAGCGCGGCCTGCCCGACAGCGGCGCCCTGTCCGCTCTGAAGGCGTCGCCCGGGACGGCCGCCATCGCCCTGGCCTCCTTCTCGCCGGCCGCGCTCTCCCAGCGCGCCATGACCCTGCCGCTGGGCGGCGCGGTCCCGCCCGCACCGTCGGGGTGGGCGAAAGCCGCGGCGCACCCGGCCGCCCTCACCCTCACCCGCTCGCGCCTGGAGAGGACGGCGCCGCCGTCCGCGTCCCTCACGTGGATTGGCTACGTGGCGGGCGGCGTGCCGGGCGTGGAGCCCACCAGTCCCACGTCAGAGGCCGTCATCACGGTGGTGGACGGCGCGGTCGCCGGTTCCGTCCGCGCGGGCGGGCGGGTGTGGGCGCTGACCACGGTGGCGCCCGGCGCCAGCGCGGCCGGCGGCGCGGGCGCGGTCGTCGCGCTGGTCGCAATGAACTCGTCGGCCATGCCGCCGCTGGACCCGCCGGCGCCGGTGCTGCCGCCGTCCGGCAACAAGACGGCCGTGCAACTGGAGGAGGGGCGCACAGGGTGGGCGGGCGACGCCCTGGCCCACCAGTTTTTCGCCCTCAACAAGCCGCTGGTCGCGTCGTCGTCGTCGTCGGGGCCGGCCGCGCCGCCGCGCCCGCGCCCGCCCCTGCCCAACCCGCCCATCCGCGTCATGTTCCTGTACACCAACGCGACGCTCGACGCCGCCGGCGGCAGCGACGCCTTCCTGCGCGCGCTGGCGGCGTACTCCATCGCCTCGGCCAATGTCGGCCTGGACAACAGCGGCATCCCGCCGGCCGTCGCCCGCTTTGAGTGGGTGGGCGGCGCGACGCTCGTCCCGGAAGCGGACGAGGCCATCGGCACGCTCCCGCTCCTGGAACGCCTGAACAACCCGACCGACGGCCACTTTGACTGGGCGTTCCCCGGGCTGTGGAAGGCCCAGGCCGCGGACGCGGTCGTCATGTTTGCCGAGCTGACCGATTGGGGCGGCATCGCCTACACGCCCGGCGCGCGCGTCGGCCAGCCCGCCGTCCTCGTCAGAGGCGTGTTAGCCTTTTTTTACGCCGTCCTGCACGAGCTGGCCCACCTGGTCGGCTGCCTGCACGACGTGGAAACCAGCCGGGAAAACTGGCCCGAACTGGACGCGCACGGGTACCGGGCCCGGGGCGGGCGGCCGCCGTACAGGACCGTCATGGCTTACAGCTGCCGCCCGCCCGAGCCCGAGTGCCCAGAGGTCAACGTGTTTTCCAACCCGGCCCTGACGCTCGACGGCGTGGCGACCGGCATCACCGGCGAGGCCAACAACGCGCGCGTGTTCACGCAAAACGCGTGGTGGCTGGCGTACGAGTGGGAGACGTGGGCGGGGCGGCTGTAGGGTTGGGCGGGAGGGGGGCACAGGGACGGGGGGGGGGGGGTCCCGCCTTTCCGACACCCGTGTTGCAAAAAAAAAAGGAAAAGGGCAACCAAAGAGAGAGAGGTGGGCGTTTCTCACACACGCCCACGAACAACCGGGGCTCACCCCGCCCGGATGGCGGCGGACGCCGGCGCGCTCCCCCCACCACCCCCCGCGGCAGGCTGCCCGACCAGCCCGCGCCCGTCCCCAACCACGGTCACCGACCGCGGCAGGCCCAGGCCCACCGACACGATGGCCTCCAGCCCGTCCCGCACGCTCAGGTTGACCCGCCGCACCTGGCTGGCCGGCAGGAGGAAGGTGTCGCCCACGTACGCGTGGTTGGTCGGCGCGTACACGGCCAGCAGGTCGGTCGGGCCGCCGCCGCCGCCGCCCCCGTCGGCGCCGCCGCCGCACGCGTCGCCGCGCAGCGTCGTCGTGCCCGTCACGAAGCCGAGCATGAGCGCCCCGCCCACGCGCGGGTGCGGGAAGAGGACGCACTCCTTGAAGGGCCCGGCCGACGGCGAGCCGTCAGACGACGCGCCGCCGCTCGGGTCCAGGGCGGCGGAGACCTGCTTGGCGGCGGAGTAGACGTGGGAGACGAGCGGCAGGCGGCGCAGCACCCACTCGCCCAGGCCCAGGGCGGCGACGCCGACGTAGGAGGAGGCGAGGGCGCCCGTCGCGACGACGGCCGCGAAGGCGGTGACGGCGCCCAGCCCGAACACGTGGACGCCCAGCGCCCGGTACAGCGGGGCGAACGCGCGGTCGACGGCGGAGAGGAGCCAGTACGCGACGGCCAGGGACGACCAGATGGGGAGGAGGACGGCGCTGGGGGGGGGGGGGGGGGGGGGGGGGGGGGGGGCGGTGAGGAGCGTTTTTTTTTTCGACCACGGATTGGCCTCATCCCCACAGTTCCCCGCCCACTCACATGCCCGTCATGAACTTGCGCGACACCCAGGATCTCAAGACGCTCTTGGCCGTCGTGGGCAGGGCGGCGCGCGCGGCGGCGGAGCCGTGGCGCAGCAGGTCTGGCGTCGTCGCCGCCGCCGACCCGGACCGCGCGCGGTCCGCCTTCAGCGCCGCCGCCGCGCCCTTGGGGGCGTGCAGCGTGGGCAGCATGGAGGAATGGTGACTGAGCGGGTCCCACGCCCGCGTGTGAAAGCCTCGTGCAAACTGCCGCCCGCTCGCCGCGAGGGGGGATGAAAGCAGCAGCAACGGTGGCGGCGCCCAATTTTGTTTCTGTTCTTTCAAGCCCACTCAACAAAAAAGCAACCCCCCTCCCCAACTCGCCTCCCCCTACTCTGGCACATCGCTCCCCGCCCCTCTCGCGGCCGCACTCCCGCGCGGCGGCCGCCTCCCGCGCCGCGCCGACGCGGGCGTCGCGATGAACCTGGTCAGGGCTTCGGCCGGCAGCAGGGCGGCCGCCAGCGACGAGTCGACGACCGCGGCCGTCGTGACGCCCTCCGCCAGGTCTTCCGCCTCCACGAAAATGCAGCCGTCGGGCGTCGACGCGATGGCCGTCCCGCCCGCGTACGTGCGCAGCAGCTGGCCCGCCTCCGTGAACAGGGCGAGCGCGACGGTGGGGTACGCGGCCGAATCGGCCAGGCACGCCGTCAGGTCCACATACGTGCGGGACGGCAGCCGCACGCCGACCGCGGCCGCGCCGGTGCTCAGGTTGAGGGCTGGGGCCGACAGCGTGAAGGGCGGCGTCCACGCGTCCTGGGGCGGCGCCGGCGGCCCGCCGGCCCGGGCGGGGCCCGCGTACCCGCGCACGACGTCCGTCGACGCCGGCGCGCCGACCACGGATGGCGGGGACGTCAGGTTGAGCACCAGGTCAAACCGGATGGGGAGTGGCTTGCGGCCCGGGTCGCCCGGCCGCGGGCCCCTCCCGTCCGCCCAGCCGACGGTGACGGCGGCGGGCGCGGTCGCGTTCCCCGCCACCCAGTGCAGGGTGGGGGGCGTGACGACCAGGTCGCTGATGTTGCCGGCCGACGGCCAGGCCCCGCTGCCGGGCACGGGGCGCAGGGACGCCGTCACCACGGCCGCCGACCCGGGCGCCGCCAGCGGGCTGGACGCGCCGTCCTCCGCCCCCGCCAGGAAGACGGCGAGCGTGACGTTGTCGGGGCCGTCCAGGCGCGCGACGGCGGGAAACTCGTTCACCGCCAGCCCGCCGGGCGGCAGGTCGCCCGCCCCGCCAAAGATGCCGCCCCGGCCCCAGTCGGACGGCAGGTTGGCCGCGAGCGCGGCCGTGCGCGCGGCCGGGTCGACGGGCGTCGCCCACTCGTCCGCCTCCCACGCCCGGTCGACGGGCAGCCAGGACATGAGCGTGACGGCGTCGACGGGGAGGACGGTGTTGAGGAAGTCGGAGTCGGAGACGACCAGCTCGTAGGCCGAGCCCTGGTTGTAGTTGTTTGGGGGGGGGGGGGGGATGGGGTGTGTTATAAGAGAGGTGGAGAGAGGGGGGAGAGGCACGCCCCGAAAAAAAAAAAAAAACACGAGGCGCGCGCGCAACGCACCAGGACGGTGGGCAGGGAATAGATGTCCACGCAGCCCGGGCGCTGGCCGTTGTACGGCGGGGCGTCGGACGTCAGGGCCGCAAGGGCGCCGTCCCGGTAGATGGCGACGGCCGAGTCGCCGAGCAGGCCGGGGCGGAGGCAGACCTGGGGGGTGGGGGGTGGGGGGGTGGGGGGGTGGGGGGTGGGGGGGTGGGGGGGTGGGGGGTGGGGGGTGGGGGTGAGGGTTGGAGGGGGGGCTTCCAGCGCGCACCACGGACCACGGACGGGGCCGCGCACCCACAAAAATGCACAAGACAAAAAACACAAACTGACCTGGATGTCCCAGAGGCCGGGCTCCCCAGCCTCCGGCACGTATCTGAACACCGCCCTGCCGGACGGCGACCGCACGTCGGGCGCCTGCACCAGCAGCGGCGGCGTGACCGTGCCCTCGCTCTCATTCTTCGGCAGCCAGGTCGCGTACGTGGCGCCGGGGTCGGCGCTGACCACGACCTTGACGCCGACCTCATCGTGCCACGAGTCGTCCAGGGCGGAGCGGCCCTCCAGCCAGAGGTAAAACCGCGCCAGGCCGGACGCGTCGCCCGGCAGGGCGCCCTTGGGCGGGCTCAGCGACACCAGGCCCGACGCGGCGGGCGACCCGCCCGACGGCACGAGCGCGACTTCGACCGACTGCGCCGGCGAGCTCAGGTTGAAGCGGGGCGGCACGACGCCGATGGCGTCCCGCGGGTCCGCCGCGCCGTCCGCCCAGGCCAGCGGCCAGACGTAGGCGGAGACGATGATGGTGTCGCCGGGGCGGGGCGGCGCCACCAAGAAGACGTCGATGTTTTCGGACGAGTGCCGGGCGGACGCGTTCCACATGAGCGTGGACGGCGAGAAGCCCAGGGCGGGGCCGGGCGACCCGCCCTCCTCGCCGGTCAGGGACCCGGGCGACAGCGCGGCCTTGGCGGCCGCGGCCGCGCCGCCGCCGCTTGCAAACGTGCCGTTGGTGGCGCCCATGCCGTTGACGGCCGCGTTCAGGCCGACGGAGTAGTTGGAGACGAGCGCGCCGGCCGCGGCGGCGGTCGCCTCGTCGCCGATGACGCCCAGGAAATTGCCCAGGCCGGCGCCCCAGGCGGAGGACAGGCGGCCGTAATAGTCGGCGGCCGACGCGTTGGCGCACGTGGAGAACCCGCCCGTCAGCACGGCAAACACCGCGCCGCTGCTCAGGTCGATCAGCGGCGCGCCGGACGACCCGCGCTCCGTCGTGCCCAGGACGTACGTCGTCCGGATGTGCGTCACGTTGGACGGGACGCGCTGGCCGGGCGGCCACCGCCCGACCGGCGGCCGGAACGACGTGCGCATGTGGTCCGCCCCCGTGAAGGACGCGCGCAGGGGCGTGCCGTTGGGGTGGTGCAGCGCGACGGCGTGGGCGGGCAGGGGAGGCAGGTGGGCGTCGGCCCGGTCGGCGTCGGGCGAGCCCATGGCGGCGGGGTCGTAGCTGCACACATGGATGGATGGAGAGGGGGGGGTTAGATGGATGGAGGGGGGGGGGGAGACCGACGCACGCGCACAGACGGACGCGCCCGCACCCCCAACTCACCCGACGCGGAAGGTGTGGTACGAACTGGGCACGCCGCCGGGAATGTCCAGCAGCGTCACGTCCGAGGCCGCGTCGAAAAACAGCAGGCGCGCGCCCTGGACGAGCGAGTTGGCCGGGTTGGTGAGGGAGAGCGTCGAATCGACGGGCGGGGCAAAGATGTTGTAGCCCGGCTGGCCGGGGACGGGCGCGCACGGGGCATTGAAATTGAACAGCAGCGTCCACAGGTCGAAATTGTCGACGCTCGTCCGGTTGCCCAGGCAGTGGTCGGCCGTCAGCAGGAGGGGCGCGCGGCGGCCCGCGCCGCCCGAGGCAGCGCCGCCGCCCAGGCGCAGCATGACGCCCGAGCACAGAGAAAAGGTCTTGAGGTTGCGGTCGACGGCGTAGATGGCGACGGTCGCGCGCGTCGCGTTGGCCAGGTCGATGTTGGGCTGTGGAGGGGGAGGGCGCGGGCGTGGTGGGGTCGTTGAGAATGTTTTTTTCTCCATCCGTGGGTGGCCCGCCCACCCACCCACCCACCCACCCACCCACCCACCCACCCACCCACCCCTCCCATGGCTCACCTCCGTCCCATTGCCCCACGGCGACGGCCCGCCGCCGGGGACCGTGTAACAGGTAGCCGACGGCGTGCACTGGGACGTGTACATGTCGTACCGCTGCAGGAAGGGCGTGAAGTCGTAGGACGCGTGGAGGGTGGGCGCGTCGGCCGTCGGGGCGGCGGCCGTGGAGTTTGCTGCCGCAGACGCCGCAGACGCCGCGGCGCTGCGCTCGTGCGCGTGCGGCTTGTTTTTGTCGGCCGACGCCAGCCCCGCGTGATTGCCGGGCGTGGTGGCCCGCGCCGCGTCATCCCCACCAGCCACGGGCGCCGGCAACAGGCCGCCCGCGTCGTCGGGCGGCAGGGTCACGTCGTCGGGCGCGGGCCCGCCGCCCTCAAACCCAAGCGCGGGGAGGGCGGCGTCGCCGCCGCCGCCCTTCTCCAGGAGGCGGCGGGCGTGGAAGGCGGGGCCTTCCATCCGCCCGCACGCCGCGCTGACGGCATCCCCATCCAGGGCGGGCGCGACCAGGTCGATGGTCAGGGACGGCGGGGTTGAGGCGCGGCGCGGCACCCACACCTCCACGACCGCAGCCGGCCCGGGCAGGCCTGGCACCGCCACCGCCCGCCCGCGCGCGGCCACGCCCTCATCGGACAGCGGGCCCACGCAAGCCGTCGTCCGCGGGTCGTACGCGTCCGGGCGGGCGTCGAGGCCGGAGCAGGCGCCTGGAGCGGGGCCGCCGGCCGCGCTGCCGGGCGCGAAGACGACCAGGCGGGCGGAGCGCGGCAGGGAGACGTGCGAGAGGACGAGGGAGATGGACGGCGACGACGCGCCGTCGGACGCGATGCCCAAGCGCCAGAGGCGGCCGCCGCCTGCCGAGGGCGGCAGGTCGGTCCAGGCGCCATGCGGGAGGGCGGCCACGGCCGGCGTGGACTGTGTGCGTGTGTGTGTGAGGGGGGATGGGACGGTGCGCGTGAGAGAAAGGCGCCGGGGTGGAAGGCATGGGAAGGGGAGACTCTCCGCGGCCCGCCTCACCCACGGCCACCGCACCTCACTCCCGGCCGCGACAATGTCCCGCAGCGCGGGCGCAACACCTTGCCCATCAGGTGACCCGCCAGCGGCTTGAACAGCTGCCGCGTGGCGGGCCGCCATCGCGTCGCCCGTCACGCGAGGGTAGATGAGCGTGGGCGGGGATTTCAGCACAGGGCGGGCCGGGCCCCAGGGAGTTGCGTCCGATGGCGAGGTGGCGGCGTGGACTGCATGCGTGTGTGGGTGTGCAGGGGTGGGAAGCATGAGCGGTGCGTGGCGGGCGGCGAATGGAGGCGCGACGAGCGCGCCAAGCTGGCCACGCGCCAACGCATGCGTCGCGTTTTGGGGGTCGTGGCAGCGGCAGGCCACGGTTGTTTTAAATCGCGGCGGGTCGGACACATGCCCTGTCAATCTGTGGCATGGATAGACCAAGGCGGAAGTGGCGCGCACGCGGCGGAAGCGCGTCTCTCTACCGACACACGCACCGACCACGCCCGCCACCAGCACCGCCGCCATCACGGCGCCGCCGCCGCCACGCCGGCGGCGGCGGGGGCACGGCATGTGCGGTGCGGAGATGGCAGGTGGGGCCTCTTGGGTGGCCTCTTAGGGGCGAGGTCACACTCCCTCTCTCTCGCTCCCCCAGGCGCAGGCCTCGGCTGGTTGGGAGGAGTGAGGCGAGCGCGCGTGGGGAGCATGGCCGGTTTGCCATTGCAAGGTTTGCCGAAAGAGCGGACAGCACCGGTCGCCCCCAAATGCTGCTGGCCGCAGCGGCAGCGGCCGCTGCCCGGCGGGCCGGCCGCCCTAGCCTCCGCGTCCTGGCTTGTGCGCAGGCGCAGGCAGGCGGGCCGGCGCGGCTGCTCCCCTCAGCACCGCACGCGCCGCCGCTCGCGGCAGCAACGACGACAACACACCTGCGCTGCCTCTGGTCCGATTCGTCCGCCTCCTCCTCGCCCACGTCGCGCCGGTACTCGGAGCGCAAGCTCATCGGGTGAGTGACGAGTGGGGGGAGTGTGCGTGGCGCGCGTCTGGCGTTGGTCCCCATCCTCTTTTTTCTTCTCACCCGACGAGACCACCCTCACCGCCCGCCCCACTCCCCTGCCCGCCCCATTCCCTCCAGCTACACGCCCTCCCAAATCTACGCCGTCGTCGCGGACGTGGGGTCGTACGACCAGTTCGTGCCCTGGTGCGTGCGGTCGACGGTCCTGGACGAAGGAGACGCGCCGGAAAGGTGGGAAGGCGACAGCGGCGGCGACGAGGGTGGTGGCGCGCCAAGCCGGCCGCCGACCTCGGCTGCTGGGCCGCCCTGTGGTGGCGTCGACGGCGACGCCTCGTCGGCAGAGACGACCATGGAAGCCGAGCTGGAAGTCGGCTTCCGCGCCTTCTCGGAGCGGTACACGTCGGTGGTGACGCTGCGCCCGGGCGGCGTCGTCGCGGGCGACGGCCTGGGCGGGGGCCGTGGCGCCTCCCCCGACGCCCACCCGCCGCCGCCCGCGGCCACGCCCGCCTCCATCACCTCCACCGTCCGCGGGTCCACGCTCTTCACGCACCTGGACTGCACCTGGGCCTTCGCGCCCGGCCCGGCCCCGGGCACGGCCTGGCTGTCCTTTGGCATCGCGTTCGAATTCAAGTCGCCGCTGTACCGCGCGGTCGCGTCGGCCTTTTTCGACGAGGTCGTCCGCCGCATGGTGGACGCCTTCGAAGGGCGGTGCGGCGCGCTGTACGGCGGGCCGACGGTCTCCACACGACGGAGGGTGGGCGTGAGCGGCGGGGGTGGAGGAGGGGTGAAGCGGGCTGGCGTGCGCGTGAAGAAGGCGCCGGCACCGGTCTGATGAGGGGGTGGGGTGGGATGGGAGGGGGGCGCGAGATTGTCGATGGAGAGAGCCTTAGGAGACAGCCCACTCTCGCACCAATTCGTCGCTCGGCAGGTGCGCGCGCCTGCCCGTCCCGGGGCGCGCGTGCCCCAGCCTTCCCCCAGGGACTCCCTTCCCGCTCGCAGGGCCGTCTGCGTACCCCACCTCGCCGACTCCCGCATCGAGCGCCTCAAAACCATGCGCGGCGACGCCCCGACGGCGGCCGCATCCAGCGGCGCCGCGCCTGACACGACGCCAGCAACGCTGCTGCCCTCCTCCCCTCTGTCCGCCCTCGCCCAGGGCGTGGCCTCGGCCGCGGCCTCGATCCTGGGCCCGCACGCTCCTTCTGCCTTTGGGTGGGACGGGGGCGTGGGTGGCGGCCAGCCGCGGTGGCGGCCGCGCCGTCACGCCGAGAGTCTCGTCGGCGCGACGAATGCCTCGCAGCCGTCTGCTCGCGCCGCGCCGCGGCGCCGGGGCGCCGTCCGCAAGGCAGGCGCGGCGGGTGTGACGGCACGATCGTCCACCCCTCCACCGCCGTCTCCTATCAACCGCCTGCGCGGTGGCGCGTCGTTCCCGTGGTGGCCGTTTGGTGCGGGCGGGAGCAGCGGCGGCGGCGCCGGCCCTGCCGGCGCTGGCGCGCCCGCGGACGAGGAACGCATCCTGATTTCGGAGGTAGGCTTGTGCGGAAGGTGCTAGAGGTCTTGTGCGCTCATTGAGAAAGGAGGGACGGCGCGAGAGCCGACCCGGGCGCGGCGTTCAATGCGCCCTGCGCCCGTCGCTCGACTCCCAGCGGCCCCCCCTCCTCACCCCCCACCCCATCCCGTCGCCGCCCCACCAGATCGTCCTCGCCGGCGTCGACGACGACCCGGCCGTCGCCCGCGCCGCGAGCGCCGCCCTGCCCTTGCGCCCCAACTACGCGTACACGCTGTCGGAAGTCCAGGACGCGGTGCGCCGTGTGTTCGACACGGGCTTCTTCACGGCGGCCACGCCCAAGGCCGAAGACACGCGGGACGGCGTCCGCCTGACCGTCGCCCTCTCCCCGTACCCGCGCCTCAAACGCGTCGTGGTGACGGGCGCCGACGCGCTGCCGTCCCGCATCATACAAGACGCGCTCGCCCCGTCGGCCGGCCGCACCATCAACTTCCACGGCCTGCGCTCCGCCCTGGACGCGGCCAACGCCTGGTACGACGAGCGCGGCATCCCCACGCGGCTGGCCGTCCTGGCCGACCGGGAGGACGGCGTCCTGGAACTGGGCGCGGCCGAGGCGGTCGTCAACGCCGTCCACCTGCGCTTCGTCGACCGCGAGACGGGCGAGGTCAAGCCGGGCGGGGGGTACACCCGGCCGGCCGTCATCTTGCGCCAGCTGGCCACGCGCCCCGGGCGCGTGTACTCCGCGCGCCAGGCCAAGGCGGACCTGGACGCCGTCTACGCGATGGGCCTGTTCGAGGACGTGAACCTGGTGCCGCAAGCGGCGGCCGAGCGGGGGGGCGAGGGGGACGGGGGCCCCACCCCGCCCTCGTCCGCCTCGCCCTTTGACGCCGCGCCCGGCGGGCCGGCCCCCGCCGTCGACGTCACGCTCACCCTCGTCGAGCGTAAAACGGGCGGCGCGTCGGCGGGGGGCGGCATCTCCGCCACCGGCGCGGCCGACGGCGCGCTGCCCGGCTTCATCGGGTCGGCGTCTTTCTCGCAGCGCAACGTGTTTGGCACGGGTCAAAAAGTGGCGGCCACCGCCGAGCTGGGCCAGGTGGACAAGCTGTTCCGGCTGCATCACACGGACCCCTGGTTGTTGGGCGACCCCCACCGCACGTCGCGCACCATCTCGCTGCAAAACACGCGGGCGACGGGCGGGCCCACGCACGGCCGCGCGCCCGACGACGCGCCGCCGGGCGGCGCCTCCTCCTCGGGCGACGGCTCGTCCGTCGTCATCGCCCGCCTGACCGGTGGCGTCGAGTACTCCCGCCCGCTCGCCGTCGGCTGGACGGGCACGCTCGGCGCCAACTGGCAGCGCGGGCGGTGCACGGACGAGCACGGGCGCGGACTCGCGACCGACGCGTACGGCGGGCCGCTGACCTTCTCGGCCGCCCGGGCGGCGGGCGCGGCTGCGCCGTCCAACGCGGACGCGGCGATCTCCGACGCGCCTCCCCCCGCGCCGTCCGCGCCGGACACGGTCGCGACGGCGCTCGTGGGGCTGTCGTACGCAGGCCCCGGCGGCGAGGCGCTGACGACGTTTGAGCAGGCCCTGCCGCTCGCGCCGACGTGGCTTAACTTCAACCGGCTGCGCGTCCGGGCCGAGCGCCGGGCCAGCCTGGCCGGCATTGGGCTGCCGCGCTGGACGGCGACGGCTTCCGCGCGCGCGGGCGCGGTGTTCGGCGACCTGCCGCCGTACGAAGCCTTTCCGTTGGGCGGCACCAACTCAGTGCGGGGCTACGGCGAAGGCGCGCTGGGCACGGGCCGGTCGTTCGCCGAGGCCACTGCCGAGGTTGTGTTCCCCCTGCCCTGGGCCAGCAGCGGCGTGGAGGGCGCCATTTTCGCGGACTACGGGTCCGACCTCGGCTCCGGGCCGAGCGTGCCGGGCGACCCGGCGGGCGCGCGCGGCAAGCCAGGCGCGGGCGCGGGGGTGGGCGTGGGCGTGCGCGTGGACTCGCCTGTCGGGCCGCTGCGGCTGGAGTGCGCGCTGTCGGACCGGGGGGCGCGCCGCTTTCATTTGGGCATCGGGTCGCACAGCTGAATGGGGGTGGTGGGCGGGCGTGGCGGGGTGTTGCCTCTTGTTTTTGACGCGCGTGGATGGCAGACAACCAAAGAGGGGGGGGGGGGGGGGGACAGGTCCAACAACACACACACAGCGCGCACACACACACTCCCGCGCGCACACTCTCCCACACACCCACAACACACATTACAGCCCGCCGTGGCGGTCCACGCCCGGCTCCGTCAGCGGCACGTACCGAACGTCCAGGCGGTCCTCTTCGTACACTTTTTTCCCGTCGGCGCTCTTTTCGAACACTTTCAGCACCTGACCCTCCGCCGTGAACGGCGAGGTGACGTCCGGGCCGACGGGGATGACCATGCGCCCGCCGGGCGCCAGCGCGTCGATCAGCGACGTCGGCACGGTCGCCGCCGCCGCGCCGACGTGGATGGCGTTGAACGGGCCCAGGCCGTCCAGGGCGCCCGGCGCGAGGATGTTGGACGTTTCCAGCGTGACGGCCGCCGCGACGTCCGGCGGGAGGGCAGCCGCGACGGCACCGCGCGAGCGCGCCACCAGGGCTTCATGCTTGTCCACGCCCAGCACGGACCCGCCCGGGTGCGTCATCTTGGCCATGGCCGCGGCCAGGTAGCCGGAGCCGGACCCGACGTCCAGGACGCGCGCGCCCGGGACCAGGACGTCCTCCATCAGCTCCAGGCACGCCGCGTGCATGTGTGGCGCTGAAATCGTCTGTCCGCGGCCGATGGGGCAGGGCGAATCCTGGGGGAGCATTGGGCGGGTGGGCGTAGGGTGAGGCGTGGGGTAAGAAAAAAAAACAGGCGCCTGCGCGCAAGCAAAACGAAACCCGCCCCCCGCCCAGCCGCGACACTCGTCCACACGCTCCGACAACCCCCTCCCTCACCATGTAGATTTCATCTTCGGGCGTGCCGGGCGCCACGAAGAAGCGGCGGTCGATGGCGCGCAGCGTCTCCGCGACGCGCGGGGAGGTGACGCGGCCCGTGCGGCGCAACAGCGCGACCAGGGAGGCCTGGTCGGTGCCGCCGCCCGTCGACCACATGGAAGCTTGACCTTGCGTGGAAAGGTGGTGCGATGCGCTGGGAACGCGGTCCGGGAGCGGGCGGGGTGGGTGGGCGGCAATCGACGGCAGGCGGAGGCGCCGGGCGAGGATGGCAAGCATTCGCGTTTGCACGGCGCAGTGTGACGACGGGGCCGGTGAGACCCGCAAATAGAAAAGAAGAGGAGAGGAGGGGGAAAGCCCCACAACGGCCGCGGTGGCTGGGCGTGCACAGTCCTGAACAGGCCGCACGCCGTGCCCCACCTGCCCAGGCCATCCATCATCCATCAGGCCCGCGCCGTCGCACGCTGCCCCCGCCGTCTCCAGACAAGGAAGCAAACGGCATCGGCCGCCGTGCGGCGCATAGAAAAAGCGAAAACGGCGCCATGCCCTCCGCCCCACTCGCGGCCGACGCGTCCACCAATGAGATCGAGTTTGTGCGAGCGGTGAGTGAGCAAAGAGTGAAAATCGCGGGGTGTACATGAAAGGAGAGATGCCCCAGGTGCACGCGCCCGTTGTGCGTCCGCGCCTCCCCCGGACCTAGCCAACGCCTCTCCCACCAACCACCCTTCCCCCTCACATCATCATCAACGCACACTCATCAGGCCGCCGCCCAGGGCTTCCGCGCCAACGGCCGCGGGCTTAACGACATCCGCCCCGTCAGCTTTGAGGTAGGGTGCGCGCGCGCGTGAGCTCGGCGAAAGAGAAGGGAGGGACTGCTGGCGGGCCAGAGCCAGCCCCCCCTCACCACCGCCCATCCCTCCATGTTCCGCGCCCCATCCCCCCAGTTTTCCGCGGGTGGCAACACCGCGACCGTCAGTTTGGGCGGCCAGACGCGGGCCATTGCCACGGTCACCGCGACCTTGGACGCGCCGTATCCGGACCGGTGAGTTTTGTGGGCGTGTTGTGCCGTTGCCCGCGCGTCTCCACTCCCCCACCCCACCCCCTTCTTTTTGCCTCACCCGCCCCCACCCGCCCCCTCCCATCCCCCCCAGCCCAAACGAGGGCTCCCTCCGCTTCCACGCCGACATCTCGCCGTCGGCCTCCGCCGCCGCCGCCGCCTCCGCCGCCACAGGCTCCGACGCGGCCTCCGTCGCATCTGCCGCCGACGCCCTCGCCCGCACCCTCGACAGCGTCCTGGGCCCGGCCGGCGGGCGCGGACCCGTCGACCTGGAATCCCTCGTCGTCGTCCCCGGCACCGCCGCCTGGGCGCTCCGCGTGGACGTCGTGCTGCTGGCTGCGGGAGGGTCTGAGCGAGCTGCCTGCCTCCTCGCCGCCGTGGCCGTCCTGGCCGCCTGGCGCCGGCCGGCAGCCGAGCCGACGGAGGGCGGCGCGGTCGGCGACCCAGCCGCTCCGGCGGCACGGGTGTTGCCGGCCGCGCCGCCCGTCCCGCTGTCCCTGCACCGCATGCCGCTGGGCGTGTGTGTTGGCTTCATCGCCCCACCGTCCGCCATCGCGGCGGGCGGCGTCCGTGCCCGGTCGGCGCCGCCACTCGTCGCCGACCCGGACTCGACCGAGGTGGCCGCGTGCGAGTTTGGGGGCGGCGGCGGCGCGGACGCCATCACGCCGCTGGTCGTCGCCACGCCCGCGGGCGACATCCTGCACGTGAGCGCGGGCGGCGGGCCGCCCGCCCCGCTGTGGGCGGTGGCCGCGCTGGCGAGGCTGGGCGCGGCCAAGGCGGCGGACGTGGGGCGCGTGCTGCAGGCCGCGCTGGTAGACCACGCCGCCGCGACGCAGGTGGCGGCCGTGCGGCGGCAACTGAGCGAGGCGGGCGGGGGTGGTGGAGACACGGCGTCGGCGACGAGTCGTCCCGCCTGTCTGAAGGCATCTGCGCCGGCGGCCGTCGTGTCGAAAGTCGAGGCTGGCGGGTCGATCCCTCTGGCGACGGGCGTGGCAGCGGCGGCGGCGGCGGCAGGGATGGAGGGCGTGCTCGAGCCGCCCGCCCCGCCGCAACAACCACCGCCCGCACCCGCGCCTCAGCCGACCGATGACGCGCCCGATGCTCCAGCCCCACCCCAACCCGCCGCCGCCAAAACCTGGCGGGCGGACGCCCTGCGCAAGCGCTTGGCCGCGCGCGCCGACGCTGCGGGTGGTGGTGGTGGGGGTGGGAGTGGTGGCGGCGGCGACCCGTCGCTGGACGCGATTGCGGCTTTGATCGGCGGTGGGGCGGCGGCGGCCGCAGGCGGAAGCGGCGCGCCGCCGTCCCTGGACGCGGCGGTGCGCAAGCCGCCCAAAAAGGGGCGGAAGCGTGGCGGTGGTGGTGGGTGAGGGTTTGGTTTTGGTGCAACAAGAAAAAAAAATGCAGGAACACCACGCGACTCGTTTTTTGATCGGGCGCGTCTTTACACACTGAAGGGAGGAGGGGGACAGACGGGGGGGAGCGCGGCCACGAATGGTGGCTGTTCCAGCTCCGCCCTGGCCCTCCTTTCCCAGACACGCCCCCACGCACGAGGGCTTGACGGAAAACAAAGGGGGGGGGAAAGGGGGTAGGGGAAAAAACACTCTTTGTCGAACACAAACACTCTCTCAAACGGTTGTTTAGGTAGCGCACACACACATACAAGGGGTTGTAGGAGTACAAGAAGGAGGGGGGGAGGAGGGCCGTCAAGGACCGGGGGTTCGTACGTCGCCCGAAAGGGAAAGGGAAAAGGAGGGGGGAGGGGGGGTGGTGATCTAAAGGGGAGGGGACACAGTGTTGGGAAGGGAAAAAGAAAAAAGGAACGCTCTCTCACTCGCCGCCGCCATCACCGCCGCCGCCGCCGCCATCCTCTTCTTCAGCCGGCGGCGACCCGTCCCCTGACCCGGACGTGGCCCGGAAGGCGGACCGCACGCCCGCGCTCAGAGCGGCGGTGGCTGCGGCTTGCGTCTGGGCGGCCGCGGCAGCGGCAGCGGCCGCCTTCCGCTCCTCCTCCGCGGCCGCGGCGGCCACCGCGCCCAGCAGGCCCGCGCGCAGGCGGTCCAGCGTGGCGGGGCAGGCGTGCCGGGCGGAGGGGCGGGACGGCGGAACGTAAGAGGGTCCCGGCGCGGCGGCGGCGGACGGCCAGGCCTGGCCCGAGCCCGACCCGCTCGCGGCCCAGGCGGCCGCGCCCGTGGACGCGCCCGAATCTTCAGAGTGGTGGACGTGGTGGTGACCGGCGAGGGCAGCAGGCACCTCGCCGCCCGCCTGGCGGACGGCGGCGGCCAAGGCAGCGGCCGCGGCGGCGGCGGCGGCGGCGGCCGTCGCCGGGTCGAGCTGGGCCATCAGCGCCGCCGCGGCCGCCGCGCCCGCGTTCGGGTCGTTGGCGCCGCCGTTGGCGCTCGCCAGGGCGGCTAAGGCCGCGGGCAAGTCCAGCAAGGCCGCGTGCGCGTCGGGCGCGGGAGGAGCAGGCGCGGCCGGCGGCCGGTAAAAGCGCTGCTGGGGCGGCGGGTGGTGGGCGGAACCGCCGCCGCCACCGCCGCCGCCGCCGCCGCCCGGCCGTTTGGCCACGCCCGCTTTGCGCCGGTTGACGCCGCCCGGGTGGGGCACGCCTCCTTCGGCCGCGCGGCGAGCCGCGGCTTCCAAGGCGGGCGCCGCCGTCAAAGACGGGTCCGGCAGGGCGCCGGCCGCGTACGCCGCCTGCTCCAGGGCGGAGAAGCGGGAGCGGCGCCGGCCGGGGGCGCCCGACGCCGCGCCTGCCAGTCGAATGAAGTGCTTTTGGGCGTGGGAGGCGACTTGGGTCGGGGTGCGGGTAGGTACGTACTGGCGTGCGATGTGGCGCCACTTCGGTGTGTGAGCGGTGTGTGTTGGAGGGGCGGGAAGGAGGGAGACAGGCAGCGTGAGTGTTTGTTCTGCGGCGGGCGGAGGGAAAGGGCGTTGCGGCGCGCACGGGGCAGCGCGGGAGCCCCCGCATGCCCGCCCCCTGGCGCCCCCCGCCGGATCGCCGGCCAGCCGGCCCACGCATCTGGGCGGCGGCAACTACTCCTCGGACCCTCGCCGGGCGGGCGGGACGCATGTGAGGCGCGCCGCGCCGGCCGCTGGCGGGCGAGAGAGGCGTCGCGCCGCAACCCTCTCGTGCAGCGAGAGCAAAAAGGCGACGCCACGCGGAAAGGGGGGGGCCGGCGTGGGCGGGTCGGACGTGCTTCCGACACCGCCCCTTCCAGCTCAGATTGAAGGCTGAGCTTCGTGGGGCACAATGGGCCCGGAATCCAAGGGCCCAAGGGACGGGCGCCGCCGCGGTGGCGGCGCACATCCGCGCGCCGGCGCACCGCTGTTCACACGACGTCGAAGGGGAAGCGCGACGCAATAAAAGGTAAAGGGCGCGCGTGTGACCGGCGGTGCCGCAGAGCCTGACGCCACCCTCAGGCCACGCCACTCAATGGTCGCCTCAGCCTTCGCGCCAGGCCTGGGCCTGAGCGGGATGGGCGTGCCGTCCCACGCCGCTTGGCGCTCCGGCGCCCAAAGCATGCGGAGCGCTCCATTCGAGCGCGCACACACAGGTCACACTCGCCCGCACGGGTCACGCTCTCGCTCCTCGCGCCCACACACACGCACCTGTCCCTTGCCCAGCACGCGCAGGCCTTCCAGAAAAGCCATGTGTTCTTCCTCTGTCCACGGCGCGCCTTTTTCAATGGCAGCGGGCGGGGGCGTGCCGGTCGAGCCGGCAGCCGCAGCATCCGCGGCCTGAACGGCCGCCGTCAACGCCGCGACGGCCTCTTCGGCCACCCCCGCCATGCTTGTGGACAGGCCGCCGGCGCCCACGGTGGAGTTGAGAGGGAGTGGTGCGCGGGTTGAGCCGCCTTGTGGGCGGTTGTCTCCCGCGCGCAGCACCCAATTTTTTTATATAGAAGTGGCAAAGCGTGAGACCGTTTTTTTTTTCAACCTCCCCTCGTTTTTTTTTTTGGCGCTCCTAGTGGAACGCCCGCCTGCCACGCCCTCCACCACCGCCGCCACCGCCGCCCGTCGTCCACGCCGTCCCGTCCCCGCCCCGCCCCCGCCCACCGCCGCGCCCTCTCCCGCGCCCACCACCCCCACCCCTCCCACCCCCACCACCCCTCCCACCACCCCCACCAACCTCTTCCTTGTCCACCGCCTCCTCGCGCCTCCTGCTCGCAAACCAGTCGAGCGCGCGCCCGCGCGGGATCTTGTGCAGGTCCCACAGGCCGGCGATGACGCCGTCGGAGGGGAAGCGGGACTGTGTTTGCGTGTGAAAAAAGGAGGGCGTGAGTTTTTTTGGGGGGGTTGTTCTTTCTCTTCCGTCCCACCCCTCTAACCTCTCACCTCTGCGAAAACTTTTTCCAGGGTCGCCAAGGCTGCCGCCGAAAACCGCCGGTCCGCCGGTGGCGGGGACCACGCCCGCCCCGCAGCGGCTGCGGCTGCGTCTTCAGCCGCGGCGCGTGCGGCCGCCAAAGCCCGCGCCCGGCTGGACACGGCCGCGTCGGCGGTGCCGGCTGCGACCAGGGCTTGCAGCGCCGAGCTTTTAGCTCCCGGCTCGCCCGGCAGGGCGTCCATGGCTTTGAACCAGGCCAGGACGGACGCCCGGTCTAGGTCGGCTTCTTCACAGACCGCCTGCACAGACACCTTGCGCTTGCCCTTGAGCAGGGCGGCGGCGAGGACGCCGACCTGCCAGGGCTCCAGGCCGGCCGACGGGTCAAAGGGAGGGGCGGGCGTGAAGGCCAGAGAGGAGGAAGACGACGCAGCGCTCCCGCCAGCCCGTGGTGGCGGTGACGGGTTGTCGTCCCCCGCAGCGGCGGCTTTGGCGTAGTAGGCCTTGGCGGCGGCGGCCTTGGCGGCGTGCTGTTTTTGGGTGATGGGAAGGGTGGATGGTTGAGCGAAAACGACAGCAAGCACCGGCGGCCCGCGACGCATGCAAAGGGCGTCTGAGAGAGGGCAGGCGGTCCCTCCTCTTTCTGCCGCTTTCCCCGGGTACACAACACCGTCCGCTACACGGCCGCCCATGTCGGAGCGGGGTATGAAAGAGGCCTACATAACGGACGTCAACAATTTTGTCTGCGCCGTCGGCATTCGCGGCCGTCGCGCGGCTTAGTAGAGGCCGCAGCGGGCGGGCGGCGACACTCCCGCGGTTGTGACACGGCCTCCCAGGCGGCTGTGTGCCTAGCCTCAGAGTCCGCGTGGGCGGTGAGTGGAGGAAGGCGGGCATGGGTTCTGATGGACGGCGGAACGAGCCGTGGCTCTGCTTTTCTCGTGTTTGAGAAAGCTGCGCTCGGAGCGCAACCCGGCCGGTCAAAAACGCCTGGACTGCCGTCTGAAATCAAAACCACGCACGGATTGAGGGCCAGCGAGCCATGACGCGCCATCGTCACACATACACACACACACCTCACTCACTCACTCCTTCGCCTTCCCACCACTCTCGCCACCACCAAACGCCGCCTCAAAGACGCCGCCGTACTCTTCAAAGAAGGACGCGTCCATCCCGGCACGCACGTCCTCTTCCAGTTCCTCCCAATCCTTCTTGTTGCCGGCGGGCAGCGCCACACGGGTGACGCCCGCCCGCTTGGCCGCCAGCACCTTTTCCTTGATGCCGCCCACGGGCAGGACGCGGCCCGTCAGCGTCACTTCCCCACTCATGGCCAGGCCCGGGTCGGCGGGCGCGCCGAGCGCCAGGCTCAACAGCGCCGTGACGACCGTCACGCCCGCGGACGGCCCGTCTTTAGGGGTGGCGCCGGCGGGCACGTGCAAATGGAGGGCGGCCTCGGAGAAGAAGGCCTTGTCGGCGGCGGCGCGCGCGGCGAGGGCGCGCGTGGCGGGGCCGAGGTGCGTCGTCGCGGCCGCCTTGCCCTTGCTCTTCTGCGGCGGCGTCCCGCCAGCACCGCCCGCCTCCGCCATGCGCCCGTAAAAGGCGGCCGCGTACGCGTGCGCGACGGACGCGGACTCGGACATGACGGACCCCAGCTGGCCCGTCGCCGTCAGCCGGCCTTTGCCCTTGGCCCGCTCCGGCGCGGCGGCTTCCACGCACAGCGTCGCGCCGCCGCTCGCCGTCCAGGCCAAGCCCAGCACCACGCCCGGAGGAGGGGGCGGCCCGTCGGGCCCGCCGTACAGCCTGTCCGCCGCAAAGGGCGGCTGGCCTATGAGGGGGGCGAGGTCGTCCGGCCCAATGGCGATGGGCTGGCCGACGAGCGTCGCCGCGCCGGGGCCCGCGGGCGCGTGCGGCGTGTGCGGCGGCGGCGGCGGCGCGCCGTCCGCGGACGGCGGCGGCGGCGGCGGCGGGCCCTCGCCGCCGCCCCTGTCCTCGCCTTCACCGTCTCCACGCACGGGCGGCAGCGCCGCCCCGCTCTCCAGCAGGCGCAGCGCGGCCTTGCGGTACAGTTTGCCCACCTGGTTTTTCAGGTTGCGCACGCCCGCCTCCCGGCACCAGTCTTCCACCAAGGCCGACAGGGCGGCGTCCGACAGGAGCACGCCGCCGGCGGGCACGCCCGCGTCCGCTGCCGCCGCCGGTTCCAGGTACCGCCGCGCGATCGCGACCTTTTCGGCGGACGTGTAGCCGGCGATGTGGATGACCTCCATGCGGTCCCGCAGCGCGGGCGGGATGGTCGACACGTCGTTGGCCGTGCACACAAACAGGACGCGCGACAGGTCCAGGGGCACGTCCAGGTAATGGTCCATGAACGCGCTGTTCTGCTCCGGGTCCAGCAACTCCAGCAACGCCGACGCCGGGTCGCCCTGGTAGCCGCGCCCCAGCTTGTCGATCTCATCAATCAGGACCAGCGGGTTGGACACGCCCGTCGCTTTCAGGCACTGCACGGCCTTGCCCGGCATGGCGCCGACGTACGTGCGCCTGTGCCCCTTCACTTCGGCGACGTCGGCCAGGCCGCCGACGGAAAACCTGTAAAAAGCGCGGCCGAGGGCGCGGGCGATGGACCGGCCGACGGACGTCTTCCCCACGCCGGGCGGGCCGGCGAGCAGCAGGATCTTGCCAGTCGCGCCCGCTTGGCCGCGCAGGGCGCCGACCGCAATGAACTCCAGCACGCGGGCCTTGACGTCTTTCAGGCCGTAGTGGTCGTCGTCCAGCACGGTCTTGGCGGAGGCGATGTCCAGCGTGTCCGGGCGGGCCGCGCCCCAGGGCAGGGACGTCAGCCAGTCCAGGTAATTGCGCGAGACCGCAAACTCGGACGAGCCGGGGTCGAGCGTCTGCAGCTTCGCCAGCTCGTCCTCGATGACGGCCGACGCGGGTGGCGGGAGCGGGGGCGCGCCCGGCCGCGCCGCCCGCGCATCCAGCCTCTCCCTGAACTTGGAGACGAGGGCGGCCTTGTCGTCCCGCTCCAGGCCCAACTCTTTTTTGATCGATTTGAGCTGTTCCATTAAAAAGTAGCGGCGCTGGTCGGCGGAGATTTTCTCTTCCACCCGGCGCCCGATGTCCGCCTGCAGCCGGCACAGCTCCACTTCTTTTTTGAGGAGGAGGAGGGCAGCGGACGCCCGCGCGGGGACGGACGCTTCTTCCAAGACGGAGGCCTGCAGTTCGTCCCCCGGCGCGGAGGTGAGGGACGCGCCCACGTCGGCCAGGCGCGCCGCGTCGTGGAAGTCGCCGCCGGCCGCGGCAAAGGCCTTCAACTGCTCGTTGTACAGCGGGTGCATGGTGAGGAGGTCTTTGAGCGTCGCGACAGCCTCCAGAGCCGTGGCTCGCAGCTCGTCCGCCGCGGCGTCGTAGGGCTCGTCCCGGACGGGCGCGACGGTCACAGTCAGGGGGTCGGTCGGGGAGGGCGCCCCCAGGCGGCGGACGCGGCGGTGGCCGAGCAGCAGTAGCTGGGCCGACGCCCGGCGGCGGCCGGCACGCCCGCCGGATGCGGCGTCACCATTCTCATCCTCTTCGTCATCGGAGGAGGAGGAGGAGGACGTGGCGGCCAGGCCCGCAGCGTCGGCGGCGGACGGGGAGGGGCGCGCGCCGCCGCCGCCGCCGCCGCGCCCGTCGTCGTCGCCTGACAGCGGCGACGCGGCCACCGCAATCGCGTGGACTTGGGCCAGCGTCCCGACCTCGTGCAGGGCGCCGTCGCCGTCGCCGTCGCCTTCCTTCTTCAAGAAGGCGCCCACGTACACCTGGCCGCCGCCCAGCGCGCTCAGCCCGCCGCCGCGGCCCTCGGCTTTCAGGGCGGCCAAGCGGGCGACGAGCGCCGGGTCGTCGACCGTCACGGGCATCAACACGCCCGGGAACAGCGGGCGGCGGGTCAGAGGGATGGCAAGCACGTCGCGCAAGCGGTCGGGTCCGGCAGCGGCGGGGACGAGGGTGAGGAGGGGGCGGGACGTTGATGCGTGGTGGCCCGTGCTGCCGCGGATGCTGTGGGTGGTGGGTGGGTGGGATGGATGGACGTCGGGTCGTGAGCGAAAAAACCGCTCGCCGATGCGCGTTTCCTGACGGCGCCGCCAGCACGCACCCACCTCCTCCTCCCCCTCCTCCAATCTGACTAACGCCCTCTCCACTCCCTCACCTGTCCCAGATGCGGGCGCCGGGCCCGCCCCGCCCCGATGATGACGCAGAAGACGACGACGCAAACGGCGCGGCGGCGAGCCAGCAGTGCAGTGGCGATGATGAGGGGCCTCGCGTCGCGCCGCGGGGCCGGGCTTCGACCAACAACCAGAAGGCTGGTGCTGCCCGGCCTGCGGCCCGGCGCAGGAGGTGGTGCATCGAGTAGGATTGGAAACGGGAGATACACACTAGAGAAAACGCGCGAGTTCTTCTTCTTTTTTTCCGACGCGCCGAGCGCGGCTCCGCGCCGGCCGCCAAACCTCTGTCTGACCATCCAACGCCTCGCGCCTTCGTTTTTCACACACACACGCAATCCCCATACCACACGCACACACACGCACACACACAGGCAGGCCCACCATATCAGTACCCCCCCTCTCAACCAGCCCATCATCCCTCACCCGCGCGGCATGATCGCCCGGCAGTCGTCGTCGACGGCCGCGCTGCCGGCCACACCAAACGCAGGCAAGAAACCGGACGCCCCCCGCGGCGTGGCCGGGCCCGCCGCGCCCGCCGGCCGGGCCGCGTCTTCCAGGGCGTCCAGCGAAGACGACGAGCCTGGGCGGGCGCCTTTCGGCGGCGGCGTGGCCGTGACGGCGTGCGAGGCGGGAGGCGCGGTCGCGGCGGCGGCGCGGAGGACAAGCATCCGCCGCTTCGTCGGTGCCGGGGCGGCCGCGGTCGTCGCAGTGTTCGCGCCAGGCTTCACGGGCGAGAGCGTGACCGTGGCCGTCGCCGTCGGCGCCGGCGCCGCTTTTTTAGGCGGCGCGGCCGCGCCGCCCCGGCCTGCCGGCAGCGGCAGCGTGGCCGTCGCGACGCGCGGGCCGGGCGTGCCGCACCCGCCACCGCCGCCGGCCGCCGCGGCCGCCGCGGGCGGCATGAGCAAGCCCGCCGCCGCCCGGGCGGGCCCGCCCACCGCGGACACCGCCCGGGCCGCGCCCGCGGCCAGGGCGCGGGCGATGCGCTCCGGGTCGTCCGTCACCAGGCGCAGCTGGCGCGTCCAGGACGCGCCGTCGACGGACAGCTCCAAGCGCGGCGCGGCCGCGGCCGCGGCCGCGGCGGCCGCCTCTTGCCTCGCCCGCCCCTTGGCCGTCAGCCGTTCCAGGCGCGCCGCCACCGTCGCGGACGCCGGCCCACGCGCCGGCGCCGCGTCCAGGGCCGCCAGGGCTTCCGGCGACGCGTCCACGTCGATGCCCAGGCCCTTGAGGTGCTTCACGAGCCCCGCCGCGCCGGCTTTGCCGTACCCGCCGGACGCGTGCTTGGCCAGGGCGTCCGCCACCTGGGCTTTCAGGGCTTCTAAAGCGGCGGCGAGGCGGTCGGTCGCGGCCTTGTTGGCGGCTTCCAGGGAGGCGACCTGTTGTTGTGTTGGGGTGTGGGTGGGAGGCGGAGGGGGGGTGGGTCGAGAGTCAGGGGGCGCGGTGCGTGTTTCCCGCCCCTCCTCCGCCACCACCCACCCACACCCTCCGCCGTACCTTCTTCTCCAGCCCGGCCACGTTGCCCTTGGCCGCCGCCGCCTCCTTCTCCGCGGCTTCAATGCGGGCCCGCATCTCCTTTTGGACCAGGCGCAGCTGTTCGGCCGCGCCCGCCGCCGCGGCTGCCTTGTCGGCTTCCTTAGACCGGGAAGCCTTTTCTTTGTCGAGTTCTTTTTCCAGAGACTGGTGTGGGTGGGTGGGTGGGTGCGCGCGGGTGCGGGTGAGGAGTGTCGGGCCCTGTCCCCGCGTCCAACGGGGCACACCCCTGGCGGGCGGGCTGTCGCATGCGCGCCGAAACAAAAACATGGGCCTCTCGTTGGAGAGCGCCACGCGCCCGCCGCGCATAGAGCCAGTCCCTCCCTCCCTCAGCACGCGCTGCATCAGGCCATGGTCCTGTCGTGCGTCAGACCAAAAACCCACCGTCAGCAGTTTTTTCAAGCGCGCTTCCGACGCTTTCAACTCCGCCACGTCGGGCGCAAGCGCCGGGCCTTTCGAGCTCGTCGCCCGCTTGAGCTCAAACGCACAGGACGTCCCAAGCGCGACAAGAATCGGGACGAAAGACATGGCGGGGGTGGGTGGTGTGGTCCGCGCACACGCGCTGGGAATGAAGGAAACAATGACACCCGACTTGACAAAGAAACGAAAAAAAACTCCACCCCCGTCTCTGCTTGCTGCGCACCTGCTCTCTGCTCTCTGCTCTCTCCGGCCAACTCTAACCGCGGCGCCCACGGCCTCCGGCCGCCCCACGCCCGCTGCTGCTCCCACCACTGCCCAACCGGCTGCTGCCACCGCCAGAGCTTCTCTTGTCGGCGGCCTCTTCTTCTTCGTCACTACCCGCACCACTGCCGCCGCCTTTGCCAGCCACGGTGTGCGTCACCACCCGCCCGCCGCCCGGGCCGTTGAGCGCCTCAATCCGGTGCCGGGTCGTCACCAGCGTCGTCGCCACGGACGGCAGGTCGTCCGGGTCAAAGGCCGGCAGGGTGAAGGAGGCGGGACCGGGTTTGCTGCCGCCACCCTCTGCCTTGGCCGCGTCGGGCAGCAACCACCCGCGCACAGCGTCGCCAAAGTCGGCGGGCGACGACGTCAGTATGGCTTCCCAGTCGACTTGGACGCCGGGCGGGGGCGGCGCGGCCGCGGGCGCGCCCGCCGCGGCCAGGATGGCGAGGAGGAGGCTCAACCCGACGGCCGCCGACCCGCGCGCGAGCGGCATGAAACTGTACCAATAGTACGCGAAGCGCAGGGCCGCGCCGCCCGCCGCGACGCCGTCCCGGTCCCGGACGGCCGCCAGGACGGCCGTGTACGCGGAGGTGAGCTCGGCGTCGAAGGCGGCCCAGCGGGCAGGGGTGACGGGCGTGCGGATGGAGAATTCGACGCCGCCGCCGGCCGACGGCGGCAGGCCCGCGAGCGTGAGGCGCGTGCCGGCAAGCGGCGGCGGCGGGGAGCCGGCCCGGGAGGACGGCCGGGACGACGGGCCGGGCGAGCCTGTGGCGGCCGGGCCCGACGCCTCGACCGGCACGGTCACCCAGCAGTCCAGCCGGCCCAGGGCAGCCCAGGCGTCGGCGGGCGTGTCCGCGGCGGCCAGCGCGGCCGCGGCGGCCGACCCCGGCGGGAGCGGGACGCGTTCGCCCGCCACGTCCGTCACGCCGCCCTCCTCGGCGGCGATCCGCTTGAACAGGGCCAGCGCCCGCGGCGCCATGCTCGCGTACCGCACGCACGCCGTCGGGCCCGTCACCATGGGCGTGTGCGAGCCAAAGCCCGCCTCGAACTCGGCTTTGGACAGCAGGTCGACCCACAGCACGGGGTCAGCCGGCTCGCCAACCTGGCGCCACTTGACGGCCAGGTCCGCGGCGTCCCGCCAGCCGAAGGCGTGGGGGCCCGCCGGCGCGGACGCCGCGCCCGCGGGGACGACGATGTCCGCGGCCTTGGCGGACGCGGACGCCCGGGCGGCGGTGCGCAGGGCTTGGGCGACTTCAATGACTGCCAGGCCCGCCGCGCGGCGCGCGCGGCCGTTGGCCAGGAAGCCCTGGTGCGCGTACTGGGTCAGGCCGCCCACCGCGTCCGCGGCGGCGATGAGGGCCTTCACATCCGCGGGCGCCGGCCCGCGCGGCGGCCTGGCGGACAGGGCGGCCAGGTCCAGGCCCTGGGGCGGCGAGGCGGCCAGGAGCGCCGGCCCGGGCGGCACCTTGCGGCACCACCCTTCCTTGAACGCCGGGTGGAGGACGCGGTCGACGCACCACTCGGCCGCGGGCGCGTCCATGCGGTTGGCCAGCAGGACGCACTGTTCACGCAAGTAGTAGGCGCAGGCGCGAGCATCGGCGGACGCTTCGGCGGCTTCGACTTCGGAGGCGGCCGCGGCCGCGGCTTCGGGGGACGACGCGTCGGCCAGCCCACCATTCGTTTTGGGTAATGGCGGCAGCTCCGAGTGCAGCGCCGCATCGTACGCGTCCACCGCGCCCGGCAAGTCCCCGATGGCGTGCAAACAGGCCCCACGCAAGTACAGCAGTTCCACTTTGGTGCGTTGGGTGTCGGCGGCGCGGGCTGCGCGCGCGCCTGGCCCGTCCCCCCCGCCGACGGTCGACGGGTGGATGGACGCAGCGCCGGCCGCCAGGGCGGCCAGCGCGGCGCCTGCTTCCGCTGCCGCTTTGCGGTGGCGGCCCTGGCCATGGTGCATGGTGGCCATGAGCTTGGTGAGGGCGGGGCCGCCGGCGCCGGCGGCCGTGGCGCGGGCGGCGGCCGCTTCGGCGGCCGCCGGCGCGGCGAGCTCCTTGTGGACGTGGGCCAGGTGCAGCGCGGCCGCGCCCTCCGCCCGCGTGTCGCCCGCCGCGCCGGCCTTGCCCGCCGCGGCTTCGAACGCGGTCGCCGCGGACACGAGGTCGCCCTGCAGCAGTCGAGCCAGGCCCACAGCCGTCCAGGCGGCCGGGTCGGCGGGCGCCGCGGCCGCGGCGGCCTCGGCCGCGGACGCCGCGCGCTCCGCGTCCCGCCGCCGCCGAAACAGGGCCGCCCGCTCCAGCTGGCAGGCGGCCACGCTCGCGCTGTCGCCCGCGCCGCCGGCCAGGCGGGAGGCGTGTGCCAAGTCGTCCAGCGCGCCGTCCGCATTGCCCGCGGCCGCGCGGGCCTGGCCCCGGCGCTTCCACCCGTCCGCGTACGCGGGCACCGCCCGGATGGCGGCGCTGAAATCGGCCTCGGCCCCCGCCAACTCGCCGGCCAGGGCCCGGGCAGTGCCGCGGGCCAAGTAGGCGCCGGCGGCCTGAGGCGCCGCCGCGGCCGTCAGCGGCGCGCCCTTTTCCGCGGCCGCGATGATGGCGTCCAGGGCCGCCATGGCCTCGGCCGTCCGCCCCTCATTGATGGCGGTCACGGCCGCCGCCAGCGGGTCGTCGTCCCCGCCGCTGGAGCCGGGCCCGCTGCCGGCGGGCCGGCGGGCCGAGGGGCCGGCCTGCTTGCGCAAGCGGACGACGGCCCCCGTCGGGGACGGCTGGTGCTGTCGATGTTGCGGGTTGGGCGGCGCGGGCGCGGCCGGTGGCGGTGGCGGAGGGGGTGGGGGTGGAGGCGGCGGCGCGGACGGCGGTTCGACGCCGCCGGCTTTCTTGAGCGCGTCCGCGGCGGCCAGGGCCAGGCCCAGGTCGGTCGCCGGGTCGGCGGCCGCGACGGCCGCGGTCAGCAGGGCGTCCGCGTCCTGAGAGGCGGAGAGGGGAGATGGGTCAGAGGCTGGGAAGGCGGGGGAGGGCGCGCCGGCCGCGCACAAAAAAAAACACCCAAAAAACTCGTACCTCCCGCTTGCCTAGAGATGCCAGGCAGCGTGCCTTGGTCAGCGTGGCGGCGGGGTGGGCGGGAGACAGGGCGAGGGCGGCGTCGCAGTCCTGTTGTGTATTTTGATGGGGCGGGGATGGAGAGGGGGGGAGGGGCGACGTCAGTTTCCGGCGCTGGCCGCGGCCGCGGCCCCCTTGCTCGCGCGCACGCCCGGCACGCTGGCGCGCGTCGCCGCCCTCGCCCACGCAAACACACACCTTGACCGCCTTGCGGTGAAGGCCCAGGCGCTCAAAAAGAAGGGCGCGGTTGGCCAGCATGGCCGGGCGGGCCGAGGACGAAGAGGCATCCGTGTCGTCCGCCAAGCGCGCGTCGAGCGCCTTGATGGCCGCGGCCAGGTCGCCGGCGGCGATGGCGGCGGCCAAGGCGGTGGATGGAGGGGGCGGTGGTGGTGTCATCGTGCGCCTCACAGGAGAGGGGATGAGGTCGCCGGCCCCCCAGTCCCCTCGCAGCGTAAAAAAGAACGCGGCTCTTCGGTCGGCCGGCCGACTCGCCCCTCTCAGACCTCGTTTCTGCGCAAAAAGAAGCCGCTGCGCGCACACAGACACGGTGGGCGAGCCTTCCCTCCCCGCCTGCCTCGCCACCACCTCCGCGGCGTGGTGGGCCCCAGCCCGCACCCTCACAGCCCCGTCCTCCTCCCGCGCGGGCCGGCGGCAGCGACCTCCATCCCCCCACGTCATGGCCGCGCTCGCGAGTCGCATGGCCGTGCCGCGGCAGCCCGCGCTGCGGCCCGCGCACCGCGCCCGCGCCGCCCCGCCCCGGGCCACGCGCACCGCGTCGGACGGCTCGTACGCGTATGAGCGCGTGCTGCGCTACCCGGACGGCAAGGTGCGAAGACAGGCGCCGCGGACGCGCGCGCGCACCGGGTTTTTCGCATGCCGCGCGCTTCAACAACGGCGCCGCCGCGCCCTGCGCGCGCGCCCGCCTGCCCGTCCGCATGGGCAGGACTGTTGGGCGGGACCTCCGGCACGCGCGCGGCCAGGAGAAACCGTGGCGTGGCCCCGGTGCCGGCCCAAAAAGGCGGGGGGCGTTTTCCAGGGCTTTTTTTCGGACGGACGCCCGCGCCACGCGTGTCCACGCCCCGCCCACAAACCCTCTCACACTCCCAACCCACCCGCGCGCCCCAAAAAAACACTCCATCCCCACTCTGCGCAGGAACGCCGCATCCGGTACCCGCACGGCCCGGCCGACGGCACGTCCGTCGCCTACTCCCCCGCCGAAGCCGACGGCGACGAATGGCTGCGCGAACTGGCCGCGGCGGGGCGGGCCAAGGCGGGCGGCACGCCACCAGCCGCGCCGCCCCAGCCTGCGCCGCCGCCCGCGCCGCCGCTCCCGTCGGCCCTCCCCTCCTCGCCGTCCGCCCTGCTGGCCCTCGTCCAGTCGCCCGAATGGCGCGCCGCCGCGGCGGAGAGGGAGGCCGCCCTCGCCGCGTCGCACGCCGTGTGCGAGGCGGGCTGCCCCTGGGTCGCCGACCGCCCGCTCTACACCGTCGCCCTGCACCCGCCGCCGGCCGGGCCGCCGCCGCCGCCGGGCGCGGCCTCGGCCACGCCACGCCCCGGCAGCGTCTTCACCCTGCGCGTCCGCCTGGACCGGGGCGGGACGGCGGCGGAGCTGGACGGCGTGCTGGACGCGGCGCGCCGGGCGAGGCGAGGCGAGCCGCCGGGCCGGGCCGCGCCCGGGGCGCACACCACCCCACCCCGCATCTCCGTCTCGGCCCTGGTGGACGGCGTCATCGCCTTCCTGTGCGAGGCGCACGCTGAAGCCTTTGCCGACGCGTTGGCGGCGGAGGAAGGAGGGCGGAGCCCTCCAGCCGGGACGGCGCAAGTCTCGGCGCACGACCTGTTTCGTTCGGCCGGCGACGCGTCCGCCGTCGTCGTCCTGGTCCGGCCACCGCCACCAGACGGTGTGCCGGACCCGGCGGCCCACATCGGGCCCGACTCGTTCGTGGAAGGGTGGGTGCCGCCGGCGCCGGACGCGCTGGCGGCTGCTTTGCGCGGGCGCGGCCTGCGCACAGACGAATGAAAAGAAGCCGTTGTTAGAAAAACGAACGCGAGGGGGCGGCGCACGGGCCCGGTGAGGGCGTGGCTGCTTCCTCTCTCTGTCGTTGTTTGTATGTTGTTTGTTGTTTTGTGTACCACGTTTTGGAGGGAGGGAGCGCGGGGGAAAAATATGGCGGTGTTTTCTTTTTAGCTGGAGAAAGGAGAGCATGGGACATGGGGTGCGCGCGGTTGGGTCGGCACCGCCGCGCCCGCTGTAAGAACAAAGGAACCAAGTCACGGAATTGTCACAACTCCAACTACCCACTCCTATCGTACTCCCGCCGCTTCGCCGGGTCGCGCAACACTTGATATGCCTCGTTCACCCGCGCGAACTTTTTGGTGGCCGCCGCCTTTTCGGACTCGGGCACGCGGTCGGGGTGGGTGGACAGGGCCAGGCCCCGGTACGCGGCCTGGATGTCGCGCGTGGACGCGTCCCTGGGCACGCCCAGAGCTTCGTAGTACCCGCGCGGGTCGCCCGCCACCCCGCCCGCCCGCCGGCCACCACTCCACGCGTCTTCGTCTTCCGCACGCTCACGCGCGCGCGCCCTTTCAGCCCGGGCCCGGGCCTCCGCTTCCGCCGCGCTGGCCACGTATTCAGCGTCCATGGCTGGGCCCGCACGGTACGCCGCAGCGCGGGCGGCGCTCTTTTCCGCGGCGGCCAAGCGCGCGCCGGCCCAGGGCGCCCAATGAGCCGCGAGGGCGGCCGCCGCGGCGGGGAGCGACAGCCCCAGGCCCCACGCATAAATGCCCGCGCCCATCCAGGCGGGCGGCCCGCCCGCCAGCAGCATGGCGACGCCGGCCGCCGCGGCGACGACGCCCGCGACGCGGACTTCGTCCAGGGCGCGGTCGCCCGCGACGGAGGCCGGGTCCAGGCCGGAGACGAGCTGTCAAGTTTTTTTTTTCGGTGGGCGTTTTTTTGTAAGGGGTGGGGGGGCGGCGAGGACACGGGGGCGGGCGACAGGCGGTGCGCACGCATGCTCGCGCTCTGTCCTTGCGTCCCACGCTCCTCACACAACACAAAGGCTTACCGTCGTCATGTCCGTCCCGTAGTGCGACCACCTGAACACCCAGGCCGGGGCGTAGACGGGCGTCGCGACGACGGACGAGGGGTGGATGCCCAGGTCCACCGCGCCCACGCGGTCCGCCCGGTACTCGGCTTTCAACGCCGCGCCTGCGCGTGCGGCCTCGAAGTCGGCGGCGTGGGACAGGGCGGCGGCCACGGCGGCGGCGGGAGGCAGTTCAAACGGGTCGACCGGGCGGGGCCCCGGCTCGGCGCCCGGCCCCTGGCCCGGCAGCGGCGCCCGCAGCGCGGCCGCCACGGGCCCGGCGCCCGCCAGCGCAGGCCCGGGCCTCAACGTCGCCGCCATGGCCGCCGGGTACCGGAAGGACGCCGGGATTTGCAGGGCCGGGTCGGACGGGTCAAAGTGAACGGACCACGCCCGGCGCGGGATGACGACCTTGCGCCACACCGTCCGCACTTCCGCCCGCCACCGGCGCGTGGCCGGGTCGTACACGCGCTCGTACCGGTCAAAGCCCAGCGTCGCGCCATCCAGGACTGCCGTGCCCGTGACGCCGACAGCCCAAAACGGTTGGAAAGCGGCTTCCACCCGGGCCGGCCGGGGCGGGCGGCGCGGCAGCAGCGCGTGCGCCGTGTGGTGGGCGGCGTACGCGGCTTCCGCGGCCTCGCGCGAGACGCGGAAGGGGATGGCGGTCAGTTTGGAGGCGGGCGGGCCGCCGTCGTCGCCGGCGGCGGCGGAAGACAGGGCCCGGACCCGGAGCCAGAGGGTGGCAAAAGTCGTGGGGGAGGTCGTCGGCGACCGCGAGGCCGGCGCCGGCGCGGCCGTCAACTGGACCGCGGCCTGGCTGCCATGGTGGGCTGCGGCCCGCGCAAGCAGAGTGGCCGCGCCTCTCCTCAACATCGCGAGGCGGCGCCGCGCTCCCCCCTTCCTCCGCGGTGCGAGGGGAGGACACGGAAAGGAGAGAATGAAGCAATGCGTTGTTTTTCTTTTGTTACCCTTCCCCGTGCTGCCGATCACACTCTGCTGTTTCTGTTTTTCGCCCGTCACCACCATGCCGCCCGCGTGAGCGCGCTCGCCTCGAAACTCGCTGGTGGGCGACGCTCGGCCGCAGCTGCCATGCCCGATGCGCCCAGCCCCCGGGCGGCGGGCTTGAATGGCGGCGGCGGCGGCGAGCGCAAGGCGGCGATGAAAAAGACGGCGAGCGGCGCCGACAGCCTGACGCAGCGACTTCCGCCCCCGCGCCCTGCCTCCCGCCACCCACCTCGCAAACCAAAGCCGACGACGCCCGCCATCCCGCCCGCCGACCACGTCCCGCTCTCTTTCCTGCTGTCCATCGGCTTGAACCAGTTCTACATGTCCTCCACCGTCCTGCTGCCCCGCACGATCGCGGTATTCATGGTCCGCCACTTCCTGGGGGGGCCGGGCGCCAAGGAGACCACGGTCGCCGCCCAGACGGGCGCCATGAGCTCGGCCTTCTCCCTCACCCAGCTCGCCGTCAGTTACTGGTGGGGCTGGGTGGCGGACCTGGCGGGGCGCAAGCCCATCCTGCTGCTGTCCAACATCGCGTCGGGCGCGCTCGCCGCGGCCTTCTCCCTCGCGCGCTCGTACAGGAGCGCCCTGGCGTTGCGGACGGCCGGCGGCCTGTTCATGTGTTCGGGCATCGTCATCAAAGCGTCCATCGGCGACGAGTGCACAAAGGCCGGCCAGGCGCGCGCCATGGCGGCGCGGGCGCTGGGCCTGGGCGCGGCGCAGCTGATGACCCCGCTCATCGTGGGCGCCATCGCAGACCCCTGCAACGTCGCCGACTCTGGCGGGCCGGGCATGGGCGTGCGTGGCACGGCGGCCTGCAAGGCAGGCGCCCTGCTGACGCGCATGCCGTACATCCTGCCGGCGGCGTACATCAGCGCCGTCGGCATCGTGACGACGGCCGTCAACTGGGCCTGCCTGCCGACGACCGTGGAGATGCGCCCCGAGAGAGTGGCGGCGCGCGCGGAGCGGCGGGCGGGGCTGTGGAGGGGGCTGGTCCTCGCGGCGACGTGCGGCTCGGTGCGCCTGGCCGGGGGCGAGGGGCGGCAGCCGCCTGGTGGCGGCCGGGCGGGCGGCGGCGGCGACGGCTCGCTGCGCCCGCCCGCGCCGGCAGGCAGGCCGGCCGCCCCACCCCCGCCCGCGCCCTCCCCACTCCCACGCCCCGTCTCCCGCATCAGCATCGTCTCGCCCTTTGCAGCGACCGCGACGGAGGGGGAGGAAGGCGGGGGCGACGCGGCGGGCGTGGCCCAGGCCGCCCGGGCGGCGAGCAGCGCCGAAGGCCTCCCACCAGGCCGGCCGGCCGGGCCGGTGAGCCCGCGCGGAGCGGACGAGCACGCCCAGGCCCTGCGGCCCTACGCCACCGTGCCGGCGACGGTGGGTGCGACGCCCCGCGCGCCGGAGAGTGAAAGCGAGGGCGAGGATGACGGAGGAGGCGGCGGTGGGCGCGAGGCGCTGGGCGCCTCGAGGACGACCGCCAAGGCCGCGTCACGCCCGCCGTCCTTCGGCACGTCGACGGGCGCCGCCAGCGCGGCCGCCGCCGCGTCACGCGCCTCCCGCCTGGGCAAGGCCGTGACGTTCGCGTCGCCCTCTTCTTTGCGTCGCCGCTTGCAGCGGTCGCCGTCCCTGGCCCGCGCCCGCGCGTCCACGCTCCAAGCCCTGGCCAACGCGGCCGTCGCCATGGCAGACACCGCCGGCGCGGTCGGCCACCCGGGCGGCGGTGAGATGGACGACTTGAACGACGCGGCCAACGCGGCGGCGCGGTACCGCCTGAACCGGGCGGCGACGCTGCGGCCGTCGGCGACGGGCCGGCCGCCGCCGGCGGCCGGCCCGCCGCTCGCGCCGTCGGCGCCCGCCCGCCCACCGCCGCCGCCCGCCCCACCACCCACCCCGCCACCACCACCCGACCTGGAAGCCGGCGCGCCGTCTCTCACTCCGCCCGCCTGGTACCGCCACCGCCCCGCCCTGCTGTCCATCGCCGCGTACGCCGTCTCGGCCATCGTCTTTTGCGTCATCGACGAGCTGCTGCCGCTGTACACGTCCGCGCCCGTGTCCGTGTCGGGCCTGGGCCTGACGACCGACGAGCTGTCGTGGGCCATGAGCTTCACGGGCGTCGCGCTCATGGCCACGTCCGCGTTCGTGTACCCGCCCGCCCAGGACGCGCTGGGCCTGGCGGGCGTGCTCAACCTGGGCCTCATCGCGGGCGCGGCCATGTGCCTCGTCTACCCGACGGCGTCCCTCGTCGTGTCCGCGGCGCGCGCCGCGCACAAGTCAAAAAAGGCGACGGTCGTGTCTGTCCAGGCCGTGCTGTGGGCGGCCGGCACGCTGTACGCGGCCGCCTACAACTTCACGAACACGTCCACCCAAGTCCTGGTCAACCTGTCTGCGCCAGATGGCACGGTGGGCGCGGTCAACGGCGCGGGCAACACGCTGTCCGCGGCGGGGCGGGTGGTCGCGCCGCTGTTGGCGGCTGCCTTGTGGGGTGCCGCCGCGTCGGCGCGCAACCCAGCGAATCAGTGGCTGCCTTACTCAGTCGCGGCGGCGGTCTTCCTGTTAGGCCGCATTGTCATGGCGGTGCTGCGGGTGACGGACGAGAAAATGCTGGGGGAAGGAGCGTGAGTGAGGGGCGTGAAAAAAAGAGTGTTAGGCCCCCCCGTAGCAAAAAAAAAGCGAGAGCAGGTCGGGCGAGAGCGCCACTCCCGCGTCTGCCGCGCGCTGTGTTTTTTTCGCCCGCCCGCCCGTGCGTGTGCGCCACACAGCCCCTCAATTCCCGCCATGGCGGCCGCCCTGCTAGGCCGGGCGTTCACCCGCCAGGCCGGCCTGGTCACGGCGTCTGCCGCCGCGGCCGTCTTCCGGCCGGCGTGCGCGCCGACGCGCGGGTCGACGGCTGCGGCCGCACCGCTCTTCACGTCCCTGCGCTCCTTTGCCGCGGACGCGGCGTACGACATCAACTCCCGGACCAAGCCCCACTTGAACATTGGGACCATCGGCCATGTGGACCACGGCAAGACGACCCTGACGGCCGCGATCACCAAGGTGAGAGAGGGAGGGTGTGCGTCGATCGACCGGCCTGGCCGCCAATGCCTTTGGCCCGTCCGTCCGGCGCGCCCTCGCGCCCCTCCCCTCCACTCAATGCCCTCACTCCCTGCACGCATCCTAGGTCCTGGCCGACCGCGGCCAATCTAAAGCCGTTGCATTCGACCAGATCGACAAAGCCCCTGAAGAACGGGCGCGCGGCATCACGATTGCGACCGCGCACGTGGAGTACGAGACCGACGCCCGCCACTACGCCCACGTCGACTGCCCGGGCCACGCGGACTACGTGAAGAACATGATCACGGGCGCGGCCCAGATGGATGGCGCCATCCTCGTGGTGAGCGCCACCGACGGGCCCATGCCCCAGACGCGGGAACACATTTTACTAGCCCGCCAGGTGGGCGTGCCCTCCATCGTCGCGTTCCTCAACAAGTGCGACGCCGTGGAGGACGAGGAACTGATTGACCTGGTGGAGATGGAGCTGCGCGAACTGCTGACGTTCTACAAGTTCCCGGGCGATGACATTCCCGTCATCCGCGGGTCGGCGCTGGCGGCCCTCAAGGGCGAGGACAAGGGCGGGCTGGGCGAGGCGGCGATCATGAAGCTGATGGACGCCGTCGACGCGTACGTCCCCACGCCCTCCCGCGCCCTGGACCGGCCCTTTGCCATGCCCGTCGAAGACGTCTTCTCCATCCAGGGCCGCGGCACCGTCGTCACGGGCCGGGTGGAGCAGGGCGTCGTCAAGCCGGGCGACGCGGTCGAAATCCTCGGCCTCCAGGCCCCCATCTCCACGACCGTCACGGGCGTGGAGATGTTCAAAAAACTGTTGAACGAAGGCCAGGCGGGCGACAATGTGGGCCTGCTGCTGCGCGGCGTCAAGCGGGACGACGTCCTGCGCGGCCAGGTCGTCTGCAAGCCGGGCTCCATCACGCCGCACAAGCGCTTTTCGGGCGAGCTGTACGCGCTGAGCAAGGAGGAGGGCGGCCGCCACACGCCCTTCTTCTCCAATTACAAGCCCCAGTTCTTCTTCCGCACCGCCGACGTCACGGGCGCGGTGCACCTGCCGAAAGGCACGGAAATGGTCATGCCGGGCGACAACGTGTCGTGCGAGTTTGAGCTGATTGCGCCTGTGGCCATGGAGCCGGGCTTGCGGTTTGCCATTCGCGAGGGCGGGCGGACGGTCGGCGCTGGTGTCGTGTCCAAGGTCCTGGACTGAGGAGTGTGAGAGGGATGGGAAGTGGGGGGAGTGGTGTGGGGGAGGGCGTGTGCGCGCTTGCCGAAAGAAAACGTCCCCCCCCCCCTTTTTTTTAATGAGAGCCAAGCGGGTTTCTTGGGAGAAGGATGCGGAGGGGAAGGGGGGAGTCGGCCGTGCTGTGTCAATTCCTCCGTCCCTTTCTATCTCTTCTCGACAAACGCAGGCGTCTTGCCTCGCGCACGCGCCAACAGCACAAGTCAGTAAAACGAGAGAGCTAACCGGAGTGTTCACAAGCCAAACCCACTGCAGGTCCATTTTTTTCCCCGTCCCGTCCTCACCCGAGCACCAGGCCCATCGAAATGTCCAGGGCGGGCGAGGAATGCGTCGTCGCCCCGCACGACAGGTGGGAGACGCCCGTAGACGCAATCGGCCCGGCAGAGGAGACGTTCACGCCGCCCGACGCTTCCGTCTCCAAGCCGGCCGCGGCGGGGCAGCCGCGCACGAGCGCCATCGCAGACCGCAACAACGACACGTCCACGGACCCGTCCTTGCCGTCGAGCGCCACCATGTTGTCCAGCATCAGGCGCGTGATGCCCGTGGCGTCCCGCCCGCCCGGTCCATCGAACAATGCCAACACCTCGCGCACCTCGTCCAGCGTCCGGGCTTCGACTTCGATCGGCACGCCGGCGCGCCCGGCGCGCCTCAAAAAGGCCGCGGCCGCCGCCGCCGCTTTCCCCACACCGCCCGCCGCGGCTGCGTGGTTGTCCTTGACCATGACCATGTCGTACAGGCCCATGCGGTGGTTGGACGCGCCGCCGATGAGGGTGGCCCACTTGTCCGGCAGGCGGAGGCACGGCGCCGTCTTGCGCGTGTCGAGGACGGTGCACGGCCTTTCGGCGCCAGCCGGCGACCCGTCCCGCGCCGCCTCCACCAGCGCCGCCGACGCGGTGGCGATGCCGCCCATGCGCTGCATGAAGTTCAGGGCGACGCGTTCTGCGATGAGGAGGGAGGCTGCCGGGCCGGCCGCCGTCCCCAGCACGGTGCCGGGCACGACGCGCGCGCCGTCCCTGACTCTCCAGGCCGGGCGGATGGACGGGTCGACGGCCGCAAACACCGCGTCCGCGACGCCCAGGCCCGCGACGACGCCGCTGGCTTTGGCGGTGAAGGTCGCGAGGCCGGGCGTGCTAGGAGGGATGGTGGCCGCGGTGGTGAGGTCGCCGGCGTCACCCGCGTCCTCGGCCAGGGCGGCCCGGATGGCCTGGGGCGTGCATGTTTTGATGGGATGGGGGAGAGCAGGTTGAGCAGCTAGCCGTCGCATCGGCGCCAGCCGATTCTTTTTTCGCACTCTCCCACGCGCCCCATTCCCCCTCTCTCACACTCCCAACGCACCGCTGCCAGGTCATAGGTCGGGTGGGGTGGGGGAGGAATGGGTGCGTGCGGCGGTGGCGTAGGGCCGGCCCTGTGTTTGTTTTTTGTCAGTTTCGGCGCGTCGTGAGAAACGGAGGGTGGGCACTCTCGCTGCGGGCCGCCCGCCGTGTGTCCACCTCCCAACTCACCAGGGCGCCCGCCAGGCCTGGGCGTCCGCGGCACCAGGCCCCGCGGCGAAACAGGAGGATGCGGCGCCCATGTTGCCACAGAAAAGACCGGAAAAGAATGAGACAGTGTGTTTTTTGCACACCCACCCCGCCATCCTTCTTCCCGTCACCGCGCCACCGCCGCCACCAGCACCGCCGCCCTCGCGGGGCTCGTCATGGGACGCGGGCCCATCGCCCGCGGCCGTGGCGCCAAGGCAGCATTCACCGTGAAACTGATCTTCTCCTTCATGGCCATCATCAGCGCCGCGGCGAGGACGGACTGCACGATCTTGGGGCGGAGGCCCGCGTAGAACGCGCGCACGCCGCCCTCTGCCCAGATGCGGGCGATGGCGTCGGCCGTGCCGGCGTACACCCGGTCGGCAGAGGTGCGCGCACCCGCCGCTTGCAGGCGGGCTTTGACGAGGAGGAGGGGGTAGGTCACGACCGTCGCGCCGAGCTTGGACGCGGCCGAGACGCCAAACACGGTGGCGGAGGATGGGTGGTAGGCCGCCCGCGCGGCCGACACGGCGGCTTTCCCGCCCCCGGCCGCACGCACCGCCGCTCCAGCCCTCGCGCGCCCGGACCGGGCAGCGCGGGCGAGGAATGCTTCGTACAAGAAGTAGGTCACGGTCGGATTGGCGACCATCACCAACGACGGCGCCACGCCCCGCCAAAAAGCGGCGGGGCCGCCCTCGGCCCACAGCTCACGAGCGACAGACACAGGGGTGGGGACGTGGGTTGTCGCGGTCGCGGTCGACGCTCCTCCCTCCCCGCCCTCCCCTCCTCCTCCGGACACTGTGCGCCCGACGGCCGACGCACACCCGCCGCGGTCGGCCTGCATCCGCGTGGCCACCACCCAGATGGGACACGTCAGCAGGACGTTGCCGCAGCCCGCCAGCGCGGCGATGAGGAGGGAGGCGCCGGGCGTGAGTTCGGGTGGGTCGGCGGGGCCGCCGCCGCGGGGCAGGGGCGGCAGGCCGGCCCGCGACCGGCGTGCGGCGGCGACGGCCGCGGCCGCCGCCACGGCGGCCGCCGCCCGGCCCAGGGCCGCTTCACGCAGCTGTTGGTATAGGTAAAAGTAGACGCCCTGGGACAGGGCCGTGCCGAGCAGGGCGGGGCGCAGCCCAGCGTACAGGCCGCCCCACCCGTGCGTGGAGACCAGGCGGGCCAGGTCGGAGATGGTGCCCGCCCTGCGCGGGGCGGGGACGGTGGTGCCCGCCATGGGGCGTTGGGGCGAAGACGTCGAGGCTTCGGCTTTGGAGCGGGTGGCCTGGAGCGTCGAGATCTGGAGAGAGAGAGAGAGAAAGGGAGAGGGAGAGAGAGGGAGCGGGTGGGCGCGGGTGGGGGAGTGGTGGCGAGAGAGAGGGAGCACGCGGTCGCTCTCTCCCCCTTTTCCGATACGTCGCGCGGCTTGGAAACGCGTCGCCGCCGCCCGCCGCACGGCCGGGCGATGCCATAAGACCATCCTGCATCCAGCGGTCGCCGGGGCGTGGACTGGAGAGAGCTGCCACACCCCCTTCCCCGCCGGCAAAAAAGTCGTCGCGCCATTCGCTCCGCTCTCACCGTCATCAGTGGGTACGTCGCGACAAGCGCCGCGATGCCCCCGACGGCGCCCGCGATGCCTTCCACCGCGGCGGAAGACAGGCCGCTCATGGTGTGCGCGTCGGGTGTGACAGGAGCTGGTCACGCCGCGGAGGGTGACAGCGTTTGTTTCTTTTTTGGAATATCGGTCTGACAAAGACGAAACGCGTGCTCACTCCTTCGTTCTCTCTGTCGGCCCGGAGCGGCCCATCCTCCTTCTTCCCTCCACCCCCCGCACACCACACCCGGCTCACCATGGCTTCCGCTGGCAACATCTTCGTGACGGGCGGCATCGGCTACATTGGTGAGAAAAAAGGCGATAAACGGAAACACCGCGTGCCGATGGGCCTCTTTTCGTCGCGACCGCCGGCCCGCCTTCCTCGCCCCGCCGCCACGCCCGTCCCTCTCCGCCCAGGGGGGCAAGGCCCTCCAGTCACCAGCGGACGCGACAGCGAGGCAAAAGCCTGGCTGGGTCACATTGTGGCGACGCGTTTTCTCCCGACGCAGCGCGCACCGCTCGCTCTCCCAACCTCACCCCCATCCCTGCCTCTCCACCCCACACCTTCCCCCACAGGCTCGCACACCGTCCTCGCCCTGCTCGACGCGGGTTACTCCGTCACCATCGTCGACAACCTGGACAACGCCTTCATGGAGTGCTTCGACCGCATGAAAGAACTGGCGGGTCCGGAGAAAGCCGCGAAAATGAAGTTTATCAAAGCCGACCTGCGGCACGCGGACGAAATGGACGCCGCGCTCGGCTCGGCCAAGTTCGACGCCGTCATCCACTTCGCCGGGCGCAAAGCCGTGGGCGAGTCCGTCGCCGAACCCATGCTGTACTACACCCACAACGTGGCCGGGACGGTCAACCTGATCCAGGCCATGCGCAAGCACGGCGTGCGGCGCATGGTCTTCTCCTCGTCCTGCACCGTGTATGGCGAGCCGACGTACACGCCGCTGGACGAGAAGCACCCGCGCTCCGCCATGTCGCCGTACGGCCGGACCAAGCTCATGATTGAAGACATCTTCAACGACGTCGCGCCGTCCGAGGACGGGTGGCGGGTGATCCTGCTGCGCTACTTCAACCCCGTGGGCGCGCACCCGTCCGGGCGGATCGGCGAACACCCGGTCGGCATCCCCAACAACCTCATGCCCTTTGTGCAGCAGGTCGCCCTGGGCATCCGGCCGCAGCTCAACGTCTTTGGGACGGACTACCCGACCCGGGACGGGACGTGCATCCGGGATTACATTCATGTCTCGGATTTGGCGGTGCGTGGTTTGATGGGGGCGTGGGGCGTGTCGTCATCCCGTCCACCAGGACAAAACCAAGCCCCTCACTCCCCATTCCCAACTCCCCATCCCAACAGGACGGCCACGTCGCCGCCTTGCGCCGCCTGGACGCCCTGCCCGACCGGGCGTGCGTGCCGTACAACCTGGGCACGGGCACGGGCACGACGGTCCTGGAGATGGTGGCGGCCTTTGAGAAGGCGTCGGGTAAAAAAGTGCCGCTGAACCTGACGGACCGGCGTCCGGGCGACACGGTTGCTGTGTGGGCCGCGACGGAGACGGCTGCCAAGGAGCTGGGGTGGACGGCGAAGAAGACCATCGACGACATGTGCGTGGATCAATGGCGCTGGGCCGAAATGAACCCCAAAGGCTACGAGAGCTGAAAAGGCGTGAGGAACCGTGGAATGGAGGAGGGGGGGTCACATGGTTTGTTCTTTCTTCTTCGTTTGTTGCAAGGGAGCAGAGGTTTTTTTTTCAGGTCGCATTGTCGTCACACACACACACACACACACACACACACACACACACACACACACACACACACACACACACACACACACACACACACACTCCAATCTTCACCGCCGCCCGCGCTTGGCCGACCCGGCTTTGCGCTTGCCGCCACCGCCGCCGCCGCCGCCGCGCTTGGCCGCGGCCGCGCCGCCCTTCTTTCCACCGCCTTTGCCGCCCTTCCCACCCCCGCCGCGCCCGCGCTGGTCCGCCCGCAGGCGCGGGTCGAGCGGCTTCGCCTTTTTATTGGCCGTGTACGCAGCGGACCGGCTCATCTTCTTGCCGCCCTTGCCCGACCGCAGGGCGCCGGCTCCCGCCCGGGCACGCGCGTACAGTTTCGCGACCTCGCGCGCTTTGCCGCGCGCGCCCAGGTCGTCTCCGCCGCCGCCGCCTTCCACGATCGCCTCCGCCTTCTTCCGTGCCGCTTCCAGCCTCGCCGTCAGGCGCTTGGCTTTACGCGCTTTGGCCTGCGCCACTTTTTTAATGGGCCGGGCGTCGATGGCGGCCGCCGCAGCTTTTTCAGCCGCGATTTCGGCCGGCGTGACCAGTTCGGGCGGGCGCATGTGCCTCCGCTCATCGTCCGCAAACCAGGCGGGCAGGTCGCCTTCGTCGTCATTGAAGGCAAAGCGATGGTAGCCGGCGTCCAGGATGTCCTGGCGGCGGCGGCCGCGCAGGGCGGCGCGGGCCAAGGCGAGCGTGGCCGCGCGCTCGTGCGGCGGAAGGGAAGCCAGGCCGCCATCCGAGTCGGAGCCGGACGAGACGTGGCCGTCGCCTTCCTCGTCGGAGGACGAGGTGGAATCGCGGGAGGGCGAGGCGGGGACTTCCTCGTAGCCGGCGGGTTCAGGTGCAGCGGCAGCAGCGGCCAGGGTGGCGGCCGCGGCGCGTGGAGTGGGCGTGGCAGGCGCCGCAGCGCCAGCCATGCCGCGGCGCCGGGCTGCAGCAGCCGCGGCTTTCGCCTCCAACGCCGCGTCGTCGTCGCTGTCGCCACCGCCATCGCCCGCGGCCACAGCCGCCGCATCATCCTCCGCAAACAGCGGGTCCGCGCCAAACCAGCGGGAGGCGAGGGCCGAGGCGGGCGCTTTCCTAGTGGCCGCCGCCCGGGCGCGGCCGTCCAGGTCGGTCAGCAGGCCCAGGCCGGCTTCATCACCGCCGTCGCCGTCGTCGGCGCCGTCGTCGTCGTCGTCGTCGTCCGACGGCATGGACGCAGGAGCAGTGGGGAGGCCGCCGCCGTCCTCATCCTCCAACTCCCCAGCGCCCTCATCCCCAAACTTGGCGCGCTTGCGCGCAGCCGCGGCCGCCGCTTTCTCAGCGGCCGCCGCCGCGCGCCGGCCCTGGCGGGCGAGGTACGAGTTGTACGCCTCATCCAGCGCGGCTTCGGTGGCAGCGGCGTACCGGGCGGCCGCCGCGTCGACGTCGGCCGGCGCGGCCGCGCGGGCCGGGTCGTCAGAGTCGGAGCCGTCGCGTTCCCCGTCGCTCGACTCATCAGACGGCAGCGGCGCGGACGCGAGGTCGCCGCCCGCGGCCGCGGCCGCTTTCCGCACGCGCTTCCCGCCCTTTTCCAGCGTGGCCAGCGAAAACAGGCCGTCCTCCACGCCGTCTGTCGCGATGCCTTCCGCAGCTAAAGCCGCCGCCGCCCGCAGCCGCGCCTTCTTCTTAGCTTCCCGCGCTTTCTTGCGCTCGCGCTTGGCTTTCGCGTCCGACCGGGCTTTCGCGTCCGCAATCTCGTCCAGCACCGCGTCTTCTTCATCCTTTTCCTCTTCTTCTTCGGATTCAGGCGCAGCAGCAGCGGTGGCAGCGGCGGCTTTCGCGGCGGCTTTCGCTTCCTTGGCCGCGCCAGCCACGAGCGTCTTGCGCACGGCCGCCCGCCATTTCAGCAGGGCCTTGAATTCCGACCGGCCCAGGACGCCCAGGTCCGCGCACAGCGCCTTCACCTCCGCCGTCGTGGCTGGGTGGGCGGCGACAGCAGCGGCCGTCTCCGAGGAAATGGTGGGCGGGCCCGCGTCGTCCTCGCCGTCGCCCGTCGCCAGGCCGGCCGCCAACCCCGGCGGCACCGCGCCAGCCGCGGCCGCGCCCTCCAACGCCAGCACCGTCGCCCGGCCCAGGGCTTCGACAGGCGCCGACCCAAAGATGAAGGCAGCAGCGGGCGCGACGACCCGGACGAGGGCGACGCCGTCCGCGTACCCGTCGCGTTGGCGGCCGCGTTTCGCGCGTGCGGCGAGGAGGGCGTCCGGGCCAGCAGAATTGGCCAGCGGCCCGTCCCCGTCCTCTTCGCCGCCCTCCCCCACGCCACCCGTGTCTTTGAACAGGTGGCGCGGATCAAGCAGGCGCGGGTCCAGGCGCGCGGGCGCTTTGTAACCCCGGCACACCACGAAGATCTCGGCCGACTGCGAGCGCGAGGCCGCGGGTTTCGTGGCGTCAACGCGCGCAAACAATTGTTTGAACGCAAAGAGCAGCGCCGTGTAGTCTTTGGACCGGAACACCTTGGTGACAAAGGTGCCGCCGGGCGTGAGCATGGCGCACGCCAGGCGGGCGGCGTCCAGGACGAGGGAGGACTGTGGGAGGGGAGGTTTTTCTTCTTTTGTGAGCGAATGACAATGGATGGATGGATGGACAGGACAGCAAGAAAAAACGTTGCCGCTCCTCCACCCTCACCTGGCTGTACGCTTCGGACGCCCAGGCGCCGCCAACATTGGGCGCGCCGTCGTGCAGCACCGCATCAAACGCTTTGCCGCCCGCCGCCCGGCGCAGGGCCGCCGCCGTCGCGGCCGTCGTGATGTCGCCCACCAGCGTCTTCACGCCCGCGATGGGTTTGATTTTGTCGAGGTCCACGCCGACGATCAGGGACGACACCGGCAGGGCCTTGGCCGCCACCTGGAGCCAGCCTCCGGGGGCGGCGCACAAGTCCAGGACGGAGGTGCATTTCTCGAGGAAGCCGAACTGGCGGTTGAGCTGGATGAGCTTGAAGGCGGCGCGGGAGCGGAAACTGGATGGGTTGGGGGGAGGGGGGGAGGGAGAGGGGGGGGGGTCGAGGTGAGAGGCCTAGCCGCCGGCGGCTTGCCTCGTGCGGGGAGCAGGCCCACAGGGACGACCGCTGCGCGGCCGCGCTCCTTTCGTCTCTGGCTGCTCCGAGCGCTCAGCTACTCGGGACCGTGGCTCAGATCGGCGTGCGAGGCCTCCCTCACGCCGCCGCTGCGCGTCGAAAGCGAGGTCGCGCCGCTGCATTGCCCGCCCGCACACGAAAAACCGGCCGTAACTCTGCTCACCCTTGCTCCTTGGCCAGGTGGTAGAACTTGTCCAAGCGATGCTTGCCTTTCGCTTTCTTGACCATGGCTGTGCGAGGTGAGGAGGGGAGGTTCGAAAGTCCGCTGCCTACTGTGTTTTTTTTCTTTCGGCGCAGAGAGACGCCGCACTGAAGAAAACGAGTGCGCTTGACCCCGCTTCATTCCAGCAAAGAGCAAGAGCACTCCCTGTCACAGGGTGCGCTCTCCTAGGATGTTACGCCTCACACTCACGCCCCTCGATGACGGGCATCTTCGCCCCGGGCAAGTGGCGAGCGTGCGGCTAGAGGTGAGGGCATGAGCGTGGGAGGAGGACGGCGCGAGAAAAACTCTCCATTTGCGCGCGCGTTTCAACCTTGGCACCGCTCCCCCATCGCACAACAGGCCGTCAACGCCTCTCCCACCACGCCCGTCTCCGTCGCCGGCCTGGACGCCGGCCCCGCGTGCGTCGAGACTGTGGACACGGGGCGCGTGGACAAGCGGTACGTTGCCTCCTGGCCGGCCGGCGCGGCCAGCAGCAGCGGCGGCGGCGTGCGCCGCCGCGCGGCGGTCAGGGACCTGTGGGCCCCGCCGCCCGCCCTGGTGGTCTCCACGCCGGCGTCCCTGCCGCCTGGAGGCTCGCGGGCATGGACCCTGCGTGTGCGCATACCACCGGGCGGACCGCCGTCCTTTGCCGGCGCGGCGGCCCGGTACCGGTGGGGGTGGCGGGCGCGCGCGCGGTGGGCGCCAGGCGCGGCAGCCCCGGCGGCGGCGGGCGACGACGGAGGAGGCTCGGCCGACGCTGCCCACCCTCCTCCCCCTCCTCTGTCGCGATCGTACGGCTGGCAGGAGGCGGCCGCGACGCCGGCGACCTTCACCGTCCTGCCGCCGGCGCCGGCCGCCCCGCCGCCGGCGGGCGCCGTCGCCGCGGGCCCAGGCGTCGAGCCCCGCCCGCCCGCGGCCGCTGCCGACCTCTTCGCCGGCCGTGGCGGGGCGGCAGGGGTCGTCGAGGTGAGCGAAGGCTCGCCTGGAGAGGAGGGCACGCGACCCGGCGCCCCGCGCGGCCAGTGGCGGCCGGCGGCCCGCGCCGCCTCGGAGGGCGGTGGCGCCCGCCTCCTGTCCCTCTCCCCAGCCGGCGCGGCGCCGCCGACGCCGACGCCGTCGCCCCTCCCCACCCCACCACGCCCGTCCGCGTTCAGCCTGCGCGTGGCTGGGGCCGACTCCCCGCCCATCACGCTCACGCTGCACGCCCCGCCGGACGGGAGTGTATCCCCGGGCGCCACGCTGACCGGGCGCCTGGACTTCAGGGCCCTGCACGAAGAAGGAGGCCACGGGCGCGGGGGCCGCGGCTGCCCACGCTGCGTGTTTTGGGCGGTCGCCCTGGAGTGTGTGGAGGCCGTGTCTCCAGCGTGGGCACCCGGCCGGGGTGCAGGCGGGTCTGACGACGATGCCGACGGCGAAGGCGACGGCGTCCCAGCCGCCGTCGTCGTCGCCGACGAGGTGGGAGAAGCCGCGGCGCACACCCTCACCACACACTTCTCTCTCTGCCTCCCGCCGGCGCTGCCGCCCTCGCTGGCCACGCCGCTCGTGCGCGTGCGGTGGCGCCTGCGCTTTGAATTCTGCTGCAGTGCTGGCGGGAGTGAGGGGGAGGCGGGGGCGGCGCCGGCCCGGCGCGGGTGGTTTGGTGGTGGAGGGGCGGCCCGCCCGCCGCCGCCGCCGCCGCTGGTGTGGACGCTGCCGCTGCTCGTCCTGCCGCCCGCCGCGCCGGCAGCCGACGAGTGCGCGCGTGAATGAAACAAACAAAAACAGTTTTAGCTTTTTCACTGGCCCAGCCCCCACGCGACCGCGTCCACGGCCGCCGGCACGCACGGGCGCCGCCCTTCCCACGCCACGACCTGCACACCTCCCCCCCCTACCTCGCCCTCCTCCCACTCTTTCCGGGCTTTCGCCCACGCGCTCTCCAGGGCTTTCAACCCGGCCTCGTACACGGCCGCCCGCGACGCAGACGCCGGCACCCGCGCAGCCTGGAAACCCGCGTCTAGCGCGGCCAGCAGGCCGGACGCCGTCGCTCCTTCGCGCAGCGCGCACAGCGCGTGCCCAAACAGCTGGTCCGGCATGCCGGCCTCGCCCAGGAAAGCCACCATGAGCAGTTGTTTGGTGGCCAGGGGCAGGCCGGGCGAGGCGTACACGTCGCCATACAGGTGGATGCTGGCGGTTTCGAGTGCGGGTGTGGTTGTGTGGGTGCGGGAGAGAGAGGATGGGGTGGGCGGTTGAGGGCACGCGCTCCAGCTCACCCGCCGCCCCCTCTCACCGGATCCACTCTGCCAGCACAGGGTCCGCCGCGTGCAGGCGGGCCGCCACCGTGGGCGCGGCCCGGCCGTACACCCGGGCGAACGCGCCGCGGGGTGGCGGGGGTGGGGGTGGCGGCGGTGCGTGCTGGGATGGAGGGGCGGTGGTCGGGGACTGGGACGGCGTGCGCGGGCCACCGTCGGCCGCGTCGGTTTCCCCAGGCCGGCCAGCGGGCGCGCCACCGACCACGCCGGGCGTGGGCGGGCCCAGGAACTGTGGTGGCGTGTGTGTGCGGGGCGTGCTCCGCGTGAGTGAGGGGGAGTGAGGGGGTGCCGGCCAGCTGGTGTGGTGGGGGAAGGGCCACTCCCCCCTCCCCCCCCCCCTCCCCTCCCCCAGCCACCCTTCGCGCCCATCTCCCCAACTCACGCCGCCCGCCACGAGCGCGTTCGTCGCGGCCAGGCAGTGCGCGTACCCGCCCACCACGACCAGGTGGCGCACCGTCGCCCGGACGGCGCCGGGCGTCGCGCCGGCGGCCAGGGCGGCGGCGGCCAGGGCTGTGTGGGGTGTTGGAAGGGGGGGGTGAGGGCGCCTGGTGGCAGGGAGGCGGGACGCGTCAAAGGCCCGGCACGCGCACCTCACCTCCCAACTCATCCCACCGGCGGTGGCAGGCCGCCGCAAACAGGCGGACGATGGACGCTTCTAAAGGAGGCAGGCCGCCGGCGCCGAGGGCGGGCTTGTTGGGGCGGGGAGGGGGGTGGTTGGCTGGAGGAGGGGCGACCGTGGCTGGGAGGCCGCCACCGCCGCCGGCGTCCGCCGCCGCCGCCGCGACTTCCATGGTCGTGGCGGCGTGGACGGTGGAAAGCGGGCGAGGGCGAGGGAAGAGGATGGGGTCCTGACCCCTTGGCGGGCGGGGGGCGTCGTCAGGTCAAGAGAGGACGCGAGAGTGGTGGGCCGGCGGCGCGAGTGTGCGTGCCGCCCCTCCACCCCACCACCACCACCTCTCAGCTCTCGATCTCTCCCGCCTTCCGCGCCCGGTGTGGGACACCCTCTCTCTCCTCTCTCTCTCTTCTGCAGAATAACACACACACACAAGCGCGCGCACACACACCCACACACAAGCGCACAAACGCAGCCCCACCCCCACGCTCTCTAAAAACAACCCCCACCCCCTCCCCATGCCCACCCCCTTTTTTCGCGCTTTTTTGGGGGGGGCTCAAAAACTCATGCGCGGCAGGATGGCCATCGCCATCAGCTCCTGGAACAACAGCTTGCACGCGTACGGCATCAGCACCTGGCACACGCCCGTCGTGGCCTTGCAGGCCGGGCAGAAGAACGTGCCCTTGCGCAAGTTGGCGACCGCGAAGACGCCGCACGCCTCGCACGCGTGGACGCGGTATGCGTCCGACTGGTCAAACAGGCGCTCCTTGAGGAAGGCGGCCGCGCCGTGGGAGATGATGCAGTCGCGCTCCATCTCGCCGAAGCGCAGGCCGCCGTCCCGGGCCCGGCCCTCCACGGGCTGGCGCGTCAGAATTTGGACGGGCCCCCGCCCGCGCGCGTGGATCTTGTCGTCCACCATGTGCTTCAGGCGCTGGTAGTACGTCGGGTTCAGGAAGATCTGGGCGGCCAGGGGGCGGCCCGTGTGGCCGGAGTACATGACCTCCCACCCCCGGCGCTGGTAGCCGCAGGCGTGGAGCAGGGCGGACACGTCGTGGACGCCGACCTCCGTGAAGGGCGTCGCGTCGCCCTCCTTGCCCACCAGCGCCGCGACCTTGGACATGAGCGCTTCGACCAGGTGGCCGATGGTCATGCGGGACGGGATGGCGTGCGGGTTGATGATGATGTCCGGCACCGTGCCCTCCGCCGTCCACGGCATGTCCTCCTGCGTGTACGTGATGCCGATCGTGCCCTTTTGGCCGTGGCGGGACGCGAACTTGTCGCCGACCTGGGGCACGCGCACGGAGCGGACGCGCACCTTGACGTAGCGCTGGCCTTCCGCATTGGTCGTCACGGCGACGGCGTCGATGACGCCCGACTCGGCGGCGCGCAGGCAGGTGGACGCGTCCCGCTTGGTGAAGCGCTGGGCGATGCCGGGCGCCTCCTCGGGCAGGGGGACGGTCTTGCCGATGATGACGTCCTCGCCCGACACGCGCGTGCCGGGCGGGGCGACGCCGTCGTCGTCCAGCTTGTCGTACGTGCCGTGCCGCATGGCGACCGTGATGTCGCGGGACGGCACCTCGATGACCTCCTGGACGAGCGAGCCCTGCCGCTTCTCCTCCGCCTTGTACGACCGGTAAAAGGCCGACCGGAAAAAGCCGCGGTCGATGGACGACTGGTTCATCATCACCGAATCCTCCTGGTTGTAGCCGGAGTAGCAGGCGATGGCGACGATGGCGTTGATGCCGGCGGGCAGCTCGCGGAAGTGGAGGTACTCCATGGCGCGGGTGGTGACCAGCGGCTTTTGCGGGTAGTAGAGGACGTACGCCTGTGTGGAGGGAGGGGAGGGACGGGGGAGGGAGGGCAGGGGGGGGCGTGAGGCCGGGGGAAAAAAAACGCGGGTCGGACCGCGGCGCGACCCCCCACCACCACCAAAAAAAAAACGCACCTGCGTGTCCATGCGCACGCTCGCGTTCGTGGCGTACATGCCCATGGCCTGCTTGCCCATCGCGGACTGGTACGTGTTGCGCGGCGACTGGTTGTGGTCCGGGAACGGGATGATGGACGCGCACACGCCCAGGATCATACTCGGGTGCACCTCGGCGTGCGTGTACGCACGCGAGTACGACGCGCCCGGGTTGGCGCGCGCGTCCGCCAGCGTCCGCACCGACATGGCCACCATGGCCGTCTCCTCCTCCTCCACGTCCAGGTACTCCACGGCGCCGCCGTACACCAGCTCCTGCCAGCCGTACCGCCCGCCGTCCGGCCCCGCCCGGCGCGACAGGTGGACGATGTGCTGCTTCTTGATGACCGGCGCGCCGTCCTTGCCCACGATGAACAGGGGGCGGCAGGCGCGGCCGGCGTCCGTGTGCAGGCGCAGCTCGCCCAGGCCGACGTCGTGGACGATGCCGACCTCCGTGTTCAGGTCCACCTGGCGGCGCATGGCCCGCAGCGTGTCGACGAGCGAGGCCGGCTCGCGGTGGACGCCCACCCACACGCCGTTGACAAACACCTTGGTCGCGCCCGGGATGACGCACGGCGCCACCTCCTCCAGGGGCTCCAGGTTCCACTCGTCCAGGAACTCCAGCAGCGGGCCGGACGCGCAGCCGACGGACACGTACGACATGAGGGCCAGGTTCTTGACGAGGCCGCACGCCTGCCCTTCCGGCGTCTCGGCGGGGCAGATCACGCCCCACTGCGTGTTGTGCAGCTGGCGGGGCTTGGCCGCCTTGCCCTCCCGCCCGATCGGCGAGTTGATGCGGCGCAAGTGGGAGAGCGTGGACGCAAAGGTCAGGCGGTTGAGGACTTGGGACACGCCCGCCCGCACGTCGGCCGCGCCCTGGACGCCCCAGTTGCCGGTCGCGACCGCGTACCGCAGCCCTCGCGTCAGCGTGTCCTTGTTGATGGCCGCCGTCAGCTCGACGGCCTTGCCCCGGTCCAGGCAGCGCTGGACGTGGCCGCGCGCGTCCCGGACCAGCTTGCGGAACAGGGTGCGGAACAGGCCGGCGAGCAGGGGGCCGCCCAGGTCGAGGCGCTTGTGCGCGTAGTGGTCCCGGTCGTCCGGCGTGCGCCGCCCCAGCGACACGAGGAGCAGGCGGTGGATGACGTATCCAAAAAAGTAGGCCTTCTTGGTGTCGGCGTACGGCGTGACGCCGATGTGGGGCAGCAGCTCGCGCTGCAGGACGTCGCGGGCGAAGGCGATGCGCTCGGCCCGGGGCGCGCCGGCGGACCCGCCGCGCTTGCCAATGTAGTCCAGCGCCGTCTCCTGGGACTGGATGGGGAAGGCTTCCTCCAGGGAGGGGCGCAGCGCTTCCAGGAGGGCGCCGTCGCCAAAGTCGGGGGCGATGTGTTCCATGACCTCCCGGTCCGTGCCCAGGCCCAGGGCGCGGAAGACGACCATGATCGGGATGTCGGACCGGATGTACGGCAGCGCCGCACGGATGGCCTGGCCGCCGCCGGGGCCGCCGGCCGAGGCCCGGGCCATGAGCTTGACGGCCAGGGCGCTCGTCGCCCGGGACGCGCCCTCCGTCTGCGACCGGACTTCGGCCGTGTACGCGTACTTGCCGCCCGGCGGCGGGCGGAAGACGTACACGTGGTTGTTGGCCATGCGCTCCTGGGCGACGAGCACTTTCTCCGACCCGTTGACGATGAAGTAGCCGCCCTGGTCGAAGGGGCACTCGCCCAGGGGCGCCAGGTCGGCCTCGCCCGCGTCCGCCAGGGCGCAGTAGGCCGACCGCAGCATAATGGGCACCTCGCCCACAAAGACTTTGGGGTAGTCCTCGACCTCGACCTCGTCTTCGGCGCCCGGTCCGCCGTCCTCGCCCGCCGCGCCCGCCGTCCGCGTCGTCTTCTGGACGTCGACATACAGTGGCGCGGCGTACGTCAGCGAGCGCAGGCGGGCCTCGCGCGGGAACAGGACGGCCGTCTCCCCGTCCGCCTCCGTCATCGTCGGCTTGGACAGGTACACCTGGCCAAACTTGACGGACACTTCGGTCGTGGGGGCGCCTCCGCCGCCGCCGCCACCGGCCGCGTCGGCCGGGTTGTGCTGGGCTTGCGGGCGCACGGTGAACTCGCCCATCTCGTCCACGACTTCCTGCATGGACGAGTTGATGAACTCATTGAACGAGTCCAGCTGCTGGCGGACCAGGCCCTTGTCCTCGAAGAAGGCGGAGATGACGGCCCAGGCGTCTTCCTGTGTGGGGTGGGGTGGGGTGGGGGTGGGGGATGGGAGGGGGGGCCGAGGCTGGTGTGAGCGCGGGGGTGGCGGGAGCGAATGGGGTGCGGGCAGAGAAAAGGAGGGGCGCCGTGCGCGGCCCTGGCGGCTGGCCACGCCTGCAAGGCCCAGCCCGCAGGCAGGCCCAGGTGCTCGCCTGTTCGCCCGCGTGGGCGGCGGCGGGCACAAGGCGGCCGGCGGTCGGCCGGGCGCGTGGCAGCCGATCGCTCTCCCTCCGCGCCGCCGTCGCACGCTGCGCAAACAACTCTCTCCCACCCCTCTTGCCTGGCTGATCTCGGCCGCCTCGTCCACGACCGCGTCGTCCACACCGTCGCCAAACATGGTGTGTGGGAGGGACGGCGGGCGGGCGGGTGTGTGTTGCTACGCTACGAAGAAGAAAACGCCACGGCCAGCGCCCGGGGCGCCGAACGACGACCACTAGGCGGCCGCGACGCAAAGGGCCAGCCTCACTCGCCCAGGGTGTGTGGGACTCCGCGTGTGTGTGCGGGTGTGCGGTGCGGGTTGTGTTCGCGTGCTCCCGCTCCTCGCTCTCCCGCCCTGAGCGAGAAAGCAATTATGAGGAGTGGAGTGGCGAGCGCACCGCCTCCAGCCAGACGGCCGTTTTATTCCTCGCGACAAAAACGGGAGCGCCTAGCGCACACACACACACACACACACTCCGCCATGACACGCTCACTCCGAGGCTAGAGTCCAGCTCTGTCTGCCCACGCCCAGAGAGGCGTGGCAGCCTCCCAAATGCCGCCGTCCAATGACGGCGACGGCCACGAGCGCGGCGGCGCCGACGGCAACGACGCCACAACGACCTCTTCGAAACGGCACACGGCGAAAGAGAGCATCCCGCCTTCCCTCGCCCGCCTGTTCGACTCTCCGTGGTTCGATGCGACAATGGCCCTGACGTGCGTGGGCTTTGCGGGGGAAGGGAGGGACAGTCAGGCACACAAAAACCGACGAGCAACGCGCAGCTTCACGTCCCTCGCTCGCTCGACCCATCCCCATAAAAAAAAACCAACAGCTACCTGCTCCGCCCTCCCGCCGCCCCTGGCGCGCGCGCCGCCGCCGCGGCCAGGCTGGCGTCCAGGCCCGAAGCCGAGCTGGGCGGCATCTTACCCCAGCTCGTCAATTTAGCGCTGGCGGTGGAAGGCCGGCCTGGGAGCGCTGGCCCAGGCACGCCCGCCCGGTGTGGCGACGCCGCCGCCGCCACCACCGCCGACGCGGCCGCCCTGGGCGACTTGCTCGTCACCCTGTCCCGCCGGTCCCTGGGCTTGGGCGCCCGCATTCACTGGCTGCTGGCGGCGGAGGGCGGGCGCGAAGCGGCGGCCCTCAGAGACGCGTGCGAGCGCGCGGCGCTCCAGGGCGCGTGGCCCCCCCCCTTCCCCGACTGCGGCGGCGCCCCGGGCGGCGGGGGACGGGGGCGGTGCGCCGGCCGGCCGACGTCGCCGCTCGCGGGCGCGGCGCGACGGGCGCTGTCCCCCCAGCCATCCGACGGGGGTGGTGGAGGGGAAGAGCCCCTGTCGCCCGCGCTCTCGATGGACGGCGACGCCGGCGGCGGAAGCGAGGACGGAGGCGCGGGCGCGGGAGGGGCGCCGCACCTTCCCGCCCCGCCGCCGCGAGCGCCACGCCACCCGCTGGCCCCGGCCGGCGGGTCGTTCGCGTCCGTGGCCGCCGCCGCCGGCGCGGCCGCCGGGCTGGAAGGCCTCTTCTGCTCGTCGCCGCCGCCTGCCGCGCCCAGCCCAGCGGCGCTCGCGGCGGCGGGTGGTGGCGGCCGTGGGCGGCCGCGCCCGCCGCACCTCCTCGCCCCACCTCCCTCTCCGCCGCCGTCGCCGCATGGCCGCCAGCCCACCTCGCCCGCCTCCTTGCGCGCGTCCACCTTTGGCGCCACTCTAGACTTTGTGGAAGCCCTGACCGACGCGGCGGCCGGCCTGGCGGCGTTCGCCCCCGGCGACCGGGCGGTCGCCCTCGCGCGGGGGTTGGCGGAAATAGATCGGGAGGTCGGCGCTGCCCGCGCGCCCGTCGCCTTCCCCCTCCCGCCCGGCGGTGGCGGCACCACTCCGGAACGTGTCGTCCGCCTGGCTCACGACCGGGCCACCTTGCTGAACTCGCGGGACAAGGCGCCGTTTCTCGTGTGGGTGGAGGTCGTGCGCGGTGGTGGGGGGGATGAAGAGGAAAGTGGTGGCGGCGCCGCCGCCGCCGCCCACCCCCCGCCCCCGCCGCCGTCCGTCGCCAGCCTGGCGTCCGCCTTTGCCGGCTTAGCCGCGGGTGAAGCCGCTGCGCATGCGCAACCGCACCGCCCGGGCCACGCCCGCGTTCCCTCGGACGAGGCGCTGGCGGCCGTGGCGGCCGCCGCGCGCGCCGCCGCGGCGGGCGAAGCCGGCGGCGCGGCCGCGCTCGCGTCCGCCCTCGCCTCGTCCGGCGACGCCTGCCTGCCACCGTCGTCTCGCCCCGTCACGCCGCCCACGCCCTCCCCGCCCGTCGCCGGTGATGAGGGCGGCGCGGCCGCGACCGCCGCCGCGCTCAGGCTGTACGGACCGCCCGCGGCGGACCTCGCGGCCGCTGTGCGCGCGGCCTCGCCCCACGGCGCGTGCCCGGGGTGGGCGCTGCGCCCGCTCATCGTCAAAGCGGGGGACGATGGGCGCCAAGAAGCCCTGGCCGTGAGTCTGCTGAGTGCGCTGGACGGCGCCTGGGCGGCGGCCGGCCTGCCCCAGCTCAAGGCCTGCCACACTGCCATCATCCCCGCGGGCGCGGGCGCGGCCCTGGTGGAGGCCCTGCCCAACGCGCCGTCCCTCCACGCGCTGAAGCGCGCTCTAGCGGGGAGTGGGCAGACCCTGGCCCAGCATTTTGTGGCGGCACACCCGCCGGGAACGCCGGCAGGCGACGCCGCGTTGGAAAACTTTGTGTGCTCGCTCGCGGCCGGCTCGCTCGCCACGCACATCCTGTCCCTGCGCGACCGCCACAACGGCAACCTCCTGCTGGCGTCCGACGGCCGCCTCGTCCACGTGGATTTCGGCTTCATGCTGGGCGCGTCGCCCGGCGGCCTGGCCTTCGAGACCGCGCCCTTCAAACTGTCGAGGGAACTGATGGAGGTCCTGGGCGTGGGTGGCCACGGCCCGCACCCGCCCCCGTCCTCGCCCGCCTACGACGCCTTCCGCCTCCTGTTCGTGCGCGGGCTGCTGGCTGCCCGGCCGCTGGCCGACGCGCTGGCCACGCTGGTGGAAGCGGCGGGCGCGGGGCCGGGCGCGGCCCTGCCCTGCTTCCGCGCGGCGGGCGGGGCGGCCCGCGCCGCGGCGGGGCTGCGGGCCCGCCTCCTGCCGGGCTTGCCGGACGGGAGGGCGGTGAGTGCGGCGTTGGGCCTCATCGACGCGTCTGCCGACGCGTGGCGGACGCGGCAGTACGACGCGTACCAGAAAGTTTTAAACGGCATTCTTTGAGCCCGGAAGTTCTTATTCCATGTTTGTAGTGAGGGTGGGGGGGTGGTCGAGATTGTTTTGCAAAACGCATGAAAAAGGCGCCAGCATGAGTCCGCCGCCCCCGCGCGTTGCACTCCCGGGCCACCCACACCCTCACACGCGCACACTCAGCCCTCCTCACGTATTGAAGCGGGGGAGGGACGAGGAAAACGAGAGGCGCACACAACAAAGGGGGACGCGCGCGCGCCCTCCCAACCAAACCTCTCAAAATCAAGAAAGCTGGCCGCAGTCGGCGATCTTGATCACCTTGGATGTCGCGCCGGAGCCGGAGCCGTACCCCTCGATCTTCTTGACGACGTCCATGCCGTTGGTGACGGACCCGAAGACGACGTGCTTGCCGTCCAGCCACGCGGTCTTGACGGTGCACAGGAAGAACTGCGACCCGTTGGTGTTGGGGCCCGCGTTGGCCATGGACAGGACGCCCGGGCCCGTGTGCTTGAGCGTGAAGTTCTCGTCCGGGAACTTCTCGCCGTAGATGGACTCGCCGCCCGTGCCGTTGCCGCGCGTGAAGTCGCCGCCCTGTGTTTTGGTGGTTGGGGAGGGCGGAGGGGGGGGGGGGGGTGAGGGGGGAGGTGGAGGTGGTCGCCACCCGCGAGGCCGCCCTCTCTCCCTGCCTTTCGCCTGGAAACAGGCCGTGCAAAAAAAAACAGCCCGTCCCAATCCCCGCCCCCATCCCCATTCTCTTTTACGCACCTGGCACATGAAGCTGGTGTGTGCGCGGTGTTGGGAGGGGACGGAACGGCGGCGTGAGTGTGCGTCGTCGTGTGTGGCGCGGGAGGCCATGGCTTGCTTCCCGCCCGACCCCTCCATCCCCGCCCTCCTCCAACCCCTCCTCCACACTCACTCGTTGATGACACGGTGGAAGGTGGAGCCCTTGAAGTGCAGCGGCTTGCCGGACTTGCCCATGCCCTTCTCGCCTGTGTTGGTTGGGCGTGGGGGCGGAGAGATCGGTTCCGTGAGCGGGTGCGCGGAGCGAATGGGTGTCGTCGTTGGTGTCGCACGCCTGTCACTCCTCCATCTCCTCGTTTCACTCACCCGTGCACAGGGCGCGGAAGTTCTCGGCGGTCTTGGGCACGACGTCGGCGCGCAGCTGGGATTTCAAGGTGGGGAGGGGAGGGAGGGGAGCGTGCGTGAGAAGGAGAAGCGATCGACGGGAAAAAAAACGCGCGCTTGCTTCCGCTTCCATTTTTTTCCAACCAACAAACCGTCATTTCAATGCGGCCCAGGGGCTCGTCGTTCGCCGTAATGTCGAAAAAGACAACCGGGTTGGCCATTTTTTAATGTGTTTTGGGAGGGGTTGGAAAAAGGCGGATGGACGGAGACAGAAAAAAAAAGGCTGAATGAAGGGCGAGACCAACGGGGTCGGCAGAACCTTTCCCACTCGCCATTCCTCCCTCTCTCCTCCCCGTCTCTCATCTCAATATGACGGCTGTCCGCCTCCGCCCCACGGTCTCGTCCAGTCGAGGCGCCGGCTACGTCCTGGAGCCGGTCGACGACAGCCAGGCGGGATCGGCAGGGTAAAGAGGGAGGCGGGAGGGCGGGCAAGCGCTGGCGGGCAGCGTCGGTTTCGGCCGCTGGCGTGGGTTTCTTCAACCTCCCCCCCCCCCTTCCGTCCGCCCCCCACCACGACCAGCCCCCTCCAGGTCGCCCCCACTCCACGCCTCCCACCCCGTCACCCAGCCTGGCTGGTGGGCGGACCCCTGCCGTCCTCGCCCGGCGGGAGGAGCGGCGAGCCCCTGCCCGACGACGCCTGGGGCCTGCTGCGTGGCGCCCCGCGCGGCGGCGCAGTCCTTACCTCCGCCCCGCTCACGGCCCGCCTGGCCGGCTGGAGCCTGGCAGGGGTGGTGCGTGCTGGGGGCGGGCGGGCGGGCGTGCGCGGCGCGCCGCACACACAAAGAAGAGTCCGCCGCTGCCGCCTCACCCCCGCCTCCCCCCCCTCCTTCCAAACAAAAAAAAACGCGCCAGGCCGCGCGTTTCGGGGCCTCGGCCGCCGGTCGCACGACCATTCTCGCCGGCCGCCCGGGCGGCCCGCCCGAGGTCCTGCCCCTGAACCCGGCCGCCAACGTGTGTGGCGCCCCGTACCGTGTCCGCCGGCCGTCCGCCAGCTTCGTCCCCCCGCCGCCCGGAGAGGAGGGCGACGGCGGCGGCTGGCGCCTAGGCGCGGCCGCGGCCGCCGCCCTGGGCTGGGCCGCCACGCCCCTCCTGCTCCAGGCCACGCTGTTGGCCGGCGGGCGCGTGGGGTCGGGCGGCGGCTCGCCCACCGACGACGACCCAGCGGCCGCGCTCGCCGCCGGCGTCGACTGGGCCTGGGCGGCGGGCGTGAGCGCCGCGGCTGGGTGGGGGCCGCCCCTCTCGGCCGCCCTGCTCGCGTCCGGGCCGGCCGGCGCCGTCTGCCCCGCGGCCTGGGACCCAACCCACCCGCGCCTCGTCGCCTGCCTGGGGGGTGGCACCGTGCGCCTGCTGACAGCGCCGCCGGGCGACGCCCTGGCGCGGGCTTACCCTTTCCCCCTCCACCACCCGCACGCGGGCGCGTCGGCCGTGCGGTGGGCCGACCCGGACCTGGCCGCCTGGCCCGCCTTTGCGGGCCTGCGGTGCGGGGCGTGCACGTTGAGGCCGGGCGACGTGGCCGTCCTCCCACCCGCCGCCATGGCGCACGCAGAGCTGGTGCCGGGCGGTGGCCCCGGGCGCGACGGCGACGGGTGCGCCCTGCTTGTGCTCACCCTCGCGCCGGCGCCGGTCCCGCCCGCCCGCCCGCCCGCTTGGGCGCCGCCGCCGCCCGACCCGGGCGCGGCGGCCGTGCGGGCTGTGTTGGGCGCGGAAGCCACGCTGGCGGGCGTGGTGGGGCCGGAGCGGGTGCGGGCCTGGCTGCGTGCGGTGGGGCGGGGGGCGGCCCCGCCGACCGACAGCGTCGCGGCCGCGGCCGGCGCGGGCCTCCCGCACCCGCTGGACTTGGGCTCCGTCCGCGGGGCCGCGCTCGCGGCCGCGCTGGCGGCCGTGGCGTCCGACCTGGCCGTCGCGTCCGGAGGCAGTGGCGCGGGCGCGCGCGCCCTGGCCGCGACGGCGACCGCCCGCCGCCTGGTGCCCACGCACTGGTTGGACGACGGCGGCCCGCCCGACCCGCTGCTCCTGGCCGACACGGCGGCGGGCTGGCCGCTGCGCTTCGCCGCCCCCGCCCTCACACCCGAAGAAGCCGCGTACCCGCAACTGTTTCGCCGGGCCGTGGCGGCGAAGAGCGAGTTGGGCGCGCGCGGGCCGCCGCTGCTGCCGCCGGCGCGGCAGCGGAAGGGAGGTGGTGGTGGGAATGTTGAGGGCGCGGCCGCGCTGCCCGCCCTGCCCGCCCCGCCGCCACAGGAGTCGTGAGCAAGTGAAAGTGCGTTCTCTCATTTCTCCCAGGATGGCTTTTGCAAAAGGAAAGAAGGGAAGAAAAAACGCACGCCTCTCCCCTCCACCCACCCCACCAACCACCGACTGTTGTTGTCTCCACACACAATTTTTTGGTCTCTTTGCCGTCGGCGGCCTAGGCGCCCAAAGGAAGAAAAAGAAAAAGACACGCACACGCACGCACGCACATACACACACACACACACACCCAAGCCAAAGCTTTTGTAAAGGGGAAGGGGAAGGGGAAAGCAAACTCATCGCTCACGCACGCACGCACGCGGCCTCTCCGCCTCCATCCCATCCCTTTTGCTCTCTTTTCACTTGCGCGCCGCAGCCCGCCCAGCCGCGTCTTCAGGCGACTCCGCCTCCACGATGTCCATGGACGCCGTCACGGCTTCGCCCTCGCCCAGGGGCACGTACTTGCCCTCCAGGAAGCCGGCCTCGTTGAGCGCCGACACAAACTTGAATTTCTTGAGGGGGGCGGGCGAGCCGGCGCCGCCGCCGGGCGGCCCGCGCTCGCCGCCGCTCGCCTCCGCCAGCTTGGCCAGCTGCTGCTCCTTTTGCAGGGCCGTGAACTGGCCGTCGAGCGATTTGGCGGCCTTCAGCCACATCAGCACGCACAGCAGCAGGACGACGCCCAGGTACGGCGTGGACGCGGCGAGCGAGCCAAAGGCCAGGATGAGGACCTGCTGGACGGCCGACCCGCCCGACTTGCCGAGCGGGTTGCACACGACGTCGATCGCGGCCTTGCCCTTGACCTGGACCTCCGGGTCCAGGGGGATGTACGCCATCTCCTTGCACGGGTCGAACAGCGAGTACTTGGCCGACTTGGAGAAGACGTTTTGGGCGGCGCCGACGAGGACGGCGGCCATCAGGGGCGTCAGGCCCAGCTTGGCCAGCCCGGGGGCGAACGTGTTGCCGGACAGGACGAGCGCGAAGAAGGCGACGCCCGTGACGAGCAGGACGGTGGGCGTGATGATGGCGGCGCCGCCCCACCCGAACTTGCGGAAGATGAAGCGGGAGGCGATCATCATGAGAAACGTCATCGCGCCCGTCGCCGTCGAGAAATCGCCCATGAACGACGAGTAGTCGTTCGGGTTGGGGAACTGGGCCTTGATCTTACTCTTCCACGTGACTTCCACCAGGTTGATGGACACGCCGTACGCGACGACGAGCGTGGCCAGGTCGCGGATGTAGGGCGAGCGGGCCAGGAAGGCGAAGGACTCGCCCACGCCCATGTTGGGCTTGGACTTCTTTTTCTTGGGCGCGCCGCCCGCCGCGAGCGCGCCCGCGGCCGCGGCCTTGGCTTGCTGCTTGCACAGGAACGCGTACGTGCCCGCGACGCACAGGCCGCCGACGACGACCATGGTCATCATGCCGCGCAGGGACACGCCCCAGCCGTCGACGCCGGGCGGCAGGGAGGCGCGGACCTGGGAAAAGTACTTGACGGCCCGGCCACTGAAGATGAGGGCGACATTGGCGCCCAGGCCAAAGAGCGGGTAGAAGGTCTTGGCCTCGTCCACCGTCGTGATCTGGTTGGCGAACCCCCAGAAGAGCAGGGAGACGACGACGGACCCCCACAGCTCGGCCATGACGTAAAACAGGCAGTAGGTCCAGTTGCGGATGATGGCGATGGGCGCGGACAGGCGGGGCAGGGCGGCGACCGCCTTCTCGCACCAGGCGACGGGGTGCAGGACGTCGCGCGCCGGGTACAGCACAAAGGCGAACGCGCCGAAGAAGGCGATGAACGGGAACAGGCACGCGTAGAACAGGGCTTCCGGCGACAGGGCGTTGGCCAGCTTCGCGTACAGGACGGTGAAGCCGATGGCCATGGGCAGGTTGACCCACGTCTTGAGGAAGGGGATGACCTCCGCGCCCGACCCGGGCGCGGTGACGACCAGGACGTCCTTGGTGTCGCGCAGGATGGTGTAGTTGAACAGGATGCAGAAGAACATGAAGCCTGGTGGTGGTGGGGTGGGGTGGGGCGGGTGTTTTTTGGGGGGTGGGGTGGGGTGGGGGGGGGAGGTGGGCGTGAGTGTGTGCCTGCCTCACGAGAGCGACGACAGCGGGGCGGGGGGGAGAGACGTGCAGGGGGGAGGGCAGAGAGAAGGAGGGGGGAGGCTGCCCTCACCTAACGGCACGATCTTCAGCCAGGTCTGCTTGGAGATGCCCAGGAACTGGGGCTCACCGCCCTTGGGGGCCGGGGCGGGCACGGCGGCCGCGCCCTCGGCACGGACGGGCGTGAGGGTGGTGCGGCGCGGCGCGCGCGCGGGGGCCAGGCCGGCCGGGCGCAGGGGTGCGAGAGCGGGGGCGGGCGAGGCGGCCGCCGCCGCCTGGCGAGGGCGCAGGGCGGATGCGGTCGGCAGGGGGCAGCGGGGCGCGGCCTGGGGTGCGTTTTGCGTGTTTTGGGCGGGCGGGCGGGCGGGTGAGGGCGGATGGTTGGTGGGCGTCGCCTGACGCGCGGGGGGCGAGGCGGCCAGTGGGGCGAGACAGTTGAAGGGGAGCCACAATGCGCGTCGCCACGGTTGAACGTGAACTCCACACGGCATCCCGCCTCCTTCGAATACACCAGCCGGGTGTCAGCCTCGTAACAGGAGCGAAAACGGGATCGAAGGCTCCGCCCGCCGACGCCTGCGGGGGCCCGAATCTCTTGCCTGCGCTGCTACAGCAGCGCGTCGTTGGTGGAGAGGCGCGGTGGCTGCCCTCGGCCTGCACTGGAGCGCCGTCCGCGCACGGAACGTCCGTTCCACGCAGCCCGTAACAAGCAGGACACATTCCGTCACTCGTCTGGGGCGAGGCGGCGACGGATGGGGACGGCGCGGGGCGCAGGGAGGCGCGGGCGCGCCTTCAATGCCGAGCCGGGCCGCCGATGCTGCGGTGGCCTGTTCGTCTCCCCCCTCTCCTGGCCGCCACAGCGCACCTTGCCGCCGGCGCCCAGCGCGGGCCGGCCGACGTGCAGGCGAGCCACGGACGCCATGGGGGCTTGGTCGAGGGGGGTGCGCGTCCCCAAGGAAAAGGTGTGTTTTGGGTCAGAGACAGGGAATGTTCGTTGCTGTAGCAGCGACGGGCCACGCATCTCAACCTCCACCGCCTCTCCATCCATGTTTCTCTCTTCATGAAAAACTCGTCGACCTACAAAAAAGTATCGTGCGGGGCCCGCCATCCCTCGCCTGTCCGGGCACGGCCCGCCAGAAGACCCGGCGTGGCAGGGCAAGTGCAACAGGGAAGCACGCGCCGCCGCACATCTTTTTTTCTCTCCCTCCCAAAAAGCAAAAAGCCTAAGGCGCGGCCGGCAGAAAAAAACACTGTTTCCTTCTCCACGGTCGTGGCCCTAACGTCTCCGTATAAAAAACCCTGCTAGATTTGTCCTTGTTGCGCAAGGGGATCAGAGGCGCGCGCGCGGGCCAAGAGGCGCCGCGGGACCGCCGAGCAAAGCCCCTGCTCTAGCAATGTGCTCCCTCTCTCTCTCTCTCTTTCTCTTTATCTTGTGTCGAAAAAAAACTCTCTCGTCTGTCTGCGGGGGGTGTTATCGTCTCTTTTGGATGTAAGGATGAAACGGGGGGGAAGCGCGTGATAAGCACACTCTGTGTATAAGAAGGGCCCGGCGCGCGTGGGCGACAACCGGGACACTAGGGGGTGGAACAAAAAAAGGGTGGAGGGGGGGGGTTCTTCGCCGTCCGCGCGGCGCGGCCCAGGCAAGGAAAAAAGGACACGTTTTAAGGATTGGCGCACAGAGGGGGGAGGGCGTGCGCCGTCGACAGCCGACGCATGCTCAACCCCTCGCGCCGGCGGTGTATGGGTCTGCTCCTCTCTCTCTCCCTCTCAAAAACAAAGCGACTCTAAATGGTGTTGTGTCTTTTCTCGTCCTTCGATCTCTGGAGTGCTTGGGCTAGGAAAAAGATGGATGGATGGATGGATGGGATGGATGGGGACGGGGGCCATGGGACGGGCGGCAAGGGGGGAGGCGGAAGGCCCTCCGTCACCACGGGTGACTGGACCCGCCGCCGCCGCCGCCGACGGTCCCTTCCGCCGCCGCGGCCGCGCCCCGGGCGTCGGCGCCGCCACCGCTGCCGGCGGCCGGCCGCTCGCCGCCGACGCCGCCCGCCGACGCAAACGGCTCAAAGCCCAGGCCAGGCCCGAGGCCCGCCCCCAGCGACGCCAGGTGGTCAGGCGGCGTGTGCGGGCCCGCCGGCGGGGCGGAGGAAGAGGTGCCACCGCCGCCGCCCGACCCGCCACTCCCGCCGCCGTCGGAGCCAAAGGCCGCGTTTGCCGCGCCGCCGGCCAGGCCGGCGCCGCCGCCGCCGCCGCCGTGCGAGGGCGAGTGGGAGGCGGCGTACGCCCCGCCGCCGCCGGCCGCCGCCCAGCCCGCGTACGCGTCGCCTCCCGGCGGTGGGGGCGTCGTCCGGCCACTGGACAGGGCGGCGACCAGGTCGCCGGGCCGGCCGGCGACGCCACGGCCGGCGGGCGCCGCGCCGCCACGGCCCGCGCCGCCGCCGCCGCCGCCGCCGCCGCCGCCAAACGAGTCGAAGCTCGCGTCGGGCGCAAACGCGCCGCCGTACGCGCCCGAGTACAGGGCGGCCGACCCGGCCCGGCCCAGCCCGCCGCCCCCGCCGGGAGGGGTGGGCTGGCGGTGGATGTCGCCGCCGCCGCCGCCGCCGCCGCCGCCCAGGCCGGCCGAGAGGGACAGCGCTTCCAGCTCGGCCGCGAGCGAGCCGGCGCCGGGGCCGCCGCCGCCGCCGTGGCCGCCGCCGTAGCCGCCCCGCCCGCCGCCGCCGTACACGCCGTACAGGTCACCGCCCAGGCGCCCGGGCCCGGGCGAGTGCGACCGGGCGTCGACGAGGCCGGGCGGGCCGCCGTAGAGGGGCGGGCCGCCGCCGCCGCCGCCGGACCCGCGCGGCGGGCGGCCGCCGTACGCGCCATACAGCCCGGCCAGCGGCCCGCCGCGCCCGCCCAGGCCGCGCGGCGGGGCTTGGGGCATCTGGTCGCGCGGCACGGCGCGCTTGACCTCGACGGGCTTGTCGTGCAGCGTGTGCATGGTCCCCGCCGCGAACACGGCGTCGACCGACGCTTCGTCGACAAATGTCACAAATGCAAAGCCGCGCGAGCGGCGCGACTCGTGGTCCACCATGACGACCGCCTCCTCGACGGGGCCGAACGCTTCAAAGTGCTGGCGCAGGGCGGTGTCGTCGCAGGAGGGCGGCAGGCCGCCGACGAACAGCTTCTTGGTGCGGGCGGTGATGCCGGGGATGGGCGGGCCGGCCCCGACGCCGCCCGTGCCGACGCCGAGCGAGGACGCGGCCCCGTTGGTGGCGGGGCCGCCCAGGCCCAGGCCCACGCCGCCCAGGCCGCCCAGGCCGGGGATGCCGGCCACGCCGCTCAGCCCGGCGAGCGAGGCGGCCAGGCCGGAGCCGGCCCGGCCGCCGACGCCCAGGCCGGCGAGGCCGGCCAGGCCGCCGCCGCCGCCGGGGCCGTCCTCCTTGGGCACGGCGCGCTTGGCCTCGACTTCCCGCCGGTCGATGGTGTGCTGCAGGCCGACGACCCGTTCCGCGACGTCCGGGTCTTCAAAGACGACGAAGCCGAAGCCGCGCGGCCGGCCCGTGGCGCGCTCGTACGAGACGAACGCCTGAGCGGGGTGGGAGGAGGGGGAAGGGTGTGAGGAGGGGGGGGGGGGGACCGGCCGGCGGAGTTGGTGGCGGCCGCGGCGGCTCTCCGCTTGTCTTTCTTTTCACGCCCCCCCGGCACCCTCCCGCCCTCACCTCGGTCACCACGCCAAAGTTGCTGAAGTAGTTGCGCAGGCGCTCATCGTCCGTCTGCCAGGACAGGCCGCCGACGAAGACCTTGCCCTGTTGAGTTGGCGTGCGTTTTTTCGCTGGGGGCGTGAGGGATGGCCGAGCAGAGAGAGCGGGGCGACGCTGCACACGACACTCGCAGCGCGGTCAGTGCAGGGCCAAGGAAGCCGCGCACAGGCTTCCAGCCAATGGCGCAGGCAAGCACAGCTCGTCCTCCGCGTGCCCAGGCGGGCGGGGCGGAGGCAGAGTGGGCGGAGGCGGCAGCCGCGGGCGCGCTCGCGACTTGTCTCCGACGAAGCATCGCCTCTGCTCGGCCGCCGCATCCCCCCAGGTGCGGAAACCCAGGGCGCGCGCCTCCCAGCCGGCCTCGTCTCCCAGCCGGGCCCGCCTCCTCCCGCATCGAAGCCACCGGCCGGGTCGCACACTAGGCCCTGGTGCGGGCAGGGCTGGCGCGCGGACACGCCGCGAAACGAACTGCCTGGCGCCGTCGCCCGTCGTCCCTCCTCTCTCCGCACGACGGCGGAACGAAGGGGTGCCCACCCCTGCGCCCGTGAGCACAACACGGCGCCGCCACGGCCACGGCGCGTTCAGGCGGGCACTGCCCTGGTCACCCGGACGCGTCGGCGAGGCGAGTGTGCGGCGCCATGGCGTGCCCGCAGGCGGGCGAAGCGCGAAGGACACAGGGGTGGCACGGGCGACGCATGCACCGCCAAAGCGAGAACAAAAAAAAACGCACCCGTGCGGGGGGCCGGCCTGCCGCGGCGGCGGCCGCCATGGCCGCCGGATCCATCTACTGCGCCGCTGCGTGCGCGCCCAGGCGCGCGCGCTGCAGGGGGGGAAAGCCAGGAGCGTCCGGAGGGTGGGCCGGGCGCTGGGGGGGGCCGCGCAGCGGCGCGCGCAAAAGAGAGAGTGGGGCAGGGGGAGGCCGCATTTCACAGCAAAAAAGGAGCAAAAAAAAACGACCGACATGGCCCTCTCATCCGCCGCGGCTGGCCGTGCCGTGGGCGTGCGACACCCGCCCAGGAGGAGAACAGCGCCTCAGCACCCTGGTCCGGGGCGTGGTGCGGCTCCGGCGGCGCTCGCACGGCCTGGAAGCGACGAGCAGCGTCGGCGGCGGGCAGCCAGCGCTGCGGCCGCCGACCCCGGCCCCGGTGCTGCTGCTGCTGGAGGTGCGTCGACGGCAGCGGCGGCAGTCGTCGACGCACCGCCGTCCTTCCCGGACGGGCCCTCCCACGGCGACGGCGACACGATTGTGGCTGTTGCCACAGGTAACAGGAGGAGGAGGGAGGGAGGGAAGGAGGAGGGAGTCGTGGCGGCCGGCGAGAGAGGGCAGCCTGTCTCATCCACCCCCCTCTCCCCCTCTCCCACCCACGCGCACCTCAGCCTCTGGCCCGGCCGCCGTCGGCGTCGTCCGCCTGTCCGGCCCCGCCGCCCTGACCATCGCGTCCCGCATTTTTCGCCCTTCATCAGGCCGGGCGTGGAGCGCGGCCTCGCACACGGTGACGCACGGCACGGCGGTCGACCCGAGTGGTGGGGCGGCGACGGGCGGGGTGGTGGCAGACGCCGGCACGCCCGCCGTCGTCGACGAAGTCCTGGCCCTCGCCTTCCGTGGTCCGCGCTCCTACACCCGGGAAGACGTGGTTGAACTGCACACGCACGGCGGGCCCGTGTGCGCGCCGCGCGTGGCGGCGGCGTGCATCGCGGCGGGCGCGCGCGCCGCCCGCCCGGGCGAGTTCACGCTGCGGGCCTTCCTGTCGGGCCGCCTGGACCTGGCGCAGGCCGAGGCCGTGCACGACGTCGTCTCTGCCCGCACGCCCGCTGCCGCGGACTCGGCTCTGGCGGGGCTGGGCGTGCGCGCGGGAGGTGGCCAAGGCCAAGGCGGCGGGGGCGGCGGCGCGGGGCTGGGCGCGGCCATCGGCGCCGCGCGCGCGTCGTGCCTGCACCTGCTCTCCGAGGTGGCCGCGTCCCTGGACTTTGACGAGGGCGACCACCCGGACTTGGCCGGCGCAGACGCGTCGGCCAGGCTCCAACCCCTGATCGCCGCCGTCGACGCCGCGCTCGCCACCCAGGCGTCGGGCCGCCTGCTGCGCGCGGGCGTGCAAGTCGCGATCGTCGGCGCGCCCAACGTCGGCAAGTCGTCCCTGCTCAATGCCCTGGTCGGCGCGGACCGCGCCATTGTCGCGCCCATCCCGGGCACGACCCGGGACGTGGTGGAAGCGGGCGCGGCGTTGGGAGGGGTGGCGGCGACCCTGCTCGACACGGCGGGCGTGCGCGCCGACACGGACGGTCCGGCGGAAGCGGACGGCGTCGCGCGCGCCGCAGCAGCCGCGGGCGGGGCGGACGTCCTGGCGCTGGTGTACGATGGCGCGGCCGGGTGGGGTGCGGGCGACGACGCCGCGCTGGCGGCGCTGGCCGGGCCGGCCGGCGGCTGGAGCCGCCTCCCGCCGACCGTCCTGGTCGCGAACAAGGCCGACCTGGGCGGCGGCGGGGGCCCCGCCGCCCGCCCGCCGCCTGCCGTGAGCGCTGCCGTCGCCGCGACCGTGTCCGTCTCCGCCGCGACGGGCGCCGGCTTGGCTGACCTGCGCTCCGCCCTCGCGTCCGTCGCCGCCGGCCCGGGCGTCGCGACCGGCGGGTGGGGCGCGACCGTCAACGCGCGCCAGGCCGACGCGCTGATCCGGGCGCGCGCGGGCTTGGCCGCCGCCGCCGCGGACGCTGCGGCCGGCGCGCCGTCGGACTGCTGGTCGCTGGGCGTGCGGGAAGCGGTCGGCGCGCTCGGGGAAGTGACGGGCGACGACGCGGTGGAGGAGGTGCTGGACAGCGTGTTTTCGCGCTTTTGCGTCGGCAAGTGAAAACCTGACACACAAAAAAAAAAACAGTGTCCCTCTCGGGTTGTGTTGAGGCTGTCAGCCTCAACACAACCCGCCCCGGTCTCCCCCGGCAGGCATCCCCTCTCACTTCCTCCGCGTCAGCACGTCCGCAATCAGCTCGTCCGGCAGGACGCCGGCCTTCTGGAATGCGCGCATGTGCAGGATGGGCGCGCACCCGACCTCGGCCACCGTCCTCGCGCCGGCCCCGCCGCCGTCGAGCGCTTCAGTGTGGCGCGCTGCCGCCTGCGCCGCCAGCAGCCCGGCCCCGCCCGCCTCGCCCACGGCGTGCGCGGCCGACTTCAGCGCCGCCAGAGTGTTCATCTTCATGTACGGGCAGGCGGCGCAGCCTCCCGCCGCGGAACAGCCTTCCCCGCCGGCCGGGCCTGGGATGACGGCCAGGCCGCCGGGGAGCGGGGGCCCCCCCCCAGGCGCGCCCGTCGGGCCCGGCGCCGTCACCGCTTCGTCCGCGACGGGGAAGATGACTTCCACTTCCACGGCGCCGCGAATGGACGCGGGCGCGGCGTCTAGGCGGGCGCACACGGCCCGGACGATGGACGTGACCATGCCCGTCTCCGTGCCCAACACGACGCGCAGGCGCTCCGGGGTGGTGGTGGGCGCGGTGGTGGGCGTGGTGGGCGTCTCCGCGCCCTCCACCCGGTCCGCGGCATCGGCCAGGGCCTCGTCCAGCCGGGCCGTGATAAAGTCCAGGATGTTTTGCGTGGACCCCACCACGCCGCGCGGCCGCCCGCCCGGCGCCGTCTCCGGGCGGGACGCGGACAGGGCGAGGCCGAAGAGCTCGCCCGGGACTTCAAAGTGCGCGGCGAGGAGGGCGTCGCCGTACCTCGCCGCGACCGTGCGGGCGACGCCACCGCCAAACAGGTGGTGCACCGCGCACGTGCCGTCGGCAAAGTAGGACAGGCGCTCCCGGGCGGACCGCAGGGACGCCGACGTGTGGGCCGGGTGGAGCGCGGCCGCCGCGCCGTCGCCCAGGTCGGCGACCGCATCCAGCAGCGCCACCAGGTTCGCGCCCATGTACGAGTCCGGGCCGTACAGCAGCCTCAGGTTGGGCAGCGCCGCAAAGGCGGCCAGGACCGTGGACACGACGTTGGAGGAGGTGCACGTGATCGTCGGCAGCGTGGAGTGCGCCCGGGCCTTGGAGCGGAGCGAGGTGTTGATGTACACGACGTGCAGGGCGGGCGCGCCCTCGGCCGCCGCGGCGTCCGCGCCCTCCCGCAGCCAGGCGCCGTAGGACGGCGCGTCCGCCGCGTCGGCGAGCGTGCACCCGATGGCGGACGGCGACATGCGGACGACGGCGACGTGCTCGTAGCCCGCGCCGTCCAGGATGGCCCGCACGTTTTCAGACATGAAGTCCACGCCCAGCACCGCGATCGCCTCGCAGCCCGCCGCCGCCATGCCGACCGCCGCGTCGGCCATGGCCAGCGAGTCCGAGATGCGGATGTGCGGCCAGGACGCCGCTGCGGCGGCGAGGACGCCCTGCACTTCGGGGTCCATGTAAAAGTGGGCGACGACGCCCAGCTTTTTGTCGCGCAGCAGCGCCGCGAGGTCGGCCACCGCCCCGCCGTCCGGCTTCAGGAACCGGGCCTGGGCCTGGGCGTACGCGCCGCGCGGTTCCAGGCGGCCGCCGGCACCGATGACCAGCGAAGGGAAGGGCGCGGGCCCGCCGCCGCCGTCGACCGCCGCCCGGACGCGGGCTTGGAGGGAGGCCAGGACGGCCGCGGGGCCGCCCGTCCGCGAGGACGACAGCAGCGCGTCGGCGGGCAGGCCGGCCGCCGCGAGGTCGGACGCGGTCAGGGCCAGGGCCTCGGCCGGCGTCAGGCCCGTCAGCGCGGCCGCCAGCGTCGCGGCGACGCCCTTGGACAGGGCGGCCTCCGAGTCGGCGGCGCAGAGCAGGCGGCCGTCCGGCTGGAGGGCGGCCGTGACCCACGTCGCGGCCGCGCAGCCCGGCACGCGGTGCTCGGGCGTGCGGTCGGACTGTGGGAAGGGCGGTGCGGCCGCCGCGGCAGCCAGCAGGGCGGCCGACAGGGCTTTGGGGGAGTCGGCGGGGCCGAGGGCGGCCGACAGGCGGGCGCGGAAGGCGGCGGACGGGGCCTGCGGTGGGTGGGATGGTGGTGGTCGAGGAGGAGGGGGGTGAGGGGTGTGCAGGGCGCCCCTCTGCTTTCGCGCGGCGGCCGTGCGGACACAACGCGCGTCACGCACGGAAAAGAGGTCATCACTCCACCCGCAACCTTCATCCCAAGGCACTCACCTCCACAGCTGCCTCCAGGGCGGCGGGCACGGTCAGCGGGCGGGCCACCGGCGTGTGACGCGCCGTGCGCAGGGCAGCCGCGAGCGCCGTCGGCGGCGGCGCGGCAATTCGGCTGGACGACGGCGGACAAGCGCGGGCGCGGACCACACCGCTCCCACTGCCGGCAGGGGTGGGCCGGCTGAGGCCGCAGGCCGCACAGGGCAGGGACGCCATCGCGTGTGCGTGGGTGTTTTGTGGGCGCGGGCAGAAGCGCAGGGAAGTCGCCGCGAGACAGCGAGCACGAGTTCGCCGCGGCGACGCACAGGCAGAGCGTGCAAGGAATTGGCCGGTCGGGCTGGATGGATGGACAGGCCAGACAGTGCGTCAACCAGCCGTGTGCGCAGGCTCGTGCCGCTGTGAGAGGTCGCACGAGAGAGAGAAAGAAAGACGCTGACGTCTCGCGTCGGAAGGGAGAGTGCGGAGGCAAACGTGGCCAGCGCGGACCAGTTTTCACGCCCGTGTGCGCTCCCAGACGTGTGAAAACGCGAGCGGAGCAGCAGTGTCTCGGCTCCAGTGGGCTCTCGCACCCCCTTCTCCTGCCTTTCCAAACCCCGCACACAGCAAGCGCACACCCCACTCGTTACCTTGAGACAGAGGGCGGAAGGCTCGCACGAACGCGGCCTGTGCAGAATGGCGGCGGAGACGCATTCGCTCCCAGCGACCGCGGCCGTTGCGGCCGCGGCCGCCGCCATGGACGCGGACACGTCACCCGACTACATCCCCGCCGAGCCCGGCGCGGGCGGCCCGCTCCTGTCCGCCCCGGACATGGAGCCGGCGGCCCGGCGGACGAAACGCAAGCCGACGGCCGCGGGCGAGGACGGACAACGCACGGCCGGCCCGCCCGACCCGGCCGACGTCCTGCCGCCCGGCGGGGCCGACGGCGACGCGGACGACATGGTCCGCGTCGTGCCCGTGCCCAAGGACAGCGTGCTGTTGCAGGAGGTGCGCGTGTGTGTGCGGGCGTTTTTTCTTGGCCAATCCCCCCTTCGCGCCCGCCTCTCCAACCCTGTCCACCCCTCTCCCTCACCCCCGCCCCCCATCCCACTCACCCCAAAACGCAGGACGTCTGGCGCCCCGTCCGCCTGTGCCACCTCGACAAAGCCGCCCAGCTCGGCCTCTCACCCGACCGCCTGGAAGTGTGGGGCACGGGCGGTTACGCGTCCATCCGCGCCTCCCACGGCGCGCACGAAGGCTGCTTTTACTTCGAGGCGACGGTCGTGCACCTGGGCCCGTCTGGCGGCGCGCGCATAGGGTGGTCCACCCGCCGGGCGGAACTGCAGGCGCCCGTCGGCTATGACGCGCACGGGTACGGCGTCCGCGCGGCGAGCGGCGAGAAGGTGAGCGGCGCCGTGCGGTCGGCCTACGGCCCGCCCTTCGCCCGGCCGGGCGCGGTCCTGGGCTGTTACCTGTACCTGCCGCCCGGCGGGCGCGCCCTGGAACGCGGGCGGGGGGACGTCGTCATCTGGAAGGGCGAGCCGTACCTGGTGGACCGGCCGGAACCCCCCGCCCGCCCCCTGCCCGGGTCTGTGATCGCCTTTTCGGTGGACGGCGCGTTCCAGGGCGCCGCCTTCTCCGACGTGGCGGAGGGCACGCACTACCCGACCGTCTCCCTGTTCACGCTGCCGGGCCAGTCCCCGCCCGCCAGGGTGCGGCTGAACTTTGGGCCGCACTTTGCGCACCCGCCGTCGGCGGACGGGTGGGGCGCGCTGCGGGGTGGTGGCGGCGGCGGTGAGGGCGGCGGAGGCGGAGGCCCGCTGCCGCACCCGCGGCCGGCGTCGGAGATGGCCGGGCCCCGGCCGGATGGGATGTGAACGCGGGCGTCGGGTGGTGGAGCGGGAGGCTGTGTTTCTGTGTTAGCCGTGTAGTAGAACAGTGCTGCGCTGTGTGTGTGTGTGTTTGTTTCGAGGGGAGGGGGCCCATTCGCCTTCCGCGCCCCCGCACCCCACCACCACCCACCCCGCGCCTCTCCCACCCCCGCCCTTCTCCCTCTCACTCGTCCGTTTTTTTTTCCTGCCTGGCCCGTCCCGCACGCCCCCTCCATGTCAACAGGCGACCTGGACAACAACTTGGCCGCCGCCCTCCTGGCCCTGCGCGGCCTGCGCGCGCCGGCCGACCTGCTGCGTGAAAGCGACGGGTGCGGGGCGTAGAGGAGGGGGGGCTGGGCCGCGCCCGAGTGAGCTGTCTCCGCCCCTCTCTCTCACGCCCCACGCGCACTCACACACTCGCCAGCCTGCGCCGGGGCGACCCGGCCTCCGTCCTGCCCGCCCTGCACTGGGTCTTGCTGTCCGCCTGCCCGGCCGTGGCGGCGGCCGCGAGCGCGGCGGGCGGGGCCGACTTGTTGCTGTGGAGCAGCGGCGGCGGCAGCGGCCGCCGCCGCCGCGCAGAAACTGCCGCCGCCGCCCGCCCGCCCGCATCCACCGGCCCGGCGGCCCGCTTCGCCGCCGCTGCCCTGCGCGCCTGCCGGGACGCCCTGGGCTTGCGCCCCGGCCTGACCGCGTCCCAGCTGGCCGGCGCCGGCTACGCGGAACGCAAGCTATTGCTGGTGGCGGGCGCGGCGCGGGGCGCGCGGTCCCTGCGGCTCCGCGCGGCGGCGGCCGCCCGGGCCCGGGCGGCGGGCAGCCGGGCGGCGGCGGCCGGGGAAGGGTGGCTGCCGTCGGCCGCGCGCGCCGCGGGGTGGGGCAGCAGTGCGCCGCAGCAGTGGGAGGGGGGCGGCGGCGGCGCCGTCCCTGCCCGGGCGCGGACGGTCCGCCCGTCCAGCGCGAGCTCCACGGACTCGGACGGCCCGCCGCCGCCCGCCGTCCTGGCGGCCCTGCGTGCGGCGGGGGCGGCCCTGCCGGTTGACGCGGACCCGGTCGAGCCCTGGTCGCCGTCCCCGCCGGAAGAGGCGGCCCCGCCCTCGCCGCCCGCCCCCGCTGGGTGGTGGTCGGCGGCAGCCGCTGCTCCTCCTCCCGCGCCGTCGCCCCCCCTCCCGCCACCCTCGCCCTTTGCCGTCGCCACCAAAAACAAGGAGGCGGACGTGGCCACCCTTAAGCCGGCCACCGGCGGAGCGGACAGCCTGGCCGCCCGCCTGGCGCGGCTGGAAGCGCGCGTGCGCGGCTTGGAGGCGGTGGCTGGGGCGGTGACGTCCGTGGACGAGGGCGCGCAGGCCGCTGGCGCGGCCTCACCGCCGGCACCTCCACAGCGGGCGGGCGGGGCGGTGGGTTGCCCGCACTCGCCGCCGCCGGTGAAGGGCGCCGGCCCAACCCCTCTCACCCTGCCCCCTCCACCCCCGCCGCCGCCGCCGCCGGGCGCGCCGCCCGCGGCCGTCGCCGCCTTTGCTGCGGCGGTGGAAGCCCGTGTGGGTGCGGCGCGGGCGTACCTGGCGGGGTTGGGCGTGGAAGGGTGAGTGGAATGGAAAAATGGATGTGTGTGGGGGGGACGGAGAGAGGTTGGGGCGGGGGGTGACGTGTGTGTTTCACAGTGTCCGATTTTTTTTTCTGAGGCGCCGCACGCCCAAGCACCGGGCCGCCCTGCCTGTCCGACACCCACCCAGGCTGTGCGAGTGCACCTCCAATACCAGAGCGCGTGCATAAAGATCCATTAAAGAGCGGAGGAGTGCCGTCCAAAGGCGTGCGCAAGCGAATCCCTGGCGCAGCCGAGGGCGCGCCACCGTGTGTCCCCGCCCGCCTTGTCGTCGCGACCCGACGACGAGGAGCGCATGGTCCGCCGCATCTTCGCCTGGCTCCGCGCCAAGCTGCGAGCCTGGCGGGCTAAGATCAGCGAGACGCTGGCCGACCTGGACCTGTGCAACTTGGCGTTTGTCGCGCCCGCCCCACACACTGTGCGCCGGTCCAAGAGCGGGCGGCACTGGAAGCGGATGGACTGAAGAGAGGGGTGCTTTGAGGGGGGGCGCACGCGTACGCCCCTTCCTCCCACGCCCGCGCGTGACGCGGCGCTGTACGTCACACAGCCCGCTACGTTGTCTGTTTGAGAAGCGCGCAGACGAATGCCGTTTGTGTGTGTAAGAAAAGGCGCATTTTTTCATTCGTTTTTCCAGGCACGCCTGCGCTCTCTACCTTTTCCCTCCTCCATCCACACACGCACGCACACTTCACTCGTTCATTCACCCACGCCACCCCCGGGCGCGCCGACACCCGCCGCCCCTTCACCGGCTTTAGGCGGCATGACGCCCCCGCCCAACGCCCCGCGCTCCACCGCCCGGCTCCACAGGCGCGCCGCGGTCGCCAACGCTTCGTCATCCTCGTCGTCGGAGCCCGTGCCGTCCGGGCCCGCGCCCAACCAGGCCGACGACACGCGCGCGCCCGCCGCGTCAGCCAGGGCGCTCCGCCCCGCCGGCGACAGGCGGGAGAGGACGAGGAAGTGGGCGACGGATGGGAAGCCCGCGCCCAGGGCGCTGCGGTACAGCGACCCCGTGGGCGGCAGGCCGGCGCCCGCCCGGTGGAAGGAGCAGTTGCACAGGCCGCGGCAGGGCGGGCAGGCCCAGGGCGTGGTGGGAGTGGGGCTGGAGGTGGAGGGAGCGGGAGCGGGAGCGGCGCCGCCGCCGCCCGCACCACCACCACCACCACCACCACCACCACCACCACCATCCCCGCCGCCGCCGCCCCCGCCGCCCGCGGCCAGCGCGCCCGCGTTCCGGGCGCGCACCTGCAGGACGTGTTCGCCGTACCGCATCCACAGGCAGTCCCCACAAAACACGCCCCGCAACGCCCCGCACACGCCGCAGCCCGTGAAGGTGGCGCGGACCTTCTGGCGGCACTGGTGGCACGTCGACCCGGACGACGGGTCGTACACCCGCTTTTTGGATTTTGGGTCGTAGCCGTCCACGAACAGGGCCCACTCCTCCCCGCCGGACACGGAACCCAGGGCCGCCAACGCCTCGGGGCCGTAGGCTTCGCGGGCGTAGGAGGGCGCGATGGCCGGCTCGCATGGCGCGGCTTCGATCGCGGCGCCCGTCGGGTCGGTCGGCGGGAGGCCCGCGACGCGGCCGGAGCGGCGCGGCGCGCCCGCCAGGGGTTTCGGGGCGCGCGGGCCGCGTGGACCCGAAGACGCGCGCGGGCGGCGGGGTGGGGCGGCCGCGGCGGCCAAGGCGGCGGCGGTGGCGGCCAGGTTGCGCGGGAGCTGGAGATGAGCGGACAGGAAGGGGTGGGTGTGAGAGAGGCGGATGAGAGGTGTGGGCCGACGTGCCTGATGCGTCGCCGCAATTTGAATTTGTGCGGCGCCCGCCACGACTCAAAAACGCCCGCACCGTGTCCAGGCCCATCGCCGCCATGCGGGCTTGGTTGGCCGCGATGCGCGCAGCGCGGGCAGCTTCGTAGTCGTTGGCGGGCGAGGCCATGCTGCGACCGAAACGTCTTCGTCTGTCGACGAAACAAAGGAGTGCCGCAGGGGGGCCCCACCAGCTACTCGCCAACTTTTTTTCCCCACACCCCTTCCCAGCAGCACGACCTCCGTAATACGGAAACCAACAAAGCCGAGTGAAGCGCTCTCTTTCTTTCTTTTTTCTTACAGAAACAGGCAACGCAGATGGCAATGGAGAGCGAGAAGACGTCCGCGTACCGACGGTGTGGGTGCATGCAGCGAGTCTCTCTCCTTCTCTCTCTTCTTTCATGAGGTTTTTTTAAGGAATAAAGGCAAATAAAGGAGGCCCATCTCTCTGTCCTCCTCATATGTTCACGCATGAGCATGCGCGCATTCCCCGTATGAAAGCAATGGGCGAGGCAATGGGGCGCGACGCGCGGTGGTGGGGTAACGATAAGTGAGGGGATGAAAAAAAAACAGCAGGTGGCGGGCGCCTCTTCAACCCGACGCCGCCGCCGCGGCAGCGGCAGAGCTGCCCCACCCGGACGACGCGGCGGACGCGGCCGCGGACGCGGCGCCGCCGCCGCCCCAGCCGCCCCAGCCGCCGTTGTTCCTGTGTGTGGTGTGGGGCGTGCGCGGAGGGGGGAGGGGGAGGCGTGAGCGCGCGCGGAAGGGGTGAGAGGGGGGAGAGAGGGGGGGTGGGGGGACTCTCCTTCCATCCAAGCGCCAAGAAACGCACCAGCCGCCACCCCAGCCGCCCCAGCCGCCCCTGTTGAAAGTGTGGCGACGAGGGGGAGGAGTGAGGAGAGAGGTGTGGGATGGCGCGCCGCCGTGTTGGTCTCTCTCTCCCCAGCGACCGGGGCCGCCACCACCTCTCCCCTACTACAAAACGGACCAGCCGCCCCAGCCGCCCCAGCCACCGTTCCTGCGTTAAGGGGTGGGGAGAGGCCCGCGTGCGCGTGAGAGGGTGAGGTGGGAGGGAGCGGGAAAACAGAGCGGAGGCGGAAGGCGTGGGCGGGACGGCGGTGTGTGTGGAGCTGGTGGCCACGCGCACGCTCTGTCCATCCCATCCCATCCCATTCCGTGCGGGCGCTGATGAGGCCCGAAAATAGAAAAGCGGGGAAAAACATACGGGCAGGCCCGCAAATCCGTTGTGGGATCGCGTGTCCCGCTCCCTGCCCGATCTTACCAGCCCCACCCGCCCCAGAGAAGCTTGCGCGACGGCTGGTACGCTGTGTGTGGGTGGGGGGCGGGGGGATGGGATGGGTGAGGGAGGCGGAAGCGTGTGCTTCCCCGCCTGGCCACGCGCGGCCCGTGAAAAAAAGGCCTACAGACACGCGTCGGCAACGGCGCCGCCAGCGCGGTGTGGACCCGCCCGCCCAGCCAGACCCGCACTTGAGCCAAGGCATGACTCAAAGCAAGCGGTGGCACGCCCATGGGCCGCGGGCAAGGCCCCTCCATCGGGCCTGGGGGGTTGCGCGCCGCAGCGCGCGGCGAAAAAACCCATTCCCCTCGGCGCGCGGGCCCTCAAAAAACGCAAACACGCCGGTGGCGCGCCCCGCCCCCTCCCTCACCCCCCTCACCCGCTGCGGGCTCGACCGCCATCAGGGCCAGCAGCAGGGCGACGGCACAGACCAGGGCCAGGGAACGCATTTCAGTGGCGAGAGTGAGAGCGAGCGGAGGGGAGCGCGCAAGGAGCGACAGGTGTGGATGGAGACAATGGGACTGTGGGAGGGGCGTTGGCCCCCGGGACTAAAAAAAAAACACAAAGAGCAACCCACTGAGGGCCGCGCTGGGCCGCGCACACAAATCTAACACTCACGCACGCACACCACCCACGCCACCCCCACCCACCCACATGTGTGTGCTGCTACCCCCGCACCACAAACCTGGCCAGGTCCGCAGCGCCCCGCGGCGCGAGCGGGTGCGGCGGCGCGGTCTGCCCGGCCGCCGTCCACCGCCGGACGAGGGCGTCCTCCACACGGCGAGCCTGGAGTGTGGATGCGGGGAAGGGGCGCGCGCGTGACGTGAGTGGTGTGTGGGAGGGGGAACTCCACCCCGCCTCCCCCCCCCATCGCCCCCCCCCCCCCACCACCACACCCCTCCATCCACCGACGCACCAGGCGCACCGCCCGCGGCTCGCCTTCCGCCGTCACAGGCTCCGGCCTCACGGTCAGCAGACCCAGCCGGTTCCCGTACACCACGTCCGTCAGGTACCGGTCGCCGACCATGACCAGGCGGTGGACGGACGACGGGGAGGGCAGGCCGAAGTGGGCGGCGAGCGCGTCCGGCCCGCCGCCCGGCTTCTTGGTCGAGTGCCGGATGACCGCCACGCCGAGCGCGGCTTCCAGGGCCGCGGCTTCCTCGCCCTCCGGGTCGTACTGCGTCAGCCCCGCGGAGTTGGAGAGCAGGGCGACGCCGCCCGGGCCCCACGCCGCCGTCGCGCCGGCCACGGCCGCCGCGCCCGCGGGCGTGAGCGTGGCCGAGTACGGCGCCGTCAGCGTGTTGTCCTTGTCGAAGACCGCGCCGGCGAATCCCGCGGCTTTCAGGGCCGCCCAGTCCACCTGGGACACGTCGGCCACGGCCAGGTGGGGCAGGGCGAGCGGGGAGGAGCCGCCCTGGGGTGTGATGAATGCGTGGGTGATGGGGATGGATTAGCGTCGGGGTTGCGCGCGCTGTGTGCTTCCCCGCCGCACCTTCCACCCGCCTCGCCTCACCAGCAGCACGCGCCCAAACAGGGCGATGCCCGTCGGGTTGAAGGACTGGCCCAGCTTGGCGATGAGCGACCGGCGGCGGCGTGGCGGGCGGGGTGGCGGTTCTGGTGCGCCAGGCGCATCGGCGCCCGACGCCGCCGCAGCGAGCCGGGCCGACCGCCGGCGTGCGACGGGCGGCGGCGCGCCCGCGTTCCGTAGGAGTGGAGCGCTGGAGGGCGAGCCTGGCGCGCCCATTGAGACTGGGTGGCGGTGCGTCGGACGAGAGGAAAGAAGGAGTGTGTTGAATGACGGCTCTGCGGCCTCCGCGTTTTTCATTGCACAACCCACCGCTCCCCACCGGAACAAAGAAGAAAGACGCTTCGCTAGGAAATTTATAAGCGAAAAACGACGGCAGGCCCGCAGGCCCAGTCCTATGCATTTTGTCAGGGCCGTCGTTGTTGTTGGGCAGCCCAAGCAGAAATGGGAGGGAAAGAGAAAAAGACGCACGCACGCACCCACCCCAACCCACACCGTCCCCCTTGTCTTGCTTGGCTTTCCATCCCGTCCACCCGCACCACCACCACCATCAAATCCAAGGAAATCGCACACGCCCACGCCCACTCCCTCCCCCCCCCCCTCTTTAGTAAAAATCGTCCCCCACACACACTCCCTTTCCCGCCACAAGTGTTTGATTTTTTGCTGGGTGAGCAAAAACCCCCTCACTCGACGGCCGAGGAAAACCGGGCCCGGATGCGCGCTTCCAGGCGGCGCACGTCCTCGGCCGTCAGCCCGCCCAAGCCGTCGGCCTCCAACCGCGCCGCCGCCGCAGCGGCCGCCGCGGCTTCGGCCGCGGCCGCCGCCCGACGCGAGGCTGCCGCCCGGCGACGAGGGGACGGGTCGGACGCGGTGCGGGCGGGCGGCGGAGGCGGGGCGGGCGCGGAGCTTTCGTAGACGGGCGCAAAGGTCGGGCCGGCCGCGGCGTCCGCGGAAGCTTCCGCGTTGGGCGACGTCTGCGTCGACTCGTCGCAGTAGACGACGTACGTGCCCCCCAGCAGGGGAGGTCCGGACGACGCGTTGTTCGCGTGGCGCGGGGACCGGGCGACGCGGGCGCGGCCGGCGCCGGCGGCGGCCGTGCTGCCGGACGACCGGCGCCCGCCGCCCGGCGCGGCCGCGTGGCCGTGCGGCCCGCGGCTGGTCGCCACGGGCGGCGGCGGCGGGACGGTCATGGGAAAGCCGCCCCGGCCGTGAGAGTTGCCAACACCGGTCACACCGGCCGACGGGTGGAAGGCGCCCCCGCCGGCCGCCCCTGGAAAGGGCGGGACGGCGAAGGGCGCGCCCGTCGCGTACGCGGGCGCCGACCCGCGGCCGCGGTGCCCGCCCGCGAGCGGGTGGGGCGGCATGGCCACGGACGGCGCCGGGCCCGGGTGGACGGACCGCCGCTCCGGGGACGGGGACCGGGACCGGGGCAGGCCGAAGCCGCCGCCAGGCGCGGCGCCCGCGGCCGCGCCCGCCCCCCAGCGGGAGGGCGACGTGCCGACGCCCACGGCCGCGGTGGAGCGCGGCTGCGCGCCGCCGCCGCCGCTCACCACGTCCGCAAACCAGCGGGGCGGCGTCGGGGACGAGGCGCCGCCGGGGGCGGGCGGCGCGGACGGCATGCCCGCCGTGCGGATGGGCGCGGGGCGGCCGGCGGCCGGCGCGGGCGGCGCGGGGCCGGGCACGCACGACGGCGGCGGCGCGGCCGCAGCATACGACCCGCCCCCTGCCCAGCGCGCGGCCGTGGGCACGCCGCCGGGCGCAGCCGCGTGGCGGCCGGGCGAGTACGCGCCACCGGGCCGGGCGCCGCAGTACCGGTCGGGAGACGGCGGCGCGGCGGCCGGGTTGGCCCACCAGCGCACGGCGTCCGCGGACGCGGCGACGTTGACGCGGGGCGCGCCGCCGCCCTCGGCCGGTTTTTCCTCGGCCACCTCCTCGTCGCGCGACGACCCGCCCGACGACGAGGCGCCGCCGCCGCCGCCGCCGCCGCCCGCCGCCGTCGCGGCCAGCAACAGCTCCCGGTCCCGGGCCGCCCGGGCACGGCGGCGACCGGCGGCGGCGCAGCAGCACCAGGTGGCCAGGCCGACCAGGAGGCCCAGGCCGAGCAGGCCGCCCACGATGGCGGCCGACAGTTTGATCGCGGTCGTCGTCGGGTTGGGCGCCGGCTTGCCCGCGACGCCCGCGCTCCGGCCGGGCGCGCCGCCGACGTCCCGCACGCCCGCGCCGCGCGCGATGGGCTGGTCGTTCTCATCGACGAGGACGGGCTCGGCCGGGCCGGCGGCGTCGGGCGCGGCGCCGCCGCCCGCGCCGCCCGCGGCGCCGCCAAACATCTTGTCGAGGACGGCACCCGCGGCCGCCTTGGCCTGCGCGGCCGCTAGCGGGTCCTGCCCGGCCTGGCCGCCCGTGCCGTCGCCGCCCCGGCCGCCGCGCCGGCCGGTCTTGTCGGCCTGCGCCTCGTCGGCGGGCTTGGCGCCCTGGTACATGTCAAAGGGGTCGGCGGGCTCCGTGGACGGGGTGGACGCGCCAGACGCGCCGCCGCCGCCGCCGCCGCCGCCGCTCACCAGCTCGGCCGGCGCGGGCGACGTCGTCCCGTCGGCATTGACGACCATCGCGCCCGCGCCCAGGGGCGGCGCGGGGACGAGCTGGCCGCCCGGGCCCATGACCATGGGGCCGGGCGGGGCGGGCGCGCCGGGCGACCCGTCGTCCGCGGCCTGCTCGCCCGGGCTGCCAGCGAGGTCCGCGAGGCTGGCCTGCATCGGCGAGTCTTGCGAGCCCAGCGTCGGCAGGCCGCCCGCGAGCGAGTTGGACCTCGCCTTGACGCCGGGCGGCAGGGTGTACCCCTCGCCCGACTTGGACTTGACGAGCGGGCCCGTCTGGTACTTGGGCGGGGCCAGGCGGTAGCCGGGCGGCAGGGGCTGGCCCGCGGGCACGGTGATGAAGCCCGGCGGGAGCATGTCGCCCTTGCCCTCGACGGCCGAGGCCGGGATGATGTTGGCACCGCCGCCGCTACCGCCCGTCTTCAAGAAGATGTTGCGGGCCGGGTCGACGGCGCCGGGGCCGGAGGACGGGCCGGGCGCGGCGCCGCCCTCGGCCAGGGTGGAGGCAGGGGCGGGCGCCGAGGCGGCGGCCTGTTCCGTCGCAGCGGCCGCGGCGGACTCGTCGGCCGCCGCCTGCGCGTCGGCGCCGGCCGCGGCCTCGTCCGCACCGGCCGCCGCGGCTTCCAGTTTGGCCGCCACGGCCGCAGCAGCCTGTTCTTCGGCCGTTTTCGGAGCGGCGGCGACGGCTGCGTCGCCGCCCGCCGCCTTGTCCGCGGCCTGCGTGTCGGCAAACGCCGCGCGCAGGTCCTGGATGGCCGTGCGCAGAATGTGCGGGCGGCCGTCGTCCGGGATGCCGCCCGCGGCGGCGCCCGGCTGCTGTTGGGCAAACGCGTTCAGCTGGACGTCGTCCGTGCCGTCCAGGGCGGACCGGAAGCGGCGGAAGGCGGTGACCAGGCGCTGGCCGGGCAAGGTTTGCGGTGTGGCCGTGCCCGCGACAGACGGGGCGGGCACCAGCCCACCAGCCGCCGTCGTCTGCAGGCCGGTCACGGGCGCGGACGCCAATCCACCGGCGGCGGCGACCTGCTGCTGGGCGGCGGCCTGGGCGGGGGTGGCGTACGGGTTGAAGGGCGCGTACGCGGGCGTCGTGGTGGCGGCCGTCGCGGCGCCGGGCGCGGCGGGGACGCCCACGCCCGCCGCGCCGTTGCCGGCCACGGCGGAATTCAGCTGGGCTTGCAGCTGGGCAGCCGCCGCCGGGTTGGAGGCGGCCAGGGCCTGGATGGCGGCCTGGGCCGTGGCCAGGGCCTGGGGCTGCGACTGGGCCGTGGCGGCGGTGGCGGCGCCCGGCGCGACCGCGCCCGCGGCCGCACCGGCGCCGGCCGGCTGGCCCCACACCTCACCGACGCGCGGCGCGGCGGCGAACCGCCCACGGCGCGGGGCAGACGCCGCCGCCTGCTCCGCCGCCAGCTCCTCCTGGGTCAGGAGGGAGCCCGTCTTGGTGGAGGGCGCCGCGGGCGCGACCAGCTGGCCCGACGCGGCGTCGACCGGCATCAGCGCGCCCGTCGTCGACCCGTCCTTCTTGGCGGGCGCGGGCGCGGCAGCCTTCAGGGCCCGGCGGGCGACGGTGGAGGAGGAGGGCTGGGTGGAGGCCAGGCCCTCGACCGCCCAGCCGGGCGCGCCGTGGGAGGCCAGGCAGGCCGAGACGGCGGACGGGGAGGGCGGGAGGGTGTGGGCCGTGGTGGTGGAGTCGGACGGCGGCGTCAAGGTGGCGGTGCGGCTGTTTGTTTGTTTTTTGTTGAGCAGACTTGAGTGAGTGCGCGGTGGTGATGGGACGGCGCGGCGGAGTGCGGCGGAGTGCGTGCGAGCGGCGCTGGGTGATGGACGGAGCAAGAACAGGGAAGGCGGAGGTCCGGAGGCCGGCGGACGCGGTGCGTCGAGGAGAAGAGAGCGGGGGCCGCTCGTTTTCGGACGGCCGCCACCGCTGGCCACCCGCCCCAAATCCCTCCCTTCTTCTAGTGGGCTGCACTTTTGTGGCATGCGTGGCCAGACGAGAGGGAAAAGGATGGGTGCGACCTCCCCGGGCGGGCGTGGCGGGAGGGCCGGCGTGGGGGGTGTGGCGGCGCCATGCGCACGCTCGACGCTCGGCCGAAACAAGTCGGCCTCCGCAGCGAGCGTCGCAGCCCGCCCCCGCCCACACAAAGCCACCGTGCGCTCACGGCCCTTGTGTAGCTTTTAGCGGCCGCAGGTTCGCCCCCGTTGCAGGCGGCCTCTGGACCACGCCGCGCAGGAGACGGATGCCTCTGCCGCGTTGTCAACTACTTTTCTCGCTGTCCAATGAACGCCGCTCAGCGCATCCGACCCTCCATGACACTCACCCATCCGTAGCCAGATCGACGACCGAGCGTTCTTGACCCACACAGGCCGGCAGGGACGCGCGCAGGGCGGCCGCGTCCGCACCCGGCAGGGACGGACGCAGGGTGACAGTCGTCGTCGCATGCGGTGCAGACGCAGCGGCCGCGCCGGCGGCCAGGGCGGCCACAGCCGCGCCGTGCAGGGCCCGGCGGCGGGACCCGGTCTTGCGCCGGGCCATGGGCGTGGTGGTGGGAGGAGAGGAGAGAGGTGGTGCGTGCGTGCGCGCGCCTCTCTGCTGCCAGCGGGAGATAAACGGTGTGTTGCGCGCGCGCCAGACCTTGGCGCGGCGTGGTGTGACCTCTAGCTGCTATGGCGGCCCGTCCCCCGTGCCCGGACGCCACCGGGCCCTGTGCCGCGCTGTTCCAACCCAAAAAATCACGGCTTACACAGAGAAAGGACCATTTTCCCCGGCGGGCGGCGGGCGGGGGAGCCCGGCCAGGAGGCGCGCGCGGCGGTGGGCTGGACGCGCGCGCGCGCGCGCTCAACTCCCCGCTCCGGGGTTCCCCGCCCTCGCCCTCCTCCGCGCCTCCACAACGCCGCCGCCGCTCCCGCGCACAAACTCCCACAGCTCAATGTGGTCCGGGCACCACGCACTGGGCGGCGCTGTGCTGCTCACCAGCGTGGGCGGCGGCGCGCCCAGGGCGCCGGCCGTCGCGGCCAGCAGGGCGCCTTTCAGGGCGGCCGCACCCGCGCCCCGGCCCTCAAACGCGACGACAACCACCGCGTCGGCCGCCGCCACCGACGCGCACGCCGCGGCAAAGGCGCCCGGGTCGGGTGCGACCTCGCCCTGAGGTGGAGGGTAAGCCACGTCCGCGGCCAGGACCAAGTCGGCGCCGGGGGGCAGGGCCTTGTTGGCCGCACCCCCGGGCGCGGCCGCGAGCGCCCCAACCACCTCGGCCGCCTGCGACTGCCAGGCGGGCCCGCCCCACTCCAGGGGCAGGGACGCCGCCGACCCGGCCCGACCCGCTCGCCCGGGCTTGGGCCGCCCGGGCGCCAGCCAGTTGCGGGCGGCGTTGCCGGCCGCCAGGCGCGACGCGGCGGGCAGGTCGGTCAGCGCGACGGTGCCGCCGAGCGCCGCGACCGCCAGGCCGGCCGCGCCCGGGCCCGCGCCCAGCTCCACGGCGGTCAGCCCGGCGTAGGAGGGCAGGGTGGATGCGAGGTAGTCGATGAGCGCCAGTTCACCGTCCCAGACGCACGCGCCGACGCCCGGGCGGCTGGGGCTGGCGGGCGTGGCGAGCGCGGCCGGCTGACCGGAGCAGCAGGTCGGGTGATGGGCATGGGGAGGGAGGGAATTGAGCGAGACAAGAAAACGATAAAAGCGTCGCGCTCCCGCGCGGACACCACCCCACCCGTCACTCAACGCACCATCTGATGGAGCACTAATTCCACGCCGCGCAGCCTGACCGTCACCCGCTCGGCGGCCTGGGCTTGTGATCGGTCTGGCGCCGTCAAGACGGACCGCACCGGCTCGCCGCCCTCCCAGCCTTCCAGCGTCAGGGATTCCATCTATGGCAGCGTGCGGGCGGGCGGGCGGGCGGCGGGAGGGGGCTGTGCAACGCGTGCGTGTGAGGGACGGTCCAAGGCGCGCCTGCCGCGCCGCGGCCCCGCCCCCAAGTAAAAACCATTGGGTTTCGGGTCTGCAACCTCCCCGCCCCACTCCTCCCCCATCACTCCTGCTTCTTTCCGCCGCCGCCGCCGCCGCCCAGGCTGACGTCCGTGCGCCGGGCCACCATGGCCACGCCAAAGCAGGCCGCAAACGCGGTCACCAGCATCAACGGCTCCACAAACGGGCGCAGCGGCGAGAGGGCGTAGGAAATGACGAGCGGCGCCGCCATGTGTTCGGCGACGGCGCCCTGCACGATCGCGGTGACGGTCGGGCGGCCGACCGTGTCCAGCGTCGTCGCGCGCTTGCCCATGGTGATGGAGACGACGCTGTCGCCAAAGGGCGTGTCCGCCTGGATGGAGCGCGCGCCTTCGGGGAGGACGACGGTCGTCGACAGGACGTCGGCCGACACGCCCTGGACGGGCGTGCCCAGCGGCACGGTCAGGCGGACGCGGCCGCTCGAGGCGTCGCGGGCGGCGACGGACCGCAGCGGCAGGGAGTACCCGAACCGGAAGGTGGTGCGCCAGCCCGGGACGAGGGGGAAGCGGGGCTCCAGCCGCACGTCCAGGCGCGACCGCCCGGGGCGCACGGCCGACGACGAGATGTTGCCGATGCCGTCGCGGAAGTAAATCCACCGGGCGCCGCGCGGCAGGGTGGCCGACAGCGACGTCAGCGCCGCGCCCTTGCCGGCCGCGCGGGGGGACGTGTCGAAGTCGTAGCGCGACCACTGGCCGGCCAGGCGCACGCCGCCCGCGCCCGGCACGCCGCCGTTGGCCAGGTCGAACGCTTCGTCGATCGCGACGTTGCCCCAGTGCGAGACGACGACATCCCGGGTCAGGGACGCCGCCACCGGCGCCGCGTTGTCGTCCGTGAAGTGCAGGAAGAGCGGGGAGGACGCCCAGGCGGCCTCGTCAAAGAAGGGGCCAAAGGTGAGGACGCCCTCGCCGTCGTCGGCCTGGGGCGCGCGCGGCGTCGCGGCCAGCAGGCCGGCCGACGTGCAGGGCAGGTCGACGGTCAGGGTCTGGTTGGAGACGGGGTAGGGCGAGACCAGGACGTGGCTGGTGTTGAAGGCCAGGCGGACGGGGTCGGCCTGGGCGCGGGCCGCGGGGCGCGGGACCAGCGCGTGCGTGTGGATGGACGTCGACGACAGCACGGCGGTCGCACCGCGGGCCAGCGGCTGGGGCAGCGTGACGGCCACGCAGGCCGCGTCCGCGTCGGCGCCGCCCAGGGCTGCGACGTCGGCGGGGGACAGCGGGGTCGTGGTGAGCTTGGGCGCGCCGTCCGCGCCGTCGGCGCCTTCCGTGACCTGGGGGATGGGTTGGGCGGGGGTGGAGGGTGAGCGGGAGTGGGGGGTGAGTGGGAGGGACATTTTGAATGGGGGGTGATTTTTTTTTTTCTTCGGCGCCGCGTCGCGAAACGGACACCATGCATTCCCAGCCTCTTCCTCACCTCCAGGAACACCCGCTTGGCAGCCAGGTCGGCTGGGCTGCAGAGAGCTAGCGTCGTCAGCGGGGCTTTCGCGGAGCGGGCGGCGGTGAAGGTGAGCGTGGCGCGCTCGGCGACCGTGCCGGTGTAGATGTCGATCTGTTTTGTGGAGGGCAGTTTGGCGGCGTGTGAGGGGTTGGGTGGGTGCGCACGGACCTGGGCTACAATCCAGGCCGGGTGGGCGGGTGTGGAGGAGCCGTGGGAGGCCTCTCTCGGCGACGCGGCAAGCACAACGCGGGCATTCATTTCGACGCACCTCGCGCTGCGCGGCCGTGATGGCCACCTCCGCGCCGGCGGCGCGACCCGCGCAGCACGCCGCCGCGGCGGCGAGGAGCAGGAGGGCTGCTGCGGAGGAGCGCATCGCTCGGAAGGGCCGTGTGGTGGAGGGTGGGGGACGACGGAGCGCGCGCGCGCTTCGCACAGATCGTTTTGTGTACGCCCGAGCGCTGTGAGAGAGCGAGAGAGTCTGAGAGAGGGAGAGAGAGGGCAGGTCCAGAGAGCTCCACTCTTCTATTATCGCCCCACAGACACACACACACCTTCCCACCTCCTCCCCGCCACTCCGACAATGGTAATCAAGGCCGCCAAAAAGGCGGGCGCCGCCACCGGCGGAAAAGCCAAGAAAGCCGAGCCCGTCAAGGCCCCGCCGCCGGCCGAGGTAAGAAGAGGGGAGGGACGAAAAAAGCGACGCATGCGAGGGGGCCTCGCCGCCGGGCCCCGAGCACGGCTTTCCAAGGCGACCCACACCTTTCTGCCGCCCGCGATGAGTATGTTGAGTTGCATACTAGCCTGCCCTGCGTTGGCAGAGCCCGAAACACCCTCCACCCGCCCACCCACGCCCGCACAAGAAAACACCGCAACGCCTGCCGCAGCGGCGGCTCTCTCTTTTCGTTCGCTCACGCTTTTCTCCGCCCACCCCACAACCAACAGGACTCCTCCTCCGACGACGAGTCCTCCTCCGACGACGACTCGTCCTCCTCTGACTCGGAGGGCGCGCCCGCGGCGGCGACGCCGGCGGCCAACGGGGTGCGTTTTTTTTGGGAACGCAGAGCGGTGGAGTCGATGGCGGGAGGCGCTGCATGCGCCGCGAAAAGGGGGTGACGGCGCGCCGGCTTCGGAGGCCTTCCCGCCCGGATCTGGGACTGAAAGCCTTCTCGTTGCTGGTGGCGAGACCTGGCCTACCGTCCCGCATTGAGATCGGGGCGGTGGGAAAGGCGGGCGTGACCGCACGACGCCCCTCGCCTTTTTTGCCTCACCTAGCCGCCGGGCGGGCCGGCGGCTCAACCAACCTCGCGCTGCCTCTTTTGTCTCGTCGGCACGGCGACACTCACGCCCAAAACACCCCCACCACCCCCACCACTACACCACCCACAGGCCGCCAAGGCCGCCGTCTCCTCTGACGAGTCTTCCGAAGAATCCGACTCGGACGACTCGTCTTCCGACGACGACAGCTCGGACGACGACAAGCCGGCCGCGAAACCGGCCGCGGCCGCTGCGCCCGCGAAAAAAGCCGCCGACTCGTCCTCTGACGACTCCTCTTCCGAGGACGACTCCTCCTCGGACGACGACAGCTCCGACGACGACGACAAGAAAAAACCCGCGGCCGCGGCCGCGGCCGCCAAGAAAGCCGACTCGTCCAGCTCCGACGACGACGACTCGTCGTCCGACTCGGACTCGGACGCCAAGCCCGCCGCGGCCGGCGACAAGCGCAAGGCCGACAGCTCGTCTGACGACTCCTCCTCGTCCGACGACGAAGACTCGTCGTCCGAAGAAGAAGAGGAAGAGAAGCCTAAAGCCGCCGAACCCGCGGCCAAGAAAGCCAAGGCCAACGACGGGTCGGCCGCGCCCGCGCCCGCCGCTGCTGCGTCGGGCGGTTCCTCCACCATCTTTGTGAAAAACTTGCCCTGGGCTGCTGACGACGCCGCCCTCACCGAATTCTTCGGCTCGTGCGGCGAGGTCGTGGCCGTGCGCATCGCCCAGGACGACATGGGCCGGTCGCGCGGGTTCGCCCACATCCAGTTTTCGGGCCCCGAGGGCGCGGAAGCCGCCGTCGGCCTGTCCGGCACCGAAATGATGGGCCGCGAACTGTACGTGGACCGCGCCGCCGAACGCGCGCCGCGCGCCGACCGCCCGGACCGCGGCGCGGGCGGCGGCACGCGCGGCGGCGACACGGGCGGCACCACGATCTTCGTCAAGGGCTTTGACAAGTACCAGGGCGAGGACGCGGTGCGGTCCGCGCTGACGGAGGCGTTCTCGACCGCGGGCGAGGTCGTCGCCGTCCGCCTGCCGTCCGACCGGGAGACGGGCGACTTGAAGGGCATCGCCTTTGTCGAGTTTGCGACGCCCGAAGCCAAGCAGGCGTCGGCGTCGCTGGACGGCTCCGAGGCCGCCGGCGGGTGGCTGAAGGTCGACCTTGCCGTCGGCCCGTCTGGCGGTGGCGGCGGCGGCGGCGGCGGTGGCGGCGGCTTTGGTGGCGGGCGTGGCGGCGGCCGCGGCGGCTTCGGCGGCGGCCGTGGCGGCGGGCGCGGCGGTGGTCGCGGCGATTTCGGCGGCCGCGGCGGCGGCCGCGGCGGCTTTGGCGGCCGCGGCGGCGGCCGTGGCGGCGCCGGCGGCCGCGGCCCGGCCAAGCCCCGCATGTCCATCGACGCTGGCGGCGGGTCCGGCAAGAAGACGACGTTCGACTGAGAGAGCGGGCGTTCGTCGTGCGGCCAAAAAAAAAACACTGTACCTTTAAACAACTGAGAGGGAGGAAAGGTTGAGCGAGGGTCCATTCCATGACAAGAAAAAAAATCAAGTGGTGCGTGTGCGTGTGCGCGTTTCTTTGTGGTGAGAGAGAGAGCGAGAGCAAGGGAGTGTGGATGCAAGGGGTGCGGGCCCCGTCCGTCGTCGGGCCGGGGGGTCCGTGAGCCCGGGTGTGGGTGGTGTTGGTTCCTGTGTGTTGTGTTTTCATGGGGGGGAGCGAGGTGTGGTGTGTGCGAGCGCGCGCCTGGAGCGAGAGTGCAAAAAAGGAAAAAACAAACAGGCGGTCACGCTTTCAAAACGGACAAGTCTCGCTGCCTTGGCTATGGAGGCGGGGCGGCCAGCCGGACGCGGGAGAGAGAGAGAGAGCCGGGCGAACGGTAAAAGAAGCAACCCGCCACACGACGCCCGCCCTCTCGCTGCCAACCAAAAAGTTTCACGCCGTTTCCCGTCCAACCAAAAAGTTCCCTGACTGGGAGTCGAACCCAGGACCTTTCGTTGGCATGCACGCAAGTACAAGACGAACGCATTGACCACTTTGCTATCAGGGAGAGAGCGGGAAGGAGGGGTCGCCGGCCGAGGCCGGCGGTGGCGAAAGCGGGAGGCGGAGCGCTGGGGAGGTGCGCCAGTGGGGGTCGATCCACTGCCGCTCCAGACCCACCACTGCCACTCACCCACCCTGCCCGCCACCAAAATGTAACCGTCGACTGAAAACCATTTTCCGACGGTATATAAAGCCAGAATTAGGCAGTGTGGAGGGGAAACGTCCGCTGTCCTCTGCTGCCCAACCTTTCGCTGCTGTCGTTTTCCCGTCCCTTGTCCGTCCGCCGCCATTTCCACGCACGGCCGCCCACAGCCGGTTCGACAAGCCTACGTCCTGCCTCCACCATCTAACAGACAACGCCAGAAAAAAGCACCTTTCTTCCCCTCCGCGCTCTCAATCGCTGCCTTCATCCCCGCTGCTGCTGCTGCTCCCGCCACCACCACCGCCCTTCTTCCGCCCGTCGCCCACAACAAGTCCGGGCGCCGCCCGCCGCACCGCGTCCAGCAAGCTGTCGGGCGTGATGCGCCCCCCGCCCCTCGCCCCCAACGCCGCCGGGCCCGTCAGCTTGGCCACGGCCGACCCGCCCTGGTAAACCAGCAGCGTCGGCAGGGCCGCGTCGGGGAGCCGCCCAGGACCCGACGCGGCTTCGTCCGCTTCCACGCGCACGGCGGAGAGAGCGGACCCGGCGGGCGAGGCGGCGAGGGTGGCCAGTGCTGCGACAGCGTCGGAGCAGGGCCCGCCCGCCGGGCCGGCCTCACGCACGAGCAGGGCAAGGACGGGGCGGGCGGTCGACGCGCGCGTCACGCGTTCCACGTAGTCGGCCCGCGTCACGGTGGGCAAGGTGGACGCGCCTGGCGGCGGCGCGTCCGCGGCGGCGCGCAGTTCGGCCAGGCGCTTTTGGCTGTGGAGGACGGGATGGCAGGAGAGTTGAGCGACACCGCTGGATATGGGGTTGGGAGCGCGGACAGCGGGGAGGTCCGAGTGCGCGCTCGACGGACCGATTGCTCTTCTTCCTTGTCTCGGCCGCCCCACGCCCTCCGCCGACAAAAACGCACCGGTACTCCTCCAAAAACCGGTCGTCATCAAACTCGCCCTCCAAGTCTTCCACGGCGTCGGCGTCGCCGTCCAGGAGCGCGGCTCCGCGGGGCGCGTCGGCCTCCGGCGCCCACGCGTCGGGCTTCCACACCGGTTCGGCGGGGGCCAGGTTCCCACGCTTGCGCTGGATGTCCTCCCACTGCGTGGTCATTCCCTCGGGGTTACGGTAGACCGTGTGGTTGTCTCCCATGGTGTGTTGTTGGGTGGCGTGGGGGAGAAATCGAAAAAAACTAGAGCGAATACTGTTCTACACACACCGCACGCCGCCTTCACGCCGCACCCGCGCCTCCCTCATAGCTCGCCCGCAACGCTTCATACCGGGCCAGCTCCTGGGGCGTCAGCGACGGCTTCAAGCCTTTCAACGCGGCCTGCAAGTCGGCCTGGGTGACGACGACGGGCGGGGCGGCCGGGCGGCGGTCTCCACCCCCGGCGCCGCCGCCGCCGTCGTCGCCGTCGTCGTCGTCGGAACTGGACAGAGGGGGAGGCAGGTCGGCCGCGCCACCGCCATTCGCGTCCGCCGCCGCGTCCACTCTGTCCGCCGCCAGGGCCCACGCATCGGCAGCCAGGGCGTACAGGTCCGCACCCGTGGCCGTGGCCGGCGCGGACGCAGCGATGGCGGCCAAGTCGACGTCCTTGGCAAGGTGCATCTTGCGGGTGAGCGCGGTCAGGACGGACGCCCGGGATTCGACGTCCGCCGCCACGCCCACGTAGACGAGGCGGTCCAAGCGGCCTGGGCGTAACAACGCGGCATCCAGCAAGTCCGGCCGGTTGGTGGCGCCGATGACAAAGACGGGCGGCGGGGGGGGCGACCCGCTGCCGCCGCCGCCGCCGCCGCCGCCGCCCTGCGCGCCATCGACCTCGGCCAGCAAGGCCGCGACGACCCGGTCCATGACGCCGCCGGCGTCGCCCGTCCGCCCACGCGCGGGCGCCAGGGCGTCCAGCTCATCGAAAAAGATGACGGACGGCGCGGCGGCGCGGGCGCGGGCGAAGAGCGCGCGCACGCCCCGCTCCGACTCGCCCACGTACGGGTTGACCAGCTCCGGGCCCTTGACGGACAGGAAGGCCAGGGCGCACTCCGTGGCCACGGCCTTGGCGAGCAGCGTTTTCCCCGTGCCGGGCGGGCCGTACAGGAGCACGCCCGACCGGCGGCGCAGGCCGCCGGAGAACAGCCCCGGGCGGCGCAGCGGCAGGTCGACCGTGTCCAGGATCGCGTCCCGCGCGGCCGCCAGGCCGCCCACGTCCTCCCACCGCACGGCTGGGATGCGGGGGGCGCCCGCCGACGCGGCGCCGCGGGCGCGGGCCCGGGCCAGGGCGGCCTCCAGGTCGGCGGGCGTGACGGAGGTGGGCGGAGGAGGGTGCGGCTGTCCGCCCTGCCCGCAACACGCCCGCACGGCCGCCGCCGCCGTCGCGGCCGCCGCCACGCCAGCCAGCTCGCCCGGGCCCAGCCCACTCGCCGACGCGGCGAAGGACGAGAGCTCGGCCTCGGTCAGGCCGCCGCCCGCGCCGCCCAGCCCCGCCCGCAGCAGCCACGCGCGCTCCGGCGGCGTCAGCGGCGGGATGGACACCGTGTGCGTGAACGCCCGGCGCAACGGTGGTGGGAGGGCGTCGGGTGAGGGCACTGTGGCCACGACCAATACGCGCTGCCCTTTGGCCGCGCCGGCTTCGATGCCAGCCCGCAGGGCGGCCGCCAGCCGTTCGGCCGGGCCGCCGGGTGCAAAGGCGGCGGAGGAGGGCGGTTGCGGGCCTAAGCCACCGCCGTCGCCGCCGCCGTCGCCGCCGCCTCCAGCCGCGAAATCAGAGCAGAGGGCGTCCAGGCCGTCGAGGAGCAGGAGTGTGGGTGCGTACGGAGTTGCGGACTCGAAGGCGGCAGCGAGGGCGGCCGCCGGGCCCGGCGGCGGGCCGCCGTCGGCCGGTGGCGCGGCGCCCGACGAACGGAGCGCGCCGCCGGAATGGCGGACGAGTTTCAGGCCCAGAGCCGCGGCGGCAGCCGTCGCGGCGGTGGCTTTGCCCGCGCCCACTGGCCCCGTCACCAGGACGGCCGCCCGGACGGCGAGCGGTGTGGTGGACGTGGAGAGCGCGGGCGCGAGCGCGGCCGCGACCGACCGCCAGGGGCCGGGGAGGAGCGGGCCGATGGACGGCAGGCCGGCGGGCGGGAGGGTGGGCGAGCGGGTGCCGCCACCGCCGCCGGGGCCCGCGTCCGACCAGGCGGCCCACGCGTCCTCGCCGAGTGGGAGGAAGGCACGCGCCCGCGTGCTCACGGACGTGGCCGCCCCGCCCGCCAGCCCGGCCTCAAAGCCGGGCGCGCCGACGGGCAGGGCGGGCGGTTCCTCCCCGCCCGGCGGCTTGCCGTCCAAAACGACGACTGTGGAGGCTGGGTCGACGGCCAAGGAGGTGCCGGGCGGGCCGCCCCCGCCTTCGACGGCCTCGACGCGGAGGTGTGTGAGGGCGGCGGTGCCAGGGGTCGGGCGCTGCCCACGTCCGCCCCACCGCCCGTGCAGGGACGCCGCGTACCCGGCGTCCCCACCCGCGTCGGGTGCGGGCACGGCGAGGATGTCGCCTGGCAGCACGACGCGGCGGGCCGCCCGGAAGTGGGCGGCGACGGCGGCGGTGAGGTGGGAGGAGGGCGAGGGCGAGGAGGCGGGCAGGGCAGACGCGGGCGCCGGCTCCCGGACGACCGCCAGGACGACGCGGGCGGCGACGCCGGCGGCGCCGCCTGCTCCACCGGCAGAGCTGCGTCGCCTGCTCCCGTCCGCGGCCGCGGCCGGCGCTTTGCGGACGGCCAGCCCGGCGCCGACGGGCAGGGGTTCGCCGGGCCCGCCAGTCCCGGGCTCGGCCAGGAAGGGCGCGGCCGCCGCGGCCGCCCCGAAACCGCAGTTGGACGCCAGGAGCGGGCTCAAATACGCGACGCCGTCGGCCCAGCCGCCCGGCGGGGTGGGCGGTGAGGCGTCGCCTGCTGCCGCGACGGCCGTGGCGAGGCGGCGGGCGGGCGTGGTCGGGGTGGCCAGCTCGACGCACCCGCCCGCTGCGACGCCCAGGGCTGCCAGCGTCGCGGGCGTCAACGCCACTTCGGCGCCTGCGTCTCGACCACTCGCCCAGCTCACGCCTGGTGGGGCGGGGACGGGGTGGGACAGCACGGCGACGGGCATGGTGAGCACGGCATCGGACGTGCTGGCGGGGCGCGACGCATTGGGTGTGCCCGACGGCGGGCGCGAGGCGCCGCCGCCATCGGTTGAGGTCGCTGTGCCTGCGGCGGCGCGGGCTAAGCGCTCGGCTGCCCGCCCCGCCACGATGGGTGGCGGGGTGGTGGAGTGGGGCATGGCGGGGGGAGGGAAAAAGAAGGACACTCTGCACAACGGCAACGCCCCCCCGCACGGCCTCGAGATGGTGGGTGGGAGAGGCGCGGCGCCCGCGGGTCGCTCCACCCCTCACACCCCTCAACCATCCTCTCAGCAGGAGCGCGCCTGGGGAGACACCCTCTCTCTCTCGCTCCGCGCTCCCTCCAACAACCACGCCCACCCCAACCAAGATGCACTCGTCCGGCGGAGCCGCCGGCGCCGGCAAGCCGCGCAAGCAGGCCACGCTGCTCGGCTTCTTCGGCCGGCCCGGCCCGCCGTCTGGCTCCGCAGCAAAAAAGGTGCGTCGGACGCGGAATGGACGCCGGGACGCCTCATGCCCGCCCTCGGCACGACGCTGACGCAACCCTCTACCCACCCAGGACGAGCCGGCGGGCAAAGCGACCGCTGCTGCCGCCGCTCCACCGCCACCGCTCGCGCCGAATGCGTCGCCTCCGACTGCCATCAACAAGCGCCCGCGGTCGGCGAAAGCCGCCTCGCCCGCGCCTAAACCGCCCAAGGCGCCCGTGGCGCGCCGGACCACGCCCGCGGCTAAGGCCCCGCCCGCGAAAAAGAAGAAGAAGGCCGCGGCGCCGGCTCCTGCGCAGCGGCGCACGCTGCTCTCGTCTGATGAAGAAGAAAGCGACGACGACGACGAGTCCGAGCCCGAGCCGTCCGCGTCCGAATCAGAGTTCACGATTGGTGGCGAGGTGCGTTGTGGCAGGAGGGTCATTGGGTAATTGAGGGGTGCAGGGCGCGGCCGTCGAAAGCTTTTTGATGGCAGCGCATTCGTTTTCTTCGCGTTCACGCGCGCGGGACCATTCAAAACCGCGCCCTCCATCCAACCCACCACCACCAGGCCTCCTCCTCCTCCTCCGAAGACGATTCCGACGAGGACGAGCCGTCCTCCTCCGAAGAAGAAGAAGAAGACGATGACGAATTCTCGTCGTCCGACGACGACTCGGGCCCGCCCCGCAAGAAGCCGCCCGCCGCGAAGAAGAAGCCCGCGGCGCCGGCCCGCGCCCTGACCACGCCCGCCGCCCGGGCGATCGCGGCCGCGGGTGGTGGCGGCGGGTCCGGCGCCTCCCCCGCTCCTTCCACCGGCACGCCCGGTCCCCCGCCCTCCACCGACGGCGCGGAACGGTTCGCGGCGCGCGCGGCGGAGCGCTTCCCTTTCCTCGCCCCTGAAAACGTGCGGGACGCCGACGGCCGCCGCCCGGGCGACCCGGCCTACAACCCGCGCACGCTGCGCATCCCGCCCGGCTGGTTCAAGCAAGCCAAGATCACGGAAGCCCAGCGCCAGTGGTGGGAGGTCAAAGCCCGCCACTTTGACTCCGTGCTGCTGTTCAAGATGGGCAAGTTTTACGAAATGTTTGAGATGGACGCGGTGACGGGCGCGGACGTGTGCGGGCTGCAGTACATGAAGGGCGACCAGCCGCACTGCGGCTTTCCCGAAGCCGCGTACTTGGGCCACGCCGAAAAGCTCGCGCGGGCTGGGTTGCGGGTGGTCGTCGTGGAGCAGGTGGAAACGCCGGCCCAGCTGGCCGCCCGCAACGCCGAACGCAAGGCCAAAGGGCTGCCCAGGGACAGCGTCGTCCGCCGGGATGTCGTCTCCGTCCTGACGGCGGGCACGCTGACGGACCCGGAAATGCTGGCCACCCAACCCGACGCGGCGTGGGTGCTGTCGCTGGTCGAGGGCGAGGGCGGCGGCGACGACAACCCGGTGTTGGGCGCGGCCGCCGTGGACGCGGCGACGGGCACCGTCCTGGTCGGCGCCTGGACCGACGGCGACGTCCGGGCGGGGCTGCGCGCCTTGCTCGCCGAACTGCGCCCGGCGGAGCTGGTGCTCGCGTCGGCGCCGACCGCGCCCGTCGCGGCCACCGCCGACACGGCCGCCCCACGCCCGCCGCTGACCCTCTCCCCCGCCACGGCCCGCGCGCTGCGCGCCGCCCTGCCCGCCTGGCCCCGCGTCAACGCGCTCAGCGCCACGGACGGCGAGTTTTGGGATGCGGCCCGGACCGCGGCCGAACTCGCGTCGGCTCGTTACTTCCAGGCGCCCGCGGCCGACGGCGGCTCGTCCGCCGACGGCACGCCGCCCGCGCTGGCGTCTTTGCTGGCCGCCGCGCCGACCGGCGACGCGCTGGCTGCGTCCGCGCTGGCCGCCCTGGGCGGCGCCGTCGCCTACCTGCGCTCCTGCCTGCTCGACCGCGCGGTGCTGTGCCTGGGCCGGGTTGAGGCGCTGCCGCCCGTCGTCGGGACGGGCGTCGGGGTCGCGACCGCGCCTGCCGCGTCGTCCTACCCGCCCTCCATGGCCGTCGACGGCGCGGCCCTCGACTCCCTCGAAGTCTTGGCCAACTCGGCGGGCGGGGCGGCCGGCTCGCTCCTGGCCGCGGTCGACCACTGCGCGACGCCCGCGGGCCGCCGCCGCCTGCGCAGCTGGCTGTGCCGCCCGCTGGGCCGGCCCGCCGACATCGCGGCCCGCCAGGACGCGGTCGCCGCCCTGATGGGTGGGGAGAGCGGCGGCGGGTGTGCGGCGGCCGACGCCGCGCGCGCCGCGCTCGCCGCCTCCACCGCCGGGTCGGGCGACTTGGAGCGGTCGCTGGCCCGCCTGGCGTCCGCGGCCGCGCCGGGCAGCGGCGGCCGCGACGCGGCCGGCGTCGTCCTGTACGAGGACGCCGCCCGCCGCAAGGTCACGGCCCTGGCGTCCGCCCTGCGCGGCCTGCGCCGGGTGTTGGACGCGCTGGACGCCGCGTCGTCCTTGGTGGTGGACGGCGCGGCCGGCCCGACCGGCGTGTTGGCGGCCCTCGCCTCCACGCCCGCCCTGGACTCCGCGCGGTCGGCCCTGGCCGCCTTAGAAACCGCGGCCGACTGGGATGCCGCCGCCAAAGCCGGCCGTGTCGCGCCGGCGCCGGGCGTGGACGCGGCGGTGGACGCGGCCGACGCCGCGCTCGCGGCGTCCGACGCGGCCCTGGCCGACCACCTCAAGGCCGAACGCGCCGCCCTCCGCGCGCCCTCCGCCTCCTTGATTTCCTTGAACAAAGACCCGCACGTCCTGGAAGTCCCGGAATCCACGCCCGTCCCGCAAAACTACCGCCTGGTCGGCACGCGGAAAGGCTTCCGCCGCTACAAAAGCGCGGCCTTGGAGGCGCTCGCGGCCGCCCGCGCTGACGCGGTCGCAGCCCGTGAAGAAGCCCTGGGCGGCGTCCTGGCCGGCCTCCTGGCCCGCTTCGCCGCCTCCCACTCCTCCTGGGCCGCCGCTGTCTCGTCCGCCGCCGACCTCGACGCCCTGCTCTCCCTGGCCGCCGCGGCGGAACTGGGCCGGGCGGGCGGGCCCATGTGCCGCCCGCGCGTCGTCAGCGACGAAGGCGCCGGCGGCCGCCAGTTTTTGCGCGCCACCGCCTTGCGCCACCCGGCCGCGGAATCCTTGGTCGCGGGCGGTGCGGCGGGGTCCGGCTCCACGGCCTTTGTGTCCAACGACGTCGTCCTGGGCGGCGACGGCTCCCCGCCTTTCCTGCTGCTGACGGGGCCCAACATGGGCGGCAAGTCGACCCTCCTGCGCTGCGTGTGCTTGGCCGCCATGCTGGCGCACGCGGGCGGGTGGGTGCCGGCGACCTCCTTTGAGTGCACGGCCGTCGACGCCATCTTCACGCGCATGGGCGCCCGGGACGCCATCCTGTCCGGGCAGTCGACGTTCTTGGTGGAGCTGGCCGAGACGGCGGCCGCGCTCACCCGCGCGGGCCCGCGCTCCCTCGTGGCCCTGGACGAGCTGGGCCGCGGCACCGCCACGGCCGACGGCGCGGCCATCGCGGGCGCCGTCCTGGACCACTTGGCCGGAGCCGTCAAGTGCCGCGGCCTGTTTGCGACGCACTACCACCGCCTGGCCGACGAGGCCGCGGGGACGGGCGGCGCGGTCGGCGTCACGCACATGGCCGCCGACGTCCGCCCGGACCCGGCGGGCGGCTCCGCGCCCGTCGTCACGTTCTTGTACAAGCTGGCGCCGGGCGCCTGCCCGGCCTCGCACGGCACCAACGTCGCCCGCCTGGCGGGCATGCCGCCGACGGTCGTCGACCGCGCGGCCGCGTTTGCCGGGCGCCTGGCCGCGGGCGACACGTTTGACGGCGCCGTCAGCGGGGCGGGCGCGGCTGTGGCGGGGGCGGCGGCGCTGGCGCGGCGGCTGAAGGCTGCGGTGGCGGCCAAAGATGCCGCGGGCGTGGCGGCGGCCAAGGCGGCGGCGGCCCGCCTGGCCGGGCTGGTGGGGAGTGCCTGAGTGGGAGACGAGGGAGGGGGGGGGGGATGGGATGGGAGAGAGAGGCGCCTGAAAGAAAACACACACGCATGAAAGATTTTTTTAAACAGACCGCCTCACGCATCCCGCCTCAGCGCGCGCATGCGGGCTTGCAGGGCCTCCGTGCTGGTGGACGCCGGCGCGGCAGACGACGGCGGCGGCGCGGCACCACCCCCACCCCCGCCCGCCAGCCGCACACGCTCCAGGCGCGCGCGCAGCGCCTCGAGCGAGTTGGCAGGCGCGGCAGCGGCGGCGGGCGCGGCCGGCGCGGCCGGCGCTGCAATCACAGCTTCCGCCCCTGCCCCAACCCCGCATGCCGGCAGCGGGCCCAGCCCCAAACGGTCCGCGGCCCGGGCCAAACCCGTGGAAATGTACGCCTGGAAGTGGGGCGACGTCTTTGCGAGGTGGGGGCCCAGGTCGACGGTGCCTGGCGGGCGGGACGCCACGAACCGCGCCAGCGCGTCCAGCCCTGCTTCGGAGGATTCCCGGGCGCCGATCAGGCGGAAGATGGATGCCAGTTCGGCGGCGGGGGACGGCGGCGGCCCGGGCGAGGACGACGGCGAGGCGTGGGTGGCGGCCGGAGGCGTTCCACCGCCACCCGCCAGCGCCGCGAGGTTTGCTTCCACCGCCGCCACGATGGCCGGCGCCGGCCCGCCAGCCCCGCTCACGGCCGACGGCACGCCGCGAGCCAGGGCCGCCCGCACGGCCGCCGCCCCTCCCGGCGTCAGGCGGCAGACCTCGTGAACGAGCGTCTGGACCGCGCGCAGGCGGCGGTCGGTCGGCGAAGCCGCCGCAGCGGGCCCGGCCGCTTCAAACCAGGCGTGCGCGGACGCCAGCAGGGACGCCGGGTCGACGGCCGGGTCCAGGGAGGCGCCGACGGCGAGCGTGCGGGCCAGCTTGATGAGGCACTTGATGACCAAGTCGGCAAAGACTTCCGTCGGCGGCGGCTGGGCGGCAGGCCCGGCGCGAGCCGCCACGGCCGGCGGCGGGCGGGCCAGCAGGGCCAGCAACGCGTCCACGGCCCGGGCCTTGTCCGCACCCGCCAGGAGGCGCAGCATGAGCACGTTGAGGGCTTTGACGAGGGCGGAGCCGTCCGGGCCCAGAGCCGACGGCAGGGCGGCCGCGTCGAGGAGGGCGTTGAGCAGCACGCCCGCCGCGTCGCGCAAGGCCGGCGCGCCGACCGCCCGGCCGACGGGTCGCAAGTCGAAGGCTTGCAGCAGGGCGTTCAGCACGTACTTGGCCGCCCGCACGCCTCGCGGCTGTTGGCCGGCGGACGGAGGAGGCAGGCCGGCAGCGGCGTCCGAAAGCGCGAGGCTGAACGCCTGGCCCGCGCGCGCGGCGAGGCCCGCCACCAGGACGTCAGCTGACGCGACCATGGCGGCTAGAGCGGGGGTGACGGACGCGCCGCCAGCCTGCTGCGCCGCCGCTGCAGCAGCAGCAGCGTCCATCATCTCGTAGCACGCCGCCTTCATCCCCTCCACGGCCGTCGCCAGGTCGGGCGACGCCATGTCGTCCAGGGCCGCGGCCCACGCGGCCACGGGGTCGTTTTCCTCCTCGACGGGCGGCGGGGAGGGAGGCCGTGGCAGAGGCGCGCGCGCAGCCACGGGTGCGCGGCGCACGAGCGCCACGCCCGGCGTCAGGCCGGGCGGGGTGGGCGTGCCCGCGCCCGGCGTGGGCGGCGGCAGCGGCGTCGGCGCGCCGCTGACGAGGGGGTTGGGCCGGCGCGCGGCGGCGGGCGTGTCCGCCGCCCGGAAGGCGGAGGGGGAGGGCGGACGGGGAGCGGGCGGGGGCCGAGGAGCGGCAGCAGGAAGCGCGGCAGGCGGAGGAGGGCGCGGTGGCGCCGGCGGCTGGGCGGCCGCCCGCCCCCGCCCGCCCCCTCCAGCGCGGCCTTCCACGGCGGCCCGCACGTCAGGCGCCATGGGCCCCGCCGCCGCCCACGCCGCGGCCGGGCCCTCCACCGCGACGAGGACGGCCAGGGCTTCAAACGCGGCTTCGCGCACGTCCGGGTCCGGGTCGGAGGTCGCGGCGGCCGCGACGCGGGCGAAGGGCGCCGGGTCCTTTGAGGTGGGCGCCGCACCGGCGCCGCCCACCCCGGCCGCCGCGCCCGCCTGCACCAAGTCCGCCAGCGCCGCCAGGGCTTCCGCCCGCGCGCGCGGCGGCACGCTCGCACCCAAACCCACGCTGGTCAGAGCGTCTAGGACAAGGGGCGGCGGCGCGACGGCCGTGGCGGCAGTGAGCGCTTCCATGGCGGCGCCGCGCGCAGCGTCCGCGCCGCCGCCGCCGCCGCTTCCGACCACGCCCGCGCGCACCAGCGCGGGCAGGACCGCGTCCGCTTCCGACCGGGCCAGGCGCCCGCCCGCCCGGCCCAGGGCCTTGAAGACTTCGGTGGCCAGGTTCATGAAGGGTGAGGCACCGCCCGGAGGCAGGGCGGTCGCCAGGCGCAGGGCGGCCCAGCGCAGGAGGAGGTCCGACGCGGCGACCGCGCCCGCGGCCGCGCGGCCGCCCGCAGCGGCCTGGCACGCGACGAGGGCCGCCGCCTGGGCCGCCGACGACGGGGAGCCCGCAGTCAGTAGAGCGGCCAACTCAGGCGACGCCAGCGGGACCAGGTCCGCCAGGATGGAGGCTTCGGAGGCGGACGCGGCGTCCCGGGCCGCCGCGCGCAGGCGGGCGTCTTTCCCCGGCGCTGCCGCGAGGCAGGGCTGCCCGGGCGGTGGGGGCGCGGGCGCGGGCGACAGCGAGGGCGAGGGCCAGCGCCGCGGCGGCACAGCAGCAGCGCCAGCAGCAGCAGCAACCCCGGGAGACGGGGACTGCGCCGGCGTCGCGGCACGGACGGGAGGGGGACGGGTGACGGGCGACGGCGCGCGGGCGGGCGACGGGCGTTTTGCGTCCGTCGCCGCCGGCACGCTCCCGCGCACCGCCCGCACCGGCGCGGGCGCCGACCCGGCAGGGGACGCCGCAAACGCGGCGTCCAGGCTGGCCATGAGCGCCGGCTTGACGTCGGCCCGCAGAGAGTCGGCCAGGGACGGGCCTAGGTGGGCGTGCAGGGCCGCAAGGGCGGCCGTGGCGGCCGAGCGCACGCCCGGCGCGGCCGCGCCCAGGTCCGCCTTGAGCGCCGCGACCAGTGCCCGGACATCCCACCCGGCCGCCGGGCCCAGCCCAAACTCCGTCACAGCCCGCCCAATCCAGGCGTCCGCTTCGGCCAAGACGCGCGGGTTGCGGGCGGACGCGGCGCGGGCGTGCAGGCGGGCCGCCACAAAGGCTGGGCCGACCGCTTCGGCCGCCGCGTCGAGCGCGGCCGCCGCGGCTGGGCGCACTTTGGCGTCGGCCAGCTTTTCGGCGGCGCCGTCCACGACGACGGCGGCATCGCGGCGGGTGAAGGGCGGACCGCCCGCCCCCGCCGCCGCCGCCAGGACGTGGAACGCCCGGGCCAGGACCTGGAAGTTCTTGTCGGCCCAGCCAGGGACGTGGGCCAGGCACTGGACCAGGTCGGCCGGGCCCGTGTAGGGCGCCGCCCCGTCGCAGCCGCCGGCGGCTGCGGCCAGGGCGTCCATGGCTTCCAAGCGGACCTTCCAGTCGGCGGAGGTCAGGGCGGCGGCCTTGGCTGGGCCGAGGAGGGCGGCCAGGCGGTCCTCCGCGTCGGCGCGCGTGAGGGTCGGGGACTGGTCGTCGTCGGCGGCGGTGGCGGAGGCGGAGGCAGTCGGCGGGGCGACGGCGGCGGGACGGCGGGCGGGAGGGTCGCCGCGCGCAGCCGGTGGTCCAGCAGCACGCGCGGGCGGCTTCCCAGCCGCGGCAGACGCGGCAGGCACGTTGGCGGAGCGTGGCGAAAGCGCGGGCCGGGTCGTCGGCGCAGCAGACGCAGCCCCCTGGGCCGTGCCCGGCCGGCGCGGCCCGGCTGCCGCCACCCCACACCCCGCCAGGGCCGCCTCCACTTTTTTACGGCGGGCCGCGTCCAGCGCCACGCCCGGCGGCAGGCGGTCGAGCAACGCGCTCCCGCCCAGCCCGCTCCCCGCGCACATGGCAGCGAGCGCGCCCACCGCCGCCTCCCGCACGTCCGGCACCGCGTCCGCCGCGGCTTTGGCGGCGGCGGGGAGAAGGACGGGGGTGACGGCCTTGACCAAGGTCGGAGGCGGTGTGGTGGACTCGGCGACGGCGGCGAGGACGCGCAGCGCGGCCAAGCGCGTGGCCGGGTTTTTCGACGCGACCGCGCCAGCCACCTCGTCCGCCGCGTCGGCCAGGGGCACGCAGTGCGTCAGCAGGGCGCGCACGCCGTTGGCCGCCGCCACCGCCACGCCCGTGTTCTTGTCCTTGAGTTTTTCCAGCAGCGCCGGGACGAGGACGCGGGCCGGGCCCGCGAAATCGCGGCGCAGGCCGGTGCCCAGCACGCCGACCGCGGCCGCGGCTTCCGCCACGCACGCCGCGTTGGCGTCCGTGGCCAGCACCTTGCGCAGTTCACGCACCGCGTCGGGTAAGGCAGCGCACCCGGGCGCCAGGCGCGGCGCGGACGCGGTCGCCGTCAGCTTTTGCAGGGCGGCCCGGCGGTCGGACCACTTGGCCGACGCCAGGGCGGCGTGGAAGGCCTTGCCCAGGGCGGGCGCCAGGTCCGCGGGCGCGGCCAGGTCGAAGGCGTCGACGGCCGGGGGAGGGGACGGCGTGGCGGAGGTCGCCGCATCGGCCATGTCGACGTCGCCGGCGCCGGCGCTGGACGCGGCGGCCGCGGCCCGCGTCTGGCGGGTCGGCGCGGCCGCGCCACCGCCCCCACCGCTCCCCACCGCCTTTTCCACGTCTTTGCGCGCGGCGTCCGGGATGCGGGTGAGCAAGGCGGGGCCGACGGCAGCCAAGCCCAGCCCGCCCGCCAAGTCAGCCGCCAGCTTCTTGGCGGCTTCACGAACGGGCGCGGCCCGGGCTTCAAAGGCGGGCGGGAGCGCGGCAAACAGGGCGGGGAGGTCGAGCGCGGCTGGGCCGTACGCCACGACCGCCGCACCCAGCACGGCCAGCGCGGCCGCGGGGACTTTGGGCACCTTGTCGGACAGGGCAGACACCATGCCCGCCGTCACAGCGGCCCCACACCCGTGCTCGACGAGCAGCAGGGCCGCGTCCGTCGCCCGGCTGACTGTGGCGGGCCGGCCTTTCAGGGCTTTGCCCGCGAGCGCGGACGCCGCGGCAGGGGCGACCCGAGCGGCAACAGGGCAGGGCGGGCCCGGGCGGCTTAGGAAAGCGACCAGGGCGTCCAGGGCTTTATCCTGGGCGGCGGCGTTGGTGTCGGCGACGCCGGCGACGATGAGGTCGACTGATCGTGATGGAGAGGGGGGGGGAGTGAGGAGAGGGAAGAAAAAAAAGCCCTCTATGCAGCAGCATGCGGCGTTTTGTCGGGCCGCGCCGGCGCCGCCAGCCGCCCGCCTCACCCTCGGCCGCGCACCACTGGTGAGCTGCGACCCCGGACAACTCGTGCGGCCGTGCCGCAGCTTCTCTTTCCCTCGCCGCACGCCCCAAACCAACGGACTCACCGACTTCGTCGTCGACCGCCCCGCCCGCACGGCACGCCTCCGCCATGGCCTCGAACGCTTCACACCGCGCCCGCCACAGTTTGTGTGTGGCGCGGGTGGACAGCGGAGCGGAGCGGGCGGCGGCCAGGGCCGCGGCTTCGGCGTCGTCGGCCATTGATGGAGTGCGTTTTCGCTGCGGCGACGGGCGCGAGCGCTGTTGCGCACAAGAGGCGAGGAGGGCTCGCACGCAAACGCAAGGAAGGCGAGCCAGGTGCGAGTGCGCGCGCTGTGGGTGAGGAGGGCTGCGCGCACGTGTGGCGGAAGCCGGCCTCGCTTCCCGCACACGAGAAAAAACGCAGGTTTGAGGGGAGAGCGTGCTCGCGCGCCGCTCCCCCATTTCGTCGAACAAGAAGAAGCGGAGAACAAAAACTCTCCTCGCCCGCCACGTCGCCGCCACGCCACGCACTCCTGTCGCTCGCTGGGGCTGTGCTCGCTGGACTCGTCGCGTGCATTGCCATGTGGACGGCGGCTTGCCGGCACCGGTCGGCCGCGTGCGTTCCGTCGTCGCGCTGGGCGGCTCGGCCGGCGAGTCGCGCGGCCCAACCCACGCTTCCACCGCCGCCCTTCCTGGGGGGAGGCCGCCCGCCCGCCTGCTCCCAAGACGCGTGCTCCCTGACGCGCCCGGCCGCGACCGCAGGCTCCGAAGCTGACACCGACACGGGCGGCCCTGGCGCGCTGCCGCCCAAGTGGTGGGAGGCCGGCGCCGACGTGTGGGCCGCGGCCCCGCACACGGAAGCCGAGTTCCGCGCGGCCGTCCGGGCCGCGGGGGGCTCCGGCCCGGACATCGTCCTCGTCGACTTTTATGCGACCTGGTGCAAAGGCTGCGCAAAAGTGTACCCGGCACTCGTGGACCTGGCGCGCGACCCCGAACTCGCTGGCCGGGTGAGCTTTGTGAAAGTCTGCAACGACCGCCTGGGCGCGCTGGCGCGGGCCGAGGGCGCGACGGCCCTGCCCCACATCGGCCTGTACGGCCCTGGAGGGGTGCGGCTGCTGGACTTCCAGGCCCGCCCGTCGCGGCTGTCACTGCTCAAGCCGAACCTCCTCAAAATCCTGGCCTCTCCCGCACCGCCGCCCGGCCAGGCCTGGGCTTTGGACCCAGACGGCCACGCGGTCCTGGTCGACGCGGCGGCGTGTGCGGCCCGGGCGGTCGAGAACAAAGCCGCCGCGGCTGCTGCTGCCGCGTCGACGGCGGGGCTGGGCGACCGGCTGATGGCGATGGCGGGCGGGCGGGCGTCCTCCCACCCACCGCCGTCCACCTCGCCATCCCTCTCGGACCGCCTGGCCCGCCTGGCCGGCGGTGGCCCACCCCCGCCCACGGGCCCGTCCACCCGGCCCTGGGCCAGCGTGAGTGGCGCGCCCTCCCACACACCCTCGCCTGCTGAGAGGGCGTTCAGGGCGGATCCTGTGTACTCGTCCATGTACAACGCAAAGGCCGACGCCGTGTTTGACGCCGAAATCGCGCCGCGCCTGGGCCCGGGGCAGTTTTACTTGGATTACACGGGTGCCGGGCTCTACCTGAATTCGCAGGTGCGTGTTTTAGGGGGAGGGCGGCGGAGGGAGGAAGGTTGTCCCGCCACGACGCTCACCGCCGCTCGCACACACCCTCAACCCTCCCCCCGACAGGTCGACGCGGTGGCCGCGGAACTCAAGTCCGCCGTGTATGGCAACCCGCACTCCGCCAACCCGTCCTCCGCCCGTTCCGAAGCCGCCATCGAAGCGGTGCGGGCCCAAGTCTTGGACTGGCTGAACGCCGACCCGGCGGAGTACCAGGTCGTCTTCACGGCGTCCGCGACGGCGGCCGCCAAGCTGGTCGGCGAAGCCTTCCCTTTCAGAGAGGCGTCGACCTACGCGTTTTTGCGGGAGTCGCACACCTCCATGATCGGCGTGCGGGAGTACGCCCAAGCCCGTGGGGCGGCGTACAAGGCCGTGACGGAGGATGAGGTGGAAGCCTGGGTCGCGGGCCGGCCGGGCGCCGGCATTGACGTGCGCCGTGGCGGCGGCGGGAGCGCGTCACGCCCGACCTACTCGCTCTTCCAGTTTCCGGCCGAGGAAAATTTCGCGGGCGTGAAACACGTGCCCATTGCAGGATGGACGCGGCCTGTTCAAGCCAAGTCGACGCCCGCCCACCGCGTCCTCGTCGCGGTCGACGCGTCCGCGTTTGTCCCCACGCAACAACTCGACCTTTCTGACTGCGGCCCGGACTTTGTTTTTCTTTCGTTCTACAAAGTCTTCGGCTACCCCACCGGCGTGGGCGCCCTCATCATGCGCAATGAAGCCGCGGAACTGCTCGACCGGCCGTACTATGGCGGCGGCACGGTCTCCATCCTCACGGCGGGGGACGATTTCCACCAGCTGAAATGCCGGCCCGCCGACCGCTTTGCTGACGGGTCGCCCTCCTTCCTCGACATCATGGCCCTCCGCCACGGCTTTGCGGCTTTGGAGACGCTCGGTGGCGCGGCGGCCGCGTCCCCGCACGTCGCGGCTTTAGCCCACTGGGGCGCCGACGCCCTGACCTCCCTCCGCCACGCCAACGGCGCGCCCATGGCCCTTGTGTTTGGCAAGCACGCGCACCCTGACTGGGCGCGCGTGCAGGGCGGGGTCCTGAATTTCGAGCTGCTGGGCCCGGCCGGCGAACCCCTGTCTTACAGAGAGTTTGAGATGGCGGCGGCCGGTGCGGGACTGCACCTGAGGTGCGGGTCTCTCTGCGCGCCTGGAGCTGCGTACGTGGCCACGGACGTCCGCGAGGAAGAAGTCGTTTCCTTGGCGGGCGACAAGGAAGGCTGCGACGACGACGTGGAATCGATCCTAGTCCAGCGCCCGGCGGCCGACGCCAACCCGGCATTCGGCTGGGAAAAGGCTGGTGGCGTACGGGCGGAGGGCCACGCGCCGCCCGTGGAGGGCCAAACCGGCGGGGAGACGGTGTGGGTGCGGCGGCCGCTGGGCACGATCCGGGCGTCCTTTGGGCCGACGAGCACGTTCCGGGACGTGGAGGCGCTCGTCAAGTTTGTGGAGCGGTGGGTGCGGGGCGTGGTGTCGGCTTCGCAATAGGGCGGGGGGTTGTGTTTTCTGCTTTCATTTTTTGGCTTTGCTTAGACTGAGGGAGGGAGAGGTGGGAGAGAGGGCGGTGTGCGATGAAAAACAATGTTGTTTGGGGCGGTGTGTGAGATGGAAGGTCGGAGAAGCGCCGTGTCGCCGCGTCGCCTCTATTTGTCATCACTCTCATTTTTCTCCCCCCCCCCCCCCCCCCTACCCCGCCTTCGTGGCGCCCGCACCACCGCTCCCCGCCTCATTCTCACGGCCGAGCAGGCTGCTGGGTGTGTCAAAGCGTACGCCAGAAAGAAAATATGCTGTCTGCTACGGCGACCGCGCCGCTCTGCGCGCCGCGCGCCGCAGGCATCGCCCGCCAGCACCCCGCGCCGACGACGACCACCGCGCGGCCGGGTGCTGCGGTTGCAGCCGCTGCCGTCCGCCGGCTGTCCGCGCCCCGAGTCACACCCCGCCCGGTCGCCGCGTCGGCCGCTTCATCCGCTGACGCGACCACGCCCGACCTCCCCACCCCGCGCGGCCGCCGGTTCTCGCTCCCCCTCCTCGGCGAGACGCGGTCCTTCCTGGCCGACCACCTGGCCTTTGTCCACTCGCACGTGCAAGAGTACGGGCCCGTCTTCAAAGCCGACCTGATGGGCGTGAAAGGCGCGGTCGTCCTCACCTCGTGGGAAGCCATTTCAAAGGTCATGCTCAACGAAGGGGCGGTGTCCGCCTGGTGGATGCCGCCCGCGTTCGTCGAGCTGCTGGGCACGGCGTCCGACCCGTCTGTCCAAAAGGACAAAGCCAAGCACGCCAAGCGCCGCCGCCAGCAGGCGACGGCGTTCACGCCCGCGGCCATGGCGTCGTACGCGCCGCGGATCGAGGCTGTGGCCCGCGGGTCGCTCGCGCGCTGGGCCGTCGCGCCCGGGCCCATTGACTTAGTGGATGAGCTGTCCAAGACAACGTTCCAGTTTGCTGAGGTCGTCGTGGACTTGGGCCTGCAGGGCGAGGTGGGTCTGTCGTTTCCCCAGGGCCGCCCTGAGGGCGCGCCAACTCTGGGCGCCCGCCCGCCTCCCTCCAGAGGCGGGCGGGCGCACCCGGTCGCACTCTTTAACCACGCAGCACGCTCTTTGACGTCTCATCCCACCCCCACCCACCCCCAACCCCTCTCCCCACGCACGACAGGCCAAAGACTCGCTCACGCAAAACTGGTCGGACTACGTCCGCAACTTGATGGCCCTGCCCATCGACCTGCCCGGCACGAAACTGAACAAGGCCAAGAAAGCCAAGCGTAAAATCTTGGCGGCCATCGACGCGGCGGTGCAGCGTTATTTAGAGGCGTTCAACAAAAAGGAAGCACCGCCGTCGTCCATGATCTCCTACTACATGACGGCGCGTGCGGCGGATGGAGACGCTTTGTCCGCGGAAGAGCTAGGCGACATGGCGCTGGCCCTGCTACTCGCCGGCCATGACACCTCGCACGGCGGCCACACCGTCCTGCTGGCCACGCTGCCGCGCTTGCCCGCCGCCCTCAAAGCCCGCTTAGCCGACGAGCAGCGGGCAGTCGTCGCCCGCCACGGCGATGTCCTGTCGCCCGCGGCCCTGGCTGACATGCCGGTGGCCGAAGCCGTGGTGAAGGAGTGTCTGCGGCTGTTGGGCCCCGCCGACAACCTGTGGCGCGAAGCCGCGTCCGACTTTGTCGTGGATGGCATCAAAATCCCTGCCGGGTCCAAGCTGTTGTGTTCGATCCTGTACGCGAAGGCGAGCGACCCGGCCATCGTTGGGCCTGGCGGCCTGCCGGCCGACGCACGTCTGCCGCCGCCGCACATGGATGTGAACGCGCTGACTGACGCGGCTTTCGACGTCGACCGCTGGCTGGGTGGGTCGGCGGCCGAACCGACGGGCGGTGTGGGGACGTTCGGCATGGGCGGCCGCTTCTGCCTCGGCGCCCCCCTGTTCTACCAGGAAGCCAAGTGCCTGGTCGCGGCGGCCGTCCGCGAGTACGAGCTGACCCTGGAAGGACCCCTGGAATGGGCGCCGTCGTGGGCGGCCCAGGTCCAGCGCAAAGCCGACATCCGCCTGGGCGTGCGGCACAAAGCTCCCGCGGACGTCATTTCCGCGGCCAACGTGGGCAAAAGCGGCGTGGGCGCGGCGAGTGGCGTGCCGCCGCCGGCGGGCGCGGTGGACGCCGCGTCGGGCGCCGTGTCGGGCGCGGCCGCGGCTTGACAGGTGGGGGAGTGGCGTGGACGGAGCGGGTAGCGGCCGCGGCACGCCAGAAGTCTTCTTTCCTTTCTTTTTTTGTCTTTTCCGGGCAGTCCTTTACATGGGGACACGGACGGGGACGGCGACTAGGCGCCAGGGGTCCCCGCCCTTTTTTTTACTCTGCAAACGGGACGGAACCGACTAGCATTCTTTTTTTTCCATCCATGACGAAAATCCCTGGTTTTGACGCGAGCGACACACCCACGCACCACTCTCCCTTTCTAGGCCGGCACAGCGCCCCGCCCTTCCCGCGCGTCTCACACACTCGCCATCTCGCCTCGGTCGACGGCACGCGTGTTCCTTTCCGCCCGCCCTGGCCTGACGCCCGAAAACCGCGCCTGAGCCCCTCGTTTTCGCTCTCAATGCGCCGCTGGGCATCGGCGGCGCGCGGCGCCGCGCTTGCGGCGCTCCTCCTCTTCGCGTCACTCGCGGCCGCGTCCAACCCAGTCGTCATCTCGTCGTCAGCGCCGCAGAAAGAGGCTGGAGGCGGTGAGGGCGACGCGAAAGCCAAAGTCATCGAGCTGACGGTGAGTCGTGGGTCCCTAAGCGTGTCGCGTCCGTTGTCTCCTGCGCGTCCTTCCTCGCGCTTCCATCCCTCCCTCACCCCCCCCCCCCCCCCCCCCCGCGCGCCCTCTAAAGGACGACAACTTCGACGCCTTGACCGCCGACGGGGAATGGGCCGTCGTCATCTACGCCCCTTGGTGCGTCCACTGCCAAGCCCTCAAACCAACCTGGGCCGCCCTCGCCTCCCGCTTGGACGGCGCGGTGCGTGTGGCTCAGGTCGACGGCACGAAACAGCGCGCGCTCGCCTCCCGCTTCCGCGTGGAAGCCTACCCGTCCATCTACCTGCTGCGCCCGGGCGGTGAGACGTACGACTACGAGGCGGGATCCCGCACAGAAGACGCGCTCGCCGACTTTGCGCTGGGCGGGTGGCGGTCGTATGAGCCCGCCCCGTTCTGGCGGTCGCCGCACGGCGCGTGGGGGCGGGCGGCCGGCGCGGCGCTGGCAGCACCGGACCGCCTGGCCGCCTCGTACACCCGTTTACACAGGGAGCGCGGGTGGCCCGCCCTGGCAGCCGTGGCGGCGCTGTTGGCCTGGCCCGTTGCGGCGGGCTTGGCTGGGATCGGCCTGCTGGATTTCGTGTGCACGCGCCGCGCGGTCGCGGCGGCCAAGGAAGCGGCGGCGCGGGCGGCGGCGGCGGCAGGTGGTGGTGGTGAGGCTGGCGCGCAAGCCCAGTCGGCAGCCGCACCAGCAGCTCGAGGAGAGCCGGCAGCTGCCGCTCCAGCCGCCCGGCCGCACGCAGATTAGAGAGCGAGGTCTGTAAAAAAAAAAGGCGTGGAGAGGACGTTTTTCTTTCATTTCCGTTTTTTCACACACGCACGAGCGCACCCACGGCAGCGCCTAGCCGCGCCCTGGAGACTCGTGCCACTCCCCCTTCCCCAGCATTGCATTTCATTGTGTCTCTCAACCCCCTCACACGCCCTTGTGCTTCTGGAGCCGATCGATCAGGTCGGCCTTTTTGCCGCTCGTCGTCAGCCCCGCGGCCGTCAGCCGGGCTTTCAGCTCCTTGACGGTCAGGGAGGCCAGGGACGGGGAGGCGGTGGGCGCGGGCGCAGTGACGGCGGCCGCCACGACGGCGGAAGATGGCGGCGGCGGCTTGGGCGCCGCCGCGGCGGGCGTGGGAGCCGAGGGCGTGGGAGCAGCAGGTTTCTCAACCTCCACCGCCTCCACCGTCGGCGGCGCCGCGCCCTCCAGCGAGTCGGCCACTTTGATCTCCGCTGCGCTGAGCTCCAGCTGGCGGTTTTCGCCGGCCTGCCAGGTGATGGGAGCCCCGTCGTCGCCGACGGTCAGGAGCTTGTACTCGACGGACGGGGAGGTGGCGGCGCTGTTGTGGTGGGTTGTGGTGGGTGGTTTTGATGCGTGAGGGGAGAGCCCCGACGGCCGCTCTCGACCGTCCGGGCCGCGCGCATTGCCCTCGCAGGCAGACGGCGCGCCCGGCGTCTCAGCCCCCTCCTCCGCCCGATCTGAGCACGTGCGGGTGTACATGCGTCCGCCAACCACGCCCGCACGCGTGGATGCGTGGGTGCGAGCCTCCTCCGACTCCGCCGCGACACCAAACACAAAAAAACCGCGCGCACATTTTCGCCCGCCCAGTCCACACATCGTCCGCGCCCCACTCCAGGACGGCCGCCTTTTCCGGGGCCCAGGCCCCTAGCTCAGCCGCGCTGCCGACCACGGCGATGCGCTGGCCGTAGGGAACAGCCTGGGAGACGGTGAAGTGAATGACGGTCGTCGCGTCGGACCGTTCGGCAGCACCGCCGGCCGCTTGGAAGCGGGCGACGACGGACGGCCGGCGGGCGGGTGCGCGCGCCAGCGGGCCCAGCGGGCGAGAAGGCAGGGCAGTGTGCATGCGAGAGTAAGGAGGACGAGGGCGGAAGGGGGTCGGCGGCGTGCACGGGCGCCGGAGATAGAAAGTGTGGGGACGGAGGTGTGCTCAAAAAAAAACGTCGCGCAGCGCGCGCCTGGAGGACCTGCCCGGAACAGAAATACGCACGTGACACACACACACACTCCCCTCCCGCACACACGCACACACGCATCAAATGGGATCCGCCCCGTGGCACGGGTGGTCGCCCGGCTTGGGGTAGTACTCGTAAAACAGGGGCCCGACGTCCGACCCCGACACCTTGGTCCACCCGGCCTCCGTGACGTGGTAGACGGAGACGGTCCCGCCGGACACGGCGTCGCGGAACGTGGCGTGGAAGATGGCGCGGCGGCCCAGCTCGCACGCTTCCTCCACGGACAGGTCCCACCGGTAGCCCGCGTCCAGGACGCCGTACGCGTACAGGGAGCCCGACCCGACGCTGAATACGCGCCCGCGCGTGCGCTGGCCGTCCGAGTCGACGTAGTACAGCCCCGGCCCGACGTGCGGGTCCCACCCCGCGACCATGGTGCCCATGGACAGGCCCATGCCCTTGTAGGAGTACATGGTGTTGGCCAGCAGCTTGGAGGCGGCGCGCACGGAGATGCGCGTCCCGTGCGCCAACTCGTGCAGGCGGCACTGGACGCCCAAGTTGCGCTGCCAGAACTGGCAGTCGGCCGCGCCGCCCGCCATGGTGCCCAGCAGGAAAGGGTTGATCTCGATGACTTTTTTCACGGTTTGGGAGGCTGGAGGGCGGGGCGTTTGGGTTGGGGGACGCGGGGACGGGGGCGTTGTGAGCGTGAAGGGCGGACGGAGAGTGTGTCGGGTTGAAAGCCCATGCCCCGCTGTTTTTTGTCGCAGCCCGTCGCGCCGCGCCGCCGCGCCGCGAGGACGCCGCCTCCTCGCCCACTCTCTTCTTGCGGACAAAGGCCTGCGTCTCCGCCACCCACACAGCCGCGGCCGACTCCTACACCCCCGCCGCAACCCCCCCTCAGGAAACGCACAAATGTAAGAGCCCTGGCTCGCGCGCGAGTCGACCGCGATGATGATGCCGCCCTGGAAAATGAAGCCGAGCGTGGTCGTGCCGTGGTTGGGCTTGACGTACGAGATGACTTCCTTTTCAAAGGCGTCGAGCTGTGGGGTGCGGGAGAGGGTGGAGTGAATGGGGAGGGGTGCGCGGGGCGTGAAAAAGGGGGAGACAGCGATCGACCGCGGGCATTGAACGAAACAACAAAAAGCAGAAGGCCCGCCGCGGCGAGGGGGGAGCCAAGAGGACGCCGCCAGGCCAGGCCCACAGGTTGTGGCCGAGTCTCCACTCCTCCGAAACACTCACGTCCTGCACCGCCGGCAGCGGGAAGCAGGCGGCCGCGATGCCGCCAGTCACAGCGGCGACCTCGGCGGGCGGGGCAGCCGCAGCGGACGCGGCACCGCCGGCTGCCAGGGACGGGGGGTCCAGGCAGGACAAGTCCAGGCCTGGGCCGCGCATGCTGGGGAAGGGGCTGTGCTGTCGGAGAGGGCGAGCGCGCTCTCCGCCTGGGGAGGGGGGAATAGAGGTCTGGTGGGGTGGGTCGGGCAGGCGGCCCTCTCGCGAGGCCACACTGAGCTTTCTCGCGCTCCGTTCGAGGGGCGAGAGAGAGCCACAACCCCTTGCGACGACTGTCCAGCCATGTTGCCCGCCTCCCTCCTCTTCGCGAGGAGCTCAGCCAACGGCCTGCGCCCGGGCGTGTCGGGCCAGGTTTCGGCCGGCCACCAGCAGCAGCCGCCCCGCCGGCGCGCGGGCGCGGCCGCAGCGCTGCCGCCCGGCACTCCGCCTCCTGCGGGTGGGGACTGGCCGCTGTCCGCCGGGCCCGGACCCTCCTCGTCGGCTGCGGCTGTTCGGAGGCAGTCCCTGGACGGCGGCGCGGGCCGCCGCCTGAGCTTGGACGCCCGGCGGTCGCTCGACAATTCTGCTGGCCCGGCGTCGGGGTCGGGCCGCGTGCCTCCGACCTTCGACGTGCCGGCTTTCTTACCGAATGTGAGTTTTTTGAGGGGTGCGATGACATCAGGGAGGCTGCAAGTCCCTGCGTGACGGGGCAGGTGGGCGTGGGTGGGACTGGAATGTGGCCGGACCGCGTCCGGGCCACTCAATGCGTGGGAGCGTGAGAGGGTCAGGCGGCTTTGACGGCCCGCGCCGGGCGAAACACCGGCTGCCGGCGCCTTCTGTACACCCCACTGGGTGCGCATGGATGTGCACAGGCCATCAAGATGCAATTAAGCTCGTCGGACGGTCCGCGATCAGCCCAAAACGGTCGCGTCGCAAGGCAGCGCGCCACAACGCCCGTCGCCCCGCCGTTGCGGCGCACCCTCCAACCGCCTCTCCTCTCCTCACCACCGCGCCTGCGCACCCTCCCTCCCACTCCCCTTCCAGATCGCCGCCCTCGCCGGCCCGCCTTCCACCTCCGCCCGGAGCCGATCTACCCGCCCCTCGCGTAAAGGCGGCCGCCACCACTCCACCGTCGTGGAGGAGGACGAGGAAGAAGACGAGGACGGCGGCCCGCCCTCCAGCGCCGACGCCTCATCCGCCTCGTCCGCCGCCGCCGCCCTCCCGCCCGAGCTGTACCAGCTCCTCGACCCGTCCGCCGGCGTGGCCTTGCCCTCCCCCGCCACCGCCGCCGCGGCCTGGGGCGCCCTGGACAACCGCGAGCTGGACAAGCTGGTGTCCGCGCTCGGCCGGTCGAAGTCCACGTGGCGCCGCGCGCTGTTGTTGCACGAGTGGCTGGTCGGCGGCGGCCACGCGCCCGACGCCCGCCTGGCCACCACCCTCATCCGGGTGGCGGCCCAGCACGGCGCGGCTGTCACGGCCCTGGGTCTGTACGACTGGATGCGCGCGCCCGCGGCGGAGGGCGGCGCGGCGCTGGAGCCGTCCGTCTTCACGTACACGGCGGCGATGCGGGCGGGCCTGGCCGGCGGCCTGCTGGACCGCGCGGCGGGCGTGTGGGCCGACGCCCTGGCCGCGGGCGCTGCGCCGGGCGACGCCCGCCTGGCCACCGCGTACCTGGAGGTGTGCGGCCGCCGCGGCGACGCGGACGGCGCGCTGGGCCTGTACAGGGCGATGCGCGACGCGCCGCCCGGCTCGGGCCTGTCCCCGTCCGTCCACACGTACACGGCCGCCATGCGCGCCGCGGCGGCGGGCGGCCAGTGGTCGGCTGCGCTGGCCATTTGGTCCGACCTGGAAGCCGCGGGCGTGCGCCCCACCGGCCACGCGTACGCGGCGGCCATCTCCGCGTGCGCGGGCGGCGGCGAGTGGCGGACGGCCGTGCGCCTGTTCGAGGACATGCTCTCCCGCGGCGTCAAGCCGGACGTGGTGTCCTGCACGGCCCTGGTCGGCGCCCTGGGCGCGGCAGGCCAAGCCCCGGCCGCGGAACGTGTCGTGGGCTGGATGCTGGGCGCGGGCGTCCGCCCCAACGCGCGCACCTACTCGGCGTTGCTGGACGCGTTTGCGGCCGGGCGGGCGTGGGACCGCGCCGCCGCCCTCCTCGCCCGCATGATGGGCGTGCCGCCTGGCCGGCCCTGCGCGGGCGTCTCCGCCGCTCGCTTGGCGGCCTTGGACCCGCCCCTGGCGCCCGGCCTGGGCGCCGGCGTCCCGCCCAACGCGTACACGGTCTCGTCCTTCCTGAAGGCCGCGGGCGACGCGGGGCTCTGGCAGGTGGCGGACGCCCTGTTCTCGGAGTTGGAGGCGGCGGCGCTGGGCGGTGCGGGCGGCGGGAGGAAGGGGGGCTCGGCGGGCGCTACCGGCCCGGCCACGCCGCCCGCCGCCCACACCACCCCCGCCGGGACGCCCGCCTCCGGCTCGCTGGCCGCGGCGATGGCCGAGCACGTGCTGGCGGATGGAGGGGGGGGCGTGCACCCGCCGCCGGCGGCCGCCGGCGCCGTCGGCGGCCGGTCTCGCCCATCCCCTGCCTCTGCGCCGCCGCTCGTCTGGCCCGCGGCGGCGGACGCCGCCGACGCGGCGGCCCGCTTCCCCTGGGCGGCGTCGCCCGCGCTGGCCGCGGCGGCCGCGGCAGCGGCCGGCGCGGCCAACCCGTGGGAGGACGACGAAGACGGCTCGCACAGCCCGGCCCGCCCGGCCACGCCGCCCGCCCGGTCCGCGCTGACTGCCCAGCTGGCCGCCCTGCCGGCGGACGACCTGATTGACGGCGCGGTCGGGGCGGAGGCGGCCGGGGGCTGGGCGCCGAGCGCGGTCTCGCAGAGGCACGCCGCCGCGGCGCCCCAACCCAAGTGGTCGCCGCGCTCCGCCCTCAACGAGGTCGTGTGTGGCGCCCTCATGGCCGCCTTTGAACGGGCGGGCCAGGCCGGAGCGTGCGTGCGCGTGCTGGACAGGGCGCGGGCGCTGGGCATCGCCCCCAACACCGTCATGCACAACACCGCGCTCGCGGCGCTCGGGCGGGCGGGGCGCTGGCGCGAGGCGGAAGCCCTGTTCGCCTCCCTGCCCGAGGCGGCCCGGGATGGCGTCTCCCACGAGACGCTGGTGGCGGCGTACGGCCTGGCCGGGCAGGCGGCCCGCGCCGAGGCGGCGTTCAAGGACCTGGTCAAGGCCGGGCACGGCCCGCCCCGGGATTACGCCTGGACGGGCCTGATCGCGGCGCACTCGGTCGCGGGCGACTGGAAGGCGGCCCTGGGCGTGCGGGAACGCATGGCCGCCGCGGGTGTGAAGCCCACCGTCCACGTGTTCAACGCCCTGCTGGCCGCCTGCGAGCGCGGGCGGCAGTGGGACCGGGCCGTCGCGATCCAGGCGGCCATGGCGGCGGCGGGCGTGGCGGGCGACGGGCTGACCGCGCGCCTGCTGGCCGCCGTGGGCCGCGGCGGCGTGTCGGCCGTCGAAGACCAGCAGTTGGCCGTCGCGGCGTTGAGCGCTGCGTTGGCGGCTGCGGGCGGCCTGATCATGCGGGCCGGCCTGTTCTGACGACTGAGGTTTTCTTTTTTTTAGTGGGGACGCAGGACCATTTTTTTATTCGAGACGAACGATTCTTTTTGTTGTTGCAGCGCTACCGCGGGCATGACCCCATTTTTTCATCACGACCACACACACACACTCCGCTCCACCTTCACGCCCCACGCGCGTCCAGGGCCCGCAGAATGACGCACGCCCGCAGCATTTCGGAGTCGGCGCGCAGGGCGGCATCGCCCCCACCTGGCGGCGAGGTCGGCAGGTCGCCGCCGCCGCGGCCTTTGCGCGGGGAGGACGGCGCGCCACCAGCCGCGGCCCGCCGCGGGCGCTGGGTGCCAACCGCCGCCAGGGCGGCCGCAAAGGACAGGGCAGGGACGGGGGTGAGGGAGGTGGTGGGCAGGCGCGGCGGCATGGACCGGCTGTTGCCGCCGCCTCCACCGGCCACCGCCGTCGCGGGCGACGGCATGAAGAGCGGCAGGCAGGCATTGCTGCGTGGAGAGGGGCCGGGCAGGCCGGCCATGCCCGCGGACGCCGGTCGGGCCGTGGACGGGACGCCGCCGACGCCAGCGCTGGCGTCGGCGGGGACAGCAGGCGGGGCCGGGCGCGCCGCAGCGCCGGGCCCGCACGACTCCAGCGCGGCCAGCAGGGCCATCGGCCGGGGCGTCGCGCCACCGCCACCATTCCCACCAGCGTTGGCCGTGCTCGGGCGTGTTACGGCGTGCGGCGGCGCAGACGCAACGACGGCCGCAGCCGCGGCGGCGGCGGCCGCCGCGTGCGCGGCTCTCAGCGCGCGCGCCGTCGAGTGGAAGGCGAAGGCCGCTTCCGCGCTCGCGGGCAGGGCTGAGGTAGCCGTGGTGGTCGCCGCAGGCGCGGGCGTGACGGCCGCGGACGGCGGAGCAGCGGCGACCCGGGCGGCTGTGGCGGCCGTGGACCGCGGGCGGCCACCGCCGCCGCCGCCGCCGCCGCCTCCAGCCGGGCCAGACCGCGCGGTCGCCGGCCGGGCGCCCGCACCACCGCCACCGACACCGCCACGGCTCGCACTGGCCGGCGGACCACCGCCACCACCACCACCGCGGATGCCAGCCGGCGTCGGCTCGGCGGGAGCGGACGCGACGGCGGGCGGCGCAGCGGGAGGCGCGGGCGTTGTTAGAGCGGCAGGCGTCGGGGAGGACGCCTTGGCCGCGGCGGCGGCCTTGGGCGCGCGCGGCGGTAGGGCCGACGACGCCGGCGACGCCCGGTGCCGACTGGTGGATGGCTTGGGCGGCGCAGCAGCCGGCTGTTTGGCTGCTGGCGTCGCTGCCTCACCACCACTGCCCGCCCGCCCGCCGCTGGGTGGCGGCCGCGCGTTTTCCTTGTTGTTGGCCGCGGCGGAAGGCGTGGACGCCCGTTTGGGCGCCGGCGATGGGTCCAGCCGCCCGCTGGACCGACGCTTCAAGGACGAGGACGGTCTGGGCGTGGGCGCCGGTGCGGTGGACGCAGGTGCAGCACCAGCAGTCGCCGTCGTCGACGCGACAGCCGCAGTGGCAGCAGCCACGCCCGCCACCGCCTTGTTGCGCGGCGCGCGCGGCGTCCACGAGAAAGCGTCCTGGAAGTCGCGCATGGCGGCTTGGCCTGATGATGGTGGAGGAGGGGAGGGGAGGGCGGTGAGGGCGCGGGTGGGGCGGAGAGAGAGAGGCGAGGGAGCGTTGTCGCATGCGCGAGCGGTGGAGCGCTTGCTTTTCGCGCCTGCCGCGCTCACGCGGCATGCTTCCGCCCTCTCCTGCTCCCATCTCCTTCGCATGCTGGGTCATTCATGGATCAGCCAAGCCGCGTGCGGGCAAAACGGGACCGCGGCGACCGTCTTTCGTCGCGAGCGACGGCAGCTGCGAGACAGCGCAACGCACAAACGCGCGGAGCGACAGCTCTCCTCTCCCGTCTCACCTGGCGGGTGTTTGTCGCGGTTGGAGTCCCACGTCCAGGGCATGAGGGACCGCAGTTCTTTCAGTTGCCGAGACATGATGGGTGAGGTTTATTGTGCGTGTGGAGGGGCGCACCGCAGAGAGGGCCCTCCTCTCTCGCAGCGGAAAGGGAGAAGTGAAGAGAGAGGGGGAGCGTGCGAGCGTGCTCGCCCTCTCTCCCGCCTCCACACTCTGCGGCCAGGCTTGCGTTTTTTTCGTCCGCCCGAGCAACTGCGTGCGTGTTGACCGAATCCCGCCCCGGTGGCACCGTGTCCGACGCGTGACTTCCGCGGGTGGTGGGACGCGGTGAGTGAGAGTGTGTGTGGCGGGTGTGTGGTGGTAGACGGATGGATGGAGAGGGAGGTCCAGTCCTGGTCTCACTCCCTCTTTTGCTCCGCGACAGGCTCTCCACACCAAAACAGACACGACAATGCCCGCCATTTCCCTGAAGCCCGCGACGTCCACGCCCACCCGGGCCCGTCGCACGCTCGTTCGTGCCGTCGTTGAGGTGGGTGTGGAAAGAAAACAAACGACGCCACACCGCGGCGCCAACGGAAAAACCAGCGACGGGCGTGCCACGCGTGACGCTCCCGGCATCGACGCCTATCCTTTCGCCCAGCGCCCACGCCCACGCCCACCCACTCTCACATTCCCCAAACCGTCACCCCCTTTCGCAGCCTGAACGTGCGACTCCCGCTGTCGGTCGCCGCGCTGCCACGCTCGCGGGCCTGGCCGCTGTAATCGCCGCGACGACGCCACGCCCGGCCGCCGCGTTCCTCGGCCTGGGCGGGCCCTCCCGTGACGAAGCCTACGCCCAGGAAACGGTAAGCGTGGGATAGAAGGGTGGCCTGGGGTGTCAAGTGTTGGCTTGGGCGCTCAGATTGATGGGAAGAGGGCGGTGCGCCTCTGGACGGAGGCGGGGAAAGGCCTCGGCATGCCGGCTCGCTCGCTCGGCTCTCACCACCACCCATCCATCCTCTCAAAAACAACTGACCACAGTCCGCCGTCATCTCCGCCGTCCGCACCGCCGTCACGCTCGAGCCCGACTCCCCGGACCGGGCCGCCGCCGTCGCGGCCATCCGGGAGGCCACCAACGCGTGGGTGGCCAAGTACCGCCGGGACAACCAGTTTTCGGGCAAGCCCTCGTATGGCAACACCTACTCCGCTTTGAACGCCGTGGCCGGCCACATCAACTCGTTCGGCCCCGAGACGCCGCTGCCCAAGAAGCGGTTGGACCGGGTGCTCAAGGAACTGGAGGACGCGGACAAGCTGATCGAGCGTGGGCGCTGATTTTCTTGATGGAAGGGAGGGGGTGGATGGGGAGGGCGCGCGGCCTCGGTGTGTGTGTGTGTGTGATGAGAAGAACGAGCGGAAAGAGAGAGGCCGTCCGATCCGACACGACGCTCACTCCCCGGTGTGTCACACACACACACACACACACACACACACACACACACACACACTCCCCCCGTCTGCCTGCACGAAAAAATTTAACAACAACCACGAACAAAAAAATGCATCCATGACGGAACGAAGACACACACGCACGTTCTGAACCTCGCCCTCGCTCTCAACCTCATGTCGTCGGCGGCGGACCCACGTCCCTCCGTTCCACGCCAAACTTCTCACGCAGGGACCGGCTGGGGATCAGGTCGCCGCGCGGGTCGGGGCCGAGGAAGAGCAGGTACGCAAACGGGTGGTCTAAAGCGTCCTCGGGGTCCGGGTGCGCGGCCAGCCAGTGCGGTTGCGGCGCGACGAGCCGGGATTCCGGCACGTACACGACGGGCGGGACGTCGTCCTCTCCCCCGTCCCAGTCCCTCACGTCGACCAGGACGGTGTAAAAAACCTCGTCCGCTTCTTCTGGCGTGATTTTCGCGGCCGCCCGCCAGGCGGGGCCCTCCATGCAGCGCAGGTCCAGGCCTGCGATGGCACCCCTCCAACCCGCGCCCACGTGCGTGACGCGCTGGCCGAGGCGGAGGGCGGGCGGGGAGGCGCCGGATCTGGGAGACACGGCGGCCGCCGCCGCACCCTGGGCTTCAGCCGCTTTCGCTTCTAAGGCTTTCAACTCGTCGCGCAGGCGGGAGGCGGTCGTGTAACTGTCGGGTGGAGTTGATGGGAGAGTGAGGGAACGGCCGTGGCTAGGCTTAGGGTTGGATGGAAAACAGAAACGCCCGCCTCCACGTACTCTTCCGCCTCGACCGCCGCGTTCAGTTCGGACCGCAGGCGCAGGGCGGCCAAGCCCGCATCCACGGAATCGCCTGGGCCGGCGCCCGTCGAACCCGCGCTCGCCGCCGCGGCAGCGGCTTCCTCGTCCGACGCTCCACTCGCGGCCGCGTCCCGAAACGCGCGCAGCCGGCTCACCGCCTCATCCACGCGCGTACGTTGTTTGCGAATCGCGGCCGCCAGCTCGAAATCGTCCCGGTTCAGGGCGCGCTGCAGTTGGATGTCGCAGTCCTGTACTTGTGGATGGCGGTGTCGTGAGTTTTTCTTCCTTCCGCCGCGTCGGGGCGCCAGGTCGGAGCGGCGTCGGAGCTGACGGAAAAAAACACACGCCCGCACACCTGCTGGAGTAAGAACAGAACCGTCGATTCGTACACCGCCCGCGACACTTCAGCTTGTGGCCCGCCCTCCAGCGCGGCTTGTGGGGCGGCGATGGCGCGCGGCGGGCGGGCCGGGTGGCGGGCATGGGCGGCGGCGACGGCCGGTGGAGTCGTGGCAGTTTTGGCCGGGCGAGGGGCCAGGCGGAGCTGTCCACCGCGGGGGATTGGCCCACGGAGAGCTGGCCTCACGCTGAGGTTCATTTGGGTGCCTGAAGTGGCGACTGGGATGGTCGTGCAGGCGGCCCGGAAAGAAAGAGTGAGAGACCTGGCCGCGCGTGCTCTCCCTGGGGAGCAAAGTCCGGTTTCGCAGGCTCTCTTTCTGCGGGGCGTGTGTGGGGGACGCGCTCCCACCCGCACATCAACCCACGCCCGTGCCGTAAAGAGTAGTTTTGTCGAGCTTCTCGTCCCACACTAAAAACGCCGGGTACCAGCGGCGCCAGGCCTCCACCCGAAAGGCGAAAAGCACACGCGCGCGTTTGTGGCGTCGCGGCGCGAGAAGAAACCAAAAAATGCGTGCCCGCCACGCCTTCCTTTTCCTCCTGGCCGCGGTGGCCGTGGGCGCGAGCGGTGCGACAGCCCAGGTGCGTGTGCTTGTGAGTGGCGTGAGGTGTGGAGGGCGTTGTGCGCGGGGAGGGAAGAACGCGGGCGCACATTGGCGGCGCACCTCAACGACCACGCTCCCCTCTTCCCCGTCCCTCCCCCTTTCTCCAGGCGACTGACGCCGCCGTCGCACCGCCCTTCGACGCGGAACCCCACGCCCCACCCCGCCCGCCCGCCGTCGTCTCTCATCAACAACCCCGTCCCTCCGCCTGGACCGTCTTGGCCATGACCACGCTCATGGCGGCGTGCACCGGCCTGGGCGCCCTCCCGTACGTCTTCCTCAAAGACGCCCGGTCCGGCGGCTTGTCCCCACGCGCCACGGCTTTGGCCTCCGCCGCCGCGTGCGGCGTCATGCTGGCGGCGGCCTTTGACCTGGTGCACGAGGGCGAGCCGGGCCCGGGTGGCGGGCTGGCAGTGACGGCCGGGATTCTGGCGGGCGCCGCGTTTGTCCGCGCGGCCGCCGCCCGCCTCGCCCGCTTCGAACACGTCAAGCTCGAAGCCTTGCTGGGCGGAGCGGGGGTTGGGCAGCAGTCCACCGGCACAAAAACGCGGGCCGCCGCCCGGAAAAACCTGCTGGTCGTCGCGATCATGGCGGCCCACGCCCTGGGCGAAGGTTCGGGCGTGGGCGTCTCCTTTTGCGGGCGGCGCGGCTGGGCGCAGGGCGTGCTGGTCACGCTGGCCATCGGGCTGCACAACGTGCCCGAAGGCCTGGCGACCGCCACAGCTTTGGTCGCGCGCGGCGTCCGCCCGCGGGCCGCGCTGGCCTGGACGCTCGCGACGGCCGCACCCCAACCGCTCGTCGCCCTGCCCGCGTTCCTTTTCGTCGACGCCTTTCGGGCCGCCCTGCCGCTGGCCATGGGCTTCGCGGCCGGCTGCATGGTCTGGATGGTGGCGGGCGAGCTGCTGCCGGACGCGCTGGCCGCGTGTGGTGGGCTGAGCCGGGCGGCCAGTGCGGATGGAGGGGGCGCGCCGCCTCCGTCCCTGCCCTCTCCTCAAAGCACGACGCCCGCGGAAATTGCGACCGTCCTGACCGTGTCTGCGGCCGCTTTGGAAGCCCTGCGCATGGCCCTGGCGACGCTGGAGACGCCCGCGGGCACACTGGCGCCGCCCATTGCGCCGGGCGCGGCCGCCGCCGCCGCGCGCGCCGCGCCTGGAGCGGCGCTCGCCCTCGTCGCGGCCGCGGCAGGTGGTGCGGGCGGCGCGGCCGCGACCGCACGCTGGCTCTTGCCCGCTGCTGGGAATGCAGCCCTGGGTTTAGCCGCTGGCGCCATGGCCTGGACGGGCGTGGCGGGCCTGGTCGGCGCCCTGCGGTCCGGCGGCGGCTTTGCCGTCGTGGCCGCGGCCGCTGCCCTGGGCGGCCTCGCGGCCGTCTCCGCGGCCGGCCGGGCGGGCGAAGCCGACGGCTTCCTGTCAGCGCTCACCGGGTCGGGATCTGGCCTGCCCCGCCCGCCCAGCCGAGCGCACTACCACCACCTCATCGCCGGCGCCGGCGCCGGCAGTGGGTCGAGCGGAGATTTGCCCACGCACACAGACGCAACGAGCGGAAAGACGATGAGCGGCGCCGGCGGTGCGGCCGCTTTGAGAGCCGGCGTCGGCACGTCGCTGGTTGTGCTTGTGCTCCACGCTGTCGTGTCCGGGTGGGCGACGCCCACACAAGCTGTCGTCGCGTCACTGGTCCGCGGCGGGCTGGTCGGCGGCGTCGCGGCCGCGCTGGCGGCCGGCGTCGTCTCGACCAGCCGCGGCAGCAACGGCGCCCGCGTGGCGGCCAGTGCCGCTGTCTTAGCGACCTTGCGTCCTCTCGCTGCTTTAATCGCCAGCACGGCAGGCGCCGGGCGGCCAGCCGCCGCGGACGGTGCTTCAGCCGCCCCTGCGGGCGTGTCGTTTGCCGGACGGGCTGGTGGTAGCGGTGCATCTTCTCGCCCGCTGCGCGGGTTGGCGGAACCCGCTGTGGCAGGCGCGGCTCTCGCCGTGGCTCTCGCTGTTCTGTTACCCGCGGTCACCGCCGTGACCAAGCGGGGCGGGCGAGCGGCGGTGGTGGGCGCGGCCGGCGCGGCGGTGCTGGGCGGCGTCGCGGCGGTGGTTGGAGGGTGAGAGTCTTTTGTTGCTAGCTTTTTAGAGCACTGTCTTCATTCTTCTTTTTCGTCCCGCGTCGCCCACACACCAATGCTGACCCGCCTGACAGCGTCCTCGACGCCGCGCCTGGTCGCCGCGGCTGTGGCCCGGCCGGCGCTGCCGTCCGGGCGCCGCGTCACCGCGGCTGCAACGCCGCCGTCGGAAGGAGGCGACGAATCGACGGCCACCCCTCTCCCACGCGAGGCCCGCGACTCCGAAGCGAGCGCTGTCAGTCTTAGGGCTGTGCGGCCACAAGCTCAACTGGCGGGCGCGGCGGCGGCGTTGCAGAGCAAGCTGGCGGGTGAGTTTTTTTTCATTAGAGGGAAAGAGAGCGCCAGCGCGGCCCCCTGCACGTGCGTCGCGCTGCCCCCCGAACCTTCCCGCTCTCTTCAACCTACCCCACTCTCTCTGCAGGTGAAGACCCTGTCGCGGCCGCCCGCCCTTCGTCCTCCACGTTCGTCTTGGGCGCGGGCGACGGCTCCGAAGCCAAGTGGCGGGAACTGGACGAAAAGGTGAACGAGTACCCTGATGCCCGGACTTTTAAAGGCATCGGGACGGCTGGGGCGGACCGGGCGACGTTTGCTGCCGACATCGTGCGTGCGATCGAGTCTGTGGTGGGGCCTGTGCCGCCGTCCGCGGTCGCGATGCGTGACAGTTCTGGCGGTCGCTATGTTTCCATTACTGTCGGCCCGGTGATTGTGAACTCGGGAGACGAAGTCATCCGCGTCTACGCGGCCATGAAAAAAGAGGCGGGGAGCCGGTTGAAATGGTACATCTGATGATGATTTTTTTTTGAGGGGGGGCGTTTCTGGGGGGAGTCCGTGATCGTTTTGTAAAAGATTTACAGCACTCAAAAAACCGCGCGTTTTTTTACACTCAGCCTACATCTTAGAAAAGCAATAGCAGCGCAGCAGCTCGTGCGGCAATGGGCGGAGCTGCCCGTGCGTGACATTTTGTCGTTAGTTGTCAAAAAGCTGTCAACCCAACCTCTTTTTTCCAGCAGCACACCACACAGGCCGTGACGAGCAGACACGCCCCGGGCGTGGTGCGGCAGGAAACAGCCATCAGACCACCTCGGCCGCGACGGCCACGCGCCCAACCGCGGCGGCCCAGGCGGGCGTGCATGAAGACCCGCCTCTGACACACGCCCCACGCCGCCCACCAATCCAGAAGGCTCCGCCATCAGGAGTGGCGACAGCACCCGAAAACAGGCCGGCCGCAATGCTGTCCAGCGCACCAGCGTGGCCGCTGCCCGCGACGACGGGCGGCGTGTGCGTCCTCATCGCCGGCGGCGCGCCCGTCTCACCAGCGAAGGAAAACGCCTGGACCGCGCCGACTTCCTCGCCGCCGCCAGCTGTTGTCATCCGGGCCAGCGCAGCCGCGGGCGTCGACCCGTCAGACGGCTGGCCGGCCGTGACAATCTTTACGGCGCTGACGCCTCCACCGCCGGCCGTCTCGGGCGTGAAAGTCGCGTACGCAAACGCGGGCTCAAACGCGGGCGACGCGAGGACAAAGGGGATGACGGCGGTGCCGCCTTTGCCCGCGGCGATGGAGGGCGCCAGCGTGGCGGCGCCGTCGACGGCCACCCAGCCTGTGGTTTCGACGGCCGTGGAACCCGACCGAAGGCCGAGCGAGCCGACGTCGGGCTTGATGGAGAAAAAGGCGGTGCCGAGAGTTGGAGACAAGCCTCCCGCGAAGACGGGCGCGGCCGTGGCCAGCCACAGCCGGCTGCCGTCCCACGCCGCGCGGGCTAGACGGCGGGGAGAGCTGGCGTCGAGCGGGGCCGTGCGCGCGCCGCCAGCACCCGCCGGCGACGCGTGCGGCTTGGCCGACGCGGCCGCCAGGCCCAGTGAAGACGGGCGCTGGATGCCGGCAGAGAAGGAGGGTGGGAGGTCGGCCGCGGCGCGCGTGTTTTCGACCAGGAACGGGGACGCGGCGACAAAGGGCAGGGTGGGGGCGGCGGCGGGCGGAGGAGGCTCGGCCTCGTCCGACACGCCGCTGCCCGCCGCGGGCGCGCGGCCCACCAGCCCATCCCGCAGCGCAGACGTGTGGTGGACCGCCCAGACGCCCAGGCGCCCAGCGCCGACGGCGGCGATGTACGCCGTGCCTCCCGCCCGGGTGTCGTGCGCGGCCCAGGCTTCCGTCAACCCAGGCGCCAGGCCACGGGCCGCCCAGGGCGGGAAGTCGGTGAGGACGAGGGCGGGCGGGCGGGCGGGCGCGCCCGCGTGCAGCGCGGCTTTCGACAGGCCGACGGCAAAGCCGCCCACGAACGACTTGGGGGGGAACGCCGTGGAGTTGGCGGTCGTGGTCGTCGTCGACGGCGGGCTCGCCACCACCTCGCGGTCGGGCGTCCACAGTTCCGTCGTCGCCCACAGGCCGTGGGCGTCGAGGCCGATGGACAGGCCGCGCGCGGCGCAGCCGAGTGTGGGGCAGCCGCCCGTGCCGGGCAAGGGCGACCCGCCCGCGACAGACACGCCGCGGCGGTCGATGCCATCGACGGCGACAGAGAACGGGCCCACCCAGCTACCCGTGGGATCGCCGCCCAGGCCGTCGGCCGTGGCGGCGATGACCAGGCGGGCGGCCGGTTCGGCGGGCGTGACGGCGCCTGGGCGCGCACCCGCGTCTGGGTCGGCCGGCGCCCGTAACGCCGCCAGGTAGGTGCGTTTTTCACCCGGGCGCGATGCGGCGCCGTCGTACACACAGCGAGGGGAGGTGAAGGTTCCACCCGTCGGGTCTTGGAAGAACGCAGAGATGGGCGTGGGGCCGGCGACCAGGGCGCCCGTGGCCGCGTCGCGGACGGCAACCGCGTCGGCCGTCAGAACCAGCAGTTTGCCACCCGGCGTCGGGCAGACTTCCACGCCGCCGACAGCCGCCGCTCTTTCAGCTGGGCCAGAGCCGTGCGCGTTGGCGGCGGGCAGGGCGGTCGCGGCGGCCGCGGCAAAGACGGGGCCCAGGCCCGCAGGCGCGGGCGTCGCGAGCAGCGGCAGCGGCTTGGTCGCGGCAAACAAGCGCGCGCCAGGCAGCGCGGCCGTCTCCATCGAGTCCCGGGCACCTGCAGCAGCGGTGGCATCAGCCGCGGTCGCCGGCGGCTTGGATGGCGACGCGTGCTGCATGGCCGCGCTCAACGACGCCGGGATGGGCCCCGTCGCCACCGCCGGCACGTCGCTGGTCAACGCGACTGTCGGGTCGGCCGCTGCCTTTTTGACGGCGGCCGCGGCCGCGTCTTTCGCCGCGGCTTCCATGGCCCCGCCCGTGCCGTCGCCGCCTGCCACGTTCGACGCGCGATCCGGGGCGGCGTCGGGCAGCAGGCCGGCGCCGGACGGGTCGGAGGAGGCGGCGGCGATGGCGGCGGCAGCACGGGAGGCCGCGGGCGAAGGTTGTTGCTGGAGCAAGCGACGCCCAGCAAGCGGGGCTTTTTTGGCCGCCGGCGCTGCCACGGGCGCCAACGCGGCCAGCGCTTCTGCCAGGTCGGCTGGTTGGACGGCCGCCCACTCGGCGGGCGTGGACTGTGGGGGTGAGGGCGAGGGATTGGGCGTGCCGGGCGCGTGAGCCTCGACGGTCCTGCGCGCCCCTCCTCGCATGCCGAGTCGAAAACGAATGCCTCGCGACAAGTCAGCCTCCGCGCCCTTTGCGGCCGCAATCCCCGGCCGCTGAAGCCCTCTTTCAACCTCATATGCGCACTCACCTGGTCCTCAGTCTTCACAGGCTTGGGCAGAGGAGGGAGACTGCCCACGGTCGGCCCGGTCGCCGTCCACGCAGTGACCACTAAATTGACCGTCTCTGTGGGAAAGGAGCCAGGCAGAGGGTTTTGTGCGCTGCCTGGCGGCGGTGGTGGCGGCGCGACGGCCACGCCCGCCAGCGCGAGGGCCACCCAGAACGTCAGAGGTCCCACCCGCATGGTGAGGACGGGAGTTGGACGCCGGTTTGTTGTGTTATTTCGCGGTCTTGATGCGAAAGCCGCAGTGGTCGGGGCACATCCAGTCGCACGACCGACCTTGCCGCCCGAACTCTCTCTCATCCACCTCCGTCTTGTGTCTTTTTCATTCGTACCACACACACACAAACACACAGCACACACACAAACTCTCATCGGCATCGTCTCGATCTTCACTCCCCAGGTAAAAAGAGAAACGCACTCCTCTCCCCTTGTCTTGTTTTCATCTCCACCCTCGCTCACCCACGCGCCAGCCATCTCGCCTCCGCCACTCCCGCGGGATCCCCACCGGACGGCACGGGCGCCAGCAGGATGGACAGCTCGTACGGCTGCGGCGGCACAGCGTACTCCTGTTGAAAGGTGAGGGGTGTTGTGAGGTCGCAGGGCTGGTGGTCATCCTTTCTCTCCACCCCCCACCCCCCCACCCCCCTCTCCCCATCCTCTCTCCATCTCACCTCCCACACGGCCGGCGACCACGAGTCGTCACCGCCCACGCCCATGTGCGCCGCGTCCAAGTGCACGTGGATCGACCCGTCCGCGACCAGCTCTTCATCGTGACCAGCCCCGGAAAAGGCCGCCAGCGGGAAGCGGGACACGTTGGCCTGGACGGGAGCGCCGAGGGAAGCGGCCGCAACCTTCCCACCCAGGCTCAGCCAGCGCACGTCGGCGCGGCCGCCGCACTCGCCCGGGAAGATGTAGGGCACGTGCAAGTCGGACGGGGTTTTCACCTCGTGCACACGCACGGGCGCGCCATCTTTGCGGTCCGGGTAGGACTCGTGCGGGCCCGCGCCGTACCAGGCCACCGGGCCGGACGTGGCTTGAGAAAACGCGAGGTGGAGGCCGACGCGCGGCAGGGATTTGAACCCCCAGGGCAGAGGGGCGGGTAGAGCGCCGGACGCGTCGATGCGCCAGTCAGAACGGATGGAGCCGTCAGAAGAGATGGTGTACGTGACGGTGACGGGGATGGAGCCTTCCTTGATGGCGGCGGCCGGGTCGGCGGCCGGTTTGGCGGCTTCACCGGGCAGCGGGTCGGCTAAAAAGTGGCCGCCGCCGACCTGTTGAGTGGGATGGAGAGAACACGGATTTCGTAAATGCGGCCGCACGAGCCGCCCACCCACCCCAAACGGCTCTGCACACGCCCAGGACCAATGTCCGGGGGTGGGCGGAGGGGGAGAAGCCCCGACACCGCTCCGTCCACCCACCTCGCTCACGCCGACGATGCCGACGACGGCTTCCTTGACCTCGGCGCCCGTCGGCCGCATCTCAAAGGCCGCCTCCACGGTCACAGGCCCAGCGCCACCCGCGGGCGGCTTCACAGACACGCGCACGGTGTCGGGGGACACGGCCATGCGGTCCAAGCCGGCCTCCTTCCAACTGTTGAGGTTGTGGTTGAGAGAGATGAGAGAGAGAGCAGAGGTGGGAGGCAGAGGTGTGTGAGCCGGGCCCACCCTTTCCACTTACCGCGACACAAAGCTGTTGCCGCCCGACCCGCCCCGGTCGTTGTCCGTGGGCGCGCGGTAGAAGCAGGGCAGGACGGGCTCGGTCAGAAGGTCGTCCCCCGCAATTTTCCAGCCGGTCAACGCCCCCGTCGCCTTGGAAACGCGGACGGCGAGGCCGTCGGCGCCCGACACGACGACCGCGTCCGCCTCATCGGCGATGGTCAGGGGCGTGCTACCTTCCGAGGCCGCAACAGGTGCGCCGCCCGTCTTGAAACCGTCCAGGGGCAGAGGCAGCTGTTTTTCCGCGACGGGGAAGCCCTGGGATAGGGAGGGTGGCGAGGTGGCGGAAGCGAAAGGTCGGAACAAGTGAGGATGGACAGGATGGAGTGGAGAGGCGCGGAGCGTGGCCGAGCAAGAAAAAAATTAAGGCCGCGCTTCAAGGCCGCGCAACCCGCCCTTTCTCCGCACGCTGCTCAGAGCGCACGCTGGCACTCCTGCGCACCCTGCCACAGGGCGTGCGGAGAAAAGGGAGCGCCACCGTCCTCATCTCCGGCCTTTTTCACTTCTTTCCAACCAGAAGACCAACCACTCACCTTGTCACACCACGCGCTGGCGGCCGCCGTAGCCACGCGCACCTCCATCGCCACTTCAGGCGTGCGGCCCAAGGTGTGGCCTTCCAGGGCAGCCAGTGCGGCGGACCGGATGGCGTCCGTGTCGACGGGCAGGGCGATGTCCGCAGATTCCTGTGAGTTTTTGAGAGGACAGTGTTAAGCCCCCGCCGCAGCAGTGCGCACACCTCCGTTTACTCCGCGCCTGCGCCGCACGACCTGCGGACATGCCTCTCTCCCACGCAAAAGCGCCGGGACTCCAACGCACCCGTGGGCCTAGAGTAGGCACGGTCATAACATGCCAGTCAGCCGACCCACCCACAGTCAATGGCGACCCGTTCAGCACGATGCGCCAACCAAACTCGTACGCGCTGCTGCCCAAGAAGCTGTTGGTGTTGCGCAGGGTCAGGCAGATGGCTTTGCCGCGCGGAGAAGGGGTGAGAGACGCTTGGATCGGGGCCTGTTGTGCGGACAAGGGGAGTGAGTGTGAATGCTTTGTCTCCTCCGCGCCCACCCTTCTCCGCACCCGTTCCTCCGCACACCGCGCGCGCTGCATCGCACTCCTCACCATAGCCTCCTTCGCTTCCCAGCACGCCGGGTGAGGCGTCCGGTCCGGCCAGACCATGCCGTTAATGCAAAACTGGGCATCGTTCGGGTCGTCACCAAAGTCGCCGCCGTAGCCCCAGGCCTCGACGGTGCGGCCATCCGGCGTGGTCACCGTGCGAACCAGGCCTTGGTCGACCCAGTCCCAGATGAAGCCGCCCTGGAGGAGGGGTGTGCGGAGAAGTAAGCGGCGTGTTTGGGTGTGAGGGTGGGATGAGGGTGCAGGCAGAGAGTGCGGCTTAAGGGCGTGCGGCGCAGATGCGCCGCCCATTCCGTCGCAGCTGGTCCGCACCCCAGGTGCGCGGAAGCCCGCTTGTGCCGCATGCGGGGCGTGCGACGAAAAAGAAAGCCCAGGACACCTGGGCGCAGCATGTAACTGCCGCTGTTTTTTTTTTTCCCGGCGCGCGCGCGACCTGCCCGCTTGTTCAACCCCCTCCTCTCGCCCTCGCCCCGCACGTACCTGCAGGCTCGGGTGCTTGTAAAACGCGTCCCAGTATTTCGTGTAGTTCCCATTCGAGTTGCCCATGGCGTGCGTGTACTCGCACAGGATCACAGGCCGCGTTTCCGCCGGGTCGTTGGCGATGGCTATGATCTGGTGGACGCGCGCGTACATCGGGCACACAATGTCCGTGGCGGGCGTCCGGGACCCGCCGCCTTCATACTGGACGGGGCGGGACGGGTCGCGCGCCCGGATGAAGCCGGCCATGGCCAGGTGAGCTGTGGAGTTGGGGGAGTTCTTGCGTGAGGGCTGCGCTCTCTCGTGTGTCTGCCTCCACTCGAGTCTCTCTCTCTCTCTCTCTGTTCCCAGTCCAAACGCCCGGCCGCACCCACGGGGCCCCTGAACGCCACCCCCACCTCTCCCCAACCCCCGGAAGACGCACCTGGACCGTACCCGGCCTCATTGCCCAGGGACCAGACAATGACAGCCGGCATATTCTTGTCCCGCTCCACCATGCGCAGGCCGCGCTCGACGATCGCGGCCAGCCACAGCGGGTTGGACGCGGGCACGACCGCGTCGTTGTGCAAGCCCGGGTCAAAGCCGTGCGTCTCTAAATTGGCTTCGTCCACCAGGTACAGGCCATACGCCGCGCACAGCTCGTACCAGCGCACCGCGTTGGGGTAGTGCGAGTTGCGGACAGCGTTGAAGTTGAAGCTTTTCATCAGGCGGATGTCGGCGACCATGGTTTCCTCGGTGACGGTTTTGCCGCGCCGTTCCTCGTGCTCGTGCCGGTTGACGCCCTTGACGTAAATGGGCACGCCATTCACTTTCAAGGCCCGGTCCGACACCTCAACCGTGCGCAAGCCGACCTGGGTGGATTCAGCCTCTAGCACGGACCCGTCCGGCCCGATTAAAGACAGAACAAGAGCGTACAGGTTGGGTTCCTCGGCCGACCACAGGGCGGGAGGTTCGGCGCCGGCCATCAGGTCGACGGCCCGCACTTTGACCAGGCCGCCAAAGCCGGCGTCGGCTTGCGTGGCCTTGTCCGCCGAGTCGACGGCCACCCAGTGGTCCGTGTCGTCGACTTTGAAAGTGGCGGCAGGGACGGCGAGTTTCGCGCCGCCAGGTAAAGCCGGCGCGGCCGTCGCGCCCTCGGCCAGCTTCGTCTCCAGGTCGGCACGCGGCAGGCGGTAGACTTCGGCCTTGACGGTGACGCCGGCCAGGGCTTCACGCGTCGGCCCGACCAAGTGCACGTCCACGTCCACCCACGCCTTTTTCACCGACGGCACGGTCGAATCACCCTCCGGCGCACCCAGCTCCAGGGGCGTGCGCACGAAAAAGTCCGAGATGTGGGTGGCCGGTTTGGCCAGCAGCCAGACGTCCCGGTACAGGCCCGACAGCCACCAGTGGTCCTGGTCTTCCAGGTAAGACCCGTCCGAGAAACGCAGGACCTGGACGGTGACCAGGTTGCGGCCCGGGCGCAGCGCGGCCGTGACATCGAATTCGGCGGGAAGGCAGGAATCCTGTGAATAGCCGACTTCCACGCCGTTCACGTGCACGTACGCCGCATTGTTAATGGCTTCAAAGTGGAGGAAGACGCGGTGGGCACTGCCGGCCAGCCAGCCGGCCGGCACGTCGACCCACAGGCGGTAGCAGCCCGTCGGGTTGGCGTCGGGCACCCACGGCGGCGTCACAGGCCAGGGGTAGTTGAAGTTGGTGTAGATGGGCGTGCCGTGGCCCTGGGTCTCCCAGTTGCCGGGGACGGTGATCTGCGGGTGTTTGTTTGGGCGGACAGCGTGAGAGAGAATGGTTCGACGGTGTGGTGCGGGATGGAAAGAAAAAAAGGGCCGCGGCACGACGCTGTCTCCTCCACCCATCACAACTCACGTCCGCCCAGTCGCCATCATCAAACCCGGCCTCCCACACGCCCGCCGGCACGGCTTCCGGGCGGTCGTACAGTTTGAAACGCCACGCGCCGTTGAGGGACAGGACGCGCGAGCGTTTGGGCAGGGCGGCCGCCGGGCTTTCCGCGAAATAGGCCAGGGCTTGGGAGCCGGTGTCAAACGTGCGGAGCGGGACGTGGGCTTTGGAACTATGTCGGGCGTGTGGGTGGGAGCGGCGGGGCGTGGTGAGGCGCAAACGAGCGGACAGCAAGGCAGGCGCGGGGAAGGTCGGGCGCGCGCGCGCGGTTTTTTCGATGGGCATTCGTTTTGGTTGCGCCGTGAACGGCGCGGCAGGCGGTGCCTGATCAACCCCTGGCTTTGCCGATGGCTTGTCAGAAGACCGGGCCTCCGTCCAGTCAAAACTCTTAGCACTTACCGGTTGCGAGCCGTCACCGCCGGGTTTTCCCAGTCGCGGGCCGCGCTCGGGTGCGAGAGCGACTCCATGGGAGCACGCTTGCTGCTGCCGCCGCTGGAGGGCTTTTCGGCGGCGACCATGCAGGGCCGGACAGCCGGTCGAAATACCACCGATCCGCGGGCCGGGGATGGAGGGAAGACGGTCAGGGTGCGGCGGGCACGGGCGAGGAAGTTCATTGTGGTCGGCGGAGGGTTGAGAGGCCTGAACGCCGCGAGCGTGCGTGCGAGCACACAGACGCGCTTTCTCCTCCCTTTCGACGGGCGAAGCGCTGCGGCGAGTCCCGCCTCAGTAGCTCGCTCCTTCCAGGCCTGCGCGGGGCCCGTCCCCGCTTTCAGCGCACAAGTTCCACCCGCCCGGCGGCGCGGCTTGCCCCTGTTTTTTTGCTTGTTTCGTGCCCGCACCAACTCGCGCGCTCGTGGCGATGTCTCCTCAAGCCCGCCGGCCGCCGGGCCGCCCGCTCCTGCGTCGCCCGCCCTCCCATTTTGTCCTGGCGTGCGTGCTGGTCGTCGTGGCGGGGCGGAATGGCGTGGGCGCTGCGTCCTCGCCGCAGGCCGCCTGCAACAACACGGGCGGCGGCGAGTGCGTTATTTTTTTCCTCTCCTCGGCCTTGTCTCCCTCTCTCTCGCCCTCTCCAGGCAACCCAGCGCCTCTCTCGCTCACGAAAACACTCGACGCACAAACACAGGTGGCTCCTCGCCGACTCCGCAGGCTTCGTCTGCCCGCGCACGGCCCTCAACCCGGCCACGGGTTGCTGCGACACCACCGCCTCGGCTTTCTCGTGTGCGACGTGCGACGTCGCCGCCCAGTGCTGCACGTCGTATGAACACTGCGTGTCCTGTTGCTTGAAGCCGGGCCACCCTGGGTCCGACCCTAAAACCGTGCAGTCCTCCTACCGCGCGCGCAACCACCCGGAGACGGGCCACTGGGCGTCGGCGTTTGACTTTTGTGCGGGCACCTGCCGCACGACGCGCGAGTCGACCGCTCATGAAAACGCTTTCATCTCGCCCGCCCACTTTTGTTTTTCGGCGACCGGCGTGCCGCGCTACCCGGAGCCCGACCCGGAGCCGCCGGCGTTGAAAAAGGGTGTGGTTGTCATTGCGGCTGAAGCCGGGAAGACGTGCGCGGCCGCCTGTGACGCCGCGCCTGGTGGGCCTCTGACCTGCGCCCACACGGCCCAAGCCGCGGCCGCGCTGTCCGACTGCAACGCTTTACGGTCCCACTTCCCGTGCGAGGCGGGCTGCCTGGCGGCCGACGACGGCGCGACGCCCGCGCCGGCATATGTCCTGCCGACCGCGTCCAAAGCCTTGCGCCCGGCCGCGTGCCTGACCCTGGCGACGGAGGAAGCAGAGGACGAGGACGATGCAGAGGATGGAGAGGAAAAGCCGGCCACGCCCAGGGGCCCGCCGCCGCCGGCCGGGTGTGAGGCCGCCGTCGCGGACATGCGGCGCCTGTGCGCGTGCGTGAAGGCGGAGGGTGCGGCAGCGGCTGAGGACGGGTAGAGAGAGAGAGCGTTAGTTTTGTTGAGAGTGCCCTGTGTTTTTTCTGTCAGAGTTCCTACAACAATCACAGCCCTCGCATGCGGTGCACCCGCCCCAAGTCCCGCACCCGGCCTTCCAGCGCGTCGGGCACGTCAAACAGGCTCAACAACCCGCCCGTGTGAATGAACAGCACCCTCCGCCCCTCCCACACGCCCGGGTCGGACCGCACGTCTTCCAGGAAAGCGTGGACGGCCTTGCCCGTGTACGTGCCGTCCAGGACGATGCCAGTGCGCAGTGCGATTTCAGACACGGTGCGCAGCTCTTCGGGGCGGGAGATGGCGTACCCCGCGCCCTTGGCCTGCACGTACCGCACGCCCGCCGCGACGGCCGCCGCGTCCGGCACGCCCATGGGGATGAGGTGTTCATCGCGGACGAACGCCTCAAAGTAAGCCGGGTCGTCACAGACGCCGTACGCGTGGAGGCGGGTGGGGAGGCCCGCGGCCGCGAGGCCGGCCGCGAGGCCCGCCACCGTCCCGCCCGACCCGCACGTGACGACGACGTCATCCCAGGGCTGAGACGCTGTGCCCGGGACGCCCGCCTCCAATTCTTGGACGGCGGCCACGTAACCCCACGCGCCGATGGCGTTGGACCCGCCAACGGGGATGGTGTACGGGCTTGCTCCGCCGCCGGCCTTGAGTTGTTCTGCCAGGCGCGCCGTCAGCCCCGGCCCGCCGTGGGCCGCGTACTCGGCCTTCGACACAAAGTGGATGTGCGCGCCTGTCAGGCGGTCGACCAACAGGTTGCCTGTCAGGCCAGGGTCGGCCGCGTCCGCCACGGCCGCCGGCGCACGCAACACCAAGTGGCAACTCAACCCAGCTTCCGCGGCCGCCGCGGCCGTCGCACGCGCGTGGTTCGACTGGATGCCGCCGACGGTGATGACCGTGTCGGCGCCTGAGCTCATGGCGTCCGCGAATAAGAATTCCAGTTTACGGACTTTGTTGCCGGAGAGCGTGGACCCGGAGCAGTCGTCCCGTTTGATCCACAGGTCCAGAGACGCAGGGAGGCCTGGCACGCCCCTCCATCGGTGAACGGGCGTGGGCAGGGCGCCTAAGAGGTAGCGCTTGGCCGGTGGGGGTTTGCACCAGTGTGCTGTCCATGGTGGGGCCACGTATGGTTCTAAGACGTGGAGCTGCGGGCGGGCGGACGGCGGCATGGCGGTCGGAGAATGAGGCCGGTGGAATGGAGCTGGACGAAGAGGTCGGGCGAGAGCCAGCAGCGTTTTCTCTCCCCGGGCGCGGGCGCTTGAACAGGAACTCAGCACACGTCACGCCGGTGTTGTGCGTTCAGACTGATCCCCAGATCCCAGGCGTGTGTCTGGTAAGGGCTGGAGCGTCGCGAGTGCGTGGAGACGCGTGACGGTGGACGCACAAAAGCATTGCCTTCCCGCGAGTTCAGCAGTGAAGCGGAAAGCGCAGCGTCGGCCACTCTCTCATTTTTCGTCTGCGTGCTTTTCACGCGCACGACAGGGTCTGCGTGCCTCCCCTCCGGCTGACGGCACCAGCGTCATGGCTACGCTGCTAGAGGAGGCGCGCGGTGAGTTTATCGGCGCCTGGCCCTGCCGCGATCCTTCTCTCTCTTCTCCCCGCTCGCTCACGCAATCCCTGCACTCTCTCCCCAGCTGCGCACGAGGACATGGAACGACTGGAACGGGCCATCGTCCGCGACTACTTCACCCCGGCGCGCGGCCACACGGAGCGCCTGGCCCAAGCGCACCGGGTGCGGGCCATGCTGGACCGGTTGCAAGCCCAGGCGGGGCGGCTGGCGGCGCTGTACGCCGACGCCGACGGGTCGCGGGCCGCGGAAATTGCGACGCTGCGTGGGGCAGGGGACGGGGTGAGCGCGTTCGCAGACCGCCTGGCTGAGCTGCGGACATTCCACGCCCGCTTCCCGGACGCGGAGCCGGGGCCGGGCACGGACGACCCGGACGCGCCGATTTGCGCGCCCGACGCCGACGGCGGACCGGCCGACCCGGGCGCCGCGGCTGCCGCGGCTGGAGTGGCCGTGCTCCGCCCGGATTTCTCGGGCGAGGAAGCGGGCGGCCGGTGCCTGGATTTGCAAGCCCACCACCGGGCCTGGGTGAACAACCCCCGCTTCGGGCCGCCGGGCGAGTACACAGCCTTTGTGCGCGGCCTGGCCGCGTTTGGCCGCGTCCCGCGCCCGGCCCGCCGGTCGCGCGCGTGGCGGGACTACCTGTCCTCCCTCCTCACCTACCTCGAAGGTTTCTACGACCGGGCGCACCCGCTGGAACGGTTGGACCGGGTGTACAAGGCCGCCGGGTGCGGGGATGAGGCGGCGTTTGCGGAAAAATTTGACGCGGGGAGCGTGGTCGGCTGGAAAGACCGGGGTGTGGGGGCGACGGCTGACGACGCGCCGGTGGACGCGGCCGCGCCCGCCGCGCTGCCCGCGCCCGGGACGGACCTGGACTTGGACGCCTTCAGCAGCGTCGACGATTTGGTGGCCTTGCCGCCCGAAACGCTGCGCGACGCGCTCGCGGCGCGCGGCCTGAAAGCGGGCGGCACGCCCGCCCAGCGCGCCGAACGGCTGTGGCTGGCCAAGACCACGCCCCTCCACGCCCTGGACCGCAAGCATTTCGCCAAGGGCGTCGCGCCGCCGCCGCCGCCGCCGGGTGAGAGCGCTGCTGCTCCGTCCGCTTCGACCTCCAACGCCTCGCGGTCCGCCGCCTGGCTGGAAGCGCGCGTCGCGGCGCTCGTCGCCCCGGACACGGGCGCCCTGGCCAAGGAAGTGGAAGCCACGGCCGTGGCCGTCGAACAAAAGCAAGCCCGCACGTACGAAGAGACGGTCGCGGACGCGGAGGAGGCCGGGACGGCGGACCTCGTCCCCTCGGACGACGAGGATGAGGACGCGTTCATTTACAACCCCAAGGACGTCCCCCTGGGCTGGGATGGGAAGCCCATCCCCTACTGGCTCTACAAGCTCCACGGCCTGAATCAGTCCTTCCCCTGCGAGATTTGCGGCGGGTTCGTGTACCGGGGGCGCCGCGAGTTTGAGCGCCACTTCCGCGAGCCCCGCCACGCGGCCGGGATGCGGGCGCTGGACATTCCGAATTCCAAGGAATTCTTCGAGGTGACGTCTATTGATGATGCGCGTGCTCTCTGGGCGTCCATCCGTGGGCGGACGGGCGGTGCTGGTGCGCCGCCCACGGCGGGCGCGGCGGCGGTGGCCGCTGCCATCACGGCCGCGGACGAAGAAGTGGAAGATGCCGACGGCAATGTGTACACGCGCAAGACGTACGAGGACTTGAAGCGTCAGGGGCTGCTGTGAAGAGGGAGAGTGTTAGAAAAGAGGGAGGTGAGCGTGTTCGTTGTTGCGTGTGGGGGCGTGGGCGGACGGGAAGAAGAGGACAAGGGGGCGCCAGGTCGAGCGAGGGCCGGCCGCACACGCGCAAAGCCCGAGACGCGCGCAGGGTTGGCTCCCCCCCGATTTTTCCGGTGTGCGCCCGCGCCCCGCACAAACAGCCGACGCCAGCCATGTTTATCCCGGCAGGTAAGGTTGAGGATGTGCGCTTCCGCTCGCCTTGCAAAGCTGGCGCAGTTCTGCCGCCCGCCGGCCGTGGCGGGCGATGGCGCATTTGGCCTGTCGTGCCGACGGCGGGTGCACAGTCGCCGTCGTGCCGTGAGTTCCGACACCCAAACCTCTCGCGGAGCGGGCACTGCCACGCTCTGCCGGCGCTGCCTGTGATGCAGAGGCGTCCGCCCAGCAGGTTGAGAGGGCAGGGAGGGCGCAACGGAAGGCCGTTCGGACCGGCTTTCGTGTCCCCTCGGCCGGCCGGCCGGCCGGCTGCGCGCTTTGCTCTCGCGCTCACCACGCCCCGACCACACCTCCTCTCACTCTCTCTTCCGCCCCTCTCTCCCCAGCCTTCGCCTGCACCGCCGCCTGGGCGGGCATCTATGCCGCCACCTGCTCCGCCTCCCACGCCCTCTCCCCGTCGTACCGGTCCCTCCCCACGCCCGCCGCGCGCGCCGGCTGGGATTCGCGCATCGTGTCCACGCTGCACGCCATCCTCATCGTCGCGCTCGCGCTGCTGGGCGGCGCCGACTTGCTGGCCGACCCGGCCCACGCGCGCACGCTGCTCTCGCTGCGCACCAGCCCGCTGACGACGGCGGCGTTCGGCGTGTCGGCGGGCTACTTCATCGTCGACCTCGCCCTCGTCCTGAAACACCCGGGCCTGGGCGGTGCGCCGATGGTCGCCCACCACCTCGCCGCGCTCTCGGCCCTGGCCGTCGGCGGCACCCGCGCGGAAGGCCACCTGTGGACGCTGGGGCTGATGCTGGCCGAAGCGACGACGCCCTTTGTGAACGCGCGGTACTTTTTGGACGCGACCGGCTTGCGCGCCCACCCCCTGTACCTGGCCAACGGCCTGGCCCTGACCGCGTCCTGGTTTGTCGTCCGCGTCATCGGCTTTGCGGCCTTTTTCCAGCAGCTGTGGGCGCACCGCGCCGACGTTGCGGCCCTCAGCCCGCTGTGCCGCGGGCTGCTCACAACCGTGCCGGTGCTGTTCTACGGTCTGAACCTTTACTGGTTTGGCCTGCTGGTCAAGGGCGTCGCGAAAGCGTTGGGAGGCGGGAAAGCGCGGGCGGTGGCTGCCAAGGCGGCCGAGCCGGCCGGTGCGGCGCCGCCGCCGCTGGTCGCGCGCGCGACGACGACTGCCGCGCGCCGTTCCCCATCCCCGCCACGCCGGGTCAGTTTCTCGGACGCGCCTCCGACCCGCACGCCCCTGACCCGGCTGCGCGCGTCCACGCCCAAACCATCCGTCCTGCGCAACTCGCCGCCGCTGCAGCCGTCAAGTGCTGGTGCTGGCGCGGCAACTGCGCACCAGCGGGAGGAGGGCGGGTGGCGGTGGTGGGCGGCGTCGCTGCCAGGGCGGCTGACCGCGGCGTGGGCTTGAGAGAGGTGGGTTGGGAGTGAAACACTGAGCGACAGCAAACTGAGAGAGACAGCCGAAAGCGCACGAAGAGAGAAGCGAGGGCGGGGGTTTGAGATGCAGGCGCTGAGTCGTGTGAGTGAAAAAGCACTTGGGTTTTTTTTTTCCTTTCCATCCATCACACGCACGTGCGATTTTCTCTTCATCCATCCCTGTTCTCTCTCTCTCCGTCGAGCACTCCGTTTCTCTCTCTCTCTCTCTCTCTCTCACACACACTCAAGCCGCCGCCACGGCAGGCGCGTCCGCCATACTCTTCGCCACGATCTCGTACACATTCTCCGACAGCCCGGGCTGGGCCATGATCCGCCGCAAGGCCGCCTGCATCTTTGCCTGGCGCGCGGCATCAAAGGTTTTCCAGGCCGTGAACGCGCCCGCAATGCGGGCCGCCACCTGCTTGTTGACCCGGTCGACGGCCAGGACGGAGTCCGCGATGAACTCATAGCCGGAGCCGTCCGCCGCGTGGAAGTTGACGGGCGAGCGCTGGAAAGCCAAGTACAGCGAGTAGCAGCAGTTGGGGTTGGTCATGGAGAAGGCCGGGTGCTTGGCAAGGTCTTGGACGGCCGTCAAGTTGCCGGGCAGGTCGGAGCCGGCCTGGATGGCCAGCCATTTCAGCATGGCCAGCGGCTCGTCCGCGTAGTCGGCCGCGTATTCGGCCAAGGCCGCCTCACGCTCCGGGCAGGCCGCGTCGACGAGGGCGGCCAGGGCGGAAATGCGGTCGGTCATGTTGGACGCGCCGCGGGCGCGGGCCAGCAAATCCGCGCGGACGGCCGGGTCGCACGTGTAGGACAGGTAGCCCAGCGCCTTGTTCTTCAGGGCGCGCTTGGCCGCGTGGGCAAAGGCGGGCGAGTACGGCTCGGACGCAGGCACGTCGTTGGCCTTGACCGCGGCCTCCAGCTCCGGGCGCAGCGCCTTGGCCAAAGCGGTCGCGACGTACGTGCGCACGCCGTGCAGCACGACCGGGTCCGCGCCGTCGATGGCGTCGATCAGCTCGGCGGGCGCGGGCAGCGAGATGGCGGACGCGGCAAAGGCGCCGTCGATGGACGTGTCGGCCAAGACGGCGCGGACGGCCGCGATCACAGGTTGGGGGACGCCGCCGGCTTTGGCGGCCGCGTCGGCCGGTTCCACGCCCGGCCCGGCGGCGAGCGCGGCTTCGTACAGGCGCAGGATGAGGCCCTTGAACAGGCGCTGGCCCGCCTCCCACCGGTTGAAAGCGTCGGTGTCGTGGGCCATGAGGAAGGTCAGGTCCGTCTCGGTCAGGCCGCGCACGTCGAGCTTGACGGGGGCGGAGAAGCCGCGCAGCAGGGACGGGACGGGGCGGGCGGGGACGTCAGTGAAGACGTACTCAGCGGACGGGGTGTCCAGCAGCAGGACGGTCTCCGTGCCGCGCGGGGTGGCGTCGCCCTGTGGGGTACGGTGCGGGTTGGGAGGCGTGAGAGAAGTTGAAAAAAAAAGGAAAGCGAGGAGGGTTGGGGCTTGTCCACCACTCCACTCCATCCCCTCACCTTCAATTTCAGCGGCACTTCCTTGCCGTCCGGGCCCAGCAGCCCCATCCGAATGGGAATGGGCACGGCCGCCTTGGTCTCCTGGCCCGGCGTCGCGGGCGTGGTCTGGCGGGCGGAGATGGTGAACGTTTTTGCGGCCGCGTCGTAAGACGTCTCGACGACGACCGCGGGCGTGCCCGCCTGTTCATACCAGCGCGCAAAACCGCTCAAATCCGCGCCGTTGGCGTCCGCCATGGCCGCCCGGAAGTCGTCGCACGTGACGGCCGCGCCGTCGTGGCGCTTGAAGTACAGGTCCATGCCTTTGCGGAAGCCGTCCTTCCCCAGCAGCGTTTCGTACAGGCGCACGACCTCCGCGCCCTTCTCATACACGGTCACCGTGTAAAAGTTGTCCATCTTGATGTAGGATTCCGGGCGGATGGGGTGCGCCATGGCGCCCGCGTCCTCCGGGAACTGGGCGGCACGCAAGCGGCACACGTCCTCGATGCGCTTGACGGGGCGGGAGTTCATGTCGGCCGAGAATTCCTGGTCCCGGTACACCGTCAGGCCTTCCTTCAGCGTGAGCTGGAACCAGTCCCGGCAGGTGACCCGGTTGCCCGTCCAGTTGTGGAAGTACTCGTGGCCGATGACGCCTTCAATGCGGGCGTAGTCGCCGTCGGACGCCGTGGTCGGGGAGGCCAGGACCAGGCGGGAGTTGAAGATGTTGAGGGACTTGTTCTCCATCGCGCCCATCACGAAATCGTCGACCGCCACGACGTTGAACAAGTCCAGGTCGTACTCCAGCCCGTACGCCTCCTCATCCCACGCCATGGCCTTTTTCAGGGATTCGATGGCGAAGTCCACTTTGTGCGCGTCCTTGGCGGCCGTGTAAAAGTGGAGGTCGACGTCCCGGCCGGAGGAGGTCGTGAACACGCCGGCCGTCTTGGTGAGGTCGCCCGCGACGAGCGCGAACAGGTAGCAGGGTTTGGGGAACGGGTCCTCCCACACGGCGTAGTGGCGGCCGGCGTCCAGCTTGCCCGAGTCGACCAGGTTGCCGTTGGAGAGCAGGACGGGCGCGACGGACGCGTCGGCCTCGATGCGCGTCGTGTACCGCGCCATGACGTCCGGGCGGTCGGGGAAGAAGGTGATGCCGCGGAACCCCTCGGCTTCGCACTGCGTGCACCACATGCCGCCCGACACGTACAGGCCTTCCAAAGACGTGTTGGCGTGCGGGATGATGTCCGTCACGATTTCCAGGGTGAAGGGCGTTTTCGGGAGGCCGGACACCTCCAGGCGGGCCTTGTCGGGCCCCTGCAGCTCGTGCGACGCGTGCGGCTTGCCATCGATTTTCACGGAGACGAGCGTGACGTCCTTGCGGCCATCCAGGAGCAAAGACTCGGGCGGAGACGCGGCGTCGGGCGTGATGGACAGGACGGACGTGACGCGGGTGGTCTCGTCGCCCAGGGCGAAAGTGAGGTGGACCTGTGTGTGTGTGAGTGTGTGTGGGTATGTGTGTGTGGGGGATGGAGGTTTTGAGGGCGCCGCCGCGCTGCTGTCGGTTCGGAAGAAACGCGCGCGCGCTCGATTGGGCGGGCAGTGCGGGCCTGAGGGACGGCACGCGCGGCCCAGCGGCTTGGACTGCGAGGGCAGTCGTCTATTTTGCGCCCACACGCCCCCCGGCGCGGCCGTGAGAGCGGCGTTCCTGCCCGACCGCGGCCGCCAAAGAGACGCTGCTGCGCTCGCGCCACGCGAGCGCACGGAAAGAAAACAGAAAAAACGACTGGCCGCATTCCCCCTCATCGTACCTTGTCCACCGTGTACGGCAGGGCCCGGTACTCGGACCGCAGCTTGGGCTTGGGGGCGGACACCATTTCAGCGGACGGCGCGGGCGCGGCAGCGGCGGACGGAGGCGAGGCGCGCGTCGGCGAAGCAGTGAGCGGCTGAGGCTTGGTGGGAGAACCGGCGGCGGACAGGGGCCGGCGCGGTGTGGTGGCCGGGCTGAGCGTCGGCCGAGCGCTGGAAGAGCAGGTCAGGGCGCCGCGGAACGCGCGGGTGATGTTCGAGGCCAGGCGCTGCATAGAGGGACGGGCGGGGGTTTGCAGAGTGAAGGTTGGGCGCGCGCTCCCCTCCTTGAGGGGGGAGCGACAGAAAATCACTTCTCCGCTCGCAAAAGGCGCGCCGCTGGCCGCTGCGCCTGGGCCCTGTCCTGACACAGTCCCACCCCCCAGGCCTGCGCCAGACACGCCTCCCCCTGGCGCACCGCATTTCGACCTTGGCCGGCGTGTCTGGGTGCCCTCCCGTCTGTCGTCGTCCGACTCGTCTCCCATCCCCCGTTGCGCGCGCTCGCTCGATGGCTTCTACCGCCACCGCCCGCCCGGCCTCGGCCCCGTCCACGGACATGGAGTTGGGGCTGGTCGTCGCGGACACGGGAGCTGTCTTACCCGGGGCCGGAGGAGGGCCGAGCACGACGGCGGCAACGCCCTCGCGCTCGGCCGCGGCACGCCCGCCGTCCCCGCCCGCTCCAGCGGCAGCACCAGCGCCGCAACCTTCCACCTCCTACCCGCCCGCGCCCGCCAACCCGCTGTCGCCCGCCCGGCCGCTGCTCCCGCACGCCGACCTGCTGTACCCGCCAGCTTTTTTTGCGGTGGCGGCGGTGGTGTCCCGGACGCACTGGCTGCCGGCGCCGGTGCTGCTGCCGGCGTTGGCCGCGCTCTTCGTGGCCGGCGTCCAGGCGGCGGTCGTGCGCGCGGGCCGCACGCCGCCCTCCCGCCTGCCCGCCACCCGCCTCGTCGCGTCGTCGGCATGGTGGCTCCTCGTCGCGTCCTGCACGGCTTTCATCGTCCTCCACGTGCCGTGGTTGATTCCAGGCTGGCGGGAGGCGGCCCGGCTGTGCGTGGTCGCGTTCGGCGTCGACCTCGCCCTCCTCCCCTGGCTCGCGACGGCCGACCCGGGCCGCATCCCTCCGGGAGCGGGCTTCGCAGCCGACGGCTCGCCCAACTGGGGGTCGCTGCCCCGCCACCACGCGGGCTCCTGCGCCACCTGCCGGTGCGTGCGGCCGCTGCGGTCCAAGCACTGCGCCGCGTGCGGCGTGTGCGTGGCCCGCTTCGACCACCACTGCCCTGTCATCGCCAACTGCGTGGGCGCCCGCACCCAGCGCGCGTTCGTGGCGTTCCTAGCGAATACAGTGGTGGGACAGACGCTCTTCATTGCCTTGTCCTGGGTCGCGCTGGCGCGGAAAGGTGGCGCGGCGGCCTTGGGCCCCGGCCAAGCCCTCTCCGCCTGGCGCGCCCTGGGCTGGGCCGCCCGCTCCTCACCGGGCGCGCTCTCCCTGGCGGTGCTGCAAGTCCCGCTCCTGGCCGGCACGGCCGTCCTCCTCGCCCGGGCGGCCGCCTGCATTGCGGCCGAACTGACGGTGAATGAATTGGTGGGGCGGCGGCGGTATCGCTACCTGGCCGACGACCGGGGGCACTACTGCAACCGCTTCGACGCGGGCGCGCCCCGGAATTGCCTGCGGTTTTGGAGTGGGGGCGACGTCGGCGCGGACTGGAGCGCGGAACTGGAGGAAGGGGAGGCGCGGCGGGCGGGCGACGGCGGCGGCGGCGGCCTGCGCCCGCCGCCCTGGAGCGTCGCGCCGCTCATCCTCGCGCTGGACCGCAGGCGCGGCGGCGGCGGCGGCGGCGGGAGTGGTGGGCGGGCGAACGGCGCCGCCTCAGCTGGTGGTGGGGCGGACTCGCCGCTGGCGAGCGGCAATGGCGGGCCGGCGGGCGCGGAGATGCGTGTGTAGTGGGCCGTAGGCTGGATGGAGGTTGGATGGAAAGGAACAGAAGAAACACCCGCCTGCCCCGCCCCCCCTCCCCCCCCTCCCCTCTCACTCCCCCAACCTCTAGCAGCACCCCCTTCTTCACCCCGTTCACTTTTTCGTCGCCATGCTGCACACCTTTGCCGCCCGTGGTGAGTAGCGATGCGGGAGGGTGTCGTTCAGGGGCGAGGCGCGTGCCGCGCGGGCGCTGCGCGTGGGGCGCACGCGGTTGCTGTGTCGTTTCTTTCCCTCTCCCAGGGCAGGGAGCAGAGGGGGTGCCGCGCTTTCCAGCGGAGCCCGGCGCCGCGAAAGACTCGCCGAGCCGAAAAGCACCGCCGTCTTCGTCGCGCCACGGCCGCGCCGCGCCTCTGCTGGGTCGTCCGCCTTTCCCGCTGACTGACCCTGTCCTCGCTGCCCGCTCTGGGTGATGAATGGCCGCACGCCGTCGCCGTCTCGGCCCGCGCGCGAGGGGCGAGAAGAGAAGGGGGAGAGAGGGGCTGCATGCGCCCGACCCTGTGCGCGGCCGCGCTCACACCCTCCCCGCCCATCCCACCCTCCCACCCTCCACAGGCGCCCGCCTTGTCGTCCGCGCCGAGGGCGACGCCGCCGCCGCCAAGCCCCAGATTGGCCCCAAGCGCGGTGCGACGGTGAGTTCGTTTTGCTTTTTCCGCCCGGGGAAGAGAGAGAGAGAGCGGCGCGCCGAAAGGCGAGCGAGGGAAGGATCGGCCGCGCCGGAGTGCGGCCGCAGGACGCTGGCCGCCGCGTCCCACTCTTCCACCCCCTTCTGGCGAGGCGCCCAAGCCGGCCTCCACCGGGCGGCCGGCGGCTGGAGGTGGCCGAGGGTCGCTGGCTGCGGCCCGGGGGCGCCCCGTTTTTTTCAAGCGCGGCCGGCAACCGCCGTCACCTCACCCATTTCTTCTCACGGGCCGCGCCACCGCCCACCTCCCCTCCCTCCCTCCCATCGCCAACAGGTCAAGATCCTGCGCCCGGAGTCCTACTGGTACAACGACACGGGCAAGGTCGTGTCCGTGGACCAGGTGCGTTGCGGGTGGAGGGGAGGCGGAAACGACAGCGGCGCCCGCTTTATCCTCGACCCACCACCCTCGCTCTCACACTCAAAAACACCTTCCCTCCGTCCATTCCATACCGACCCGCACACGACAGTCCGGCTCCGTCCTGTACCCCGTCGTCGTCCGGTTCGAGAAGCCCAACTACGCCGGCGTCTCGACCAACAACTACGCCCTGGACGAGGTCAAGGAGGTCTGAGAGCGCTGAACATCGCCCGTGGCGCGGAGCGGGGAGGCGAGCGAGCGAGAGAGACAGTGGGGACGCGAAGCTCCCCTCGAAACACAGCTCCTTCCCCGCTGCGCGTGCGTGCGTGCGTGCGTGAAAAAAGACGGCGGATGTGTGTAGCGTGGTGACCCCCAACACCTTTCTTTTGTTTCCACGTCTCACTCTCTCTCTACACTCTCTCTGCGGCCGTCCAGGCCCGACGACGCCCCTCTCCTCCTCCTCCTCCCCCTCCTCGTCCTCCTCCTCCTCCTCCTCCTCTCGCACCGGTCGGCACCGCCCAGCGCTCCTCTCAAAAGCACAGCGGCGGGCTGGTCGGCAGGCGGGCGGTCAGCACCTCGCACCCGTCATCCGTCACGACCAGCGTGTGCTCAAACTGGGCCGACCGCGCGCCGTCCGTCGTCACGGCCGTCCACCCGTCTGGCCACGTCGTGTCCCGCCACGAACCCGCGTTCACCATGGGCTCGATCGTGAACACCTGGCCCGCCTTCATGGCGCCGACCGCCTTGTTGCCCGCGTAGTGCGGGATGTTGGGCGCACAATGGAACAGGTCGCCGATGCCGTGGCCGCAGTACGTGCGGACGACGTTGAAGCTGTTGTTGGGTTGGGGTGGGCGGGGTGGTGGGCGTGGGGTGAGGCATTGAGGATAGAGGGCGGCGGAGGGTTGTTGGGGCGTGGGGAGGCGGTGCGGGCGGGTCAACCACCCCCGGGCGATGGATGGATGGATGGATGGAAAGGAAAAACAAAGGCCGCCACGCCCACAAAATGAACTCAACTCATTGGCCCGGACGTGTTGGGTGATGATGTCGCCGATGTCCCGGTACCGCACACCCGGCTTGACAGCCGCAATGGCTTTGTCCAGGGCCTCGGACGTCACCCGGATCAGTTTTTTAGACGCGGCATCGCAATTTCCCACCGTGTACGTCTCGTTCAAATCGCCGTGGTAGCCTTTATAAAACGCCGTCACATCAATGTTGACGATGTCGCCGTCGGCCAGCTCGCGCGCGTCCGGGATGCCGTGGCAGACGACCTCGTTGACGGAAGTGCAGACCGACTTTGGGAAGTTGAAATAGTTCAGGGGCGAGGGATACGCGCCCGCTTCAACCGTCGCGTCGTGCACAATCCGATCAATCTCGTCCGTGGTGACGCCCGGCTTGACCGCTGCTGCCGCTTTGTCCAGGATCTCGCGGGCCAGGCGGCACGCCGCCCGGATGCCTTGGATTTCTTCAGGCGAGCGCACGAGCGCGGATTTTTGTTGGCGGGACGCCAGCTCGGACGCCGGCACGCCCGTCTCCGCGTAGTCTGGGCGTGGGATGGTAGGCGGCACGTTCCGGCGTGGACCGACGCGGCACGGCCGGAGCTTGCCCGTCCAGGCGAAAGGCGGCATCTTAAAGGTCCGTCCAGCGCCGCGGTCTGTGACGTACGCCCACGACTCGGTCGTCGGCCGGTGCGCGGCTTTGTGGGCCGCCCACGCTTCCTTGAAACAGGCTTGCGAACAAAAAGCCGACGGGGCTTTAGGGAGTTCTAATTCGACGCATTTGGGGCACTGGAGCTTGGCGGGGGCGCCGCACCTGTTTTGATGGAGGGAGGGGGCGGCTAGGTTGAGAGAAAGGAAGGGGGGGGACCGGCGTGGGGAGGAAACAAAAAAGGCCGCCGCGGGCGACATCGCCACTCCTCCCACCCCTTTCCCGCGGCTGCGTGGACGCACGCTTGCCTTCCTCCCACACACGCCCGACGAGTGGAGATCGACCCCCCCCATCAAACTCACTTGGCGCACGCGTGCTTGGCGGTGGCCGCCGCGCCGCCGCTCGTGTCGTCGCCGCCGCCGTTGGCCGGGTCCGCGGCCGCCGCGGTCGAGGCGGCGCCGTCTGTCATGCCAGGGTGTGAGCCACACGCGTGCGTGCGTGCAGCGGGGAGGAGCGGCTCCCGTCTCTTGTGTGTGCTCGCGACTGCGCTCTGAGCGGGCGCAGCGCGCTGCTGCATCGGTTTCATTTTCATTTTTCTCGGTGCGCGGGCCTTTGTTTCCTCTGCAGGCGCGGGGCTCGCACGTCCCAACATGGCCAGCCTCCTGGATGACTGGGCCCGCGCCACCGGCTCAGGCGATGGCGGCGGCGGCGTTGAAAGAGCAGAGAGCCTGTCGCCCGCGCCAGGCATCGGTCCGCCGCCGCGCCTGCTCCCGTCGGATGACGACGAGGAGGACGGCGGCGCCGGCTTCAGCGTTCACGCTCCCCAGCCAGACATCTTTGCCCTGGACCCCGTGGAGCGGGAGGTGACGCGGTACGTTGGTGGACTTGAACACGAAAAGGCGAGCGAACCCATTCAACCCCGGCCGTGCGCGCGCGCTCAACCCCCCTCCCCCATCAAACCACCAGCGGCCGGGGCGCGGTCACGGCCATCGCCGCGGGCGGCGACGTCGTCCTCGTCGCCACCGCCCGCGGCTTCCTGATCCGGTACGACCTGGCGGCCGGCACGGCGCCGACTGAAGTCGAGCTCCTCCCGTCCAGCAAGGCTCAGCAACCAGGCGCGGCCACCGCCGTGGCCGGCCTGTGGCTGGACGCGTCGGGCACGCACGCGGTCGTGAGCCTGAGCGGCGCGGACGGCGGGGGAGCTGTGGAAACGCTGTACGTGCACGCCTCCTGGAAAAAAGGCCGGCCCGTGAGCGGGTTGAAGGAGGTGTTGGGCGGCGGCGGTGGCGTGAGCGCGGTCGCCTTTGATGGCGGCGGCGCGTCGCCGACCTCCAGCGGCGAGGTCCTCGTCGGCAGCCCGTCCGGCCGCCTGGCGTGCTTCACGTTTGCGGAACGGGACAAGGTCGAGCGCGGGTGCGCCGGCCTGTTTGACCTGCCGCCGGGGGAGGAGGGCAGCGGCGGCGACCGCCCGCCCGTCACGGGCCTCGCCCAGGTGCGCACGGCCGACGGGCGCCGCGCGGCCCTGGTCGCCACGCCCGCCCGCCTGTTTGTCTTCCTGTCCGCGCCCGTGCCGGCCGGGTCGGCCGCTCCACCGCCGAGTCTGGCTGCCGCGTTCGCGCCGTACGCGCCGGGCGATGCGCTGGCGTCCACGTGCCTCGTGTCGCGCGCGTCGCTGCGCGATGCAACAACGCCTCCACCCCTCGACGGCGCGGGCGCGCTGGTCGTCCGGTGCGGGGCGGGCGGCGCGGCCGCGCCCTCGTCCTGGGTCTGGCTCAGCGAGGCCGGGCTAGTGTCCGGCCGGCTGGACTTGCGCCGGAACGGCGGCGGCCCGCGCGCGCCGGGCACGCCCGCGCTGACGGGCGACGGCCCTCCCCCCCCGCCGTCCTCGGACGAACTCCGCCTGCTGGGCGACGTCCTGACGGCGCGCCTCAGCCCTCCTGACCTGTTGGGCCCCCCGCCGAGCAACGGTGGCGGCGGCGCCACCCGCCCGCGCGCCGTGGCCGCCACCGCCTTCCACGCCCTCGTGCTGGATGGGCCGCGCGTCCTGGCCCTCCACCTCGTCTCTGGCCGGCTGGTCCAGTCGTTGTCGCCCGGCGCGGCGCCGCCCGGCGCGCCCTCCTCCGGCCCTGCCCCCCTGCTCCCCCGGTCCGGCCTGGCCACCGACCCGGCGACGGGCGCGGCGTACGCGTGCACCGGCGGCGGGGAGGGGACGCTCTTTGAAGTCGCGGCGTCGGATGAGGGCCGGGCCGAGTGGCGCGCCCACTTGGACCGCCGGGACTGGGCCCGGGCGGCCCGGGCGGCGGAGGGACCGGCGGCTCGAGCGGCTGTGGCCCTGGCTGAAGCTGAAGCCGCCTTTGAAGCGGGCGACGCCGTGCGGGCGGGCCGGCTGTGGGGCGGCACGCTCGGCGCGGCGCGCCCGAGCTTTGAGGAAGCTGCGCTGCGTTTGGTCGACGCCGGCGAGCCGGCCGCCCTGGCCGCTTTCTTAGACGCTCGGCTGGGCGCTTTGCCGCCAGCCGATAAAGCCCAGGCCACCATGGTGGCGGCCTGGCGCCTGGAACTGCTGCTGGACGAAGCCAACCGGGCGGGCGGGGAGGAAGAGGGTGAGGGTGGTGAGGATGGTGAGGGCGGCGGCGGCGGCGGAGACGGCTCTCCATCCGCCCGCCTCCGCCGCTTCATCTCCGCCCACGTCTCCTCCCTGGACCCGGGCGTGGCGGTAGGGCTGCTGGCGGGGTACGGCCGCACGGCCGACCTGTTGCACTACGCCCGCGCACGCGGCGACGCGGAGGCGGTGCTGGACCACCTGCTCAGCGGCGGCGGCGGCGGCGGCGGCGGCGGCGGCGGCGGTGCGTCCGCCTCCACCTCTGCCGCGGCCGCCGCCCTGGCCGTCCTGCGTTCGCCCGCCACGCCGCCCGCCCTGCACTACAAGTACGGCCCGGCCCTCATGGCGGCGGCGCCCGAGGAAGCCGTGGACGCCTGGCTGGGCGCGGGCTTGGACCCGCGCCGCCTGCTGCCCGCGCTCGTGCCGTTTGGAGCCAGCGCGGCCGCCCCGGCCGCGCCCGCCTCTTCGCTCTCGCCGCCCGCCCTGGCGGCCGGGCGCGCCGCCGCCCTGCGCTTTGTGCGTCACTGCGTCGAAGTCGGCGGCTGCGCCGACCCGGCCGTCCACAACCTGGCGGCCGCGCTGCTGGTCGCAGCTGCCGCGGCCGCGGGTGAGGGCGAGGGAGGCGCCGGAGAGGCCGCCGCCGCGGCGGCCGACGACGCGGAGCGGGAGCTTCTGGAGTACCTGGCGTCCGCCAGGGAGCCAGCCAGTGGTGCGCCGCTGTACGACCCGGCCCTGGCCCTGCGCCTGGCCCGGGCGGCCGGCGGTGGTGGTGGCGGTGGCGGTGGCGGCGGAGAGGACGGTTCGGTCGACCTCCCGCCCCGCCTGCGCCGGGCGGCCGTCCACCTCTTGGTCGAGCTGGGCCTGGCCGAAGACGCCGTGTCTTTAGCCCTGACCTTTGACCGCGCCCTGGCCGTCGCCGTGGCGGGCGGGACGGGTGGTGGCCGTGGCAGTGACGGCGACTCAGAGGCCGTCCGCCGCCGCCTGGCCTTGGCCGTCGTCCGCCACCTCATCGCCGCCGGCGCCGCCGCCGCCGCCGCCGCGCCCGACGCAGAAGCCGCGGCAGCTGCCACCGCCGCGTCCATCGCGGAAGTCGACGCGTTCCTGCGCGACTCCGGCGGCGGCGGCGGCGCGGAGGGCGGGGGTGGGGGCGGTGGACTGGGCGGCGGGCTGCGGCTGGAAGACGTCCTCCCGCTCTTCCCGGGCGTCACCGCCATCGGCGCCTTTCAATCCGCGGTCGTCGCGTCCCTGACGGAGTGTGACGCCCGTGTGGCTGCGCTGCGGTCCAAAATGGAGGCCGCGTCCGCGGTGTCGGACGCGCTGCGGGCGGACCTGGCGGCCCTGGGCGGGCGGACGGGGCGCGTCGCGGCGAGCGAGCCGTGCGCGGGGTGCGGCTCTCCCATCGGCGGCCCGCCCGCTCCCGGCGCGGGGCTGGTGCGCCAGGCGGGTGCCTTGCCCCGCCTGTACCTGTACCCGACGGGGCGGGCGTACCATGGGGCGTGCGCGGCGGCCGCGGTCGCGGCACGGAGTGAGCCCGGCGCGGCGGCCAGGTTGAAGAAGGCAGCGGCGTCGCTGGCCGCCCGCCCCGCCGGCGCCGAGGCCGAGCCGTCCACGGCGGCCGCGCTGTCGGCGTTTGAGGCCGAGGTGGCGGCCGAAGACCCGGCGTGCGGGGAGCGGGCGGCCCGGGCGGTCGGCCTGCCCTTGGTCCATTTGCCCGCGGACGCGGCGGCGGTCGCAGCGTGGAGGGTCGGCGGGTAGAGGGTGGCGTGAGTTCTTTTTTAACGACGCAACTTTTTTTTACACAAATCTAGGAGCTCACGCGGCCGCGGGCGTGGGCGCGGCCGGCGGCGGCGGCGGCGCGCCGCCGCCGCCTCCAGCAGCGGGAGAAGCCGGCGCGACGCCCCGCACGTAAGACAGCTTCTCAACTTTCACGGCCTTCGCGCCGCCGCCGTCGCCGGCCGCCACCAGGCGGTACGTGTACACCGTCGCCCGGCCGTCCGCCACGTCCATGAGGACAAAGGAGGGCGTGGACGGCTCGCCCGGCGCCGTGCTGCTCAGCGCACCTCCGTCCCCACCACCACCACCCACGGCAAACGCGGGCGCCGCACCGCTGGCGGACCCGGGCTCGACGTGGAGGACGCCCTCGGGCGACACGGCGGCCCGCAGCGCGTGCGTGTGGCCGGACACCAGGACGTCGGCCCCTAAGCGCCGGGCCAGGGCGCCGGCCGCGCCGGCCGGGTCGGACCAGGGCACGGCCGCGTGGCCGTGGGTCAGCCCGATTTTCAGGCCGCCGATGGTGAACACCGCGGTGTCCGGCCAGTCGGCCGCTAAGGCGGCATCATCAAAGTCGCCGCGCACGAGGCGGACGTCCGGGCAGACGGAGCGCAGGTAGTCGAGGGATTCCTGGGGGTTGGTGGGGAGAAGCATGGGGGAGGTGCGTCGAGGCAAAGGTCAAGGGGAGACGCGCGCAGCGCGAGCGAAAGCATTGGACGCCCGCGCCCGCCACCCGTCGCCTTTCCAACGCCTCCCATCCCCACCAGGGCGACACCTCACTTCACTCACCCGCGTCACCAGGTTGCCCGTGCAGAGAACCGTGTGGATTTTGCCGGGGACGAGCAACGACTTGAACTGGGGTGGCAGCTCGACAGCGCGGTGGGGGATGGCCAGGTCGCCGATGCAGAGGACGAGGACCATACTTGCGTGTTGTTCGAGTGGTGGCTCACTCGGGGCAAAAGGGAAAGGGAGGCAGGCGGGCGGGCGGCTTTCGTGCGCGCCCGGCCGGCCGAAATGATGGTTTGAAGAGAGAGTGATGGCCGAGCGCATTGCTCCACTCCATCGTTCATCCGGGGCGTCTCCCCCCCACGACCCGCCATGAAGGCCGCGGCCGCCGGGCGGCCGAGCCGGGCGTCCCTAGACGGCCGGATTGCTGCCCTGCAATCCGGTGATGCGAGGCAGGGCGAGGGCGGCGTGCACACGCGGCTGCGGGCCCGCCGCAAAGGCGGAGCGACGGCGCCCGCCGCCTCGACCACTCCCCGCCCCGCGCACGCAGTCTTCCGTGGACTCACCGAAGTCCTCCGGGGACTGCGGTCCCCGGAGGGAACGCAGTCCCTCCGGACCGCGGTGGAAGGGTACGCCGCGTACGCGCTGTGGTCGGCCATCATCGCGGCCGGCCTCCTGGGCGCGCCCGCCGCCTGCCTCCTCGCCGCCTGGCTCCGTTCTCCGGCCTCCCTCGCCGTCGCAGCCCTCGCGACCGCGGCCGCGGCCGTGCTCGCCTCCATCCCCTTGCCGGCCGACGACGACGACGACGCCGCGCGTCCGCCCGCCTGGGCGGACGCTCTGTGTCGGTTCCTCGTGACGCGCACGCTGCGCTTTCTACGCCCGTTTAAAGACGGCAGCGCCGGCCTGAGGGTCGTGTGTGCGCCTGGGGCCGCGGCCGCGTTGGCGGCCGTCGTCGCGGCCGGCCGGCCCGTCGTGCTCGCGCTCGAACCGCACTCGACGCTGCCCCTGGGCATGGTCCTCGCCTTCTCGCCGCACGCGCAGGCGGAGCTGGCGCCGGGCGCGCGGCCGCCGCCCGCGCTGGTCGGCGCGCGCCTGGCCGCGTCGTCCGCCTGCTTCGCCGTCCCGCTCGTCCGCCACCTGTGGTGGTGGCTGGGCGTGCGGCCGGCCGACAGGGCGTCCGTGCGCGCGCACCTGGCCCGCTGCCCCCCCGGCCGGGCGCTCGCCCTGTGCCCGGGCGGCGTCGCGGAAGTCGCCCTGCTCACCCCGCCGCCGCCGCCGCCCGCCCCGAAAACGGAGACCCTGTTTTTAAAGGCGCGCAGTGGCTACGTGCGCGAAGCCCTGCGGGCGCGCGCCGCCCTCGTCCCGGCCTTTGTCCTGGGCCAGACGGCCATGCTGGCCTGGACAAAGCCGCCGCTCCTGCCGCCGGCCCTCCTGGAGCGCCTGTCCCGGGCCATCGGCTTCATGCCGCTCTGGGTGCACAACGGCTGGTTCCTGCCGTGCGCCAAGCGGTCCGCCCAGCTGACGGTGCTGGTGGGTCGGCCTGTGGAGGAGGTGGAGGCCGGCGCGGGCGACGCGAGTGCGGCGAGCGTGCGGCGGGGGGCCGACGGGTTTGTGCGGGAGATCCAGGGCCTGGTGCGGGAGTTGCAGGGCGGGGTGGCCGGGGAGGAGCGGACGCGGGTGGTGGTGGTCTAGGCGGTAGAGAGATGGACGGCAGTGGTCGGAGCTCAGAGTCTTCTCTTCCGGCGGCGGAAGGGCAGCGCGGCGCCCGCTCCCGCCTTTCCGCCGCCGCCCACACTCTTCCTTTTCCTTGCCTCCTCTCCCCTCGCGCGTGTAGGCAACTATGAATGCCCACGCACTCGTCGCGCCTCGTGCGGCTTGAGCAGTGCCGCCCAACGATTGAAAAAAGACGCGTGTCTGGTGCGAGCGAACGGGCCGCCGCGGGCGACGGCGGCTGACCTTCGCACCCCGCCCGGGGCAGCCGCCCGCCCGCCGCCGCTCTCCAATTTTTAGTCTCTGTCAAACTCAGGTGCGTGCAGATCACTGTGATGGAGCGGTGGGGATGGCGCCCCCCTCCCTGGCCCTCCCACTCGCTTTTTTTCTTCTCCACCCCCACCCCATTGGCCGACGGCTCTCCCCTAGCCACCGCCACCCCCCTTTCCCATCCATCCAAACGGGAGATGATTGTTTCCACACTGTCGCCCCAGTCCTACCGGCCCCCATACAAAGCCAAACACGGGGAACACGCCCTGAGGATAGACAGTTTCAACAGGCGCGCTTTTAACAGGGCCCGCCCTGATCCCGTTCTTTTTTTGCTTTTTTTTTCCTTGCTTTTTTGACCAACCTTCGCGGGGACGACACCAATTTTAATCCCAGCTCGCTTCGACTGGGCGTTGGGTGTGGCGGCCTTTGTTGGGCGCGGCGCGCGTCCCTGCACGCTCGAGGCCTGGGTGCGCTGGCCGTGGCTGCTGCCGCCCTCTGGTCCCAGCGGCGGGCGCGGGCGTGGGACGCGGGGCCCGACTCGACGGAGCTCACGCGCACTCGCGCCTGCGCCCTGCGGCTGGAAACAGGGAGGCGGCGTGCTGCGGCTGGCGCCCTGGGCCGATGTGTGGGGTGTGCTGCACCGCGCCTGCGGGGAATTGCCAACCCTCCTTTGCCCGCTGAAGACAAAAAAAATTCCCAAAATTCACGTTATTTTCGTCTGAGCGAAGTTTTTTGGTTGTGTCCGCCTGGAGAGGGTTGGTGCGCGCTTCCCGTCCTCACGCCCTCTCACACCCGCTCCTCTCCCTTCTCCCTTCTTTTCACCACAGGGGCCTCTGCGACCCGCGGCCGGCTTCCTCTGTGCGTGAAAGGTGCGCACCCCTCCTTTTCCTCCACCCCATAAAACCGAGAAGAACAACAAAAAACAAAACATATGGGAAAGGACGACCCCACACCTGGTCCGTGTTTTGCATCCAGTCCCCTTAAGACCGGGCCTGATGCCGACAACAGGTTGCATTCGCAATGCGCGGGGGGCTTCATCTCCCTCCGCCTGATCCCTTTGTGTTTGTGTTTGTTCTGTCCTTCATTTATTCCTTTTTCCATCCATCCATTTTTCCGCCGTGAAGAATTTCGAGAACTTTTTATTTCGGACTAGAGTTGCCGAGCGACTTTCAGCGTTGACGAACGAAGATTCTCTTGGCTGTCCGAGCGGACTGAGAAAGGAATGGAATGCGTGCGTGAAGCGCGACACCTCAGGCTTCAAATAGTTGGTCTGGCCGCGCCCGCGCCCCTCTCAAGGGGCGTTGGGCCCGTGCGGCGGGGCCCGTTCCCAGAAGCGAAAGCCGATGAGGCCGTCCCCCGGTGCTATGATCAAGGCATTCCGGGGGCGTGCTGACGACCCGGGCCAGGCGCACGTCGCTATCCCGCCCTTTCGTTTTTTTTTCGTCAGAGGGCGGGACGATGCCCCCGGACAATTTTTTCCCTTTTTTTTCGTTTCAAACGAAAAAAACCCTGTTTTTGCTCACGCATTCCACACCACACCCTCCTCTCCAGAGCCGGCGTCGTTGTTCGGATCTGAAATGCTGGAGAAAAACGGCGCGTCCACCAACGGTGAGTTTTTTTCCTCTCTTTTTTGGCCATCCATCTTGGCCCTCACCCCTTTTTGGCTGGATTTTCAGGCAGCCGGCGACGCCACACCCTGCGATCCCGCCCGGCGTTCTTCCAGCCGCACACCGCAACTGGGGCCCTGCGTCCGTTGCCCGCTCACATTCTCCCATTCCCGCACACGGGAGACGGAGAGAGGTCGGGCGGCGTGGCGCGACCCGACACATCCTTCTCAGAGAAAACGACGCGCTCTCTTCTCACGCACACCCTCCTCTCTCTTTTTCACCCAGGCAAAGCATTAGAAAGACAAAAGGTGCGTGCGTGCGTGCGCGCATGCGTGCATGCGTTTGCGCTTCTCTTTTTCGCTACAGTGACGGTCGAACGGCGGACCTTTTTTTGCATAAAATCCCGTGCCGCCGTTCAACAAGCGGAAAATCCGCCGTAGCAACAAAAACGCGGATGTAGTTTCAACGCCGGTGGATTGCGCCCCTTAGCGGGGGCGTGCCATGAGGCCGGCGCGTGTTGCACGCCCGACAGTCTTTCCGGAGAGACGCTTTTTTTTCTCATCCAACCCTCTCCCCACCCACCCCGTCCAAACCCCCAGGTGAGACGACGATGAGAGAGACAAAACGCGCGGGCCATTCCCTCTCTCCCTCTCTCCCCCGTCCTCCACACGACGACGCGCGATGACGACATACGTGAGGCTGTTTCTGAATGCTTTCTTGATTAGAACTCACGATTCATTTTTAAAACGACTTCTTCTTCCACCGAGCGCTTTTTTTTTCATTCTTTTTTTCCTTTCCCCACGCCCGCCCGACCCCCTTTTTTTCCTCCTTTATACCCGTCCGTGATGACGCACTCGCCACACACGTCGGAATTTTTGCCGCGGGGCCGGCCGAGGCCGGGTCCCCGCCCCACTTAACACCGGGACGCGGGGGAACCTACCCGGCCGCTCGCTGGAAACAGCGACGGTTTTCTTCGGCCCCGCAACGGCTGGACGCACACGGCGCGGCACAGGCCGCAGTCTGAGACACATTTTTTGCTTCCTCCCTCCAAAACGACGGCGGCGACGGCCGCAACAAAACACACATGCCACCCACCACCACCAAAAAAAAGTTCGACCGGGATGAAGTTTCCAAAACAGGGCGTTTCTCAATTTAACATTCGCAGTGCCCGCTCTAGAGCTTTCGCCTTTCGCCGGGCTTGAGAGCTGATGCGGCCCAACCTTCCTTGGATGTCTGAGTCGTTCTTTTTTTTGGTGACGTGCGTGGTTGCGTTTTTTTGTTTCCGTCGCACAGCCGTCGTTTTTTTCCTTTCCTATTTCCTTGCGTGGATGACGACACGTTTCGAGTATCACACGACGGTCTTCAGAGCTCCTAAAGGAGCTGGGCTGAGTTTACTCTTTTTTTATATAATCTAGCCTCTGACACACACGCACGGCGGGCGGCGTTTTTTTTTTCTGCGCCTGGATGGAATGGATGGGTGGTTGGGAAGAACGCTCTCACAGCTCACGAAACACACGCACACACTCCACTCCTTTTTCTACACACCTTCACACACAACAGGCCTCATAGCTGTGAGAACTCATGTGAGCGTGAGCGCGCGGGGTGGTGGACAGAGTAGAAGCGTGTTGACGAACTGAATAGAAGGCAGGCTGGGTCTCACTCCACGCTTTCTCAATGGGCGACCGCGACGACGGCGGCGCCGGCGGCCGGCGCCGCAGTCGGTCGCCGCCGCCCGACCGGCGGCGGCATGGCCACGACGACCGCCACGACTCGCACCGCGACGACCGGCGGCCTTCGTCCCGTCGTCGCAGCCGCAGCCGCTCACCGCGCGAGCGCGACGACTCGCGCCACCACCACCACCACCACCATAGCAGTCACCGCTCCGACCGTCACCGGACCTCATCCCCGCCCCGGTACCGGTCGCGCTCGCCGCGGCGTGGCGGGCGGGACGAGCAACGCGCCGGGCCGTCGGGTCGAGGCGACGCATTGCCGCCGCCGCCGCCGTTCCCGCAGCACTCGTCGCACGGCGGCGGCGGCGGCGGCGGTCACCACCACCGCTCCCACCACCACCACCGGGACAGCCGGGGAGGAGGCGGGTACGGCCGCCGGCCGGGCGGCGGGCCGCCAGGGTGCGTTGGGTGTCGGGCAGACTTTCTACGATGCGCCCGCACCTCTCCCAACCTGGCCACTTCCTTTTCCCTACGCGCACCCCTCGACGTTCGTCCCTCTCCAACACTCAAACCAACAGGCGCGGCGGCGTCGACGACATCTCCGACGACGACGTCCGCGACGCTGCCGCCGGCGACTTCACGGAATACCGCCGTCTGCTGCGCTTGAAACTGGCGGAGCGCGGGGTGCGGTGCATCTGGCGCAACTCGCCCACGCCTCCGCCCGGCGCGTTTGACGACGACGAGGGAGAGGCGGAAGCCGCCGCCGCCGCCGCAGCGCCCACCGTCCCGGAGCCCGCCGAGGCTGTCCCAGCCGCAGCGACAGCCCCGCCATCCACCGTCGCACCGGAAGAAGCCGCCTTACACGCCGAAGCCGCGGCTCTGTTCAAATCCTGGCTGGCCGACCACCGCGCCGACGCGGCGGCCGCTGCCGCTGCCGCCGCCGCCGCCGCTGCGGCAGCCGCGGAAGCGGACGCGTTCGTCGGGCCGGTTCCTCCACCCTCCACGGGCGCTGGCGAAGCCGCCGCGGACGCGTCTAAAAACTACGGCGGCGCGCTCTTGCCCGGCGAGGGCGCGGCCATGGCTGCGTACGCGGCGTCGGGCAAGCGCATCCCGCGCCGGGGTGAGATCGGGCTGGCCGCCGACGACATCGCTAAATTCGAGGACCTGGGTTACGTCATGTCGGGGAACCGCCACGCCCGCATGACGGCCGTCCGCGTCCGCAAAGAAAACCAGGTCTACACGGCTGAAGAGAAAGCGGCGCTGGCGCTGTTCAACGCGGAGGAGGCGGCGAAGAAGGAGGCGGCGATCATGAGCGACATGCGGCGGCTGGTGGATCGCACGCTGGGCGGCGGTGGTGGGGGTGGGGGTGGAGAGGCGGGCGGGAGTGGAGCAGGTTAGAGGTGCGCGTGAGTGTTTTTTTTTTTTTTTGCTCCAGGCACAAACCATGTCCATTTTTTCTAGGTTTTCACGCCGTCACCGCCGCTACTCCCTCCTCCCCTCCTGCCAGCCCCGCTTCCGCGTCGTACAACGGCTCAAACGGCGAGTCGGCCGGCCGCTGCAACCAATTGTCCGGCCTCCACACACACCCCCTCCCACCCTCTGCGATGTGGACGGTGAAGGCGTGGCGCGACGCGTCCCCTGTGTTCGGCGCCGACCAGTGCAGCACACTCCCGTGCAGCAAAACAAGCGTGCCGGCCTTGGCGGGGAGCGGGATGCCACCGGTCAGGTCGTACGCCGGCGCCGGGCGGTCAAAGCCGACGGCCGGGGTGGTGGCCGCGTCGTCTCCCTTTTCGTACCACCGGTTGGACGGGGAGGGCGCCGCGCCACTTCCGCCCCCTTTGTCGCCGTCCTTGCCCTCGCTCAGGCCGCGCCCAAACCGGCGCAGGACGCCCTGGGTGTGCGAGCCCGGCAGCGCCCACAGGCAGCCGTTGGACTCGTCCGCGTCTTCCAGCGCGACCCACACACCGACCGTGGACGGCGGGTCCGTCGCCAGGAACGTCGAGTCCTGGTGCGGGACGACTTCGCCGCCGATGGAAGGCTGTTTTGTGATGTACATGGACTGGACGGGCAAGGGTTTGGCGAAGCCCAGCGCGGACGCCAGGCCCGCGACGGGCGGGGAGCGGGACCACCGCCTGAACACGGGGTCCGTGTCGTGGAGCGCGTGCGCGATTTTGTTGACGCACTTTGACGGCGGGGCCGTCAGCCGTCCCTCCCCGTCAAAGGCGCCCTCTTCAAAGAAGAAGGAGGCGGTGGCGGCGGACGCGAGGAAGTACGCCGTGGACACACGGAACTGGTTGTTGGTGGAGAAGACAGACTTCGCGCCCGGGGCGGTCGGGTCGAAGCCGTCCAGCAGCTCTTGGCCGCGGGCCTTGAGGGCCGCGACGTCGGGCGGGGAGACGAAGCCCGGGACGACGAGGAAGCCTGTGCGGAGGGGGGTGGGTGGGAGTGCGTGCGTGTTGTGGCGGCGGACGTGGGCAAAGAGAGAGGGGGAGAGCGCGCGCGCGCGGAGAGGCAGAGGTCGCGTCGTCGCGCGGCGAGGCGCGCCGCAAGCTCCGTTTGGCCCGTCTTGCGACGACGCACCGTCTTTTTCGAATTGCTCGACTTGCTGCGGCGTCAGAGAAGGCGGTGGCAGGCCCGCCTGGCCGACGGGCGGTGCCGGCGCCATGGCGGTGGTGCGTGGCGCGTGGGGCGTGTGCACGCAAAGAGAGCGCACGCGCGAAGCGAGTGTGAAGGAAAGCAAAGCCGCGAGGTGGTCATAGCTACGTTTCCGTGGGGCGAGAGTGGGAGAGAGGGCGGATTAGAGAGTGCCCGTTCCTCCCTCCGCACGCAAGCAACACACAGCAGCGCGCCTGCTCAATCCCGTCAACGCCGTCATGGGCGACGACGGCGACTTCGCGTCCGCGGCCATCGGCGGCGAGGTGCGTTGTTTCTTTGTCCGTGTCGCTGGCCATTCGCTCGCCAGCACCGCTCCGAAAAAACGCCCGCCAGCGCACACCCCATCCGCCCAATGCTGCGCCGCACCACGTCTGCACTGCCCGTCAGATGGCTGCCCTCCCGGCAGCAAGCGCGCGAGAGCAGCCACGTCCTCGCACTGCTCCCCCTTTCCTTCCCGCTCTCTCTCTCACCGATCGCTCCATGCCGGTCCCCTCCTCCCTCCTCACCTCTCTCAACAGGCCCCCGCCCCGCCCGCCTTTGACGCGTCCCAGTACTCCTTCTTCGACCTGGGCGGTGGAGGCGGCGGCGGTGGCGGCCTGGACGACGACTTGGGCGGTTTGGGTGGGTCGGACGGCGAGTTGGAGGCCGGCGTCGACGCGCCGCCAGAGGAGGAAGGCCCCCCGCCCGACGGCGGCGAGGGCGACGACCCGACGGTGGGCGACCTGGACCTGGTGGACGACGACGCGGGGACGCTCGACGACTACACCGACCTGTCGTATGCCGCCATGTTCGCGGCGGGCATGCGGGCGGCGGGGCTGGGGGTGGACGACGACGAGGAGGCGCCGCCCGGCGCCGGCGGCGGCGCCGGGTTTCACCTCCCCGACCTGCTCGGCGGCGGCGGCGGCGCCGCCCCCCGCCCGCGCGCCCCGCCCCCACCCCTGGGCGCGGGCGCGGGGCTGCTGGGCGCGGGCTCCCGCCTGGAGCCGGTCGCGCCGCCCGTCCTGCGCGGCCTGCCGGCCGGCGCGCCGCTGTCCGTGTATGCGGCCGCGCTGCGGACCGCGGCCGCGGCCGGCACTGGCGCGGGCGGCGGGCCCGCGCCGCCGCCGTCCGTCCCGCCGTCCGTCCCGCCGCCCTACGGCCGCCCCGGCCCCGTCTCAGCGTCCGATTTGGAAGCCCAGATGCGGGCGCGCGCCGCGGCGGCGGCCGCGCCGCCTCCGCCGCCAGGGCCCCCCCTGTCGGCCGCGGAGGTGGAGGCGCGCATGAAGGCCGCGGCGGCCGCGGCGGCCTTCCCGCCCGGCGGCGGCGGGCGCCCTGGGCCGCCGCCACACATGCAGCAGCAGCAGCACCCGTACGCGGGGCGGGGAGGGCCCGCGCCCGGCCGCGGCGGCGGCGCCTTCCCGCCGCCGCCCCGGCACCACCCGCCCCACCCCGGCCAGGCTGCGGGCCCGCCGCCGCCACCGCAAAACGTGTGGGCGGCCCGCGCCGCCGCCGCCGCCGCCGCCGGCCGTGGTGCGGGGCCGCCGCCACCGCCCGGCGCGCCCGGTGGCCCGCGCGTCGTCCTCGTCGGCGGCCGCGGCGGCGGGCGCGGCGGCGCCCCCTTCCCCGGCCGCGGCCCGTTCCCAGGCGGGCGCGGCCCCTTCCCCGGCCCCCCCTTCCCCGGCGGCCCCTTCCCCGGCGGCCCCTTCCCCGGCGGCCGCGGCCCGCCGCCACCCTTCCACGACCGCGGCGGCCCGCCGCCGCCCATGTCCCTCGTCGCTCGGCGCCGGGCGCACGGCTCGTCAGCCATGGCGCCCGACGAGGTGGACCAGATTCTGCGCGCGCAGTGGCGGGCCGTGCACGCGGGCCCCCCTTACGCCGAAGACTTTTACTACCAGGCCAAGCTGGCCGCCCTGGGGCCGGGCGCGCAGCGGGCCGCGCACGCACGGCCGTTTGCGCCGGACGGCCTGCGCGACGTCGTGGAGGCCCTGGGCGGCGGTGTGGGCGGGGGCGGCGGCCTGGACGGCGGGCGCGACGCGCCCGCGTGCGTCCGCCTCGAAGGCCTGGGCCGCATCCCCGTCTCCAACCTGCGGCGCCCGCGCCCGCTCATGGACTTAGGGGGCGGACCCCCGCCCGAAGCGGACGAGGGCAAAGGAGACGGCAAGAAGCGCGGTGGCGGGCCGTCTCCGCCCAGCACGCCGCCGGGCAGCGGCCCGGCCCCGCCCCGCCGGCGCTTGGCGGACGAACCCCGCCTGGCCGCCCGGCTGGTGGTGGAAGAGTGCGCGGTGCGGGCGCTGGACGTGGACGACATCGACCGCCTGTGGGCGGTCATGGGCGGCGGCGGCGGCGGCGGCGGCGGCGGCGGCCACAGTGGCCCGCCCGGCCTGGGGGACGCCGACGAGGGCTGCGCCGACGCCCCGCCCCGCCCCGACCGGTTCGTGCTGGCGGGCCGCCGGGCGGCGCTGCTGGCCGCCATCGCGTCGTCCATGCGCCTGCCTGACGCCGCCGTCCCGCCCGGCGCCGGCGCGGGCGACGCGGTGTTCAGTCGGCTGATGGCCCTGCCCAAGGGCCGGGCCATGCTGGCGCACGCCCTCCGCCTCCTGTGTGCCCCCCTGGCCTGGGGGGAGGACGGGTCGCCGCCGCCCCTCACCCTGCTCTGGGCCACCCTCCGCAACGCGGCCGACCTGTTTGCCGAGCCGGAGCGGGCGGGCGGGAGTGGGGCCGAGGCGGCGGAAGTCGACGCGACGGCCGGCGTCGCGGCCGCGGCCGCGTCCCTCGCCCGCCGCCTGCCGACGCCGGCCTCCCTGTCCGACGCCCTGGACGCGCTCGTCAAGGGCACGCTGGGCGAGCGGGCGGCGGGCGCGGCGTCGCCCGCGGACGCGCTGCTCCCGCTCCTCCCGCCGTCGCTGGGCGACGAGGGCGGCGGCGGCGGGTCGGGCGGGGGCGGCGGCCCCGCCGCCCGCCCCTGGCTGACGGACGTCCTGGCCGCCGTCCTGCTGCGCGCCCAGGAGTTGGGCCTGGCGCCGGGCGTGGGCAGCGAGCCGCCGGCGGGGCCCGCCGCCCCCACGCCCGCCGACGCCAAGCGGTGGGCCGGGTCCGTCGGCGGGCTGTGGGCGCTGCTGGCGTCGCACGTCGACACGCTCGTCGCTGTCCACGCCATGGCGGTGGACGCCGGCGCGACGGAAGCGGCGGCGTACGCGCGCCGCGTTGTGCCGACTGCCCTTGTGCGGACGGCCCTGCCGCACGTGGGGGAGGGGGCGGCCGCGCCGGTGAAGGCGGCGCTGGCCAAGCTGGCATGAGAGAAAAAAAAAACGGGTGGGGATGGATGGATGGGAGGGCGGGAGAGAGAGGCACAAACACAACAACAAAACAAACAACAAGCGGCCGCACACACCGTCTTTTTTTATACACAACGGATGTGGCGGTGAGGGGCTACAAAAACAACGGGGGGAGGTGCGGTGGGCGGGCGGAGAGAAAAAAAGAGGGAGACGCGCGTGGGTGGGTGGGGGGGGGGGGGGGGGGGGCGTGGAGGAGAGAGTGTTGGTTTGTTTTGGCCGTGCTGGAGCGGATGCCTACACGTTTTTTTATTCTTATTTTTTCTATCGCCGCAGCGCGCAAAACCCGGCCGCCGCCAGCCGGCTTGCCGCCTGTCTGCCACCTTTGCGGCCATGCGGGCGCCTGCTGCCCGACACGGTGGTGCACCCCGCCCGGGCGTGGGGACTCGCCCCGCCAGCGCCGCCCGCGCGCCGCGCCCGCCGGCGTCCGCGCCGACCCCGCCCCCACCCCCGCCTCCCCCGTCGTCGCTCATCCCGGAGACGCTCGCCGACTTGGCGGCGGACCCAGAACACCAGGCCCTCATCGCCACCGTCTCGCGACCAGGCGGCCAGGCCGCTCTGACGGCGGCCGAACGCGCCGCCCGGCGCCGGGCCCTCGACGACCTGGGCGTCCCGCCGTTTGGGCAGTTTGTGTCCGAACGGACGGGCTCGCCCAGCCTCCTCCGCCGCGGCCCGACCACCACGCTCCAGCTCAACGTCGGCCTGTACTGCAACCAGGCGTGCCGGCACTGCCACGTCGAATCGTCGCCGCTGCGCACGGCGGAAATGATGGATGAACGGACGGCCGACCAGTGTCTGGAGTTGGCGGCGGGGTGTGCGTCGCTCACGACGCTCGACCTGACCGGCGGCGCGCCCGAACTGAACGCCGCCGTCTTTCGTCGACTGGTGAAGGGCGGCCGGGCGCTGGGCTTGTCCGTCATTGACCGGTGCAACCTCACCGTGCTGTCGGAGCCCGGCCAGGAGGACTTGGCAGAGTTCCTGGCGGAGCAGCGCGTGCGCGTCGTGGCCTCCCTGCCCTGCTACACGCCCGACACCGTGGAAGCCCAGCGCGGGCGCGGCGTCTTTCAGAGGTCGATCGACGGGCTGAAGGCGCTGAACGCCCTCGGGTACGGGCAGGACGACGGGCGTGGGCTGACCCTGGACCTTGTGTACAACCCGGGCGGCGCCTTCTTGGCCCCGCCGCAGGCGACCCTGGAGCCCGCGTACCGCTCCGAACTCGGCGAGACCTACGGCATCGTCTTCTCCAACCTGCTGGCCCTGAACAACATGCCCATCAAGCGCTTTGCGGACGACCTGTCCAAGCAAGACGGCGGGCTGAGGACGTATTTGGCGCTGCTCGTCGACAATTTCAACCCGGCCACGGTGGGAGGGTTGATGTGCCGCAACACGGTCTCCGTCGCCTGGGACGGCTCGCTGCACGACTGCGACTTCAACCAGCAGCTGGCCATTGGGTTGGGAGGCCGCGGGCCGGCCAAGAGCGTCTTTGAGTTGAGGTCGTTGGACGAGCTGGAAGGCGCGCCCATCGCAGTCGGGTCCCACTGCTTTGGGTGCACGGCGGGCAGTGGGAGCGGGTGTGGCGGGCAGGCCTAGAATGAGGTGCAGCGGGCGCGGGGCTGGGGCGGGGGGGGGGGTAGGGCGGGCGCGCAGAGGCTTCTCCGTCTCTCGACAGAGAGTGGCGCGGAGGATGGGTGGTTAATTTTTTTGTGTTTGTCAAGGCGAATCGTCGTCGTTTTTTTCGATCACACAGACGCACGCGCCCACACACACGCACGCTCGCCCCGCGCTGCTAGAGCGAGGGGTGGCAAGAATCACGGGGACGCCCAAAAGGAACCCCACTCTCTCTCGTCCTTGTTTCCTCTCCCTCCCAACCACCCACACCACCCCACGCGCGTCCCATCCACACCCCCACACCTCACGCCAGGCCCACAAGCTTGGCGGACACGTCCCACAGCTTGGCCGCCTTGGCGTCGTCCGCCACCTCGTCCGACACCTCGTTCTCAAAGGAGCCGGACTCCTCGGAGAAGGACCAGTACACGCCCGACTTTTCGAGCTTGGGGTCGGCAATGACGGCCGCCAGGCGCTTGCCCGCCTCCTCCTCCGACACGTAGCCCTTCGTCACGTACTTCTGGAAGACGGGGAAGAGCGTCTTGAAGAGCCCGTAGTGCGACCGGAACAGGCCGGTCTCCGCGATGCAGCCCGGGTACAGGGACGAGAACGTCACGCCCGTGCTGTCGTGGAAGCGCTTGTGCATCTCCCGCATCGTCAGCATGTTGCACACCTTCGAGTCCTTGTACGCCTTGGCGCCGTCGAACTCGCCGCCGTCCATCATGGCGGTCGTGCCCGGGCCGATGCCGGCGGCCAGGCCGCGCAAGTCGCCCAGGTCGGCCTTGGGCGGCACGTTGCCGGCCAGGGTGTTGGTGTTGCCGGTGATGGAGCCGACAATCACCATGCGCGGCTTGGTCGGCCCGGGCGCCGCCGCCAGGTCGGACAGGAGCAGGTTGCACAGCAGGAAGTGGCCCAAGTGGTTGGTGCCCGCGGACAGCTCAAAGCCGTCGGCCGTGAACGTGGGCTCCTTGGCCGTCGGCAGGTAGACGGCCGCGTTGGCGACGAGCGCGTCCAGGCGGCGGCCCGACTTGCGGAAGGCGTCGACGAAGGACCGCACGGAGTCGAGGGAGGCCAGGTCCAAGTGCATGATGGAATAGGAGCCCTGGGAGGTTTTGGAGGTGAGTGTGTGTTTGGGGGGAGGGGCGTGAGGGAAGGCGGCGGTCGCGGCGTGCGGAGGGAGGGGTGCCAGATTTTGGATAAGGGTGGATCAGGTTTCGCGCCCGGTCGCGCCGGCGCTCCCCCTCGCGCGTCGGGTCGGGAATTCGCAGGACCAACAGGCCTTGCGTTTCGCCTCACCACGGCCACGCCCTGCACTCGGCCGCCCTCCAACCCTTTCCAGACTCAAGCCCACACGCCGTGCTGCTCATCGACCGAGAGAAACACCCCTCCCAATCGTTCTCTCATACCTTGGGCAGGCCCAACCGTTTCGCGGCCGCGTCGGCCTTCGAGTAGTCGCGGCAGGCCATGACGACGTGCCAGTCGCCCGTGGCGGCCAGGGCCTTGGCGGCGTTGAGGCCTAAGCCCGAAGACGCGCCCGTGATGACGGCCGTCTTTTTCTGGGAGGTCTTGGGCTCCGTCGTCACGGCGGACGGCGGCTGGGACAGGGCCGGCGGCGCGGCGGTCGCGGTCGCGGACGCGGGCGCGGGGCCGCGAACAGGCGCGGCGACGCGGGCGACGCGCGCGCCCGCAGGAGCGACAACGCGGGCAGCACCAGCGGTGTTACGGCGAGCGGACAGGGCCGCGGAGGGGGCGGCGGACAGGGTGAAGGCCATGATTTTGTTTCAAGAGCGAGAGCGAGCGCGAAGAATTGGGTCGGGCTGGTGTTTTGCGCGTGGGGAAAAGGAAGGGCAAAGGGCGTGGGATTGTGAGGGCAGGGTCAAAGCCGCTTGCGCGCATCAAGTAGTGCAGTGCATCAGCTACTCAGTGGGAGGGTGTGTGTGGGCATTCGAGTGCCCCGGCACCGGCTGGCGACGCGCCGACTGCTTCTGGGCTGGGCGCGCGCGCCTAGCCGTCCGTGAGTGCTCGCATCCTTGAGGCTCCTTCTCTCTTTTCTTGAGACCGCCGCCTTCTCGGCAAGCCGCCTGCAAGGCCGTCCAAGGCCAGTGCACGGAGGCGCCTCTCGCTAGAGAGCGCCCAAACTCCAGAGAAAAAACCACGCACCGTGAGGCGAGGGAAAAAAGAAGTGAGCGAGAGGGAGCCCGGGCCGACGCGGGTCTCTCGCGCTCTACCGCTCACTCCACCGCTCCACCACTCCCCTCTTCTCCCCTCTCTCCATTTTTTTTCGAGAGGTCCCCGCCGTGAAAAGGCACCATGCCGCCCACCGCTTCTCTCGCCGTCGAAGCTGGGGTCGCCACCATTACGTTGTCGAACCCGCCCGTCAACGCGCTGCACCCGCAAGGCAAGTGTTTTATGTTCCGCGGAGGTCACCCGGACTGATGGGTGGGCAAAGCGGCGCCGTCGGGACAGCGTGGACGGTCGCTCCGCTTCGCGTGTGGTCCTTTTCTCCACGAAAGTCTGAGTGTGTGTCTCACGCATGGTAACAGGCGTGACGCTGTCGTGCTGTCTTTTTTGTTGCTTGCGGCGCCCGTTTTTGTGACGACGCACGGCAGCGATGCAGCCGCGAACGAATGGGCCCCACCCTGCGCTACGGGCCGTGCCGGGCGCCTTCCCTCCACCCCGCGCCCCTCGCCCTCCCGACAGCTGGGAGGCGCGGTTGCGGCGCTTGTCGCCCGCGCATCGAGCGGAAGCGCTGGCCGCCTCCTTCCCTCCGAAAGCGCACGCGTTCCTTTCACCTTCCACTCGCGCGGCTGCCAACTCAGCCGCCTCCCTCCTCTCCACCCCCCTCCACCCCAGTCCTGAAAGCCCTCTTCGACTGCCTGCGCCGGGCGCACGCCGACCCGGCCGTCTCCGCCATCGTCATCACGGGCGAAGGAAACCGCGCGTTCTCAGCGGGATTCGACATCGCCCAATTTGTGTCGTCTGACGGCGGTGGTGGGATCGACCACTCCATCAACGACGCCTTCTGCGCGCTCGTGGAAGGCGGCCCCAAGCCCACCGTCGCTGCCATCGCTTCCCTGGCCCTCGGCGGCGGCCTGGAAGTCGCCCTGGCCTGCCATGCGCGCCTCGCCACGCCCGGCGCCAAGCTGGGCCTGCCCGAACTTCAGCTCGGCATCCTGCCGGGCTTTGGCGGCACGCAGCGCCTGCCCCGCCTGGTCGGCCTGCAGGCCGGCCTCCAAATGATTCTGACGTCCGCGCCCGTCAAGGCCGAAAAAGCCCTGAAAATGGGCCTGGTCGACGCGGTGGTGCCTCAGGCCGACCTGCTCCCTGCCGCGAAGGCGTGGGCTCTGGCGATCGCGGCGGGCGAGAAGCCGCGCGTCTCGTCCCTCGAGCGCAACGACCGCCTCCCGCCGCTGGGCGAAGCGCTCGCGACGCTCGAGTTTGCTCGGTCCGAGACGGCCAAGCGGGCGCCCAACCTCGTCCACCCGCTGCTGACCATTGACGCCATTGGCGCCGGCATCCAGCGCGGCGGCAGGGCCGGGCTGGTCGCCGAATCTCAGGCCTTTGCCGATGCGGCCAAGCTCGACACGCACAAGGCGCTCGTCCACATTTTTTTCGCGCAGCGCTCGACCAAAAAAGTGGCGGGCATCACGGACGCCGGCCTGTCCCCACGCCCCATCCGCCGGGTGGGCATCATTGGTGGCGGGCTGATGGGCTCCGGCATCGCGACGGCGTGCCTGTTGGCCGGGCTGGAGGTGGCGCTCAAGGAAGTCAACCAGGCCTTCCTTGAGTCGGGCGTCGGCCGCGTGCGGTCCAACCTGGAGTCGCGCGTCAAAAAGGGCCGCATGTCCGCGTCCGACGCGGAAGCCGCGCTGGCCCGCCTCACTCCAACCCTGGACTACGCCCCCGCCTTCTCGTCCGTCGACATGGTCATCGAAGCGGCCCTGGAGGACCTCAAACTGAAACAACAAATTTTTGTCGATGTCGCGGCCGTCGTCCCGGCGACCGCCATCCTGTCCACCAACACGTCCACCATCGACATCGCCGCCATTGCGGCGCCCCTGTCCCCGCGCGACGCCGCTCGCCTGGTGGGCAACCATTTTTTCTCGCCCGCCCACGTCATGCCCCTCCTGGAAATCGTGCGCGCGCCCGGGCTGACGGACGCGCAAGCGGTCCTGGACACGCTCGCGTTTGGTGGCACCATCAAGAAGACGCCCGTCGTCGTCACGTCCTGCACGGGCTTCGCCGTCAACCGCGTCTTCTTCCCGTACACACAAGCCGCCTGCCTGCTGGCCGACCTGGGCGGCGACCCGTACGCCATTGACAAGGCCCTGGGCCCGCAGGGGTTTGGCATGCCCATGGGGCCCTTCCGCCTGTCCGACCTGGTGGGCGCGGACGTCGGCCTGCACGTCGGCTCCAACTTCGTGGACGCCTTCCCTGAGCGCGTGTACAAGGCGGGGCTCATCCTGGCCCTGAACGAAGCCAAGCGCCTGGGCGAGAAGACGGGCGCGGGCTTCTACGCGTATGGGGCGGGCCGGAAAGCGTCGCCCGACCCGGCGGGGCTGGGCCCGCTCCTGGCCGCGTCGCGCGCGGCCGCGTCGGCCGCCCGCCTGCCGCCCGTCGAACTGCGCACGCCCGCCGACGTCGCGGAATTCGTCCTGTTCCCCGTCGTCAACGAGGGCTGCCGCGTCATCGCGGAACGCGTGGTCGACAAGCCCGCGGACTTGGACGTCGCGTCCGTCCTGGCCATGGGCTTCCCGCCGTACCGGGGCGGACTGATCAAGTGGGCCGACCTGGTCGGGCCGCGCCGCGTGGCGGCGCGGCTGTCCGAGTGGGCTGCCCTGTTTGAGCCTGTTGGGCTGGGCGGGTTTTTCAAGCCGTGCCCGTACCTGGCGGCGGCGGCGGCGGCCGGGACGGCGTTGGGGGCGGGCGTGCCGCCCGGGTCGCGGCTGTGAGAGTGTTTTGAGTTTCGTGCGCGTTTTTTCCCTTCCTTTTCTGTGCGCTGTGCTGTGTGTGTTTTTAGCGTGCCCTCCTAGGGACGGCCCCGACTTAGGTTGCGTGCGTGCGTGGGGGGAGAGAGAGTGTGTGTGCGTGTTGCGTCTTAGGCTCCAGGTGCCTGGGGTGTTGTCGTTTTTCGTTCCCCTCATGGGGAGTGTGCTGTTCTACCCGTCCCGCACCCCCCCTCCTCCTCTACCCAAACAGCCCCCAGTCCTGGATGCGCAAGGACTGCAGGACACGCTCCAACAGCGCGGCCGAATCGCCCGCCCTGCCGACGGAACCAACCCCCGCCAGCACAGACGACCCGTTCCCCACTGCCGTCGCGGTGTTGACGACCACCAGGACGTCCGACGCGACTGAGGGCAGGCGCAGGACAGCGAGGGCAATGTCGACGGTGTTGAGGGCGTCGGGCGAGGACGCCCGGCCCTTGGCTGCGGCCTGAGTGCCGGCGGCGGTGAGGACGACCGCGCCCGCAGCCTGCTCACTTCCAGCCGCTGCAACCAGCGGCACCGCGTCCGCCAGGGCCCGCGTCGCGGTGGTTGCCAACTCAGACGACACCGCCTCGTTCTGGGTGGCTTGGTCCGCGAAGTAAAAAGCCGCGGCTTGCGCGTCGGGGACGGACGCGTTGAACTCCTGTTGATGTGGGGAGGTGGGCGGGATGGAAGGGCGCGAGACGGGTTGGCTTTTCGTATCGAAACAAGGCTTTTCGTGTCGTCGCGGCTTTCCACGCCTCCCCACGCACCACCCCCACCCAACACAACTCACCACAATCTCAAACACCACGCTCTGGTCCCGGCCCGGGTCGGCGAAGACTTCCTGGTGGTCGGGCACGGGCCGGGCGGTGGACACGTCGGCGCAGCGGGCCGGGATGTCAGCCGAGAGAGCGCCGCCGTAGAGTTGGACGGGGTGGGGTGGGTCGGGCGGGTGGGCGGGCGTGTCCGGCGGTGCCAGGGGTGGGCCCATCGTCGCTGGACGGGCCGCCCAGCGCGGGAGGCGTTCAGTCTCTCGGCCCCCTGAACAGGAGAGTGAGCGTCGATGGCTGGCCGCACTCCCTCTTTCCATTTTTTCCCTCTTTGTTGCGGGCGGAGGGACAGGGCACACGCGCGTGTCCCTGTCTCCGCCCTTTTACTAAGCCATGCGGCGAGCGCTCGCCCATGCCCTGCGCTGGGCGGGCGAGGCCACCGCCGCGTCCGCTGCCCGTGGCGGCCCTGCAAGCACGAGCGGCCGCGGCACGCTGGCCGCCGCCGGCGAGCGCGCGGCGGGCGGTGCGGACAAGGCCAGTCGCCCTGCATCCCGTGGCTTTGCCGCCCAGCCAGCGGCGGCGGAGGAAGCGGGCGCCAGGTTAGTGCATACAGGGAATGGGTAGGGACGTGTGTGGCCCCGTGCGGGCGCGGCGTGGACGAAAAAAACAAGGCATGCGGGCCGCTCTCCGACTCTCAACCTGCCCCATCCATCAACGCCCTCCACTCCCCACACAGCACGTCCGCCCGCCCTCCGCCACCTCCACCACCGTCCGGAGGCGGTAACACGACCGGCCCGCCTCAAAACACGGGCTCCAGACCACCGCGCCCATCCCCCGCCTCCATCCACGACCGCCTTGTTTTCAACCTCTACATGCTGCGCGCGCGCGCGCACGCCCGGGCTTTGCCACGCCCGAAGAGGCCCGCGCAGACGCCCGTGGCGGCGGCGCCAGCAGATGGCGGAGGGAGGGCGGGCGCGCCAAGCACTGCCCCCCCTCCGCCGCCGCCCGCGACGGCGGACGCCATGCTGTTTGCGCCGCTCCAGGCCCTGCTCGACGGTTTCACGCCAGGGACGCCGGCGCCCTCCCCGCCTTCGGGCCCGCCGTCCCCTTCCTCCGCTTTTTTCGACCAGGACCCGGACCGCGTCCTGGAACTCTGGGCCCGCCAGCTGGACCTGGAGCGGAGCGGGCTGGACGAGGCGAGGGCGCGGTACGAAGCCGACATGGCCGCGAGCGTCGCGGCCAACATCGCGGCCGACCACGGCCCCGCCGCGTCCATGATGGCCGAAATGTATGGTGGGGCTGTGCAAGCCATTCGCCGGGAGCAGCTGGCCGTCGCGGGCGAGGAGCCGGGCGTGGACAGGCGCAAGATGGGGCCGAGGCTGCTGCTGCTGGACGCCGAGGCGCTCGCCGTGATCGCCCTGCACACGCTCATCAAGGGCGTCCTCGTCCCGCGCGCGCCGCGCGGGTCAGCGGGCGGGAGCGGGCCCCCCGGCCCCGTGGGCGGGACGGGCGAGAGCGCTGGGCCCGAGTTTTCGCGCGGCCGGGCGGCGGCGGCGGCGGCCAAGGGCGTCGCGACGCCGCTGTCCTACTCCAGCCTTGGCGGGGGGCCCGCCCCCGCCTGCGACAGCGACGGCGACGCCGCCGCCGACGCCGCCCTCTCCCCGTCCGACGACGCCTCCACCATGCCGGCCCGCCCCGACAGGGCGCCCTTCACCCACCCGACCGCCGAGCCGCGCCTGGAAGTGCGGTTCACGGCGGTCGCCCTGGCCATCGGGCGGAACGTCGCGACCCAGGTCCAGCTGGAGCGGTTGAGGGAGGCGGTCCGGCGGGAGCGCGCCCTCCGGTCCGGCATGGCCGCCACGTATGAAGAAGCGGTCGGGGCCGCCACCTCCAGGCGGGCGCGGGAAAGCGCGCCGTCGACGGGCGCGGGCGGCGGCGGCGAAGGGCTGTCGCCGGAGGAGGAGGCGGCGCTGCTCGCACGCTTTCGGTCCATGACGGACGAGCGCGGGTGGGGCGGGCCGCGCCTGCAAGCGACGCCGTCGTCGCTGCGCGGCGTGTCGGGCGGCGCGTCCAAAAAACCCGACCCGGCGACGGACCTGGGGCGCCGGCTGAAGCGCCTGGAAAAGGAGCTCGCTGCGCGCGGGCGGCCGCCCAACGCGCGGCTGACCCGCTCCACCGTCGCCGTCCGCGCCCTGAAATCGCTCCAAGCCGTCCCGGAGTGGACGCCCGCGGACCATGTGAAGCTGGGGGCTGTGCTCATTAAAGCGCTCATCGAGGGGTGCACCATCACGCCGCCGGCCGAGCCCGGCGCGCCGCGCGCGGCGCGCGCCGCCCCCGAACCCGCGTTTGCCCACTTTGACCGGCAGTGGCGCGGCGCGCGCGTGGGCGTCCTGCGCGCCCACGACGAGATCGGGCGCCGGGCCATGGGCCGGTCCGGGTTGCTGGCGGCAGCCGCCACGCCGGCGTACCAGCCGATGCTCGTGCCGCCGCTGCCCTGGCGGTCGTCCAACGAGGGCGGCCACCTTGTCCTCCGCTCGCTCGTCGTCCGCCCGCCGCGCCACCCGGGCGCGGCCGCCGAGCTGCGGGCCGCCCTGCGCGCCGCGGACGCCAAACCGCCCGTCGGTCTGGGGAGAGTCTACGGCGCTCTGAACGCGCTCGGCGCCGTCCCCTGGAAGATCAACGGCCCCGTCTTGGCCGCGGTGGAAGCGGCCTGGGCGGGCGGCGGTGGCGTGGCCGGCCTCGTCCCACGCGACGACATGCCTCGCACGCCGCCCCCTCCACCCCTGTACGCCCGCCGGCCCTGGTTGCCCGGCGGCGGCGGGACGGCGCCCGCCCTCACGGCGGGAGGCGAAACCCAGCAGGAGCGGCGCTTCCGGTACGCGGCCAACCACTGGGCGACCAAGGTGAACAAGGAGCGCCACTCGCTGCGGTGCGACACGGAGCTGAAACTGAGCGTCGCGCGCCGGTACGCGGGCGAGGCCGCCTTTTTCTACCCGCACAACCTGGACTTCCGGGGCCGGGCGTACCCCATGCACCCGCACCTCAACCACCTGGGCTCCGACCTGTGCCGCGGCCTGCTGGAATTCGCGGAAGCGCGGCCGCTGGGGCGCGACGGCTACGACTGGCTGCTCGTCCAGGTGGCCAACGCGTGGGGCCAGGGCGCGGACAAGCTGTCCTTTGAAGGGCGGCGGTCCTTCGCCCAAGAGCGCATGGCCGACATCGTCGCGTCCGCGGCCGACCCGGCGGCCTGCGAGTGGTGGACGGGCGGCGAGGATCCCTGGCAACTGCTGGCCACGTGCGTGGAGGTGGCGGCCGCGGACGCGACGGGCGACCCGCCGTCCTTCCTCTCCCGCCTCCCCGTCCGCATCGACGGCTCCTGCAACGGCCTGCAACACTACGCGGCCCTGGGCAGGGACGCCGAAGGCGGCGCCGCCGTCAACCTGGTGCCGGGCGGCGCGCCGCGGGACGTGTACGCGGGCGTCGCGGACGTCGTCGCCCGCCGCGTCGCGCGCGACGCCGCTTCCCCCAACCCCCCGCCCGCCGCGGCCGCGCTCGTGGGCGAAGTCGACCGCAAGCTCGTCAAGCAGACCGTCATGACGAGCGTCTACGGCGTGACTTTTGTCGGCGCGCGCGGCCAGGTCATGGACCGGCTGAGGGAGCGCGGGTGGATGGCGGCCCAGGGCAACACGCCCGCGGGCGTGGACCACGCGTTTGACGTCGCCAACTACGGCGCGCGCGTCACGCTGGAGGGGCTGCGCGAGCTGTTTTCGTCCGCGCGCGCGATCCAGGGCTGGCTCGCGACCGTGGCGGGCCTGGTCGCGCGCACCGGCTCGCCCGTCACCTGGACGACGCCCCTGGGCCTGCCCGTCACCCAGCCATACCGCCGGGAGCGCGCCCACACGGTGCGCACCGTCCTCCAGCGCCTGGTCCTGAGCTCGGGCGACGCGTCGTCGCCCGTGTCCGTGGCGCGGCAGCGCGCCGCCTTCCCGCCCAACTTCATCCACGCCCTGGACTCGACGCACATGATGATGACCGCGTCCGCCGCCGCGCGGGCGGGCCTGTGTTTCGCGGGCGTGCACGACTCCTTCTGGACGCACGCCGGGACGGTCGGCCAGTTGAGCTCCATCCTGCGGGAGCAGTTTGTGGACCTGCACGCGCGCCCGCTGCTGGAGGACTTGGCGGCGGAGCTGGCGGCCGCCCACCCGGGCATCGAGCTGCCGCCGCTGCCGGCCCAGGGCAGCCTGGATCTGGAACAAGTCCGGGACTCGCCCTACTTCTTTTCTTGAAGGAGTCGGGCCGCTTTTGCTCACTGTAAAGAAAAAAAAAATCGATGGCAAAAAAGGGGGCGTTCGTTTTTCATTCTTTTCACTCACCCGCCCCGTCTCTGGACCCCCCCCCCCCCCCCCCCCCCCCCCCCCCCCACACACACACACACCCCTTCGTTCCAGGCATTCGCCTCCTTCCACACACAACCCATGTCAAGCCGCTTTCCGGGCCTTGGTCGGCGTCCGCGTGGACCGGCGCACGCCACCGCCTTTCTTGCCACCCTTTGACGGCGCGGGGCCCGCGACCAGAGACCACACGTAGAACAGCGCCATGGCGGCCGACGGCGCGGCCACCGCCAGCGCAGGCACGACCTCGCGCGTCTCCTGGTAGCGCAGGCCCATTTTGGCGGTCAGGGCAAGCGCGACGGCGAGGGAAATGGCCGTGGCCGGTTTGGCCAGGCGGCCGGCTTCGTAGGCTTTCAGGGAAGCCAGGCCCGCGCCGGCGAGGATGGCAGAGGAGGCAGCGCCGGCGATGAGGGACGGCTTGGACTCTTCTGTGACCCAGGCCCAGATGCCGGCGCCGGCCAGGGCGGCGGCGTAGGGGAAACTGTTTTTTTTTTTTTGAGGCGGGGGAGGGAGGGAGGTTGAAAGCGAGGGGGGAGACGGAAAAAAAAAACGACGCCGCTTTCTCCGCGCGACCGGCAGAGCGTTGGGCTGTCAGAGCAGGTCGTGTTTCCGGGCCTGTGGTTCAGAGCGGGCATCTCCGTTTCCAACGAGGCGGGTGACAAGCCCAGGCTCTCCCGGCTTGGCTGGCTGTGGCGGCGCGGGAAACAAGCTGCGCCGTCGCGCGCCCGCGCGCTCGACCAAATGTCGACAGACGGGGCGGCCCGGGACGCGTGCCCCCGCTCCCGGATTTTTTAGCGCTTTCATCAAGGGCTCGGGTCGCAGGTGCATACAACTTACGTGAGGCAGAAGTCGTACATGGCGTTTTTTTTTCTGTGAGAGCGTTTTGTTGCGCGCGCGAAATTAGCAGTGCGGCGGTCGCGACAAACGACGGCCCGGCCACTCCGGAGTGGCATTTTTTTCGCGGGGGTCGACTTTTCCGTCCCGTTGCGAATGACCGTAGCCGGCGACTATGACGTGCCCGCCACGCTGGACTGGCTGAGCTCCAGGCCCGTTGATGACCGCCCTCTGCGCGTCGCCCTGCAGTGGCCGGACGCCCTGCTCGGAGACGCGCTGGGCGTGGCCGAAGCGCTGCGGGCTGGCGCAGAAGCGCGCGGCCTGGATGCCGAGGTGAGAGAGTGGCCATGTATGCTGGCTACTAAAGGATCCGGGCACACAGTGGGACGGGTGGGAGAGTGAAAAACGCGCAGGCCCGGCCGCGAAAACGTGCGGCATGCGAAAGCCGTGGCTGCTCCCAACCCGCCGCTCCCCTCTCACCCACCCACCAGTTTTTCGTCGTCGCCGACTCTTCCTTCAACCCGGCCGCGCTGGATGAGGTCACGGCCATCGACCACGGCCGCGCAGACGTGGCAATTCACTACGGTCCAGCGTCGCTCGCCCGCCCTGCCCGCCTGCCCGCCCGGTTCGTCTTCTGCCGGCGGCCTGCTCCTGTGGATCCCGAGGCTTTGGCGTCCGCCGCCCGCGCGCACGCGGCCACCCTGGACGCGTCCGTCCCAGCCCTCGTCTTACTCCTGGACCAGAGGCTGGACCACGCGGCCGACGCGGTGGAAGCAGCGGTGTTGAGGGGGCAGGAGCGCGGGCCAGGGCGCGCCGCGCCGGTCGTCGTCGTCGGCCGCGCGCCGGGCGTGGTGTTGGAACCCGGCCCGCGGCTGCCGTCGGTGTCTGAGCCGGAGCCCGACGGTTCCGTCGTCGTCTCCCTGGCGGGCCTGACGTGGAGGCTGCCGCCGGCTGCGGGCGGGCGGCCGGCGGCGTGCGCGTACTTATGGGCTGGCCCGGCACTGAGTGACGCGGGGCGCACTGACGACGCGGCCGCCGCCGACGATCCGTGGGCGTCCTCCCCCGCCCTGGACGCCCTGCATCTGGCCCTGTCGGGTGCGGCAGGGTGGGCGAGCGTGGCGACGCCCGCCGTGGACGGAGGAGCGCGGGGCGACACGCCGCCGTATGCCGTCACGCCGGGCCTCCCGCCCGCCGCACCCGCCGCCGCCCGGCGCCGCTACTTCCTCATCCACAAAGCCCGGGCCGCGACCATTGTCGGCATCCTGGTCACGTCCCTCGGCGATCCCGCGGTCGTGGCGGAGGCGGACGCCCTCAGGGACGCCGCCGTCGCCGCGGGGAAGACGCCTTACACCTTTGTCATCGGCCGCCCGACGCCCTTCAAGCTGGCCAACTTCCCGGAGGTCGACGCCTGGGTCGCCGTCGCGGAGTCGGGGCCCTCCCAGCTCCTGGGTGGCGGCAAGGACTGGCTGGCGCCCGTCGTCACGCCGCACGAGGCGCGCCTGGCGTGGGCGGTGGGCGGCGGCGAGGGCGGGGCCGACCCGCTGGACGCGTGGGACCCGTCGTCCTACCGCTTTGACGAGCCGGGCGACGTGCAGGCGGCCGTGCCGGTGCCCGAAGCGCCTGACGACGCGGCGGCCTCTGCCTCCTCGTCCATGGCCGGCCTGGCGCTCGTGCCGCGCGGCGGGCGTGCGGTCGGCGAGGCTGGAGCCGGTGGTGGCGGAGAACTGTCGACGGTGCGGACGGGCGCCGACTTCCTGAATTCGAGACGGACGTGGCGTGGGCTGGAGACGCCTGAGGTCGGGGCGGACGCGGCGCCGGCTGCTGTTGTGGGCGTGGGCAGGGTGGGCAGGGCGGCCGGGTATGAGGGAGAAGGTTGAAAAAAGAAAAAAACGCGCCGGGAGTTCACACACTCCCAATTGTCCGTCCGCCGTGTGTTTGTGGCCCACGGACCGCGTGCGTGGAGGGCCATGGCTGACGGCGCGGTCGGCCGGGCCGTCGTTCGAGCCTTGCTGCGGCAGGCCCGGCTGTGGGCGGCGGACGCGGCGGCCAAAGCCGGCGGCGGCGGCGACACGCCGACCCGCCTGGCTGTGCGAGCGCCGCTCGACCTGTCCGCCTGGCGCATCGGTGCGCACGGCTTGGCCTTGGCGGGCGATGCCTACCACGAGGCCGCGGCGGCCGCCGTCTTGCCGGAGGGCCTACACCCTCCGCCTGGGGGCGGCTGGGCGGGCGGAGCCGCGCTCCGTGCTTGGATCCTGGACGCCGCCCGGGCGGGCGCGGGCGGGCCCACCCCGCTGGACGCAGGCCTGGCCGGCCTGCGCGCCTTGCAAGACCAACGCAAGATGGAGCGGTGCTCGTCGACTTGTGAGACGCGCGGCGTGCGGGTGGACGCGACGAGTGCGGTCGTGGGCCCGCTGCCGACTGCCGGCCGTGGCGGGGGTGGCGCCAGCTCAGAAGGCCTCGTCCTCGACTTTGGTGGCGGCGGCGGCGAGGGCGACGGCCCCCCTCCTCCTCCCCCCTCACCGTCCGGTGAGCGCTTCCTCTTCACGTACCGCCTCCGCGTCACGCACGTCGGCGGACGCGAGGACGCGAGCGCGCCCGTCCGCCTCGCGACCCGGGCCTGGACGATCAGGGACGGCCGCGGCCGCCTCCACGCGTCCGTCCCGCCGGGCTCGCCAGGCCTGGTCGGCGCCACGCCCACGCTCGCCCCCGGCGACTGCTTTGAGTACTATTCAGCGACCGACTTGCCGGGCGGCGTGGGCGTGATGCGCGGCGCGATCGGGTGCCAGGGTGGAGGTGGTGCCTCTTTCGACGCGTCGGTAGCGCCCTTTGCGTTGCACCACGACCCGCTCGGCGTGGGAAGGGTCAGGAGGTGATGGCAGGGGGAGAGAGAGAGCCGGGGGGGTGTTGTCATAGAGAGAGAGCAGGGTGCAAGGACTGGTCGAGACACAGACCCGCTTTCGCTCAGCGCGCCTCGCGCCTCTCCACCCATGGCGGACGACACGCCGCCCCCGCCACGGCCAGGCGGTGGCCCATCTGAAGACTCGAGCGGGCCCATCATCCAATTCCAGCAGCTCCAGGTGCGTTGCGTGTCGAGCGGAAAAAAAGACAAACGCATGCGTTTTTCGTGTCGCTCACTTCGTGCCTCCCACCCGCACCAAAAACAGACCGCCGTCGACCCGGGCTTCTGGGCCCGGCTAGGCGACTTGAAGCTGGACGAGTGGTGCCTGTCGGAGGACCCCGTGCCCGTGACAGGCAAGGGTTTGCGTGCTCCCTTTTTTCCCCCTCGCTGCTGAGAAAAACCTGGCCGCGTGCGTTGGAGCTCAGGCCTCCCCTCCCCCACACCTAACACAGGCTTCCTGGGCGCGTCCACGCACGCCGGCGTCGCGGCCCCGCTCACCCTAAACGCCCGATCCCTGGACGGACCGGCCGCCCGCCCACCGTCCGGCTTGGCCCCCATCCCGGGCACGCTCTGGGTCGTCAATTCGCTCGCCCGCTTTAAAAGTTTCGACCGGGGCGCTGCCACCGCGGCTGCTGCGTCCGCCGCAACCTCCGCCATCGCGGCCGGGGACGCGCTGTCCGACCCGGCGGCCTGCATGGCCCGGTTTGTCCTGCTTGCGCACGCGGACCTGAAAACGTATCGTTTCACGCACTGGGCGGCCGTGCCGGCCCTCCTGCCGCCCGCGCCCTGGCGGTCGTTGCCCTTGGAGGGCGGCGGTTCCGTGCCCGCGCAGTCTGCGCCTTTGGAGGCCGTGCTGGGCCGGGACCGGGCGGCGGCCGTCGCTGCCGGGTGCGACGTCTGGCGCGGCGTCGGCGGCGTCGGCGGGGAAGGCGGCCACGCGCCGGCGTGGTTGGTTGTCGTGCCTTCCGACGGTGGGGGTGCCCCCTTGCCGCCCGCCCGCACAGCCCCGCTGACCGCATGGGCCGACCTCAAAGGCTCGGAGGACGTCTGGCTGGCGTTTGACGACCCGTCCGGCGACGCTGCCGCGCCCGGGTGGCCCGCGCGCAACCTTCTGGTGGCCGCTGCAGCCGGCGGCTTTTTCGTCGAGCAGGACGGCGGTCCCTCTTCCCTGACCTTGCTGGCCGTGCGGCCGCACGCCGGCGGGCGGACGTGTGCCTCGGCCTCCCGCGTCCTGCGCGTGGCGGGCCAGGAGGTGGTGGTGGTTGGCGAACAACAGCAGACCGCGCACGTCGCGGGGTGGGAGCCCAACGCGAAAGGCCGCCCAGGCCCGCGCGTGGCTTCCCTCGCCGCGGCCCTGGACCCAGCCCGCCTGGCGGCCGACGCCCTGGCCCTGAACCTGCGCCTCATGCGCTGGCGGGCCGCGCCGTCCCTGGACCTAAACGCGATCGGGGCGGCGCGTTTCTTGCTGCTGGGCGCGGGCACGCTCGGCTGCGGCGCCGCGCGCGCCCTGCTCGGCTGGGGCGCGACCCGCGTCACGCTCGTCGACTCCGGCCGCGTCTCCTACTCCAACCCGCCGCGTCAGCCGCTGTTCGAGCACGGCGACTGCCTGGGCGGCGGCGCGCCCAAAGCGGCGGCGGCGGCGGCGGCGTTGAAGAGAATCTTCCCGGGCAGCGAGGCCGTGGGCGTGGACCTGTCCATCCCCATGCCCGGGCACTCGGCGGTCGACCCGGCCGACCCAGGCCGCACGGCAGCCGCGCGGGCGGAGGCTGAAGCCGGCGTGGCCAAGCTGCAGGAGCTGGTGGAGGGGGCGGACGTCGTGCTGCTCCTCACGGACACGCGCGAGTCGCGCTGGTTGCCCACGCTGCTGGTCGCGGCGAGCCCGCCCAAGCTGGCCATCACGGCGGCCCTTGGCTTTGACACCTTTGTCGTCATGCGCCACGGCGTGCATGGGGCGGACGACGCGGCCGGCGGGAAAAAGGACGACGCCGCGGCTGAAAAACAGGCCAGGCCTGCGCACCACCCCCACCGCCTGGGTTGCTATTTCTGTTCCGACGTCGTCGCGCCGGGGGACTCCACCGCGGACCGGGCCCTGGACCAGCAGTGCACGGTGGCGCGTCCCGGTTTAGCCCCCATCGCGTCCGCCCTGGCCGTCGAACTGGCGGCCGCGGTGCTGGCGCACCCGCAGGGCGCGGGCGCGCCGCCTGCCGAGGCGGACGGCCTGTCTGCCGCCCTCCCGCTCGGCCCGGCGCCGCACATGCTGCGCGGCCGCTTAGGCGGCGGTTTCAGCCAGGTCGCCATGACGGGCGTCGCCTCTTCCGTGTGCACGGCCTGCTCTCCCGGCGTGCTGGCGGCGTTCAGGGAGCGCGGGAGCGCGTTTGTGATGGACGCGCTCGCCGACCCGGGCGGCGCGCTGGAGGGCGTGTCGGGTTTGGCCGCCCTGCACGCGGCCACGGACGCGCGCGTGGGTGGTGGTGGAAGCAGCGAGGACGGTGGAGGTGAGAGCGGCGGTGGCAGCAGCGTGGGCGTGGGGGAGGGCAGCGACGATGAGTGGACGGAGCTGTGAAAAGACGAACGAAACACACAAAAAAAACGCTAAAAGAGTGGCTGACACACGTTCACTCCAGCCGCACGCGCGCCGCCGCGCCCGGCAGGACCACCCGCCCCAACCTGTTCCCCAGCGCCGCCGACCCGCCGGAGGGCAGCAAGCCATGCCCGCCCCAGCTGCCGCCCCCTTCCAGCGCACGCCCTGCCAGGCCCTCAAACCCGGCCGCCGCGGCCGCGGCCAGCAGCCGGCACTGCGGGTCCGGTTCGTCCGCGCTGCCCGCCAGGCCTTCCACCCAGGCCCGGGCCCAGGCCAGGCGATCCAGGAGGGCAGCGTCGCCGCTGGGCTCGCCAGCGCGCGCACCGTCCGCGGCGGCTTGGAGCGCCGCGCCCGCGACCACCGCCGGCGGCACGGCCCCGACCGCCGCCGCCGTGGCGGCCAGGGCGCACCGCCGCACAAAGGGCGAGGGCGACGCGTGGACGGCGGGCGCCCGCACCAGCTCCAGCGTGGCGGCCGCGACCTGGGCGCCCGGCAGGCACGGGCCGGCCGCCTCGGCAAACGTGGCCAGGGTGGTGAGCAGCCGCCCCAGCACGGCCGCGTCCCGGCCGAACAAGTCGACGCCGTGGCGTTCCACGTCGCACTGCGCCAGGAGGGCGGTCGCCCAGGGCACGGCGACGGCGGCGAACGCGTTGCGGCGCGGCGGGTGGGGCGGGGGCGGGAGGGCGGTGCCGGCCGCGCGCGCGCGGTCGCTGCCCGGAGGTGGCGGCAGCGCTCCGCCTCCCGTGCTCAGCGCCCGGGCCCCGCCACACAGGGCGTCCAGGACCAGCAGGCGCTGCGCCATGTCCAGGTGCGGGGAATAGAGCGACGTGGCGACCGCACCGCCCGCGGCGAGCGGGTCGGCCGCGATGGTCGCGACGAGCGCGTCGAGGCGGCGCTGGGACGGGAGGAGCGGGGCGGTGGAGGGCGGCGTCCCCGCAGGGACGAGGCCCGATCCACCACCCGTGGCCGAGGCTTCCTCGTCCGCCCAGGCGGGCAGGCGGGTGTGCAGCAGGGCGCGCGCCAGGTCGGCGGCGGCCGGCCCCGCCAGCTCGACCGGCGCGGCACGGACGAGCGTGAGCGCGGCGGACACGGCCGCGACGACGCCCGCAGGGTCGTCTTCGCCCGGCCCGCCTGCCGACCCGCGCCGCAGTGCGGCCGCCACGTCACGCAGCTGGGCCGGGCGGTGGCGGTCGCCCGCGATGCCGGCGACGGTGGCCGGGACGGGCGGGCCCGCGGCGTTTGACGCGGCTGTCGGTCCGACGAGCGAGGCCGCGGTCGGGATGGCGTCGTCGCCGTCCACCCGGGCCTTCAAAGCGGGCTCCCAGGCCACGGCGCCGGCTTCGTGTGCGGGTGGTGGCGCGGCGCGCTGCGCCGGAGGGGCGGTGGAGGGCGGGCCGCCGGCCGGCGGAGCCGGCGCGCCCAGCGCACCGCACGCGCCGTCCCACCACTCCTCGGCCAGCAGGGCCGCGTGCCCGCCGCCCCCTTCACAGCACCCGGCGAACAGGCCGCCGCCCGCGGCCGGATCAAAGCCTTCGGAAGCGCCGTCGGCCGAGGGCGGGATGGGGCCGAGGCGCCGGGCCAGGGCGTCGCCGACGCGCATGCCCTGGCGCCGGGCCGGCGGCAGCGGCGAGTCCAGGCGGTCGCCGATGCCTCGGAGCAGGTCCGTCAGCAGCGGCGGCGGCATCCCGGCTCCCTCGGGCGCGGCGTCCAAGCACGCGCACAGCGCCCAGGCCATATAGGCACCGCGGGCGGGTGGGAGGGCGGCCGCCGCGCCGGGCGCGGCCCAGGCACGGGCCAGGGCGGCTGTCGCGGCCGCGAGGGGGGTGGTGGAGGCGCCGCCGTCCTCCGCCGCGGGCAGGCGTTTCAGCAGCGCCACCAGCGCCTCACCCGCGGCTGGAGGCAGCACCGCCCGGGCCAGCAGCTTGTCCTGGGTCAGGAAGGCCAGGCTGGGCCAGGCGCGCCAGGCGGTGCGGCCGAGGGCCGAGGCGAGCGCGCAGGCCGCGGCGTCGGCGCCGCGGCCCTCCTCCGCCGACCGCAGGAGCAGCGCCGTCGCCACCAGTTCCAAGGCCGTCGGCCCACTCGCAGATCCGACGGCGGACAGGAGGGGTTCAAGCGGGGGGCGTGCCTCGTCCCTTTCCGCGCCCGCCGCAGCAACGCTCCACAGCCCGTGCGCGAGCGCGGCCGACCACCCGCGCACGGCCAGGCGGCCGACAAGCGTGCCCAACAGGGCCGACCCCGGGCTGTCTGGCGGGGTGGTGTGCGCCAAGCCCGCCGCGTTGCGAGCCAAGCCGGACGCGAGGCGGGAGGCCGCGGCGGCGCCCGCTTCTCCGGGCAGCGCGCCCGCGCACCGGTCCGGCGCAGACGCGAGCGTCGCCGCCCACCCGCCCACCGTGCCCGGCGCCGCGCCCGCCGCCGCGCGGTCGACCAGCTCACGCAGCCCGTCCCCATCCACAAACCGGGCGGCCAGCAGGCGGGCCGCCGTCGTCGGCGCCAGGGCCGAGACGGAGACGGACGGAGGGGGCGGTGGGCCAAACCCCGGTGCCGTCGTCGCCTCCAAGTGAGAGACCAGGGCGTCGCACGCGGCGGGTGCGGGGGCCAGGCGCGGGTCCAGGAAAAGGGCGTCTAGTGTGGACGCGGCTGACGGCGGGAGGGACGGCAGCCAGTCCGCGGCGACGACTGACGTGCGCGCGGGATGAGCGTGGGAGGGAGGGAGGTCAACGGATTGGATGGATGGCAGGGGAACGAGAAAAAGGGGGCGGGCGCACTCTCGGTCCGCGGCTCTGATCGCTCCACCCTTCCCCGTCCACTCAACACACCTGACAGCAGGGCGTCCGCCAGGGCCGCGTACCGCCCGCCCCGGTGCAGGGCGGCGACGGTGATGGAGGAGGAAGAGGAGGGCGGCGCGTCGGCGGGCGCATTGGCCAGCGACGCCACGCTGCTGCTCGCTGCTTCCGCGGCCGCCGTCCCTGCCCGGGTCAGAGCTGCCGCCGCGTCTTCGGCAGCAGACACAGCGGCTTCTGATGCGCTGGTGGTGGAGGTGGCAGGTGGCGGCGGCGGCGCGCCGTTTTTTCCGTCCTTGCTTTCACCGCCATCCTCCAGCCCGACCGCCGCCCCGACCGCCGCCAGGACGCGGCCGACCTGGGCCGGCGACGTGCACGCGACCAGGGCGTCGACGACCGCCCGGGTGGCGGCTTCAGCCGCGGCGTCCACGGACGCCGGTGAAGCGGCTGCGTCGGCCGGCATTGTTTTATTGGGGGTGTGAGGAGTGTGTGTGTGGGCAATGTCGGGAGGCGCGCGCCTCCTCTTGTGTCCTCTCTCTCTTCAACCAGAGCCCCATCAATTCACAGGAGCCACCCGGCACGGTCACGCTCACGGGGCCTCTCCCCCCCCCCCCCCCCCCCCCCCCCCCCTCTCCCTCTGCACCCTCACGCTGCTCTCTCCTGCAACAGTACACCGACACGCACACACGGGGGCACACACGCCGCCGCCTCACGCCGCCTTCCCCTGCGCCGCGTCCTTTTTGGCCGCCTTCGCCGCGGCCTGCTCCGCTTCCTCCTCGCCGTCCAGGCGCGCGTGCACCGCGCCCGCGTCGCACCCAAACTGCAGCATGCACGCGGCTTCCTCCTCCGGGGACAGGCCCTTGCAGGCTTCCATGGCATCGCTGAGCGACGTGAGGGTGGGCATGGTTGGGGCGGGGGGCGGGGGGGGGGTGAGGTGGTGTGTGGCGTGATCGTTTTTTGATGGGGGATAAGCGCTGAGGTCAGCTTTTGTGCGTCGCGGCCAGAGGGTCACGCGCCTTTCCGGGCGTGTGATCTGGCCTTGCAAACGGACCCACACAACCCCCACACCCATGCGCGGGCTCCAAACACTTGCATGCGCACCGAGCATCTTGGAGGAGGCACTCGCCCCGGGGCAGGTCGGCCGGCTCAAAGTGTTCCTGCGCCCTGGGTTCAGCGCGGACGCGCAACAACATTGGACGCGCCGACCGCGGCGCCGGCCGGCCGGCGGGGCGGGCGCCCGTCATCCGGGAGCAGGAAAGCGTCAGGCGCATGACAAGACGGGAATGCGGGTGAGGAGGGGCCGGAAAGGGGGGTGTCGGACGCGACGAACACAAAAAACAGAAGAATGGAGACGAGCCTTGCCGCTCTTTTGTTGCAGAGCATCCCCGCCCCCATCCCATCCCACCCCCTCTCTATCCCCCGTCGCCTCGCGCCCCGCCCCTCCCCGCCCTCACCCCCCTCACTCCGCCCACTCCTTCGGGTACATCGGCCCCTTCGCGTTCGCTTCCGCCAGTTCCTGGGCCAGCGTCCGGGGCGGCGGCAGCACCCGGTCGATGATGCCGTAGGCCATGGCCTCGTCCACGTCAAAGTAGCAGTTGCGGTTGAAGTCGTGCTGGATGCGCTTCAGGGACCGGCCCGTCGCCGCGGACAGCACCCGGTTCACGTAGTTGCGGGTGCGCATGAGCTCGCGGGCCTCGTTGTCGATGTCGGAGGCCTGGCCGCGCGCGGCGCCCGACGGGTGGTGCAGCATGATGCGCGTGTTGGGCAGGGCGGCCCGGCGCCCCTTGTCGCCCGTCGCCAGCAGGAAGGCGGCCGCGCCGAACGCGGCGCCGAACGCGACGGTGGAGATGGGGGACGCCACGTACTTGAGCGTGTCGTGCAAGGCGAGCGTGGGCACGATGTCGCCGCCCATCGTGTTGATGTACAGTTTCAGATCCTTACTATTGTCTTCCGAGTCCAGGTACAGGACGGTGGCGATGAGCTGGTTGGCCAGCTCGTCGTCGAGGGGTTTTTGGAGGAAGATGATGCGGTCGCGGTACTGTGCGTTGTGTGGAGGGGGGGGGGCGGGTGTTTTTTTTTGGGGTGAGCCAAGGCGGGAGGTTCGGGGGGGGGGAGAGTTTTTTTTTCTTTCTTCCCGCGCCCGCGCGCACGTGTGTCCCTCCGTCCCGCCCCTCCTTCCACCCCCTCCCCACACTCTCTCACCATGCAGTTCCACAGGTCGATCCACTGCCAGGACCCTTCCTTCGGCAGCTTGTACGGGACGCGGGGCACGCCCACGGGCATCATCCGTGTCGGGATGCGGCGCGGGCCGGCCGACGGCCCCGCCCGGGCGACGGCGCCCTGGGCGGCGGACCAAAAGTCGGCGGGGCGGGCGACGGACGGGCTGATGGCGAGGTGGTGGCCTGTGTTTGAGGGGGCGGGCGTGCACGCGGGGCGTGAGAGAGGTCCGGCGCCTGGAGGGCGGAGAGGGTTGGAGGTCGGGCGCGAACGGGGTCGAGCGTGTTTTTTTCGTCGCCGCCACCCGCCCACCGCCCCACTCCCACGCATCCAACTCACGTGCACTGGCCAGGCCGACGTAGTGGGACAGGCCCGTGGGCGCGGAGGAGGACGGCCTGCGAAGTGTGCGAGGAGAGGAGGGGGGGCCCAGTGAGTGTGCGCGGCGGCCCCGGTGTCTTTTTTGCGGGCGCGGCGCTCGGAAGGCAGGGCCAGCCTCAGCCCCGCACACAACCCACGCATGCCCAACGCACCGGTCAGCAGCCGTCCGCCGGGCGGCGGGGCCCCGGCCAAAGGTGGGCAGGGCGACGGACATCCGGGGATGAGATGACAGGGGCAATCGGTCGGTCAGGCACAACGCGCTCTCAACAGCCGCGCGCGCCCTTGGCTCAAGCCCGCGCTCTCAGGTGGGTGGGCGAGACAGGTGGGTGGGCGAGCTGTGGAGCACGCGTGCGTCAAGCAGGCAGGAGGAATTGCTGCCGTGCCTGGCGCTGTTTTTTTTCGTGTTTGGGAGAGGTCGGGCGGGCCTCCACTCCACCAAAAAAAACAGCATGCGTCCGACCAGCAGCCTCGTTGTTGCCCGGGCCGGCGGCACGCCAGCCGCCGCGCCCCGGCCCCTAGCCACCACCAGCCTGGCCCGGCCAACTGTCCACCCGCCACCGCGGTTCATTGCCGTCGCCGCCGCAGGCTCGGAAGGAGAATCCTCTGCCTCCGACTCGGACGGCGACCTGCTGCTCGGCCGCCCGTCCCTGCAAGGCCCGCCCTCGCGCGGCGGACCCGGCGGGCGCGGCGGCGCCGCCCGCCAGTTGCGCCCACCGCCCACGCCGCGGACGTCGGCCGCGCGCAAGCAGCAGGCGGGCGGTGGGCGTGGGCCGGGTGGAGGGCGCGGAGGTGCGTTTTTTTGGCTTCGCATTGGTGTGGCAGCGTGTGGAGCGGAGCGACGGAAGCGGCGTGCGGCGAGGCTGGAGGCGGCGTGGTCGCGTTTTGCGCACTCCTGCGTGTGTCCAGCCATGTCCAGCAGAGTTATGTTGGGTCGCACTGGGGCGAAAAGCCCCAGAACCCCCGTCGCTGTCGCGTTTTCTGCCCCAAACCACGCTGCGGCTAGCCGGCGGCCCGGAAACGCAACCGCCGGGCTTGAGCGGCCGGAAAGCCGGGCTGGGCTTGCTCCATCCCATGACCCACGCCTGGCGATGGCTTGCGCACGGGTGTGGGCATGCTGTGCTGCCCGCATCGCGACCATAGCCCGCCCGCAAGCTGCGTTCTCCCATCTCGAAAAAAAAACGAGCGGCCCAAACGCCAGCGGCCTCTCGACCACCACCACCACCACCCTCTCAACTCACGCCCGTCCGCCCTCGCACGACCTCACCAGGCTACAACAACAACCGCGGCGACGGCTCCGGCTCCGACGGCGAGGGCCCCCGCCCGGTCCGGTCCTATGGAGGCGGCCGCGGCGGCGGCCGGGCGGGTGGTGGCCGGGGCGATGGCGGCGGCCGTGGCAGCTACTCCCCGCCCTCGTCCGCCGGCCCGTCCGGCGACAACAACGCCGGCCCGTCCCGGTCGTTCGGCCCCAACGCGCCACGTGGCGGGCGGGGCGGCGGCCGCGGCGGCGGGCGGTTCGGCGGGCGCGACCGCGACGGCGGGCGGCCCGGCCCGGGCGGCCCGGGCGGCGACCGCCGCGGCGGCGGCCGCCGCTATGACGACGACGGCCCATCCGGCCCGCGCGCGTCCGGCACCGCCGCCATTGAAGGCCGTCGGTCTTCCCGTGCCGCCCGCAAACAGGCGCGCGAAGACAAAAAGGAAGAACGCACGGCCGAAGAGATTCTGGAGGTCGGGCCGGGGGGCATGCCCGTGGAAGAAGTCGCGCGGCGCCTGGCCACCAACCCGGGCGCCGTCGTCCGCTCGCTCTTCTTGAAAGGCATCATGGCCACCGTCAACCAGGTGCTGGACGCGGACACGGTCCGCGTCGTGGCGGCGGACCTGGCGGGTGCGGAAGTGGTGGAGCTGGACGCGGCGGAAGTGGAGGAGCGGGCGCGCGCGCGCCAGGCGGCCGAGCTCGCCGCGCTGGTGGACGGCGATGGCGGCGACGGCGACGGCGGCGACTCGTCCGCCCCCAAGCGCACGCCCCGCCCGCCCGTCGTCACGGTCATGGGCCACGTCGACCACGGCAAGACCTCGCTCCTGGACGCGGTGCGCGACACGCGCGTCGCGGCGGGCGAGGCGGGCGGCATCACCCAAGCCATCGGCGCGTACACATGCGACGTGGAGACGGAGGACGGGCCCCGGGCGGTCACGTTCCTGGACACGCCCGGCCACGAAGCCTTCTCCGCCATGCGGGCGCGCGGCGCGCGCGTGACGGACATCGCCGTCATCGTCGTGGCGGCCGACGACGGCGTGCGCCCGCAGACGCTGGAAGCCATCAGCCACGCGCGCGCGGCGGGCGTCCCCATCATCGTTGCCATCAACAAGGTCGACAAGGAGGGCGCGGACCCGGACCGCGCCCGGTCGGAGCTGGCCGAGGCCGGCCTGGTGTGCGAGGAGTGGGGCGGCGACACGCCCATGATCCCCATCTCCGCCAAGCGGGGCGACGGGCTGGAAGACCTGCTGGAAACGCTAGCCCTCGTCGCCGAGGTGGAGGAACTGTCCGCGGACCGGGACCGCCCCGCCGCCGGCACGGTGATTGAAGCCCACCTGGACCGGCGGGCGGGCCCGGCGGCGTCCGTCCTGGTCGCGACGGGCACGCTGCGGCCGGGCGACATCGTCGTCGCTGGCGCGGCGCACGGCCGGGTGCGGTCCCTGTCCGACGCGGCGGGGGCCGACGTGGCCGAGGCCGGCCCGTCCATCGCCGTCAAGCTGGTGGGCCTGAACGCCGTCCCGGCCGCGGGCGACACGTTTGAGGTGTGTCCGACCGAGCAGGACGCCCGGCGCCGGGCGCAGGCCGCCGACGCCGCCGCGCGCCTGGGCCGCCTGTCCGCCCAGGCGGGGACGACCAAGGTGACGACGATGAGCCTGGCCAGCCTGGACGACGAGGAGGGCGGCGGCCTGGGCGCCGCCGCCGAGGGCGGGGAGGCGCTCCAGCGCCTCAACGTCATCCTGAAAGCCGACGCGGCCGGCGCCCTGGAAGCCGTCCAAGCGGCGGCGGGGTCGCTGCCCCAGGACCGCGTCGCGCTGCGCTGGCTCCTCGCGGCGGCCAACGACATCACGACGTCCGACGTGGACCTGGCCTTTGCGTCGGAAGCGCTCATCATCGGCTTCAACGTCTCGCCCTCCGACGCGGTCGCGGCCGCCGCCAAGCGTGCCGGCGTCGAGATCCAGTCCTTCGCCGTCATTTACGACCTGGTCGACGACTTGCGGAGCCGGATGGAAGGCCGGCTGAGCGCCGTGTCCGAGCGCAAGCCCATCGGCGCCGCCCTGTGCCGGGCGGTGTTTGGGTCTGGCAGCCGCAAAGTCGCCGGCTGCGTCGTCACGGACGGCATCCTGCGCAAGGGGTGCACCCTGTCCGTCACGCGCAAGGGCAAGGTCGTGGCGGAGGGGCTGCTGTCGTCCCTGCGGCGCGTCAAGGACGACGTCAAGGAAGTCGAGGCGGGCGTCGAGTGCGGCGTCGGGCTGGCCGGGTTTTCAGAGTGGGAGGCTGGCGACAGCATCGCGGCGTACGAGGTGGTGACGAAGCAGCGCACGCTGGAGGAGGCGAGCAGTGAGGTCGCCGCCCTGGCGGCCGCGCTGACGGCGCCGACGGCGGAGGCGGCGGCGGGGGTGTGAGGATGGAGAGCGGGATGGGCGAGGGGGAGGGGGCGGTGGGTCGGCCGGCCGGCTGGGGGGGCAAGAATTTTTTTGTTGGTGGAGGGACGGACGAAACGGCGTCTTTTGTGCGTGGCGCGCACGCACACACTGCTGTCTCTACACCCCTCCCTCTGTCAGGCCTGGCCGCCGCCGCCGCCGCCGTCGTCGTCGCTGCCGGAGGCGCCTCCACCACGCCCGCCGCCGCCGCCCGACGCGAGTCCAGCGAGCGCTTCGACCAGGCCGTCCGACGCGCCTCCACCGCCACTCCCGCCTCCCTCCTCCTCTTCCGCCTGGGCGATCATGGCCGCCGCCGCTCGCTCCGCTTCCAGTTCGGACCGCAGCGCGGCCGCCAGGTCGGCGGCGGAGCTGCGCGGCGGGTGGATGGCGGTCGTGGGCGCAGGCGGCAGCGACCTCTGGCGCCGAGCACCGCCGCCGCCGCCGCCGCCATCCCCACCACTCCCACCACTGAGCGCCTCCACAACAGCCTTCAACCGTGCCCCTTCCTCCAGCGCCGCCACCAGTTCTTCCACGTGGGCTGCCGTGGCCGCGCGCGCGTCGGCCGCGTCGGCGCGTGCTTCGTCTGCGGCCGCTTCGGCGGCGACCGCACGTGCCGTCGCTGCCGCTGTGGCGGCACGAGCGTCGTCCAGTTCCGCCCGCAGTTCGAGCAGGCGGCGTTGCTGGGCCTGTGGTGTTGGGGGTGTTGAGGGAGGGGGGGGGGCGGGGGCGGGGTGGACTGAGGATGGGGATGGTCGGGATTGGAAAAAAAAAAACCGATGCCTTGTCTCGCCTTTTTCCGTCGCTCCGCACGGTCTCCGACCCACAAAACCACTCACCTGAATGGTGGCCGCGGCCGCGGCAGGCCCCGCCCGGTCACGGAGGGCGTCCTCATCCAGGAACAGGGCGCCGTCCAGGGCGGAACCGATTACTTTTGCTGCGACGGCGGCATCCTCTAAATTTCCCAGGACGGCGGCCGGGTCGATGATGGCCGGAGGTGGCTGTGACATGGGTGCCCGCGTGCTGTGTGTGTGTGTATGCGTGCGCACCCCAGCGGTCTTGGTTGGACGCTCGGCAAACGAAGCAAACGCGAAAAAAAGTCTGCGCTCAGAAGCGATTTTTTTTCGCACAACACGACGAGAGCAGCTACTAGCCGGCTCCGTCCTGCTCCGTCGCAGCGTCGCCGCGATGCTTCGCCCGCCCACACCCACACCAATCAACGACCCAGTGTCCGCTGTGCTCACCGACAACCGGGACTTGGTCCACGAAATCCTAAAGCGCGTGCCCGGCGGGTTTTCTGCACGCGACCGCGCAGCTGTCCGAACCCTTGGCCCGGCCTTTGCCGACGCGGCCGACCGCCTCCCCGTCTCGGTCGACGCGTCCGACCCCACGTCCTGGGCCCTGGCACGCCACAGCACCGACTGTGAGGTGGCCAACGCTTTGCGCGGCCTGGTCAGCCTGCGGTGCGGCGGCGCTGACCGTCCATCGACGCTGGCCGCGGCGCGCCTGCTGCGCGCGGCCGCGCTGCCCTCCCTCGCATCCGTCTCGGCCGCCCACCTGGGCACGCCCTGGCTGGCCCGCGGCCTGGAGGGACGTCAGCACGCACTGCAAACGCTGTCCGCGTCAGGTTTCTGGCACCGCCCCGCGTCGGCCGGCCGGCTCCCCGCCTGCGGCGCGCGCCGCCTCGTCCTCACGCAGCTGCCGGGCGGCGGCGTGGGCGCGGGCAAAGCGGCGCTGTTGCCGCACGCCCGGCTCCTCGGCCGGGTGGCCTCTGTGCACGCCCTGACGCTCGTCGGCCTGGCGGGCGCGGTGCTGGAGGTGGCGCCGCCCGACCTGCGTGAGCTCTCCCTGGAGGGGGTGCCCGTGTCCCTTGTGGAGCGCGGCCGGGCCGCCGCGCCGCCCGTGTCGCTGCCGCCGCACCACGGCCGCCTGGCCCGCCTGAGCCTGGGCTTTGAGGCGTGCGATTCGTCCAGGGCGCCGTCCCGCCCGGCGGTCGTGGACTTGTTGGGCGTGGGCGGCGTGGCGGAAGCTGTGGCACTGACCGCGCCCGGGCGGGCGGTGCGGGTGCGGGTCCCCTCCCGTTTCTTGCCTGCCGGCGGGGACGGTGGCGATGCGACCGCGGTGGCGTCCGCCCTGCAGTCCGCCCTCGTCGCCAGTGGAGTGGGGAGCGTGGAGGTGGAGAGCGAGGGGTGGGAGGCGGTCGTCGTGGCGGGGGACGTTGGTGGAGAGGGCGGAGGGGAGGGAGGGGTGGTGGAGGCCGCCCCGCTGCCTGGGCCCGCGATCCTAGCGGCGGGCGTGGGGCGCGCGACTCCGAGTGGTGGGTGGGCGTGGTCGGCCGGCCGCCGGTAGGCGGAGGGAGAGAGAGAGGGCGTGGTAGAAACAGCGAAGGAAAACCGTCTCGCGTGGTAGAAACAGCGAAGGAAAACCGTCTCATTTTTTTACCAAGTGTTTTTTTTCTCTCTCCAAATCCACCCAAAAAAATGCATTTCAAGGCGCAGCCCGGACCGCCGCCGCCGCGGCCGCAACCTCCCGCTGCTGCGCACGCGGCGTGTAGGCGGCGCGACGCTTGGCGGACCGGGAGTTCTCGCTGCGGCGCTGGCCCTCGGGGATTTCGTAGTCTTCCACAGCCACGACGGACACGGACTTGCCCGCGGACGACGCTTTGAAGACGACGATGCCGGCTTCCAGCGCGAACAGGGTGTCGTCCTTACCCCGGCCGACCTTGTCGCCCGGGTGGACCTGGAGGAGTGTGGGTTGAGTGGAGGGCAGGAAGTGGAGAGGTGGTGGGTGAGAGGGTGTGTGGGTGGGTTGGGAAGAGGGCGCGGGCGGCAGCGGCGGCTCGGCTCTCGCTCGCGTGCCTCGCCACGCGCGCCGGGCGCATTTCCAGGCCTCTTCCTCCGCGCAGTTTGCAAACCGAGATGTTCGGCTGTACTGTGGGAAGGAAAATGGGGCGGGACACCGCAGGACACGCGCCGCATTGCGACGGAAACGCGGGCCGCTGCGTCGGAGGCCACACACGACGACGGCGGCTAGTTTTTCGCTCTTCGCACGAAACGCACCTTGGTCCCCAGCTGGCGGATGATGATGCCTCCCGCTTTCACGGGCTGGCCGCCGTACACCTTGACGCCCCGGCGCTGCGGGTTGTTGGAGGAGGGGACGAGTGGGTGAGCGGCGGGAAGAGAGACAGGGCGCGGAGAGGGCGTCGTGGCCGCGCCGCCCCGCGGAATCGAGCGAAACGAAAAAACGGGCGTTCGCAAGAGCTACGCCACCCACAAACCCCCCACTCCCACACCCCGCACAGAGTCGCGTGCTTTCTGGCATACCTTGGACACGGAGTCGCGGCCGTTTTTCACGGAGCCCGACCCTTTTTTGTGGGCGGCCTCGATGACAAGCGACGCGCCAGGGAAGGCGGTGCGGGACGTGGACGCCCGCGACGCGGTCAGCGGCTGGAGAGCGAACATGGTTTGTGTGTGTGCGTGTGTCTAGCGCGCGCACAGGGAGGGTCCCTCCGTCGCCCCGCGAGTGCCTGGGACGGAAAAAAAAACTCGGAAGTGAGAAAGGGCCGTCGGCACCGCAGCCTCGACTCGTCACTTCAGTTTTTCGCACACGCAAGCGCGGGGGACACGCCCGCGAACGCGAGAAAGGCGCGCGGACACTCTCCGCCCCTTCACAGCAGCAGGAGCGCACCCTCCACATCACAGCGTCCTCAGCAACCGGCGGGCGGGCGTTGAGCCTTCAACGCACGCGAAAAGGGCTCTCCCCGCGTGCGGCGAGACACCTGTGCCTCGCCACCCAAACGCAAAACCGCGCCCCCTCGCCGTCGCTTGTCCCCGCGTCCCTCGCCCCACCTGAAGCACGCCTGCAAGGAGCGTGAGGCCTGGGGATCAGCAGCCATGGCGACCGGCAAAAAGAAAAACGTGAGTGCCGGGTGTGGGGGGAGGGCCGTTTTGCCGGGCGCTGCGCGCTCGAAATGCTTCCCTGCCGCGGCGTCCGTCTCCCGCCACCTCTCTCACTCCCCTGCCCGCCCCCCCACACACCGCTCCCATGTGCAGTTCAAAATCGAGCCGTTCAAGCACCCGGTGACAATGGACCCGAGCTACGGCGGTGCGTTGTTTTGTTGTCTTTATTCCTTTTTCGACGCGTGCGACGACGGGCATTGTTCCTTCGGCGTTGCGTGGCGGGGCCTTGCCTCGGGAACGGAGCGTCCCTTGCTTGCGCAGCAGAGGACGTCCTGTGGTGCGCGTCCCGCGCGCGCGCGCGTGGACGTCGTGGCCCGTGGTTGACGCGGCGCAAACAACAAACTCTCCCACTCACACTCCGCCACCAACCCCACTCTCCCCGCCGAAAACGCAGAAAAAACCTGGCGCGTCCTGGAAGCCGCCATCCACGAGATCAACAACCACAACGCGTCCGGGCTGTCGTTTGAAGAGCTGTACCGGTGAGTTGGTGGTGGGGTGGCATGGTCGAGGTGAGGGAGGCGCGGCCGGGCCTGCTGCTCTCCGCTCTCCAGAGCGCAACCACACGTCCGCGCGCCCCCCCCCCCGCCCCCCAGGCACGAAAAACGCGCTCACGCCCCGCCCCCGCCCCCGCCCCGACCACAGCAACGCGTACAACATGGTCATCAACAAGTTTGGCGGCCGCCTGTACGAGGGCCTGGTGTCCACGCAAACCGCGCACCTGGCACGGGTGGCGTCCGGCATCGCCGCGGTCCCAGGCAGCGGGGATGAGCTGCTGAAAGCGTTGAAAGGCGCGTGGGACCACCACGCCAAGAGCATGGCCATGGTGCGGGACATCCTGATGTACATGGACCGCATCTACGTGCCGCACGCGGGCGTCGCGCCCGTCCACGCACTGGGTCGCGCCCTGTGGCGGGACGGCGTGGTGCGCCACCCGGCGATAGGCGGGCGCGCGCGCGCGGCCGCGCTCGCGGCCGCGTCCGCCGAACGGACGGGCGGGTCGGCCGACCGGGCGCTGGTGCGCGCCTACACCTCCATGCTCGCCGACCTGGGCCCGGACGTGTACGAAGCGGATTTCGAGGCGCCTTTCCTGGCGGAGGCCGCGGACTTTTACAGCGCCGAGCGCGCGGCCGCGGCCGCCGCGGGCACGCCGCCGCCCGCCTACCTCCTCGCCTGCGAGGGCCGCCTGGCCGAGGAGGCCGCCCGCGTCGGCCACTACTTGGACCCGGGCACAGGGCCCAAGCTCACCAAAGTGGTGGAGGAAGCGTTGCTGGCGGGCGCGGCGGCGGACGACATTGTGTCCGCGCCGTCTGGCGGCCTGGTGTCGCTGCTGGAGGCGGGCGGCGGGCCGGGCGGCTCGCCCAACCCGGCCGCCATGGCCGACCTGGCGCGCATGTACCGCCTGCTGGGCCGCGTCGACGGCGGCCACGACCGCATGCGGGCGGCGTTGGGGGCGCACGTGCGCGCGGCCGGCGGCGCGCTGGCGGCGGACCCGGGGGCGGCGGCCGACCCGCCCGCCTGGGTCGGCCGCGCGCTCGCGTTCAAAGCCCGGTTTGACGCCGTCGTCTCCGGCGCGTGGGCGGGGGACAAGGCCTTCACCAACGCCCTCAACGCCGCGTGCGAGGCCTGGCTGAACCTGGCGCCGCGGGCGCCCGAATTTTTGTCGCTGTTCATCGACGACCGCCTGCGCCGGGGCGGGCGCGGCGGGGGCGGCGGTGGCGGCGGCGTTGGGCTCGGCGGCGACGACGATGCGGCGGCGGCGCCGCCCACGACCGCGGCCGCGGCCGCCGACGCCGCCGCGTCCGCCGACGACGCGGTCTGGGACCGGGCCCTCACCCTCTTCCGCTTCTTGGCCGACAAGGACGTCTTCGAACGGTACTACAAGCAGCACCTGGCCCGGCGCCTGCTGGCGGCCGGGCGGAGTGGGGGGTCCGGCCCCGACGGCGCGTCGTCGCCCGCGGACGACGCGGAGCGCGGCCTGCTCGCCCGGCTGAAGGCCGAGTGCGGCTACCAGTTCACGTCCAAGCTGGAGTCCATGTTCACGGACATGAAGACGTCCCGCGACCTCATGGCCGACTACCGGGCGAGCGCGGCCGCGCGCGGCGGCGGCGGCGGCGGCGGCGGCGGCGTCAAGGCCGAGGGCGGCGGCTCGTCGGCCGGTGAGCCGGCCGTCGACCTGTCCGTCCAAGTCCTCACCACGGGCTCCTGGCCCACGCCCGCGCCGTCGTCGTGCGTCCTGCCCCCACACCTCACCTCCGCGTGCGACGCGTTCGCCGCGTTCTACCTGGCCAAGCACGGCGGGCGCAAGCTGGCGTGGCAGGCGGGGCTGGGCAGCGCGGACGTCCGCGCGTCGGGGTTCGCGTCCGGCAAGCGCCACGAGCTGTCGGTGTCGACGTACCAGATGGTCATCCTGTTCCAGTTCAACGCCGCGTCGGCGGGCGGGCTGACGACGGCGGCGCTGGGCGCGGCGACGGGCATCCCGCCGTCCGACCTGGCGCGCGCGCTCCAGTCGCTCGCGTGCGTGCGCGGCAAAAACGTGCTGACCAAGAGCCCTGCGGGCAAAAACGTGGCGCCCACCGACACCTTCACCGCCAACGCCGGCTTCACGTCCCGCCTGTTCAAAGTCAAGATCGGCACGGTGTCCGCGTCCCGGGCGGAGGCGGACCCGAATGCCGGCGGGGGCGAGGCCGGCGGGCTGGGCGGCGACGCGGCGGGCGGCACGCGCGCCCGGGCGGAAGGCGACCGCAAGCCCCAGGTCGACGCGGCCCTGGTCCGGTGCATGAAAGCCCGGCGCGCCGCCGACCACTCCACGCTCGTCGCCGAAGTCACGCGCCAGCTGGCCGGGCGGTTCGTCCCGCCGCCCGCCCTGGTGAAGCAGCGCATCGAATCGCTGATCGAGCGCGAGTTCTTGGAGCGGGATGCGCACGACCGCAAGCTGTACCGGTACCTGGCGTAGAGCGGCGGGTGAGGCGTGTGGGGGGGGGGGGGGCGGGAGGCGGACTGGAATGGTGGGGGGCGTGGTGGGTTGGGAGCGTGCGCACAGACAAAGCAGAGAGACCGAGAGAGAGAGAGAGAGAGAGAGCGCTTTTGGGGAAGGGCACCGCACCGCACCCACCCGCACTGCGCCCCGCGCGCCCGACTCCCTGGCTGGTGGACGCGGGCGTCCAGCGCGTGCGGACGTGTGTTTGTTGTGTGCGGCGCCCCCCTCCTTCGGACATCATCAGGCCTGCGTGTGAGAGTATGAGAGTGCAGTTTTTTTTTTTCTACCTCGTTAAAAACATGGCGACCACGGCCGCCACACCGCCTCCACAGCCGTCCCCGCCGCCGCCGGCCCTGCTGGCGGCGCTGGACGCGGCCATGGCGGCCGTCAAGGCGGCCGAGGAGAGGTGAGGGGGTGGAGTGGTGGCGACCCACCGCCCACGTTCTCTCGTTCCAGTCGCCCGCCGCCGAGCCCTCACGCGCCCACACCCCACTCTCTCGTCAGCGCCTCTGCCTGGCGGGCGTTGGGCGACGCCCAGGCCGCCCTGGGCCGGGACTGGGCGGCGGCGGCCGCGTTCCGGTGAGGCGGGTGGGAGGGGGTGGGTGGATGGGTGTGGTGGGGGAGGGGAGGCGAGGAGTCTCCACCGCGCCCACTCCTTTCCCCCCTCAATTCGCAGCAAGGCCGCCGCCCTGGGTGATTTCCAGGCCGCGGGCCGTGCGTCTGACGCGGCGGCCCGGGCGAGCGGGGCGCTGGCGGCCCGGTATGGGAAGGACTGATGCGAGGGGAGGAGGGGGCGTGAGGGGGAGAGGTGGGGCGGATCGGATTTCCCGCGAGAGGCTCTCGCGCGAGGCGCGGGGGGCATTCACAGCCATATCGAAAGAGAGGGGGAGCAAAAAAAGCGGCGCCACCCCGCGCACGAGCGGCGCTTCCCGCCCTCGTTGCGCGCTCCTGTGGCACAGAAATGGTCTTGCTGGTGGAGGACGCGGCGGGAGGGTGGGCGCCGCTCCTGCCGGCGCCGTGTTTGCCGCGCGGCGGCCACCACGCGGCCACGACCGCCACGACCGCCACCCCCACCCTCCTCGCGGCCGCGGAAGCGCACGCCGGCCTGGCAGCCGCCGCCTCCGCCTTCCTGGCTCGCGCTCCGACCAGCTTGCCCGTGACGGACGAAGCCGGAGCCGGCCCGCCCGCCGTGTGCTGCCTGCAGGGCGAGCTCGCGTTCCTTCCTTGCCCGCCGCCGTCGTCGTCGGGCGCCCCGCCCGGTTGCTGCGTCGGGTCGGCCGACGCGACGACGTGCGTCATCGTCGCGGCTGCCTCGCCCGCCGGCGTGTCTGTAGCGCACTGTGATGCGGGCACGGCGACGCCCAGCGCGCTGGATCAGCTGCTGGCGCCCCACCTCGGCGGCGGGCCCCGCCGCAGCCCGCCGCCGGCCGTCTCGCTGCATCTCGTGGGCGGCGCGGCCGTCGGCCCCGCCACCGGCCCGGACGCGGGCCCGGCCGTCGCGGCCGCCTTGCTGGCCGCCGCGGCCGCCCGCCCAGAGCCGCTGCGCCTCTCCCTGGCCCTCGTCGCGGCGTCCAACACGACCCCGCGGCGCCACCCGCGCGCGAGCGCGCTCGCGCTGAGCACGGCCGACCCTTCGTCCCCCTTCCCCGCCGTCTTCACGGACCGGGGGCCCGCCGTGCCCCTGCGACTGGCCCGCCTGTGGGCGCAGAGCTCGGAAGACAGCGGTGGCGCGGCGTCCGCGCCCGGCCCGGTGCACCGCCGGCTCGTCCCCATCGTCCGGACCAGCGGGCGGGCCGGCAGCCTGGAGTTGGCCATCCCCCCGCTAGGCGGCTGTGCAGCCGCGTCAGGCGCCCCGCCGCCCGCGCGGCGCGGCCGGGCGCTGGCCGGCGTCACCGCGTCCCGGTCCCCGCGCTCCGCCGCGGGCAGCGGGTCCGGGTCGGCGGGCCGGCTGACGCCGCTGGCCACCCAGGCCGCCGCGCTCGCGTCCCTCGCGGACGAAGACCTCCTGGCCGCTGCTTCGACCAGCCCGGCGTCCGAACCCGCCCATTTCGTGGCGGATTTAAGAGCGGCGCTGAGCGTGCTACGTGAGGACGGCGACGGCGGGGTGGATGGCGGCGACGGTGGCGCGGGCGTCTATCGGTGGAGTGGTGGGGCGTGGGTACGAGCGTAGGAGCAGCAGCCTCTCTTTTTTTTCCCCTCTGCGTGCGTCAGGCCTTTTCGATTCTTTTCCGCTAGCAGGCGTGCCGATACGGCAGTGCATTGGGTGTGCCCGTGTTTAACCAAACGCGTGATGAAAACTTTTTTCCGAGTCTCAAGATTTTTTTTTTCACTCTTCCTCTCCACCCGTCCCTCTGTCCACCCCCCACCCCTTGCCTTGAGTTCTCCACACGGGACGGCCGCCCCACCGCTGCCTCTCCCACCGGACACGCACGCACGACGGGGTGCCACGCCTCCCCCCCACATCAATAGTCCTTCCACCCCACGGCCTCCAGCCGGGCCGCCTTGTCCAGGACGGCCGCCTTCATGCCCTCCTGGTGGGCCGCGAGCGCGGCCGCGATCGCCGGGTCGGACGCGCCCAAGATCCGGGCGGCCAACAGGCCCGCGTTGCGCGCGTTGCCGATGCCCACCGTGGCCACAGGCACGCCCGCCGGCATTTGGAGGATGGACAGCAGGGCGTCCACGCCGTCCAAGCGCGCGCCCGACGTCGGGAGGACGGGCACGCCCACGACGGGGAGCGTCGTCAGCGACGCGACCATCCCGGGCAGGTGCGCCGCCCCGCCCGCGCCGGCGATGATGACTTTGACGCCCCGGTCCGCCGCAGACCGGGCAAAGGACACCATGCGGTCGGGCGTGCGGTGCGCCGAGACGACGGTGACGTCGGCGGCCACGCCCAGCTCTGCCAGCGCTTCTGCCGCGCCCTTCATCGTCTTCAGGTCCGAGTCGGAGCCCATGATGATGGCGACGGGCGCGCCCGTGCCGCCGTAGGCCTCGGCGTCGGCGGCGGGCGCGGCGGACGAAGACGGACCGGCGCGGGCGGCGGCGGGCGAGGCGCCGTTGGTGAGCTTGCCCGTCCCAGCGAGGGCGGCCGCCGCGCCGGCGTCGATCGCGGCCAGCCGCGCCCTCGCCTCCGCACGGCTGGGCGCCACAATGGTGATGTGGCCCACCTTCCGGCCCTTGGCGACCGCGTGCTTGCCATACCAGTGGACGGACGCGCCGGGCACGGCGTACGCCGCCGCCATGCGCGCGTGCGCCGCCACCTCGCCGTCCTCGCCGTCGGCTTCGCCCAGGATGTTGAGCATGATCGACGCGCCGACAGTCAGGGACGCGTCGCCGAGCGGCCAGCCCATGACGGCGCGCAGGTGCTGTTCGTACTGGGAGGTGGCGCACGCCTCGATGGTGTAGTGCCCGGAATTGTGGGGCCGGGGCGCGACCTCGTTGAGCAGCAGGCGGCCGTCGGCGCCGACAAACATTTCGCAGCCAAAGACGCCCGCGCCGTCCAGCGCGGCGACGGCGGCCTGGGCCATCTCCGCCGCCGCGGCCGCGACGGCGTCCGGCACGGCCGCCGGCGCTTCCGTCACCCAGCAGATCGAATCGCGGTGGACGGTCTCCACGACGGGGAAGGCGACGGTGCGGCCGGTCCGGTCGCGGCCGACCATCACGGCCAACTCCTTGGCGAAGGGCGCCCAGGCTTCCGCGTACAGGGCGCCGGGCCTCCACCCGCCCAGCGCCGCCGCGGCGGCGTCCAGGTCGGACGGGGAGGAGACGACGGCGTTGCCCTTGCCGTCGTACGCCCCGCGCCGGGATTTCAGCATGAACGGGAAGCCAAACGCTTCGCCCGCCGCGACGGCGTCTGCCCGCCCATCCACGACCCTGAAAGCCGCGACGGGCACGCCCGCCGCCTGAAAGTGCACTTTCTGGGCGTACTTGTCTTGGATCACGCGCAGGGTGGAGGGCGTGGGCTCGACGTCGACGCCAGCGGACGCGACGGCGTCCATCGCGGCCGCGTCGACGTGCTCGATCTCGGCCGTGAGGATGTCGATGCCGCCCTCGGACTCCGCGAAGGCGGCGACGCACGCCGGGTCGGAGAACGAGCCGACGGTCTGGTGGGCGGCCACGGAGGCGGGGCAGTCGGGGGTGGGGTCGAGGACCCGGATCTTGATGCCCATTTTGACCTGAGAGGGGCACGGATGGATGGATGGATGGAATGGGAATGGAGAGTGGGGAGGTCCGAGGTTGAGTGGGAGCGAAGCCCCTCAACAAGATGGCGAGCGCGTTGTTTTTTTTTCTTCCGTTCCGCGCCACCCACCCTCAACACGACCACTCACCGCTTCCTGGGCCAGCATGCGGCCCAGCTGACCGCCGCCTAAGACGCCGACGACGGCGGCGCGCGGGAGGCCCACGTCGCTGTTGTTTTGTGTTGAGCACAGGCATGTGAGAGCGGCCGTGCGAGGGCAAGGCGGGCGTTTTCGACAGCGTTGAGGTCCGCCAATTGGGCCGCGGTTCACGCCGCCAGGGCAGGTGAGGGTCGAAGCAGGCGGCCGCGTGTGTCGCGGGCACCTGCGATCGATCGTCCGCCCGTCCGCGACGCGTTTGTAGGGACCCGCTTCCCTCCGACAAGTCGATTGGAGAGAGAGCGGCGGCGGCTCGAGACGAGGAAAAAACACGGCGCGGCGCCATCCAACGCCACTTAACTCCCACGCCTCACCTGATGGCCGTAGAGTGCTTCTCCCGGCCCGCCATGGCCGCGGGTCCCGCGGCAGGAGGGCGTGGGGTGGACGACCGGCGAGCGGGCACGGGCGTAGGCGTCGGGTCGCGGCGGGCGGACGCGACGGCGGGAATCGAGCGAAGACGGCCGCGGGCGCGCGTGGCCGGCGATGGTGTTGATGAAGAGGTCGCGGCGCTCGACGCGCAGGCCGGGCGGGGCGGGCGCATGTTTTTTTTTTCGCCAAGAGAGGGCGCAGCAAACAGGAGAGACCTCGCTGTGTGTGTGCGAGTGCGCGCCCCTCCCTCCCTGCCGCTGCTGCAAACGCCCACGGCCTCACTCCGTTTTTTCCTTTTCCCTCCGCGCCGCGTCGCCGCACCCCCTTTGAACACACCCCAACCATGTCCCTGGCCGCCTCCAAGTCCCTGGCCCGCACGCCCGTTGTCGTGGCCCGCCCGGCCCGCCGTCAGGCTGTCGCCCGGTGAGTTCCTTTTTTTGTGCAGCAGCAACACAGCATTGCCAAGGTGGCACTGGTTGGCGCGGCCGCGCCGCCGACAGAGCCGCCTCCTGGGCCTCGCACCCGACCGTTCGGGTGCTCCGAAGTGTCGCCGACACGCTCGGGTGGGCGGCACGCCCACCAGCCCCCTCCGCCCGACCCCGCGCGGGCGCCGCGTTCGCTGGTCGACCCTTTTTCGCCGCCGCGGGGCTCTATCCTCTGTGCGCTCACTCACTCTCCCCGCCCCAACCCCGCACCCACACAGCTCCGGCCCCGTCGCCGTCAAGGCCAAGTACGGCGACGAGTCCCGCTTCTTTGACCTGGACGTGAGTTGGTCGGGTTTTTCAGTGCCGTGGCGTGCGGGGCGTGGAGGACAGGGCGAGCGAGCAATTTTTCGACGGCGCCCCCGCACCCGCCCCCCCTCACCCTCTCTCCCCGCCTGCCCCCTCGAATCCAACGACAGGACATCGAGAACACGGCCGGCTCCTGGGACATGTACGGCGTGGCCGACGAGCGCCGCTACCCGGGCCTGCAGGCCGAGTTCTTCGAGCGGGCGGCCGCGCCCGTCGCCCGGCGCGAGGCCATCCTCGCGCTGCTGGGCGTCGCGGGCCCGGCCGGCATCCTGGCCTGGGGCGCCAAGGGCTCCAAGGACGTGAAGCTGCCGATCACGGTGGGCCCGCAGAAGCCGCCCGTCGTCGGCCCGCGCGACCGCATCTGAGCGGCGGAGGGCGGCGGAGGGGGGCGCGGGCAGGGAGCGTGCGCACTGGCGCGTGTGGTGGTGTGGTGGAGGGCCCCGGGCCGCGTCCTACCCAGCGAGAGAGTGGGAAGCCCGCCCCCCCCCCCCCCGCCCGCCCGCCCCCCGTTCTTTTTGTGTAAGCACAGAGGTTTTGTTTTCGAGAGAGAAGGAATGAGGAGGCACAGCACCCGGACACAGGTCACATTTCTAACGGAGAAAGCTAACACAGGCACAAGAGGAGACACCCCACCCCACCGCCCCGACCCCCCACCCACCCCCTCTGGAAAAACAAAAAAAAGGGAAGGATGAGAGGCGTCGAAAAAAGCATACTTAGTAGAGAATGAAAAAAGCCGCAGCTTGGAAAAAAGGGCGCTGTCACCTCAGGGCGCGGGCGACGGCGGGCCCGCCCGGCGTGGGGGCGGCCGTGGCGGTGGCGGCGCTGCTTCAATCGACGCCCGCCCGCTCCCCGCCCGCCCCTTGCCGCCCGTTGCCTCCTCCATGGGGACGAGCTCCCACGGCCGGGACGGCAGGCCCGCCGCCGCCGCTGCCGCAGCCGGGTTGCCCGCGGCCTTGCCGGCTTTGCGCTCCGCCAGTTCGGACGCCTTGGCTTCCTCCGCCCGCGACGCGGCGAGCTTGCCTTCACCCTCTGGCAGCGCGGCGGCGACCTCGCCGCCGGGGAAGGACGACGACGCGCGCGGCGCGCCCCCCCCGCCGCCGCCGGCCTCCCACGACTCCAGTTCGGGCTCGTCTTCCGGGAAGGCGCCCCGGGTTTCGGCGTCGTCGCCGGCCGACCCCGTGACGGGGCCCGTGGAGACGAGGGCGCCGGACCCGGTCGGCGGGGGTGGGGGCGGGCTCGCGGCCGCGCCGCCGCCGGCGCCCGCCGCCGCCGCCGCGCCGGGGTTGACCGGCGCGAAGCTGCCGCCGAGCGCGCCGCCGCGGGTGGAGGTCCCCGCGGCGGCGATGGCGGCGGTCGCAGCGGCGGTGCCCGGGAAGGCCGCGGGACCGCCGGTCCCGGGCCCACCCCCCCACCCCGCGCCGCCGGCGTACAGGGGCGGCAGCCCGCCAGGTTGGACAAAGCCGCCAGGGCCGCCCGGTGGTTGCTGGTTGGGGGCCGCGAACGGCGCGGCGCCGGCGGCGGCGGGGCCGGGCGCGACGGCGGTGGGAGCGCCTTCGGCCGCGGGCGCCCAGGTCGTGCCGGCGGAGCCAGCGGCAGGGTCGTCGGCGGGCGGGGCGGGCGCGCCGGGCGCCGCCGCCGGCGCGCGCTCGCCCGGCGCGGGCACCCAGCCCGCGCTCGCGCCCTCGGCGCCGCTCGCGGCCGGCGGCGGCGGCGGCGGTGAGCTGGCGACTCCACCGTCCGGACCGGCCGGTACCCAGGTGTCGGTGATGCCTTCTGAGAGGGGGGGCGGCGGAGGAGGCGCGGCCGCGGCGCCGGGAGGCCCGGGCGCGGGCGACCACCGGGCCGACGGGTCGGCCGGCGGCGGCGGCGGCGGCGCGCGCGGCGCGTCCGCCCAGAGCGTGGCCGACGCGTTGGACGAGGCCGGACCGGTGCCAGCCACAGCGTCGGCGGGCGAGATGAACAAGGCGGATTCGTCCACCGCGGCTTGCTGGCCCGACGCGTCCGTCGAACCCGCGAAGCCGTCGGGCACGGCGGCCGCGGGATCCCTCACCCCAGCGGACGACAGCGCGGCGGCCGCGGCCGACGCCTCCACCCGCTGCCGCGAAATGACGCCCGACTCGCGCGCGGGAGGGGCGGGTGCTCCTCCGCCCGCCTGTTGTTGAGACGGCGGCGGCAGTGGAGGCGGCATGGCCGTCCCCCCCACCATCGCGGGCTGGACAGACCCGTCGGGGCCGGCAGCCGGCACAAACAGCGTCCCCGTCGGCGCGGTCACGCCGCGCTGCACGCACGCTTTCTTACCCCGGCCGCCAGGTTCTTCAATGCCGGGCAGGCAGGGACGGGGCGGGTGCATGGCGGCCTTGGCGTCGTCTTTGGCCGCGCGCACGGCGGCTTTGCCTTCCCGCTCCGCCGCCCGCTTCGCCGCGCGCTCCCCCCTCACCTCATCCCGCGCCGCCGCCACCTGGTCCCGCGCCGCCCGGGCTTTGGCTTTGGCCGCCTGGGCTTCTGGGGACAGGGTGGGGCGCGGGACGGGCGTGCGCGTCGGGCGTGGGGGTTTGGTCGGGCGGGGTGCGGGGGCTGGGCCGAGCGCGGCCGGGCCAGGCGAGCCCGCGGCCGCGGTGCCGGGCGCGGCGGGCGCCCACGTCGTGCCCGCGGCCGCCGGCGCGGCGGGCGGGGCGGGCGCCCAGGACGTACCACCAGTGGTCACCGTCGCCGCCGCAGGCACAGCAGGCGCCTCGAACGAGTCTTCTTCGGTCCCACCTTTCGGTGCCCGCCCGCCCACCGCGTCCGGCGGCGGGCTCGCCCAACTCCACTTGCCGGGGGAACCCTCGACGGCTTGGACCGGCGGCACAGGGGCCAGCGTGTCTGGGCCAGGGTTGTCGACGGGGACGATGGGAAAGGCGTCGCCCTCCTGGTCGTAGAAGACGGCGGGTTGGGGCGGCGTCGTCGGGTCGTCGTCCGTGTCGATGTACGCATAGAACAGCGACGCATTCCCGCCCGGCAGGGGCAGGTAAACAGGGGGTGTTTCTCCCGCGCGGGCGATGCGACGGGGACGGCGTTCGGGCGGGAGGGGCGTGGTGGAGGGGAGAGGGGTGGGAGTGGCGGCGGCCGCGCCGCCCGGCGGGGCGGGCGCCCAGGACTGCGTCAAGCCTCCGCCTCCACCTCCACCAGGCACGCCAGCCACCGGCCCGCCCGCCGGCGCGTCTGCCCACGCCCGGGTCAGGCCGTCCGGCAGGAGCGTGGGCCCGGGTGTCGGCAAGCCCGCCGCCGCTCGCGCGGCCGCTATAGCCGCGTCCGCGCCGGCTTTGCTGCCCGCCTTCTCCTCAATCAAGTCTTCAAGTTTCGCAAATTTGTGCGCTTTCTTGTCGGCTTTCTTGTCGGCTTTGGCGGCCTTGCGCTCTTCGGGCGAGGGCGGTGGGGGTGGGGGCAGCTTGGGCGGGCGCGTGGTCTTAGGCTTGGGCGTGCGCGGCGGTTTGGACGGGCTGGGCGCCTGCTTCCCCTTGTCGGGCCGTGTTGCGGCGAACGAGGTGAAGGCCGCAGGGTCGGCCTCAAAGGCCGCCGCCGTGCCGTTGGCGCCGCCCTCGCCCACGACGCCACCGCCCGCAAAGGCGGGAGCTAAGACGGCAGGCTCGTCACCGCCCTCTTCATCGCCGCCGTCTTCCTCCTCGCCTGGCACGGGCGCGGCGGGAGGTGAGGGGCCCTCCTGTGGATGCACCACAGCGGCGAGCGGGTCGCCGGGCGCCAGGGCGGGCGCGCCCGCGACCAGGCCGGGCAGGTTGGGCAGCCCACCGGGCGGCGCGTCGTCCGTCAGGCCCGGGCGTGGGGGCAAGGTCGGACCAGGCGGGCGCAGCGGTGTGGGGCCGTCGCCCGGGTTGTCCGCGGCTTCAGGCCCTTCGTACCGGCCGTCCCGCACCGGCCACCCGACAAGGGGGCCGGCTGCCCGCGGGCGGGGCGTGTACGCCGGCGTCCAGTCGTTGATGTCGGCCGTGCCGTTGCCGTTGGCATCCCGGACGCCGGCCGCATTGGCGGCAGCGGCGGGTGCGGCGGTCGGAGACGGCGCGGCGGCCGTCGCGACGCCGGGCCCGGGCACGGGCAGCTGGGGCGGGAGGACGGCGCCCGTGCTGTCTGCGGCGGGCGCACTCGGCGACGGCCGCCAGCCCGGGCCCGCATTCACAGGACTGGGCAGATTGCCGCCCTCCCCCGACAGGACGTTGGCGACGGCGCCGGTGTACGCCGCGCCCGCCGTCCGCGACAGGGGCGCGGGGTCCGACAGCTCAGACGCCGGAATCACCGCCCCGTCGGGCGACGCGAAAAAGACGGAATCCCCAGGCGGCCGCGCGGCTTCGGCTTCGTACGACGCGGCGTCGGAGCCGAGCGTGATGGTGCCGGCCGACTTCGCTCCCGGCGGGGGCGGGACGGCCGCGATGGCGGCCGCGACGTCGAGCAGGCCGCCGGCAAGGGCGGGCGGCGGCCCGCCCAGGGCGCCTTTCAGCGGCCGCGCCGTCGAGACCAAGGCTTTCTTGGCCGCCAGCCCCAGGCCCACCGCGGGCGGCACCGTGTCCAGGTCCCAGCCCAGGCGGGCGTACTGCTGGAGGACCAGGGCCGCGGCGCCGGCCGCGTGCGGCGTGGCCATGGACGTGCCCGACAGCGTCAGGTAGCCGCCGCCCGGGCCCGTGGACGTGACTCGCTCGCCGGGCGCCGCGACGTCGACGCTCCTGCGGCCGTAATTCGATTTGGGCCAGAGCGTGCCGGCTTGGGTGGACGCGGCTACGGACAGGATAATGTCGTCGGGCAGCGTGGACGGAAAGTGCGGGCTCGCGTCCGTGTCGGTCGCGTCGTTGCCGGCGGACGTCACGACGAGCACGCCGCGCGAGGCCGCGTGCGCGACGCCCACCCGCAGGGCGGCCGAGTCGGCCCCGCCGCCCCAGGAATTGCTGATGACGTGAGCGCCCCTGGACAGGCAGTACTCCCAGCACCGAATCGCGTCCGACACCCACCCGTTGCCGGCGTCGTCCATGAACTTGCAGGGGATGAGGGAGGCCGCCTGGTTGATGCCGGCCAGGCCGACGCCATTGTTGCCGACCGCGCCGATGACGCCCGCCACGAACGTGCCGTGGCCGTTGGCGTCAGACACGTCGCCTGACGCAACGCCGTCCAAGAAGGACGCGCCCGCGACGTCGTCGACGATGCCGTTGTCGTCGTCGTCCTGGCCGTTGACGAACGACGACGCGGGCGCGGAGGGGGCAGAGGGTGAAAGAGTGTCCGTCTCGCCCGGGTTCAGGTCGATGTTGGCCGCTAAATCCGGGTGGGACACGTCCACGCCCGTGTCAACGATGCACACGCGCACGGCCCGGGAGCCCATGACACCGCTCGCAGCCCAGGCGGGCGGGACGCGGATCGCGCGCAGGTTCCACTGGTCGGGGAAGCGCGGGTCGTCGGGCGTCGCAGAAGGTTTGGCCGGTGGGGGGAGGGCCGCGCCAGGAGGGAGGTCGCCGCCTGATGTGTCCAGGGACACGCGGGCGTCTGGCTCGCAGGCGGTGATGTCTGCGTGTTTGTTGTGTTGGGTGTGTTTCGGGGCGTGAGCTTTGTTTGTCCCTGGCCTCTGCCCAGGCGACACGGAGCGGGGCGGTTGGCCCGCCCGCCCCTTCCTCCCTCGTCTCTGCCCATCCATCCCTCTCCACGCCATCCCTCACCTGGGTTGGCGCTGCGCAGCCGGGCACACACATCCGCCGGGTCATCCTCACCCCGGACGTCAAAGACTTCCAGCGGCAGGCCCGGTGGGCCGGCAAAGGTCCGGGCGAGGGCGGTGAGGGCGGCGGTGACCGGGTTGTCGGCGGTCGTGTTTGGAGGTGGTGGTGGGAGAGGCGGTGGCAGCGGCGGGCGCGCCGTCGCATTCCCGGCCTTCCCTCCCAGCACCGTGTCCAGGAAGGCGAATGGTCCCGCCAATGGCGAACCGTCTGCGTGCTGTGGCCTCGACACGATGATGCGGGACGGCGCAGGCGGCGGTGGCGGGAGCAGCGGCGGTGGCGGCAGCAGCGGCGGCGGGCGCGGCGTCGCAGCCGCGCTCGCGTTGCCGCTACCGCGCCCGGCGGCGGCCGGGGCCGGCGGCGGTGCTCCCGGCGCCGCGGTCGCGGCAGCCGTCCAGCTCGCAAGGAGCAGGATGACCTGCGGGTGGTGGAGAGGGAAAAGGCGCGTGAGGGCGTGGTTTTTTGTTTCTTCTCTCCGTCGCCAAGGCCGGCCGAGCGCGCATGCGGGGTGGGGGGACCCGCCGTGGCCGGCGCCTCCTGGCGATGCCATCCGTTTGCCACCGTCCTGGACTCGTCAACGGGAGGTGGAGCTCTCGCAGGCGGATCGAGGAGACGTTCCCCCGCCGTGGGACGGGCGCACGGCGCGGCCCTTGCTGGCACGACCGCCATTGCTTGGCGCGCTCCCTCTGCGCAACGCACCGCCCACACCGCCGCCGTCGCCGCCGGCCACCGGCCCGTGCCGCGTGCCATGCCGTGAATCGTGCTCGAGTCGACGGCGCTTGTGTTTGCGTTCACGGAGCTGTGGGGGGCGGCATGGTAGTTTTGTCGCTTTTTTTTGTTTCCGCCCAGCAGCTCAGGAGTGGAGCGCACGAAGGCTGGGCCCGGGCTCACTCGCTCGTTCTCTCTGCGCGCGGCGCGCGAGAAGCGAAAAAAAGGCCCGCCCGGGCCCGCAAAAACAATGATGCTGCCACGGTGCGTTGCGTAGGGGCTTCAAGTCCGATTCACCCTGCCATCGCCGCGCGGGCTGGCTGGCCCAGGGCGGCGGCGCAAGCGTCGCGCGTCGAAATTGGCCTTTGCTGTCTCTCCCGACCACCCTCGCGCTCGCACCCATCCCATCCCCCACACACTCGGAAACACAACAGGTCGCCCTCCGCCGCCCTCCTCGTCGGCCTGGGCGCCGGCGCGGCAGGCGGCTACCTCCTCTTCGGCCGCACAGGAGGCGCGGGCCACCAAGGGCGTCGCCGACGCCCGCTGGCCTCCCCCTCCGGCCTGGACGCGTCGCCCGGCGCGGCCGCGGCCGCCCACCACCCCGCCCTCACCCACGGCACGCCGCCCGCCGACCTGATCCGCCCGTTTTCGGGTTATGTTGTGGGCTACGACGCCCGGGCGCGGGGTCCGCGCTGGGTGGCCGAGAAGCTGACGCACGACTCCAGCCGTGGCGGGGCTGACCGGTGCGTTTTTTTTTTTTTTGGTTTTGTGTGTGTGCGCGTGTGTGTTTCGGCCGCCGTACGCGGGTGAAGTCGCCCTCCCCGTCCCCAGGCGTGTGCGTTGGCGGCCCCTGTTTTCTCTCACCCCAACAGCACGCACGCCCCCCTCACCCAGGGGCGTCGCCATCTTCCACGAGGACGCCGGCCTGGACCCCCGCTTCCGGCCCACCAACGCCGACTACGCGGGGACCGGCTTCGACCGGGGGCACATGGCGCCCGCCGCCGACTTCAAGGGCGACCAGGCCGCGATGGGCGAGACCTTTGCCCTGTCCAACATCGCGCCCCAGGTCGGGCCGGGCTTCAACCGGGACTACTGGGCCCGGTTTGAACGGTTTGTCAAGACGCTGGCACGCCCGGGCGGGCCGCCCGTCTGGGTCATCACGGGGCCGCTGTTCCTGCCGCGCCCGGTCGACGGCGGCGGGCGGCGGGGCGGGGCGGGCGGGCCGCCCAACCCCCCGCGCTGGGAGGTCCGCCACCCGGTCCTGGGCGACCCGCCGCGCATGGTGGCCGTGCCGACGCATTTTTACAAGGTTGTCCTGACGGGCGGCGACCCGCCGGGGGAGGGTGGCAGTAGCGGCGGCGGCGGCGGCCCGGCCTCGCCCTCGTCGTCCCACCCCACGCTCGTCGGCGCCTTTGCCTTCCCCAACGCGCCCATTGACCCGGCCTACCCGCTGACCGCGTTTGCCGTGCCGCTGTCGGCGCTGGAAGAAGTGGCGGGGCTGCGTTTCTTCCCGCGAGTGCTGGGCCCGGGCGGCGGCGCCGTCTTCTCCGACGACGCCACGCTGTCGCGCCTGGACGGCGACGCGCTGCGCTGGCAGGCGGCGGGCCGGGCGGCCCGGGCGCGGCTGCGCGGCGTGAGCGACGGCAGCAAGGGCGGCGGCGGGCCTGTGAGCCTGCTGCTGTCCTGGCCGCGCCAGGTCGCGGGGTTGTTGGGCGGCGGGGGCGGGCGCGGCGGCGGTGAGGCGGCCCCTTCCGCCCCGCCGCCGCCGCCGCCTGGAGCGCAGGACCCGGCGGACTTGCCGGCGGGCGCGCCGCTGCCGGACGTCCCACGCGGCCGGGGGCGCCCGCCCGCCGACACGCCGGGCGCCCCGACCGCGACGGCGGGCCCGCCTCCCAAGCCTCCTGGCCGTTTCGCGGCGTTGTTCCGCGGCCACGGCGGCGGTGGGGAGGACGGAGACCGCCGCGTCCGCCACGTGTGCGACGCGGTGGCGTGCGAGCTGCCAGCTGAGGATTGGTACAAGTCCGTGGCGGCTGGCGCGGGCGGCGGGCCGCCGCCTGTTGCGCCCCGCGCCGGGCGTGGCGGCGGCGGCGGCGGCGTGGATGGAGGTGCGACCTCGACCGCCAGCGGCGCGGACACGCCGCCGGCGCCTCCCTCTCAGACGCACGGCCGGCGGCGGCGCCGCCGTCGTCGCCATTCTGACAGCGCCAGCTCCTCATCCGTGGACGGCGGCGGGTGGTGGTGGGAGACCGAGGGCGAAGAGGGCAGTGGTGAACAGTGAGAAAACGACGAAGCGCGCAAGGTGTGCGGGTTTCACACTCACTCTTTTTTTTCCCCTCGTCGCCTCACGCTCGAGCGGGGAGCGGGGACTGGAGGGGGCTGGAGCACGCCGCCGTCCGTCCGCCATGGGGCTGCTGGCTTGGTTGAAAGGGCGGGTGCGTGTTGGCGAGGGCGGGCGAGAGAGATGCGCGGCGCTCGGCGCACGACACGCCGCCTCGCTCAACCTTCGACCCTCCCCCCCCCCCCCCCCCCCCCCAAAAAAGCAGACCGTCGACCCGCTCTTGGCCTACGCCCGCGCCGGCGCCACGCCCAAAACGCTGGCCCGTTCCTTAGCCCTGGGCTTTGCGCTCGGCCTGTGCCCCATCGTCGGCGTGCCCCTGCCCCTCTGCGCCGCGGCCGTCGCGCTCGCGCGGTGGTGGGCCCCCACCGACGGCGGCGGCGGCGGGCCGGCGCCCATCCACGGCCCCGCCCTGTTCATCGGCAACTTCCTGTCCGCCCCCGCCGAGCTCGCGCTGGCCATCCCTTTCATTCGGCTGGGAGAAGCGCTGACCGGCGCGCCGCCGGCCCCGCTCGACCCGGCCCACCTCTCCCTCAAAACGGCGGGGGGCGCGCTCGCCCGCGGCCTCCTGGCCTGGGCGGCGGCCGTGCCGTTCGTGGCGGCGGGCGGGGCGGCAGGGCTGGAACCCGTCCTGAGCGCGGCCGTGGGTGGGGACGGCGACGGCGGCGGCGGCGGCGGTGCGAGCGGGCCGGGCCTGTCGCCGCCGCCGCCCCTGCGCCCTGTCCGGGCCGGGAGCTCAGACGTCCCGGACGTGGAGGAGGGAGGGCCGCTGGCCGCGAGCGGGCGGGCGCCGCTGCTGCCGCCGGCCGTCGCGCGGTCGAGCGTCCGCCCGCCCGCCTCGCCAAAGGGAGACTGAATGGGGGGGGGGGGGGGGAGAGTGAGTGTCCTCTCACTGTGTAGCTGCCAGCAGTTTTTCTTACACGACGCGCGCGCGCCCTTTCACTTCAGCGGGGCGAGGCCCAGGCGGGCACGCAGGGCGTTGGTCTCGTCCACGGACATGGCGGCGTCGCCGCCGCCGCCGCCGCCGCCACCGCCGCCGCCCTCCCGCCGCGGTGGCGAGCGAGAGCCCCGCCGCCCGCGCGCGCGCTCCCCCGACCGCGACCTCGACCGCGCCCGCCGCCGCTGGGGCGAGCGGCTCCGGCTACGGCGCTGCCATTTCTCGCGGCGTCGCCGAGGGCTGCGTGACCGGGACCGCGACCGCGACCGCGCCCGCCGCCGGCCGCGGTCGCCACCGCTGCCGCCACCGCCCACCTCGCCCTCTTCCAGCCGGGCCGCGGCTTCCGCCCGGGCCGCCGCCGCGACACGCTCCGCTTCCTCCGCTTCCGCCGCTTCCGCCGCGTCAGCCGCCGCGTCCATGACGGAGGTGCGTGGCCCCGGCAGGGCGCCGGACTCTTCCAGGGCGCGGCGGGGCGGCAGGCGGGGCAGGGCGACGTCAAACAGGGACGCCTCCGTCAACAGCGCGTCCACGACGGCGTCCACCGTCGTCAGCTCGTAGCCGGCCACGCCACCCGCCGCTCCCGAGACGTGGGAGCGCAGGCGCCGGTAATCGGCGAGCAGGGGCTCGAGCGTCTGGAAAACCTCCGCGGGCCGCCACGCCAGGCGCACGTACACGGCGCCCAGGACCCTCAAATACTTCAGCTCGTCGTTGGCCACGTACTCGGCAACGACGTCCTTGCTGGGTCCGAGCTGCAAGAGTTTGAGGAGCAGGCAGAGGAAGGGCGTGGGCCGGCGGAGGGCGGTGGTCGTGCCGCCGACCGCGTCGAGGTCGGCCGCGAGGTCGACAAGGCTCGCGGCCGTCGCACCGAAGCAGTGCTGCTTCCAGTACGTGCAGTCCTGAATTTTTGTGCGCAGGATCTTGTCGATGAGGAACTGCACGATGGTGGTGTGTTGGGGGTCGGGGATGGATGGCGGGTGAGCGTTTTGTGTGCGGATGAAGACGGTATGGGAGAGGGTTGGTCGCTGGCCAGCCAGGCGCGGAGCGGAGCCGTCTTTCCGTCGCGTGCAACGCAGGTTCCCCACCCTTCCCTGACGTTACACACACCCACGCACCCTCACCACTCACCTGCGGGTTGCTGCCGTGCAGCTGGACGGCGGCCTTGTCGGTCGTGTTGGCCATCTTTTGTGCGTCAATGCGTTGACCGTCCGACGAAACAAGAAAAAACGGCGGCGCCGAATTCGGCGCGCCCGCCCGCTCACAGACTGAGCCTGGTGCGTTGAGAGTCTGCGCGTGTGGGCCACGAGACAGCAAGGCGAGTGAGGCCCACCCCAGAGCGCCGCCCAAGCAACTCTTTCTTCTTTTCTCCTGCCGGCAAGCAACGAGTGTTCGTTTCACTGCGTCGCTTTCCCTGCTTGCATCTCCCGCTCGCGCCACACGCTGCGCGGCAAAACGCCAATATGCGGCCTCCCACGGCCTCTCTCGCCGCTAGCACGAGCTCTGCGAGCCCAAGCTGGGCCTCTATTTCAATTCCAACGGGCGTGCGTGGCCGTCCGGCCCCCGCCAGGGTGCCGGCGCGGGCCGTCAGCGCGCGCCGCGCGCGCCCCGCCCCGTGTGTCCCCGCGGCCTCCACCTCTCCAGCCACGACGGCGACCTCGACACCGCCCGGCCGCCTCCTGGGCCCCGAAGTCCCCGCCCCGACAGCCACGTCACCAGGCGTCATGGAAGGCTACTGGCAGTGGGAGCGGTGCCCGACCGGCTCGCCGGCCCGCGTCCGCTACCAGCACGCGCGCGCCGCGCTGGCTGGGGACGGCGGCGGCCCCCCGCCGTCCCGCCCTCCCGCCCTCCTCCTCATCCACGGCTTTGGCGGCAACGCCGACCACTGGCGGCACAACACCCCCGCCCTGGCCGCCGCCGGCTTTGACGTCTGGGCCATAGACCTGTTGGGGTACGGCTTTTCGTCCAAGCCCAGCCCCAAGCACGCGCCGCCCGACACGCTCTACTGCTTTGAGACGTGGGCGCAGCAGTGCCTGGACTTTGCGTCGTCCGTCATTGGGCCCGACCGCCCCGTCTTCCTGATCACAAACTCCGTCGGCGGCCTGGTTGGGCTGCAGGCCGCCCTGGACGCTGAACCTGGGAGAATCGCCGGCGTCCAACTTATGAACGTTTCGCTGCGCGCCCTACACGTGTCCAAGCAGGCCCCCTGGCAGCGCCCCCTGGTGGCCGGCCTGCAGTGGGCCCTGCGCGAAACCCCGCTGGGCGCCGCGTTTTTCGCGCAGGTCGCCAACCCGGCGGGCGTGACCAACGTGCTGAAGCAGTGCTACGCGAACCCAGACCGCGTGACGCCGGAGCTGGTCGACGCCATCCTCGCGCCCGCGGCGGCCGACCCGTCCGCCGCCCTGCCCGTGTTCCTGGACTTTATCTCGTACTCGTCGGGCCCGCTGCCGGAGGAGCTGTTGCGGGACGTGGGCAGGCAACGCCCCGGCCTGCCGGTCTCGATTGTCTGGGGACGGGCCGACCCATGGGAAAAAGTGGAGTGGGGCCGGGCGTTGGGGAATGCTGAAACCTACCCGGCGGTGGAAGAGTTTGTGGAGGTGGCGGCCGGGCACTGCCCGATGGATGAAGCGCCGGAGGCCGTCAACCCGCTGGTGGTGGACTTTGTGCGGCGGCACAGCGGCGGCAGGTGAGAGAGTTGGGTGGGTGGGTGGGGGGGGGATGGAGAGAGAGACAGGTGCAAAAAAGTTGAGAGTTGACAGGGCGTCCCGCGTGGCTGTTCTTCTCTTTTTGCACGGCTGGAGGGACCGTGTGCGGGGGGGAGGGAGGAAGCGGGGGCGTGGAAGGCGCGGCCGACGGCGCTTCCGGTGTCTCGTTGTTCCCTCCAGGCGCGAAGGGGTGCAGCGGGCCTGGTTGAGCCGCTCTGTGCGGGCGTCAACACACGCTCGTTGTTTTTTTTCGAGCGGCTCGGCATCGCTTTTCTTTCCCACCATGTCCGAGGACGACGACGGTGGCGGGTCGGTCCTGTACTCTGACCCGTACTCTGAGTCGGACCTTGGCTCTGGGCGGCGCACCAGCAGCGGCGGCGGCGGCGGTTTCTGGGGCGGCGGCGGCCGGTTCCCTGCGCGCGGCCGACGCGACAGCGGCCTCTTCGGCGGGCTGCCCGGCCGCGGCGACGCGGCGACCGACCCGGGCGGCCCGCCCTCCATCTCCGCCGGCCCGCTCTCCGACTTGGGCGCCGACGCCGACGACGACGGTGTCACCCTCTCCGACGGCGTCACCGACCCGCTGGACGACTTCCTGGCCCGGTACACGTGCGACCTCGTGCCCGACGTCCTGGTCGGCAAGCTCAAAAAGCGGTGCGGCAACTTCGTGCTCGGCCTCAACCTGTCGCCCGGCGTGGCCCAGCCCATGTCGTACACGGTGCGTGGGTGGGTGAGAGAGAGCGAGAGCCGGGGCGCACCCCTCTCCCGTGCGACGGGCGCTAGGCAGCGACGCCGCCCCCTCCAAGTCCGTCCCCACCCACACACACCACCCACACACAAAAAAACGCGCGAGCGGACAGGTCAAGCCGTCGCCGGGCCCGGGCGGCGCCGCCCCCTGGTGGCTGGCCAAGCTCACCCTGTTCCCCGGCGGCGCCGCTACGCTGGCCACGCCCAAGGCGTCCCTGCTGGGCGGCTGGCTGCACGTGCAGGCCGTGGTGGACGCGGACGCGGCCAAGCGGGCGGTGGGCGTGCGGTGGCGGGCGGCGACGCGGTGGGGCGGGCCCCACCCGGGGCGCCTGGGCCGGAAGGAGCGCTGGCCCGTGTGCGACGGCCTGGAACTGCGCCCGCGCTGGTCCATCGATCTGTACACGCCTGAAGTGACGGGCAGCTTCGGCGCGCGCGCGCCGGGCGGCAGCGGCGGCGGCGGCGGCGGCGGCGGCGGTGGGAGGCGAGGGCGGGGCGGGGTGGGGGACGGCCCCTCGTCTGTCCGCGCGTCAGCGGGCGGCGGCCTGACGCCGTCCGCCCGCCTTGGCGGCTCGCACGCCTCCCTGGCCGAGTCGGCTGTGTCGGCCCGGTCCACGCTGGCCGGGCCGTCCCCCCTGGCGTCCGCAGATTCCGACGCGGGCGGCGCGCTGAGCGCGCGGTCGTCCGGCGGCGGTGGCGGCTCTGGCGCCAGCGCCCGTTCCGCGCCGTCCCTCGTCGGCGGCGGCGGCGGCGCGGCGGCCGCCGTCGAGCTGGGCCACTGCCACATCCGCGTCCCGCGCCTGGACCTGGTGGCGGATGTGGACGGCGTCGCCCGGTCAGCGGCGCGGTTGGTGGAGGCGACGACGCTCGCGCCCGCCCGTGTGCTTGTCGGCGCGCCGCTGCGGGCGGCCCGGGCGGCGCCGCGCGCGGTGCGGGCGGCGTCCCGGCGCTTTGCGGACTGGTTCCAGCCGAGTGGAGGGGGGGCCGCCGCCGGCGGTGGGAAGCGCGGTGCGCCGGCGCGCGTGTCCCGCACCGCCGCGTCGTGCGAGCTGCTGACCGCGCCGCTGGACAGCGCGAGCGCGCGGCGGCGGCCCGGCGCGCTGGTCGGCGGCCCCGCCTTTTTCTCCGACGACGCCGACGGCTCCCTGCCGCCCGACCCGTCCCTGTCTTCCACGCCGCCGCCGCCGCCTCCCCCGCGATACGAGGTCCGGGGCTGGCCCTGGGTCGACGTGTCCGCCGTGGCGGGGGCGATCGCGGACGGCGCGGCCGCGGTCGAGGGTGCGGCGCGCGCGGCGGCGGACCGCGCGGCGGCCGCCAAGGCCGAGCGTGAAGGCGGGCCTGGCCTCCCTCTCGTCGGGGAGGAGGACGGCCTGGGCGAGGACGCCTGAGAGTGGCATGTGTGTAGCTTCTTCCGCCCCGCAGACAAGTTGAGGCTTGGGGGTTGCATGTCCCCCCCCCCCGCACCAGGGCGCACCCACGCCCCGCCCTCCCCACCCCCTCTCATTTTTTTCACCGTGCCATGCTCCCACGCCCTTTTGCTTCCCCTTCCGTCAGCGGCTGCGGCTGCGGTACCGCCGGCCCTCCCCGCCGCGCGGCGGGGAGTAGTCCCGCCCCCGGCGGGGCGGGCTGTAGTCCCGGCCGCGGCGGTCGTCGCGGTAGGGCTCGCGGCGCGGCGGCGACCGCGACCGGCGGCGGGGCGGCGACCGCGACCGGCGCCGGTACGACCGGTCGTCGTAGCCGCCGCCGCGCGGCTGGTCGTAGTAGTAGTCGCCCCGGCCGCGGTCGTCGTAGTAGTCGCCCCGGCCGCCGCCGCCGCCGCCCGTCGCCCAGGGGCCGCCGCTCCACCCGCCGCCGCCGCCGCCGCCGCCGCCGCCCCACCCGCCGCCGCGGTCCCAGCCGCCGCCGCGGTCGTAGCCTCTGTCGCGGCCGTAGTACCCGCGGTCGCGGTCGCGGCCGCCCCGGTCGCGCCCGCCACGCCGGCGCCGTCCGCCACCGCCGCCGCCTTCCGGCCGGCCGCCGCCACCACCCTCGCCGCCGCCGCGCTCGCGTTTTTTCTTCTCGCGCGGCGGGTCGCGCGCCGTCGCCTGGTCGACGGTCAGCGCCACTCCGTCCAGCATGCCGCCGTGCATGCACTGCCGGGCGGACGCCGCGGCGTCGGCGGTCGCGTACTGGATGTAGGCGAAGCCGCGCGTCGTTTTCTCGCGCTGTGTGTGTGTTTTGGGGTGGGCCATGGTAAAGTGGATGGATAGAATGATGAGGCCGTCCAAACCCCTTGGCCCTACCCCCGTGTCCTGCTGCGACCGCCACCACCACCGTCGTCCGATGCGACCACACCCCCTTCCGCCCTTCCACGCTTCCCCCCTTACCTTGTCGACAGGGAAGACGACGTCCGTGATCTGGCCGTAGTGGCCAAAGACTTCGCGGACGTGGCCTTCAGTCACACGGGCGGTGAAGCCCGACACGCGGATCCGCTCCGGCACAAACACGGGTTCGGCACGCGCGGGAGCGGGCTCGGCACCCGCCGCGCCGGGCGAGCGGCCCGGGCGGCCGTCCCGGTCGCCGGGCGAGGCGGACCGGGACATCGAGCGGGGCGGCGACGCCATTTTTTTGTTGCGCTGATGGGCTAAGGAAAAAAACGCGCTTCCCTGTGGAGTGTGCGGAGGGGGGTGACGGGATCAGTCCACGGCAGACAAGGGCAGACAAGCGCACACCGGCAAAGCTGAGCGTGAGGCGCAGGACGGTGGTGGCTGGGCGCGGGACGGGCCCGCGTTTTTTTTCCTCTTCCGCCTTGCCGCTGGCGGCGCGTGGGCAATGCGGAGAGACACTCTCCCTCTCTCAACGGCCCAGCGGATCCGGGCCCAGGCGCGGCGATGGGCAGGAGCGCGTGGATGGTGTGCACAGCACGACCGGCGCAACAGGCTTGTGTGCGGGCGGGTCGACCCGCACCTTTTTTTCTGTCTCTGCTCTACTCCCCCGCAAAGCCAGTGTGAAGGAATGGACGCCCACTCCAACTTTCCGCGCTCGCGCGTGCAGGAGGGCGCGTCGCGGCCCCGTGGGCGTGTGCAGAGCACGGCACGCTCCCACTCTTTGCTCGCCAAGGTCAGCACGACCCCGAACACTCGAGACGTCCAAAAGCCCCAGGATGGTGCGTGTGCAAGGCGGCACGGCAGGCGTCCGAAAAAAAAACGCGCGCGCACCATCCCTTCCCGTTTCGACCACCCTCGCTGCTAGCAGCATTTCCATTGCAAATGATGGCAGCAGTTGCAGGGCAGCGTCTTCTGCCCCGAGAACAGCAGAGGCAGAGAATCCCTCACATCCATCACGCACACACACACACACACACACACACACACACACACACTCACACACACACGCACGCCCAGGCGACCGCCGCCGACCCGCCGCCGCCGCCACCCCCGGCCGCCGCCTGCCCGCTCCCCTTCCCGCCCCGGTTCCACGTCGCCCTGGCTTTTGTCGACGCCCCGCCGTCCGGGCCCCTCGACCTCTCGGACGACGCGGACCTAGCGTTGCGGGCCCTCGCCCTGCAAGCGCTCGAAGGCCCGTGCACCGTGCCCCGCCCGCCCGGCCCCGGCTGGCTGGCCGGATCGGGCCCAGACGCGGCCGCCGCGGCCGCCGCCGTCCAGCGCTGGCAGGCCTGGAAAGAGCTGGGCGACCTGGCCGCGGTGGAGGCCATGCGGCTGTACGTGCGCGTCCTGGACGAGGAGGTGCCGGGCTGGTGGGGCGCCGCGCAGGCGGCGGGCCTGGCGGAGCGGGTCGCCGACGGCGGCGGCGCGTGGCCGCCGCCGCCGTCCAAGCCGCGCCCGCTGTCCGGGTCCTCCGTGTCCGTCGACATCGACGCCCGGCCCCTTCGCCCCCCGCCGGACGGCCACTGGGAAGCCGTGTCGCCCGCGGCCCCCCACCCCGCCCCGCCGCCGCGCTACCTGCACGGCGCCGCCCTGCTGCACCCGGCGTGCGCGTCGCTGCTCGTCGCGGGCGGGTGCGCGCCCGGCGGGCGGCTGCTCGGCGACACCTGGCGCCTGGACTTGGAGAGCCTGGTCTGGGCGGCCGCGGGCCCGCGGACGGGCGCGCCCGGCGCGCTGCCGCCGCGGTCGGGGAGCGTGCTCCTGCCGTGGGGCGCCGGCGGCGCCCTGGCCGTCGGCGGCGCCGCCCCGCGCGCCGAGCGCGAGGCCGGCCGCGCGCCCGTCCGCATGGACGTCCACTCGTACGACCCGGCAGCGGAGCGGTGGAGCGCGCTGCCGACGACGGGCCCCGCTCCGCCGGCGGGCGGCGGCCACGTCGCGGTGCGGCTCGGCCGGCGCGTGGTCGTGTGGGGCGGGGAGACTCGCGACGCCGGCCCGCCCAGCCCAGGCGGCGCGTCCCCGCGGCCGCGCCCGTCGCCGCGCTCGCCGCCCTCCTCCTCCGTGTCCGTCTTGGACGTGCCGTCGCTGACCTGGTCGCGCGTGCCGTGCGGGGGCAGCCCGCCGCCGCCGCGCTCGGGCGCGGCGGGCGTGGCCGTCGCCGGCCGGTGGGTCGTCCTGGTCGGCGGCGCAGCCGACGACGGCGACGACGGCGACGGCGGAGGCCTGAGCTCGGACGTGGCAGTGCTCGACACAGCGGGCGGGCCGGGCGGCGACGCCTTCACCTGGCTCGCTCCGCCCGTCGCCGGCCCGTCGCCGCCGCCGCGCGCGGGCCACGCCGCCGCGCTGCTGGGCTCGTCCGTCTTCATCGTCGGCGGCGGGGACGGCGCGGCCGGCCGGGCCGACGCCTGGGCCCTGGACGTGAGCGGCCTCCCGTCCGGGCCCCTGACCTGGGCGCCCGCCGCGCCGCCGGCGGCCCTGCCGTCCGCCCGGGCGGCCGCGTCCGAGGGCGCGGCGCTCGTGGCCCTCCCCGCGGCGCGGGCGCTGCTGGCCATGGGCGGCAACGCCGGGAGGTTGCACGCCGACCTGGCGGTCCTGCGCCTGCCCGCCGCGGCGGTGGGGCCGGCGCCGCCGGCGCCGGTGCACGCGCCCGAGCCGGCTGGTGGTGCTGGCGCGGGCCCGGCTCCCGCCGCCGCCCACCCGCCTCCGCCGCCCGCAGACAGGGCCGAGCTCGCGCTCATGCGCCGCCAGCTGGCCAGCGCGCAAGCGGCGCTGGCCGAGGTGGTCGCGCGAGAGGAGGCGGCGCTTGCGCGAGAGGAGGCGGCGCTGGCGGACGCGGCCGCCCAACGTGCGGGCCGGCTGGCGGCGGAGGCGGAGGCCCGCAGGTGGAAGGCGGCCGCGGGCGCGGCTGGGGTGGTCGACGCGCCGCCGGCGGCGGTGGAGGAGGAGGAGGGCGAGGGCGAGGCGGGCAGGGGAGGGGAGGGGAGGGGCGGGGACCAGCCGGCCCGCAAGGGCGTCTGGGCCTTCATCTCCGGGGCGTGAGACACAACGCATGAACAAACACGGATGGAAGCCCCGCACTACACATTCTTTCACGGGAGGAGGAGGCGGCCGGCGGCCAGCCCCGCAGCAGCCCGGACGGACGGGCGGCGCGCGGCGCGGCCGAGCCGCAGGAGCAGGCTCGCGAAGAGCGCGCGTGGAGCGCCGTGGCTGTGGTGGAGGCGCGGCGGCGCCAGCGCGGCGCGCACGCCGCGGGGTGGCGGCGGGAAGGGCGCGGCCCACCCGCCACGCAGGCCGCCCCCGCCGCCGCTGGCGCGGCCGGTCCATCCACCGCCGCCCCTGCCGACCGCGCTCGGCGGTGGGGGCGACCCGCCCCACCAGTCAAAGGCGGTGTTGGCGGCGGCGGTCCCACGGCGCTTGGCACCCGGTGCAGGCGGGCCGGCCGGGCCGCCGCCCTCGCTGCCGCCGTCGTCGTCGTCGCTGGAGGAGGAGGAGGGGGAGGGCGGCGCGCGCCCGCCGCCCCCGCCACGCCCGCCACCGCCCCCTTCCACGCACACGCCGCCCACCCACCGCCGGCCACTCGCGTCCCTCAGCCCTTCCCACCCGCCCGCGTCCAGCGCTTCATTGGACAGCGCGTCCGCGACCGCGTTGGAGGCGCGGAACACGTGCGCCGCCTCAAACCAGGCCAGCCTCGCGGTCAGCGCGCGGACGCGGTCGCGCGCCGCGGCCAGGTTGGCGACCTTGGCCGCCCACGCGCCGGACAGCTGGTTAATGACGAGGGCGGAGTCGCCCAAGACGCGGACGCGGGTGGCGCCGCAGTCCAGGGCGGCCTGGTGCCGTGTTTTTTTTGGGGGGGGGGGGGGGATGGGATGGGGACATCGACGGAAGGGACGGGGGGGGGGGGGGCACGCAGCACGCAACGACCTCCGCGTCGCCCCAACGCACCTGCAACCCCATTTCTAGGGCACTCCATTCCGCGGCGTTGTTGGTCGCAGCGCCGATGGCGACGCACAGGCGGCCGACTTCTTGGAGGGACGACGACGGCGCGTCTGCGTCGGGCGCGCCGCCCGGGCCGGCCTCGAGGTACAGGACAGCGCCGCAGCCTCCAATCCCGCCGCCCAGCTGATGGTTGCCGCGGGAGGCGCCGTCGAATTCCAGGCGGTAGGTGGAGGCTGGGTCCAGGAGGGATGGACGGGCCGTGGAGGCGGGCGGGCTGCTGCCTGTGGCTGGGTTGCTGTCGGCAGGGTCGGCAGCATTGGTCGGCGAGCGCGCCCGCTTCTTTTTCTTCGGCAGGGCGGGCGGCGCGGCCTTTTCACCGCTACCACCCTCTGCATCAGACGCAAGCGCCCAGGGTGGGGCGGGCGGGCCGGACGCGCCGCCGCCGCCGCCGCCGCCGCCGCCGTCGGCTTTCGAAAAGTCTTCGGCCTCGCGGCGCGTCGCGAAGCCTTTGAACACCGCTCGCGGGTAGCCGTGGACGGCTGCCTGCGTCTCAGGCCAGGAGGTGAAGACGCCGGTGCGTCGGCCGACTCGCACGCCATAGAATTTCCTCGTGGGCGGCATTGTTTATGTTGGGGGGTGCCGCCACGCAAATGAAGGCAATGATGGAGAGAGGTTTTTTTTTCGCTCTCGCTCTCCCTCCACGCGCCACACACGTCGGTTTCTCCCCGCGCCGCTCGCAGCGCGCTCTCCTCCTCCCGCTTCTTCCAGAGAGAACCCCTCAGACCATGCGCCTCCCCAACGGCCGCGCGGCCCGGCCGCTGCGCAGCGCCGCCGTCACGCGCCGGGCTGCCCCACCAGCGCTCGCAGCGTGGCGGGCGCTGAAAGAAAGGTGCGTTGTTTTGCGGCGAAAAAAAACACGAGGGTGTCGCCGTGGCGCGCCGCCGGCACTCCACGCGCCGCGCAGCGCTGCCGGCCCGCGGCCTCACTCCGCCCGCCTCACCTCCGGCTTGCCATGCTCCTTGGCTTTGGACCTGAGGAGGCGGGCGCCCGGTTGGACGCTGCGACCACCTCTTCCAGCTCGCGAGAGACCCGGCGCGCTCACTCCCTGGCCGCCCGACAAAATCGCTTCCACGCAACAGCCACCGCCTCGACCCGTCGTCCAACCGTGGCGGCGCCGCCGGCCCGCGCGTCGTCCAGGCCGTCTCCCCGCTGGGCAGCGGTCCGGACGTGCCCGCGTCGGGCCCGCGCACGTCTGCGCTCGCCGCGCCTGCGGCCGCGCTCGCGCCGCCCGCGCCGCGCACGCCGCCGGCGTCGCCGCAACCTTCCGTCACCCCTTCCGGCGTCGTCGATTCTTCTGCCATCCTCGCCCCGGTCGCAGCAGACATGGAGGCCATGAACGCCAACCTCCGCGCCGTCGTGGGGCAGAGGCACCCCATGCTGATCGCCGCGGCCGAGCAGATTTTCGGGGCGGGCGGCAAGCGCCTGCGCCCCGCGCTCGTCTTCCTCGTCGCCCGGGCGACCGCCGACCTGATGGGCCTCAGGTGAGGGGGGCTGTGGGCGGGCGGGTGCGGACGTCGTCGCCGCACCACGGCTGGGTTGCGGGCCGCGTGCGGCGCGGGCCGGCCGGGGTGTTTCGTCCGGCCGCGTGCGCCGCCGCGCGTGGCCGAGCGTGGGGCCGCCACCACAGGCTCTCACCCTTGCCCCCTTCCCTCGACCCCCCACCATCCCGTCACACACACGCACAGCGACATCACGGACAAGCACCGCCGCCTGGCCGAGATCACGGAAATGATCCACACCGCCTCGCTCGTCCACGACGACGTCCTGGACGACTGCGACACCCGGCGAGGTGCGCGTGGAGAAGGGGGTGGGCGGGACATGCATGGCGGGGGGATGGGCATGGCGGCGGCGGGGACAGCAGAGCGCTCCCCGAACGAGGCAGGACCACAACAAGAAAAAAAAAAACTCACGCCGTCGCCCCCTCTCCCCCCCCCCCCTCCGCCCGCCTGCACAGGCCAAACCACCGTCAACTCCCTGTACGGCACCCGCGTCGCCGTCCTGGCGGGCGACTTCCTCTTCGCCCAGTCCTCCTGGTTCCTGGCCAACCTGGACAACCTGGAGGTGATCAAGCTCATCTCCCAGGTCATCGCCGACTTTGCCAACGGGGAAATCGCGCAGGCGGCCGCCCTGTTCGACACGGGGACGACGCTGGACGGCTACCTGGACCGGTGCTTCTCCAAGACCGCGACGCTCATTGCCGCCTCCCTGCGCTCCGCCGCCGTGTTCTCCGGGTGCGATGAAGCCACAAAGGACGCGATGTTTGAGTACGGCCGCCACCTGGGCCTGGCCTTCCAGGTCGTCGACGACATCCTGGACTACACCCAGACCGAAGCCCAGCTGGGCAAGCCGCCGGGGCAGGACCTGGCGTCGGGCAACATGACGGCCCCCGCCGTCTTTGCGCTGGCCGACCCGGCCTCGGGCCCGGCCCTCGCCGCGCTGGTCGAGGCCGAATTCCCGGACGACGGCGACGTGGAACGGGCGCTGGCGCTCGTCGAGGCGGCGGGAGGGCTGGACGCGGCCCGCGCCCTGGCCCGGTCGGAAGCGGACGCGGCGCTGGCGGCGCTGGCGGTGCTGCCGCGCGACTCGGCCGCGACGCGCGCGCTGGGCGCGATGGTCGAGTACGTGCTCGACCGCATCAGCTGAGAAGCGGTTTTGCTTTTCGGGCGTCGGCTGAAGCCCGCAAGAAACCAGGAGTGGTCGCGGCGATGTGAGTGGGGGGTGGGTGCGTGGGCGTGTGTGCGTGTGTGTGTGTTTCTTCCGTGAAAAAAAAGGCGCGAGGTGGGGGAAAGGGTGTGCCTTTTTTTTCAACCTTGCCCGTGTGTGTGTTTTGTTCCTTTCCTCTTTGTTTGTTCGAATGGCATGTGCGTGCGTGTGTGTGTGTGCGCGCGCGCGCGCGTGTGTGTGTGTGGTGTGAATGTGTGGAGTGTGTGTGTGTGGAGTGTGTGTGAGATTCAGATGGTCCGATGTGTTTGTGTGTGGGCGTCGTCATTTCACGCCCCCGTCACGACGGTCTCTGGCACGCCGCCCCCCGCCCCGCCAGCATCCTCCGCCGCCCTTGCTTTCTTCGCGGCCGGGCCCTCCCCATGCCCACCACCGGCGCCGGGCGGGTTGTTGTGCGGCGGTTTGAACGCCACGCGCTCCGGCACCTCCATCCCCGCCTTTTCCATGGCCCGCCGCAACACGGCCGCCCGGGCCGCCGCTTCGGCCGCTGGGATGGACAGGGAGACGGACGCTTTGCCGCGCCAGGCCGCGGTGGCCAGCCCGGCCGCCGGGCCCGCCGCCGGCAGGCCCAGCTCGCTCGCGCCCGGCTCACGCAGGGCGACAATGCAGCCGCCGTGCGCGGTCTTGGCGACCGCCGCGCACGTGTCCGGGTCCGCCCACGTGGGCAGGGCGGGCGGGTGGGGGGCGGACGTGGTGGCCGTGGGTGGCGCGCCGCCGCCGCCGCCGCGGCCGCCGCCCTCCCCACCACCCGCTCCGCCCAGCTTGGCGCTGGCCGGCAGGCCCACGACCCGCCCCTCCAACAGGGTCAACACTTCCGCGGGCGTGGCCTCAATCAGCTGTTTGCCCGGCCGGGCCCGGGCCAGCAGCGCCGCGCCGTCGGAGGCCGGGCGGTAGCGGAGCGCGCCGCCCGTGGTTCGATCGCCGTCGGCCGACCCGCCGCCGCTGCCGCCCCGCCCGTCCGACCGGTCAAAGACTTTGACGCCCGCCGCCACGATTTTTAAGCGGCCACCCACGCCCGCGTCGGCACGGAGTAAGCGGCGGACGCCGGGAGACACCGCGAAGACGCGGCGCGGGGCGGCGACGCCGTCGACCGCCCGCACGACGAGCGAGGCGAGGGGGGAAGGCACCGCGTCGCTGCCGCCGCCGCCGCCGCCGTCCGCCGTCGCGGCCAGGCCGTAGTCTTCGGACAGGCGGGCGGTCAGCGGTCCGGCCGCGTCGACTTCGATGACCGGGTCGGCCCCGCCCCAGGATTTGGAGGGCCGGATGGCCGTCGAGGGCGGTGGTTGTGGGTCATCAGCCGTCGTGGCCGCGGGCGGTGCCGGCGCTGGAGCCGCCGCCGCCGCCGCCGCCGCCGCCGCCGTCACCGCCTCCTTTTCCTGTGAATCCCCGTCTTCCTTCGACCCACCACCTCCAGCCCGTGGCAGCTCGGCCACCTTCTCGATGACCGCCACAAAAAAACCGCCCGTGTCGCCCGGGTGCGGCAGGATGCGCGCACACCGCTCGAGGTGGAGCGCAGCCGCCTCGCCCGCGGGCGGCGCAAACATGGATTCGCGGAGTTTGGCCGGCGGGCCGCCGGGCAGGGCTGTAGCTTCGGCCCAGGACGACAGGAGGGGTGGGAGGACGGGCGGCGGGGTGGCGGCGGGCCCGTCCCCACCGCCAGCGGCGCCGTCGGGCCCCGCCTCGCCAGGCGTGGGCGCCGCGTCTCCCCTCTTCCCGCGCCGCCCCTTCTTGCCGCCGCCCTCCGGTCCTTCCCACGTGCTGCGCACAGCCGGCACGACCCAGGCGTGCAGGCCGGCCGCCCGGTCCAGGCCCGGCAGGCAGGACGAGACGTCGACGAGGACAAGGGCGCCGCGCCCCCAGGCCAGCAGCGACGCCACGACCGCCTCGTCCTCGACCGGGTTCAGCGAGCAGGTGGAGTAGACCATGCGCCCGCCGACCGCCAGCAGGGCGGCCCCACGCTGGGCGATGCGCAGCTGGAGCGGGTGCAGCCCGACCCCGGACGACGGCGTCCACCGGCGCCACAGGTCGACCGCCTTGCGCAGCGTGCCGTCGCCCGAGCACGGCACGTCGGCGAGGACGCGGTCAAAGCGGACGGCGGCGGCCGTGGAGCCGGCCCCGCCCGCGCCGGGCGTGGGGTAGAAGGCCGCGTCGTGGCAGGTGACGACCAGGGCGGGGGAGGGGCAGCGGGCCACCTGGTGGGCCAGCATGTTGCACCGGGACGGGTCCTTGTCGTTGGCGACGACGGCGCCGGTGGGCGCGGACATGCCGCGTCCGCGTCCGCCCCCGTCGCCCCCGTCGCCGCCGTCTGTGTGGATCATTTCCAGCAGCTGGGCGGTCTTGGAGCCGGGGGACGCGCACGTGTCCAGGACCAGGTGGTGCGGGCGGACGTCCAGGAGCAGGGGCGGGACCATGGACACGGCTTCCTGGCGGGTGATGCGCCCGCCGTCGTGCGCGGCCGTCAGGCGGGCGTGCGCCGCCGCCATGGCCGGGTGTTTGCGCAGCACGCCGCGCGGGATGGGCGCGGTCCAGGCGAGGCCGCCGGGGTACCAGGGCAGCCGCGCCGGCCCGGGAATGTCCGGCTCGCCCGGGCCCAGGGAGCGCGTTTCGCCTGGTTTGGGCCACGCGCCGCCCAGCCCCGCCTCCAGTTCTTCTGTCAGAGAGGCGGCAAACGGACCCGCGCCATTGACGCGGAAGGACAGGGGGAGCGGGCGGCGGAGGGCGGCCAAGAAAGCGTCCCACTCTTCGGGCGGCACAATTTTCTTAGGGGGGAGGCGAGGGTTTTTGAAGGGGGGGAGGGGAAGCATGAGAGGGAGGGGCACACAGGCGGATGGCCGGGTCGCCTTGGCACGGTACGTCGCATCGGGCGAGGCCAGGGCCGGACCGACGGCCCGTCAAAAGACCCGGCGACCGCCGCCGCCCTCTCTCCCCAGGCGAGTGAACAGAGAGGGAGGGGGCAGGTTGCGCGCCGGCCGGGCGGCGGGGCGCGCCGCCCGCCCGTTCTCCCACACGCACGCATGCACACGCTCATGCCACACAGCACCACAGACTCACGCCACACCAACGCACCTGCGCCTTGTAGTACGCTTCGAACGCGTCGTTGTGCAGGACCGTGGAAAACGAGCCCGGGCCGGAGTCGTCGGCGCGGCGGCCGCCGGCTGCGTTGGCGCCGTCCGCATCCTGGCGCCACACGCTGGGCCGGGACGTTTTAAAGTCCTTGGCGTGCAGGCGCTTCTGCATGGTGTGTGTGGATGGGTTGCGACGGTAGGGGAGGGGTGAGCGGACCGCGGGAGGCGTGACGGCTAGCCCGCATGCGTTGGTGCGGGCGGGCGCGCAGCGACACGAGACACGACGGCGGAGGAGGGAGGAGGGAGTTACTCCTCGCCTGCGGCCTCGGGGAGATGGAAGAGAATGCACGACTGCTCCTGGTCACCTTTTTGTTCTTGTTGCGGAAGGAGCCCATGGTTTTTGTGGGTGTGGTCGTTGGACGGGAGAGAGGACAAAAATTTTGTCCCTTCATTGCTAGAGAGCCGGCAGAGCGTCTGCGCCCGCCCCTCGTCTCCACTCCTTCTTTTTCGTCCCTCCGCGCGACAAAGACGACCATGTCTGCCGCCCTGTCCACTTCCCGTGTGGCCGCCCTGGCCCCGCGTGCCGGCGCCCGCCGCGCGCCCCGGTCCGTCACCGTCGCGGCCGCCGCCCGCCCGGAGAGGTGAGAGAGTGTTTGGTGTGCTGAGAGACCTGGTGCTTGGGGGAAAAACGGCGCCCCGCACGGGCCTGTCCCCGCCCTCGGCGGCCGTGCATGGCGTCGCCCAGCAAGCTCAAGCCGCCAAGCTTGCGCCTTGCCGGGGCCGCATGGCGTGCACTGCCGTCGCGTGCGTCCCGCGGAGGCACCGCCTCCCGCCTGGCTTAGTGGCTGCGAGCGCGCCGCCGGCTGGGCCGCATGCCACGCCACGGCGAGCAGACTCGCCCACGCCCGCCGTCGCCCGCCAGCAGGTAGCCCAGACCCCTGGCCGCGCTGGGGGCTGGAGTGTGGCTGTGGTGGGCCCGTTATGACCGCGCCCGTCCGGCTCGCCTCGGCGCGGCAGCGCCCGCGGGCGCGCACGCCCGCCGCCCGCCGCCCCGCCTTACCCTCGACGCAACGCGCGTGGAAGGGCTTCCACTCCAGTCCACCTACACCAGCGTGTAGGCTGGGCACACCGCTGCCCAGCCGGGGGGCGGCATTGGCGAATGCGAGTCGCGGTGACTACAGGCCTGCCCTCCAAAACCCGAGCCACAATTTCCGCCGCCCTCACCGTCTCCTCTCCCCACTCCCCACAGCTCCCCGCTCAAGACGGCCGCCGTCGTCGCCGTCGCCAACGCCATCGCCGCCTCCCCCTCCTTCGCCGAGGCCGGCAAGATCTTTGACTTCAACCTGACCCTGCCCCTGATGGCCGGTACGTTTGTGGCGGGGGGGCAGGACGGCGAAAAAAAAACGAGACGCTGGCCCGCACCCGATCTCTCACCCCCGACCACCCTCAACCTCCCCACACCTCTCAACCTCCCCCCCCACCCCGCACCCATCAACCCACAGGCCAGTTCTTGCTGCTCATGGTCTTCCTGGACAAGACCTGGTTCGGCCCGGTCGGCAAGGTCCTGGACGAGCGTGACGGCATCCTGCGCTCCCAGCTGGCGACGGCGAAGGGCGGCGCGTCGGGCCTTGAAGAGATCCAGGCCGCCGCTGAGGAGGCGCTCGCCGCCGCCCGCGCTGAAGCCGCCAAGCTGGTCGCTGACGCCCGCGCCGCCGCGTCCGAGGAGCAGGCCGCCGCCCTGAAGGCCGCCAAGGACAAGGTGGACCGCGAGCTGGCGGCCGCGCTGGCGACGCTGGCCGCGGAGAAGGACGGCGCCCTGAAGAACCTGGACGCGCAGGTCGACGCCCTGGCCGGCGACATCCTGGGCCGCGTCCTGCCCGCGGGCGTGAAGCTGTGAAAGTGGGGCCTTGGGTGCTTTCATGAGCTTGCGGCGTGTGTGAGGAGAGAACCAAAGCGCGTTTGGTCTTTGTGTTCTGGGGCGGGCGCGGGCAAAAAAACTGGAGAGGGGGGGGACGGGGCGGCGCGAGAGCGGGCGGACGTGCGCCCATGCCGCTTTTCTTTCCCTCCTTCGTTTTTGCCTGCCTTGCAGCCCTGGACTGGGCCGCGCGTGTGGGGGTGGGGGAGAGACTTTTGGGGTGCGTGTTGCTGAGATTCTTATTCTTCGTCCGCGAAAAAAGGAAAAAATAGATGAGAGGGCACGCCGCACGCGCTCGCACACAACAAACCATGCCGCCCCGCCGCCGCGACCCGCCGCAGGTAAGGCGACACGTGGCGCGGTCGCACATGGGGTTTGGAGAGGCATGCGCGCGAGTTGGCGCCCTCGCTCCTCTGCTCCCTTCTCGCAACCATCGGGTGACGTCGGGCCAACCCCGCGATGCTGGGAGCGTGGTGACGGCCGGCCGGCGGCATGTAACGGAGAGGTGCACTGCGCAACAACAAACATATGAGCGTGCTCGTCTCTCCAACAAAGCGGGCTGTGTGTGCGTGGGAATGGAGCAGCGGGACGGCGGGTTGGTTGCAAACACACTCCACACGCTTCCCCAGCCACCCCGGAGCGCGGACGCACAAAAGCCTCTTCACCCAAATCTCCCGCCCCTCTCTCTCTCTCTCAGCCCGCCCAACGCAGAAAAAAATCTCGCGGGACGTGGACGCACGCGCGTGCACGGAGCACGTATGCGCTCCGTGTTCATGCGACGGGCACGCAACCCGCACGCTTTTTTTGGCTTTTCATGTTGTTTTGTTTTTTTCCATCGTCCTGATGGAAAATCCCCGTTTTTTTTGTTCAAGCCAAGCCGAGGGTGCGCTTGATGGACCCGATGAAGTCCTCACCCGCGCCCGCAATTTCCTTGCCACCCTTCTTCGCGCGCGCGGCGGCTTTGTCCGCTGTTGGTGTGTGGGCGTGGAGAGGGGATGGAGGGGTGAGGGTGGGCGGTCCCCGAGCAGTGCGGGCGGACGAAAGCAAGCCTCTCCCCGTCATCGCACCCCTTCCCTAGCCCCCATGCAACTCCGCGCAACGCACCCTCTTTCTTGGCCTTCTCCGCGGCCTTGGCGGCTGTTGGTGGTTGGTGGTGGTGGAGGGATGAGAGGTGAAGGATGCGTTGGACACGCGTGGCGCGGCGCGCTCCGCACGGCAGCGCCCGGTCCCCCGTCCCCCCTCACGCCTCAAAAAAAAACACGACGCACCATCGGCCTTGGCCTTGTCAGCCGCTTTTTGGGCCTCCAGCTTCGTCTTCTCCGCCGCACGACGAGCGCTGTGAGTGGCGGCGGTGTGTGTGTGTGCGTGGGTGTGGAGGGCGTGTGAGTGAGACGGCGGGAGAAAAAAAAACGACGGCGCAGGGTGCCGGGTCATGCCCCCCCCCCCCCCCCCCCCCCGCACGCGCCCCGCCGTCCCACACGAAACGCACTCTTCCTTCGCTTTTTCGGCCGCGGCCTTGGCCGCTTCCTTGGCCTTCTTGGCTTCGGCGGCTGTTTTGGATGGAGAGGTGGGAGTGGGCGTGAGAGATGAGGTGGACGGATGGGACAGGCGCGCCCGCGCTCCCGATCCCTCTAGTTTTTCGATCGTTCATTTTCCGCCGCAAAAAAACGCACCCTTGCGGTCGATCTCCGCCTTCAGCTTGTCGGCGGACGCCTCGACCTTCTTGCCGGCGTCCTTGATGGCGGCCTTGGTCTTGGCGGTGTCGGCGGACGCGCTGTGGATGGGTGGGTGGCATGGGGTGGATGGGAGTGTTGAGAGGTTTGATGGGTGTGGAGACTCCCTCTCCTTCTCGCATCAGACCCCCCACACCTCCTCCCCCCTCCCACAAAAAAAACGCACCGGTCCTTGATCTTCTTGCCGGCCGCGTCGACCTTGTCCTCCGCGCGCTTGAAGAAGGAGGTCGTCGACGCCTTGGCGTCGCGCACCTTCTGGCGGGCAGACTCCTTATCGGCCTCGGACGCGTTGTTCCAGACGAGCGCGCCGCCCGCGACCGCGGCCAGCACGCCGCCGGCAATGGCCAGGCCCTTTTTCTCGTCGGCCGTCAGCTTCTTGCCGGTGACGGCCTTCTTGGCCTTGGACACCGTGCCCGTGACGGCGTTGGCGCCCTTCTTGGCGGCGGCGCCGGCGGCGTCGCCGGCCGACTTGACGGCGGACGCGGCGGCCGAGCCGACCGACTTCACGCCGTCGGCCGCGGCCGAGCCGACGGACTTGACGCCGTCGGCCACCGTGGAGCCGGCCGACTTGATGGCGTCCGCCGTCTTGCCGACGAAGCCGTCGGCGGCCTTGCCGGCGGAGGAGGCGGCGCGGTCTGGGTGGAGGGGAGTTGGGATGGGAGGGGAGGCGGGGGTGGGGGTGGGGGTGAGGCGGGTGGGAGGGAACAGGTTGGCGCGACCCACCGGTCCTCCCGCTCCTTTTTTTGGCGGCGCGACGGGCAGCTGGCGCTGCATTTCCCCGTGATCCTTGGCGCGGATCAGGCAGGCCAGACCCGCCGCCACCAAGTGGGGGTGGGGAAAGGCCGAGGACCGGCATGGCCGGGCCGGGCGGCCGCGCCGGAGGGGCTGTGGGAAGGCCGCGCCACCATGCGCTGTCTTTTCTTCTCCCATCAACAACGGCGGGGAGTGGCAAGCTCCACTCAACTGCCGCCCGGGCGCGCGTGGGCGAGAGCCCCATCCCTCGCGCGCCCAGTTGGGACGGGCATGGCATGGGCAGCGAGCGAGGGACCGGCGCCAACGAGAGGCGCGCCCAAGTGCGAATGCGTCGGTTGATGGGTGGAGCCCAGTTGCGGCCCTCCGCGCGCGCGTGCCGCGAGGGGTGGGAAGGGCTCACACCCTGTCAGAGCTCATTCGACATCGTGGTGCAGGATCCCGGCGAGGCGGAGCGGGCGCAGGACGTCGTGGATGGCCGCGGCAGCCGTCCAACCATCCCACTCCAAGTGCTGTGCCAGGCAACACGAAAAAAACAATCCGTCTCCGCGCGCGCCGCCCACGCCTTTGAAACTCACTCAGGGCGGCGTTGGCGTCCGCAGCAGCCTGGTTGATGTCAGCGGACGACATGGTGAAAAGTTGGTCGGTGGACGGGTGGGAGGCTTGGCGGGGAGGTGTGTGAAAGGAGGTGTGTGTGATGCCCAGGGGTGTGTTTGGGCCTGGGTGTCTTGTGTTCACACCTCCCTTGCACGGCGTTTCGCGCGTGCGCACCGCCCGCGTGGGGAGAACCGACCGCAGCAGACTCGCGGAATCCTTCGACGCACGCCTGAGCTCGCCAGCCATGTCCTTCTTCTCCCGCGTCATGAATCACCTGCTCAACGAGGTCCTGGTCAACGGCCTGGCGAACAGGTGCGGCGGGGGGTGAGCGGGGAGCCTGCGGCGACGGGCGGCGCTCGGCTGCGCATTTGCGGCGTGCGGCGGCGTGAAACGGCTCTCGCCCCACTCACTGTGCGGGCGCTGGCGAGCTATCGTCCGTGCGCACACGGCAGTGGGGTGTGGCGTGGCGTGGAGGTGCGCCGCCGCTCGGAGAGAGCGACGCAAGGAGACCGCAGCGCTGGCCTGTCCCAACCTCTCACTCCCTCTCCCCCCTCCCCCCCCCCCCCCCCCCCCCCGAAAACTCGCAGCCGGACGTTCCAGAAATTCGCGGTGAAATCCAACGCCATGATGCAGGAAATGGCCAAGAAGAGCGCTGAGAAGCAGGCCAAACTGGGCCAGACGGCGCAGGGCTTTGCCGAAACGTTCAAAGCGGAGGTGCGAGTGTGGGCGGGCGGGGGGGGGAGGGGGGGAGGGGAGTGGTTGTGCGCCCGCCTGGGCAAGGGGCGTCCGCCTTTTCTCTCACGCGCGCCCTTTCCCCACCCTGTTTTGACAAACACAACACAGCTCAAAAAGGGCCTGGACGAGATTTCCAAGCAGCAGGGCCCACCGCCGCGATGACGGCGTGTTGTGTGTTTGGGCGGGTGTGTGTTTTTTTTTAGCGAGGGAGGGCAGGCGGAACCAAGAGAGGAAGCACTGAGGGAGGGGGGAGTAAACAGCGGACGTGTGCGTCGCTTCAGTGCGCGTGGACGTGTGCGTCGCTTCAGCGCGTGCGCTGTGTGTATGTGTGTGTTAGAAACGAAAGATTCCACTGACGGGAGGAGGTGAGTACGGGACGAGGTCGGGGGTGGAAACGCGCGCCCCCTCCCGTGCTCGCGTCACACACACTCTCTCTCCTCGACTTCACGCGGTGCCGTCCCGGGCCCAGACCACCCGCATCCCCGCCGCGCAACCGCGCGCGGCGGCTTCTCGACACGATCCCAGACCCACCGCGAGTGCTCAACTTCGCATCGCCCGCCTCCTGTGCGCGTGCACGCCGTCGCGAGTTCGATTTTTTGTTGTGGTGGGCGTGCTCACAGGGTTCTCGGGCGAAAAAAAACGCACGCCCGTCCGCACACCCTCCCGTTCTCCCTGGCCGCCCCCGGCCGCCGCGCAAGACGGCTCGTCACTCTCCAATTGTCGACGTGAACTAAAAAAAACGTCGTCCTCATGTCGTCCGCCGCGCGCAAAGAGCCGGCGGCGCAGGGCGATGCGTCCGGCCGCGCTGGCGTAGCCGCGACCGCGCCTCCTCCCACCGCCACCGCAGGCTCGGCCGCGCCCGCCGCCGCCTGGCGCCAGAAGATCCCGCCAGGTGCGTTCGTGATGGGAGGGAGGGATGGGAGGGCAGGCGCGGCGGGGCACAAAGGCGCGCGCGCGCGCGCGCCCCGCACAGCACAGAGCTGTCCGCGCCTGGCTCCCCCCTTTCATGTCCCATCCCATCCGTCCACCCCCACCCCCCCACCCCCACCCCCACCCCCGAAACCACAGGCGCCCTCTCCTCGTTCGCCCAGGCCGCCAAAGCCTGTTCATCCTTGGGCATCGCCCTGCCCGGCCGGGGCATGGCTCTCGCTGGATCGGCCAAAGGCCGGCCTGGCACGGCGGCTGGGCGGGGTGAGGGCGGCGGCGGGCCCACCCCGCTGCCGCTGCCGACCGCGCCACCGCCGCCGGCCGGCCCTCCCGCGGGGCCGCCGCCGCCCGCGCCGTCCAGCCTGCCGCCCGGTGTGTCGCGGCGTGCACCGCCGTCCGGCCTGGCCGCGCCGTCGGCGGGCTTCCCCGCTTTCCCCCCGCCCCTGCCGCGCGGGCCCGCCGCAGTCGGCGCTCGCCGCACGACCGCCGGCGGCCTGCCGGCCCGGGCCCGCCTGGCCGCGCACGCGGCCCGGCGCGCGGCCGCGGCGGCTGCCGCCGCCGCGGCTGCGGCCGCGGCGACAGCCGTGACGCCCGTCCCGCCCTCGCGTCCGGGCCGGGCCGCGTCCGTCGCCTCCCCTTCCTCCGCCGCCGCGACGCCTGCCGCCTCGCGCCGCGGGCCGCACACGCCCGTCGCGTCGCCCTTCTTTGCGACGCCCGTGCGGCCGCGGTTGCCGGGGGAAGCGGCGACGCTGCTGGACCTGCCGGAGGATATTTTGGTGAGTTGGCTGTGGCACCGCGTCCTTCCGTTTTCCTCTTCCGTCCTCGACCACCCCGCCCGCTTTTTTTCTCACCCATCAATCCATCCATCCCTCTCCACCCCCCTCCACCCCCCTCTCCCCCCCCCCACACACAACCAGCTCCTCATCGTCTGCTGCCTGGACCACGCCCAGGCCGCGTCCCTGGCCCCGCTCTGCCGCACCCTGCGCCGGGTGGCGGGCCTGGCGGCGGCGCACCACTTTGCGTTTGTGACGCCCCACCGGTCGCTCGTCCCGCTCGGCGGCGGGCCGCTTGGGCGGGCGGGCACGTACGGCGGGCCGGCCCTGCCTGCCCTGCGTGGGCGGCCGGCGCCGACTGCGACGACCGCCGCCGCTGCCGCCGCGCCGTCCGCCGACTGCGCCGCTGCGGCCGCTGCCGTCCCAGCGCCGACCGCCCTCCCACACCCGCCGCCGCCCGGCCTCAGCATCCCGTCCGCCCCACCTCCTCCACCCGGCCCGACCGCCCGCTTGGCCGGCGTCAAGCGCGGCGCCGCCGCCGCGGGCTTGGCGCCGCCCTCCCCCTCGGACGGCGCCGGCACGACGGAGGACGACGGGGCGACGCCGTGCGGTGGCGGCCCGCCCGCGCCCCACCGGGCCCACCCGCGCGCGCGTGGGGCGGGCGGCCGCCACCTGGCCCACTTTGCCGCTCACCACCGCCCCGCAGGCGGGTGGGCGGGCGCCCGCGTGGGCGGGCGCGCGACGCGCAGCGGCGCCGGGCGGGCGGCGGCCGCGGCCGCCGCGGCCGGTGGTGCACCGCCCGCGCCAACTGGCAACACGCCCGCCGACCTGTTGACGACCCCGTCCACGCGGCCGCAGTCCTCCTGCTCCACGGCCCAGCAGCCGTCTGCGGCGGCCCCGCGCGTGCTGCGCTTCCAGGACCTGAGCATCGCAGGCTAAAAAAAAACCTGGATGTGGGCGGAATGGAATGGAAAAAAGGGGAGGAAGAGGGTTTTTTCCTACTCCTTTATTTTCGCTCTCCGACGCTTCATCCCCAGTCAGTCAGCGTGTGTGCGTGTGTGTGGAGAGAGAGAGAGAGAGAGAGGAGTGTGTGTGTGGTGTGAAATCAAACAATGTCCCCCTTGTCCCCTCAAAACACCACCCCTCTCTGAGTCACATTTTTTTATCTTTGTTGAGGAGCTTTTCATTCGTTTGCAAGGCACACCACCCCGCGCAGACACACCACACGCGCGCGCACAGAGTTCACCACGAAGTTAAAGAAGAAACAATGCTGTTTTTATATCAGAGGAAGAAAAAACGGAGGCCCGCCCGCCCACACCCGCCACTCATCACCACCGCCCACTCCTCACGCTGTTCCAACCCCACCCCACCACGCGGCCGGGTCGGCCGGCAGCGGGCCCGGCGCCGGCAGCGCGGCCACGCACAGGTACTGCGGCTGGCCATACTTGTCCCGGACGGCGGGCAGGGCCTGGCTGGACGCGGCGGCGGGCGGTGCGCCGCCACCCGACAGCGAGGCGGGCGACGCGGGCGGCGAGGCGTGTGCTCCTGCGCCCGCGCCACCGCCCCCACCCCCACCCGCCGACCCCGCCAGCGCGGCCGCCAACAGCGCGGCAGCAGGTGCAACATCCGCGGGCGACGCGCGCGAACACCGGCCCAGGGCGGGCCCCCACGGCGCCGCGCCCAGGGCCCAGCGCGCGACGGCCACGGCCGCGGCCGCGACCGTGGAGGGCAGCCACTGCAGGGCCGCGTACTCGAGCAGGCCCAGCTCGCACACGTAGGCGGCCAGGGGGGCCAGGCGCCGGTCGTACGACGTGGAGGCGCCGCCGTCCTCCCCGCCGCCGCCGGCGTCGGCGTGCGGGAACCCGCCGTCGGCCGCGGCCGCCTTCACAAACCGGCGCAGGAAAGTTTTGGCCGTCGGCGCCGACAGCTCGAAATCCAGGGCGGCGAGCACGTCCGTCTCCGCCGCCAGGACTTCCGCCCGCGTGTACGTCCCGTCCGTGATGTACACGAACTCGTCCGCGGACGGCGCGTAGATTTCCTCGTACTTGGCCGCGACCAGCGTCGCCGCGACGCCGACGAGCTGGAGCCTGGGCCGCTCGACCCGCCGCACGGACAGGACGCGGTCGACGTAGGCGACGGCGGCGTACAGCGTGTCGGAGACGAGGCGGAACTCGGCGGCGACCTAGAGTTTGGTGCGTGGAGTCGGGTGGGTGGGGGAGTGATGGTTTGAGGAGTGTGCCGAGGTTGAAAAAAAAAACGAGGGGGCGGTGCGAGTTGCGCTCGTCCGCGGCCCCTCCCCAAAAAACCGCACCTCCACCAGCCAGTCGACCAGAATCCCGCGCATCGTCGCGTTGACCTCTGTCTGCACCGCCTCGATGTAGGAGGGCGTGGGCCGGCACCGTTTCTGTGGTTGGAATGTGCAGAGAGTTTTTTGTGAGTGGGCGAGCACGCTCGACAGGTGCGAGCGCCCTCCGCATGCGTTTCGTCCCTCGCTCAACTCACCTCGGCTTCAAACAGCGTGTCCATGATGTCGGCCACGTAGTCCACACATGCCAGGGCGTCGCCCCGGTCCGCCTCGTCGATGGGGTCGCACGGGAAGGTGGGCAAGCTCGAGGAAGGGGCGGGTGGTGGTGCGGCCGGCGCCGTTGTCGTGCTCGACGGCAGCGTGTGCTGTGTGTGTTGTGGACGCCAAGGGAGACGAGAAAGGGAAGGTCAGGCGAGGCCGCGCCACGCATGAGAGGAAGACTCAGGCTGTCGGCTCGCCAGCGGAGGAGAGAAACAGGGCGGTCGCCCTGCCCGGCCGGCCGCGGGCTCGGCCCGCGTGCAGATGGACGTCGTGTTGCGCGAGAGTTTGAAGCGGCGCGCGAGCCGGACGAAAAAGAACTCACCTTGCCATCGCTCCCGCCCGCCGCGCCCGTGTTGGTCAGCTCCGCAAAGGCGGGGCGGACCTTCTTCGCGCCCGCGGCAGGCTGGGTGTGTGGGTGGGAGAGGTGGGTGTGAGAGTGTGGGCGCGGTCGAAAGTTGAGCTGTCGCGCCCCTGCTCGAAAATTGCCTCCCGCTCACCTCGCCGCCGGCCGCGCCGCCGCCGCTGCCCGACCGCCGCTTGCCCGCCGGCGGGTCGGCGACCGGGACGGGCGCCAGGAGGCCGCCTGCCCGTGTGGAGACGGGCATCCCTTCCCCTATTATGGGAGGCAAGGCAGAAAGGCGCAGAGGCCGAAAAGGAGGAGTGTGTGAGGGGGGTGGGGGTGCCTCGGCCCTCCCACTCTTCTCTGGCCTGCCCGTCCGCCCGGAGCAAAAGCAAAGCATGACGAAAAAAGGTCTAACAGAAAGAAACGGTCAAAACATTGTGACTCCCTCTCCCACCTATCACCAGCTCGTCCCGGACGTGACGACGGGCACGCCGCCTGGAGCTAAAGCGACGAGCGTGGACGGGCCGGCGGGCAGGTGGGGGAGGGGTGGCGGCCCGACCGCGGCCGAGGCAGACGCCCCTGCCCCCACCCCACCCGCACTCGCCGGCCGGTCGACCGACTCGCTCCCGCTGCCGCCGCCGCCGCCGCCGCCGGCAGCGGCGGACGCCAGCCCAGCCACCCCCGCCGCACCCAACGTCGCCCGGACGTCCACCCCAAAGCCGGCGAGCGTGCGCACCGCGTCGGCCTCGCCCTGTTCGGCCGCCAGCCACAGCGCGACCGCCAGGCCGTCGGGCGGGCGCGGGTACGCCGCCACCAGGGCGCGCGCCACCTGCACGGGCGACAGCACGCGCAGGGACAGCTCGTTCGTGCAGGACAGGCGGACCAGGATCTCCTCCTTCAGCGACCGCCGCAGTTCTGCGACCGCGCCCGACGCGCTCAGCGTCTGGCGCATGTGCTCGTACCCCGACAGCCGCACGCCCAGCGTGGACGCCAGGGCCGTCACGGCCGCGACGCGGCGCGCCCGGATGGGCGCGATGTCCGCGACCAGGCGCCGGCGCAGGGTGAGCAGGCGGTCGGTCTGGGGCGGGGCCAGGCCCATCGCCCGGCCGACGGCAAGCCAGCCTGGGTCGGCCTCCGCCGGCGGCAGGCGGCCCGCCTCGCCCGGCCCGGCCGCGCCCGCGCTGCGCGCGCCCAGCTCGATCATGGTGGCCGGGTTGCAGAGCAGGACGCGGAAGACGAGGGAGACGGACTCGGCGGACAGGCGTTCGATGGCCGCGAGCGCGGCCGCGCGGCCGGCCGGGCGCGCGCCGCTGTCCAGCTCGTCCAACAGCCCGCGCAGGCGGGCGACGTACGCGCCGTGGAAGCCGGCCACGTCGTCGACGGACAGGCTCCGGATCTGGGACGGCGACAGCGAGACCGCGCCGCCCGCCTCGTCCACCGTCAGGACGAGCGTCGAGGAGAGCGTGCGCGCGAGCGCGTCGGCGACCGCGGCCGACGCCGTCGGCCCCGCCGCCGCCGTGGGGGCGGCCTGCGCGGCCGCGACGGCCGAGGCGAGCGGGACGCCGTGCGCGTCGGCGCAGGGCGGCGACGGCGCGCCGTCGCCCGGCGCGTCGACGGAGGCGGCGGACGCGGACGCGGCGGCCTCGGTCGACCGGCCAGAGGTCGCGGTCGTGGCCGTGGCGGCCGACGCGTCAGCCGGCCGGCCGCCAGCCCCGCCGCCGCCGCCGCCCAACCCCGCTTCCGCCAGGACGGGGCCGACCATGGGCGGGCCCTGCACGTCCAGCACGACTTCCAGCTCGGCGATGCGCGCGCGCGCGGCCGCCAGCTCCGCCCGCAGGATGCCTTCGCGCGCGGCCGCGTCGGCCGCCGCGCGCTCCAGCGCGCTCACCCGGGACCGCTGCCGCTCGCGGAACCGGCGCTGGGCTTCCCGGTTACGTTCCAGGGTGGACAACTTGGCCGAGGCGCGGGGGGGTGGAGGGGCGGGCGGGGAGGGCGCCGCCGTGCCGGCCGTGCCTCCAGCTGCAGCTCGCCGGGCCGAGGTCGGGCGGAAGCTGCCACCGCTGTCGCCGGCTTGCAGGGCCGCGCGGCCTCCGGGCGGCGCTCCCTCCCCGCCCACCGGGCCGCTGTCGTCGTCATTCCACATGACAGCCTGGCCGCTGGCCGCACCTGGCCCGACGCCGCCGCCGGCGACGACGAGGACGGGCGCTGCCGGAGGCATGCCCGGCTGCGCGGCCACTGCCGGCGGCGGCGGCGGGGCGTCCGCCGGGCGGGACGACGCGTCAAACATGAGCAGCTCATCCAGGAAGGCTGTTGCATGTGTGCGTGGTGGAGGGGTGGGGCGGGATTGAGTGTGCGGCGCGGCCTTGATGGGCGAAAAACCGCGTGGGACCAAACGGCCAGCCGTGAAAGCAACGAGAAAAGGGGCGGCCCTGTTTTGATTATGCGGCGCTCACGGCCGCGATTGGATCGGTTCTAGGAGTCGGTGACCCCGTGGCATCGACTCCGCGGGGCGTGGAGGGCGAACAGGGCGCGGGGATGGCTGCGGCGCCGCCAGAAAGGGCGACCGCATGCGCTTCTCCGCCAGCGCGCACGAGTGTGGCACGTGCGCTTTCACGTGAGAAGCCCGCGCCGGGCGTGCCCACCTTCTATCGTGTCGTCCACCGCGCCGGACTGGGACCTCAAGAAGGCGTCGTCGTCCATGGCTGGCGGGGTGGGTGGGATTGGGTGGGCCGGAGGGGGTCTTCCGCCGCACACACGCTGTGTTTCCCTCTCCCTCGAACAAGTCTTTTGTGTGACACAAAAGAGGCGAGAGGGTGGGCTGCCACCTCTCAACCTCCAACGCCTCAGGCACGCCCGTTGCTCATTTGTTGTTACTCTCTCTGTCCCACACGCCCGCCCGTACACGCGCACGCACGCAAATCGCGCACGAGCGCGGTGGGTTCGGACATGGCGTGGGGGGTTTTGTTCGGCCCCCGCTCTCTCTTCCATTTCCCCCACAGGACTCTCTCCACCCCCACCCCACCCACCCCTTTTTTTCTCGTTTGTTTTTTCGTTTTCGTGAGGGGGACGCACGCACACACCCACTCCACTCCCCACCCACTCTCACCACACACACACACACACACTCACTCATCCGCAAAGTTGGGGTTGATGGCCAGCAGCCGCTCCGCCGTCGCCCGGCGGCGGTACGCGGCGTCGGTCTCGCCCTCCCGCCGCGCCGGCTGTTCGACGACCACAAACACGTCGCGCGCGCGGACGAGGTAGGAGACGATGGCCGCCACCGCCCCGGCCTCGGCCGCCGGGTCTTCCACGCCCGCCAGCTCGCCGCGCGAGGCCAAAAAGTCAAAGTACCACTCCAGCAGGGCGCGCTGGGACTGGGCGGCGACGGGCACGCCGCCGACCTGGGCGGCGGACGGGCCGTCGCCCGCCGCCTCGCCCGCCGCTTCCAGGGAGCGCAGGCGCATCAGCAGCAAGTCCTTCACGCGCTCGACCTTGGCGGCGGGCACGCGCAGCGGGGCGGCCGGCGGCGGCGGTGGCGGCGCAGCAGCGGGCTGCTGAGGCTCGGCGTCGGCCATGGCGGCGGCGCCGTCGCCGTCGGCGGCGGGCGCGGCGGGCGGCGCGGCCGCGCGACCACCGCTCTCACCACCGCGCCCGCCGCGCGCGTCCGGCGGCGGCACGCCCCACTCCCCGCGCTCGCCGTCGCCGCCGCCCTCGCCGTCGTCCGCGTACGCGGCCAGGTCCTCGTCGGGGGCTTCGACCGTGACGACCGAGTGGCGGACCAGGCGCACGGCTTCGCGGACGTCGCCGGGCACGACCTCGTCCGCCAGGCGCACGCGGGCCAGCGCCTCGGACAGCCGGATCAGGGCTTCCAGCTGGCGCACCGTGATCCGGTACGCCGTCGACGAGCCGGGCGCCGCGTCGTCGGAGCGCAGCCGCTTGTACGCTTGCACGATGGCCGCGGCCGCGGCGGGCGTCAGGCGGGGCTTGTGCGCCCGGGCCAGGCGGACGTAGCGCTGCAGCTGGTCGGTCGAGTACGGCGCGGCGAGGCCGGGCGGCGGGGGCGGGCGGGGCGGCAACGCCGCCGCTTCGGCCGGGTCCAGGCCCACGGGCGCGGCCGCGCGGTGGACGGCGACGATGTGCGCCGCCAACGCCGCGTCCGCGTCGTCGTCCCGCTCGTCGGCCATGACGTGCAGCAGGTCGAAGCGCGAGAGGATGGCGGGCGGGAGCGCGACGTTGTACCGCAGCGGCTTGGACTTGTCGTACCGCCCGCCCGCCGGGTTGGCGCCCGCCAGGATGGCGGTCCGCGCGACGAGCGTGGCTTGGATGCCGGCCTTGGTGATGGAGATGGTCTGCTGCTCCATGGCTTCGTGGATCGCGACTTGGTCCTGCGGTGTGTTTGGGGGGTGGGGGTGGGGGTGGGGGGTGGGGGGGGTGGGGGGGGGGGGGGGGTGCGGGTTTTTTTTGTGGGCCGTGAGTGGTCTTCGGCCGACCCACCACCACCACGACCACCCTCTCTCACGCGCGCGCGCTTTCCCCGCCCCCGTCCGCCCCCCCCCCCCCCCCCCCCCTTACCTTGACGTCCATCTTGTCGAATTCGTCGATGCAGCACACCGCGCCGTTGGCCAGCAGCAGCGCGCCGGCTTCAATGCACAGCTCGCCGGAATCGGCTTCGCGGACGACGGACGCCGTCAGGCCCGCGGCCGACGACGCGCGGCCGGACGTGTACACGGCGTGCGGCAGGAAGCCGGCCACGTACTTCAGCACCTGCGACTTGGCCATGGACGGGTCGCCCACGATGGCGACGTTGATGTCGCCGCGCAGGCGGATGCCGTCCGGCGTGACCTTGGGCACGCCGCCGACGAGCTGGAGCAGGACGGAGCGCTTGATGTCGTCCGCGCCCAGGACGCCGGGGGCGATGGACCGCGCCGCGTCCGCGTACAGGCGCGGGTTGGCGCGCATCAGGGCCAGGTCCGCCGCTTCCGCGCCCGTCAGGGAGGCCAGGACGGACGCCGGCGTTTCCTCGGCCGCGTGCGCGCCGGCGCCGCCCAGGGCAGCGGCGGACGCGCCGCCGCCGCCGCCCGACCGGCGCGACGCCGCGTCCTCCACGCCCGTCGCGACAAACGCCAGGTGGTACGTCAGCTCGCGCACGCCCAGGAAGCGGGGCCCGGAAATGCCGCCGTCCCCGCCCGACGCGCCGCCGGGCAGGCCGCCCTGCCGGGCTTCCGTGCGTTCGCCGGGCGCGGTGATGGCGGCGACGTCGGGCACGGCGACGAGCGAGCCGGTGAAGATGGCCTGGTCGCCCGGGCGGGCCGCCTCCACGGCGTCGTTGCGCAAGATCACTTCCATCGTCCGGGGCAGGCAGCCGGGCGGGACCTCGTCCGCGGCTTCTTGCACGCGGGCGCGCTGCCAGTCCACGAAAGTGGACTCTTCCTTGATGAGGGACCACGCCTGTTTTTTTTTTTTTGGTGGAGGGGGGGAGGTGGGAGGTGGTGGGTGGGTGAGGCCTGGGGTGGATGGAGCGAAAGACCGACCGACCGCACACACGCACGCACGCACGCACGCACGCGCCGCCCACCCTGCCTCCCACTCTCCCCTCCACTCATGCCTTGCGGTTGCCGCACGCCGGGACGGGGCAGATCAGCGGCTCCGTCCGTTTGAAGTGCTGCTCCACGCCGCGGACGGTCGCGCCGCACTCCAAGCAGCGGTAAGCTGCGAGGAAGAGTTCGGGGCGGACTTCGGACGTGCGGGTGACGGTGCCCGCGAAAGCGGTCAGGCGGCCGATCTTGGAGGTGGTCAGCGCGCGCAAGCGGTCGACGTGCGGCAGGCCCGTGAAGGACACCCAGAACTCGCGCGGGATGTCGTCCTGTGGGAGGTGGGGTTGAGGTGGCAGTGGGGGATGGGTGAGCGCAACAGAAGAGGCGGGAGAAGTTTTTCGAGCGCTGGATGCGGTCGCAGCCGCGTGCGCATGCGGCCGGGCGGGCGAGCCAGCACCGCCAGTCCACCCTCCACATCGCCCGAATTAGGGGGCCCCAACGCCAGGCTTGTCATCGCGGCGTGTTTCGCGGTGGTTTGGCGGTCACCCCGCCCGCCACCCTCTCCCACCTCGCTCCCTTCGCATCGCGTTTGTCTTGTTTTTTTTCCTCTCCGCACCTCATTGACCGCGTACTCCGGCGCGTGCGCCACCACAAAGTCCGCCACCGCCGCCCGCAACGCCTTTTCCAGAGAGTGGAAGTCAGAGGCGACGAGCTCGGCCAGAGCGGGCGCGTGCGAGTCGAGATGGGCCCACACCACGGGCAGCGTCGTCGCTTGCGCGTCGACGACCGCGGTCGCGAGCACGCGCACGTAGTGCGGCGGGCGGGGCGCGCCCGTGCCGCCGCCGGACCCACGCAAGCCGCCGGATCCGGCCCGACCAGCAGTGACCGTGGCGGCCAGCGTCGCGCCGCCCTCAGAGGTTTGTTGCGTGCCGAGCGCGCCCGCGCCGGCCGCGTCGGGCGCGTCGGTCGTGCCGCCGCCGCCGGCAACATCGTCCAGCGTAAAGCCTTCCAGGAAGGCCAGGAAACGGGTGCGCACGGCGGAAGCCAGGCCGTCGGCCGGCGGGCGGGCGCCGGCCGGGTCGCCCAGGCCGGGCGGGAGGGCGCCGGGCGGGGCGGCCATGATGTTTTGATGGCAGCAGAGGAAATGGATTCGAGTTGTGAGGGGGCGTGGAACCGCAGACGAGTGTTCTCATTTGTTGTTGTGCGCGCCACGGCCACGCCGGGCCTTGGGCACTCGCCCACACTCACACACACACAGCGTGCCTGAGGTCTCATCCTCCCTGTAAAACATGGCGGCCGTCCGCGCCGCCCACCTTCCGGACGCCCGGCGCGCGGTCGTGGCCGCCTTTTCCGAGCGCGGCCTGCGCCTGGAGCGGGCCGCGCTCGCCGCGCTGGCGGAACATGTGGCCGGGTCAGACGATGGAGGCGGGTGCGATGACGCGGTGGACGCCCTGCTGCGCGCGTACGAACCAGGTGCGGGGGTGGTGGAGGGGTGGGGGCGGACGGAATTCGCTCCATCTTGCCCGTCTTTTTTTCGCGCCGCGCTCCATCCACCACGCCGACCGTGCCCCTCCTCCACACCAGGCTCGTCCGCCACGCCCTGCCTGACCCTGGCCGACGCCCGCGCCCTCGTCGCTGCCGCCACTGGGGCTGATGCGCCGTCCGCGCTTGTCGTCCAGTCCGTCTTCGACGCGCCGCGCATCGAGTACGACGCCGTGCGGCGGCGGTTCCATGTGCTGGGCGGGGGCGGCGGCGGGCGCGCGCCACGCGCGCCCCTCCTCGGCTCCGCGGCCGACCGCGCCGCCCTCCACGCCCAGCGCTTCTTGGTCCTGGCCCAGCGCGTTGAACGCAGCCCGCTCTTCGCCCGCCCGGCCTTGGCCGGCATGGTCGGCGCCGCGTCGGACGAGGGCGGCGGGCGGTGCGAGCTGAGCGATGTGCGCACGCTCCTCGCCGCGCCGCCCGGCACGACGCGCATCCTGCTGGGCTGCCTGGCACAGCTGGAGGACGGCCGCTTCTTCGTGGAGGACCCGACGGGGTCCGTGCCGCTGGACTTGACGGCCGCCGACGCGTCCAACGGCTACTTCACGGAAGGGTGCGGCGTCCTCGTCGAAGGCGCGCTCAACCACTCGCGCGTGTTTGAGGTCCGCGCCCTGGGCCAGCCGCCGCTGGAGGGGCGGGCCGCCACGCTGGCGGGCCCGTGGGCGGGGCTGCCGACGCTCCTGCCGCGCGCGAACGCGGCATCCACCGCCCCGCACCCCCCGCCGCCGCGCCTCGTCCTGCTGGCCGACTGCCGGCTGGACGACCCCGCCACCCTCCCGCGCCTGGGCGCGGTGTTTGCCGGCTTTGAAGGCGCGGCGGCGGCGGCGGCCGCCGCCGCGGCCGCCGTGGGCGCGCCTCCTCCGCCCCCGCCTGCATTTGTTCTCATGGGCGACTTTTGGGGCGGCGGCGCCGGGTGGAGTGGTGGTGGCGGCGGCGGTGGGAGGGCCGGTGCGCCCGGCGGCGGGCGCGGCGCCGTTGCGCCCGCGCCCGCCGCCAGCGGCGCGGACGCGGCCGCCCAGCGGGCCGCCTTTGCGGCCTTGGGCGCGTTGGCGGCTCGGCACCCGACCCTGGCCGCCGGCTCGACCTTCATCTTCGTCCCCGGCCCCGCCGACGCCGCGGCAGCCGGCTGCTCCCTCCTGCCGGGCCCGCCCCTCCCGCCCTCGCTGGCCGCGCCGCTGGCGTCGGCCCTCGGCCCCGCCCGCGTGTCTTTCCCCTCCAACCCGGCCCGGCTGCGCGTCGGGAGCCGCGAACTCGTCCTGTTCCGGTCAGACGTGGCGGCGAGGTTGAGGGCTGGGGCGTTGCTGCCGCCGACGGACGGGCTGCTGGGCGGCGGCGGCGGAGGGGGCGAGGGCGGCGGCGGGCCGGCCGACCCGGCGACCGCGGCTGCGGCGGCCGAAGCCACCGCCTTTGAGCACGCCGCCCTCACGCTCCTGTCACAGGCGCACCTGTGCCCGCTCCCCCTGGACGTGTCGCCCGTCGCCTGGGCCCTCGACGGCGGCCTGCGGCTGTACCCGCTGCCCGACGCGCTGGTCCTGGCCGGGGGGGCCGGCCCCGGCGGCCGCGGCGGGGGCCGCCCGCTGGCCGTCACCGTCGGCGGCGTCGCGTGCGTGGATCCCGGGTCTTTGCGGGCTGGCCGGGGTGGCGCGTTCGCTGCGTACGAAGCCGGTGGTGGGGAGGTGGAGCTGTGTGGGCTGCCGGAGGATGAGTGAGCAGTGAGGGTGGGATGGGTGTGCAAGTGGAAAAAAGAGAACACGCTCACACAAACCAACGGCGGGTGCAGCCCCCCCCCCTCTCACGCACCCGATCTGCCTGGGTCCTGCCATGGATGATCCAGCCAGCGCCTTGCCGGCCTGGATGGCCGACTCCCCGGGCGACGACGGCATCGCCGGTGCGTTGAGAGGAATGGGGGCGATGCGAATGCGGCACGGACTTTTTTGACGTGCGCGCCACCTCTCACACTCGCCCACTCTCCGCCAAACACCAGACGCGTACGGCGAGCCGGCATCATCCTCTGACGCGTCCGAGCGGGATGGCGGCGACGGCGAGCCGGGCTGGCAATTAGCTGTGCGGGAAGACGACGGTCGTGGCCCGACGCCGCCGCCTTCGGCTCCGCCGTCCACCGCCGCGCCACTTCAAGGTCCCATCGGCGACGACGCGGAAGAAGCAGCGTTCGCGGACGTGCTGGGTGCGACCATGCAGGGAGGGCTGAGCCCCGCCGACGCCGTCGCCGCGTACGCGGCCCTGGCGGAAGCGCGCGCAGACGAACTGCGCGCGGCGGGCTCGGCGCCTGGCACCCGCCCTGCCGCGGCTGCCAGGGCCCGCGCCCGGGCGGCTGGCTTTGAAGCGGAGGCAAGCACGTGGCGGCTCCTGTACTGGCTGCACGGCAATCCTGATCCGGGCGTGCCGGCGGGCCTGCCGGGCGGTGGCGCGCCCGCGCGCGCGGGCGGGGCGGCGCCCGGCGCGGCGGTCGCGGCCGCCGCCGTCGCGGCGGACCCCGGGCTCAACCGCTTGGCGCGCGTCATCGCCTGGCTGGAAGGCCTGGCCGCTCGCTCCCTAGACCTGGAAGATGGCGACCGCGGCGGCGGCGACGCGTCCCGCCTGTTTGCGGCGGGCGAGGCGGTGCCGCGCGCAAGCCGCGCGCGCGCCGGGCGGGCCGCGGCCCTGACATCGCTCTCGCCCTCCTCCTCCTCCAGCGCGACGACGGCGACGCTGACGGAGCTGGACCCTGACGCGGCTGGAAGAGCGGGTCGCGGTGGCGGCGCGTGGGCGCCGGCCGACGCAGATGGCGCGGCCCGGCTGACGGCCCGCCTGTGGCGCCTCGCGCGCGCAGGGCGGTGGGCGGACGCGCGCGCGCTGGCGGTGCGGGCGGGCGCGCCCTGGCGGGCGGCGGGGTTGGGCGATCCGGCCGGCTTGGGCCCGGGCCCATTCCTGGTCGGCCCGGCGGCGGAGGAAGCCGCGGCGGTGGCGGCCGAGGCGGGCGGCGCCGCCGCGGCCGCCCTGGCGGCCGAAGCCGACGCGGGCGGGCCGGGCGCCCTGCGCGCCCTGTGGCGGGCGACGGCGGCGGGCGTGGCGGCGTCGCCCGACGCCCCGCCCTCCGAAGCCGCGCTCGCCGGCGTGCTGGGCGGCCACGTGGCGGCCGCCCTGAAAGGCGGGCGCGGCTGGCACGACGCCCTCTGGTCGCTCGGCCGGTGTTGCCTGGAAGCGGGCGCGGACGCGGCGACGGGCGCGGACGCGGCGGCGCCCGCGCCGGCGGAGGGCGCCGTGTGCCCGGCGCCGCCCGCCGCACCTGTCGCAGCTTGGCCGCCACCGGACTTGGCGGCGGCCGTGCCGACAGGGCTGGAAGAGCTGTTGGCGGCCGCGGGCAGAGCGGCCGCAGACGCGGGCGACGCCGCGGGCGTCGCGGCCTTTGCCCCGCCGCCTTCCGCCGCCGCCGACCCAGCGCTGCTCGACGCCGCCTCAACCCACCGTGCCGCGGCAGAAGCCCTGATCCTGGGCGGCGACGCCCTGGCGGCCTGGCTGCGGGCCGCCCTGCCCGCGATGGCGCAGGCGGGAAGGGGACGGGCAGAGGGTGAGGGCGGCGCGCCCGCCCGCCCGGCGCCCTCTGCCCGCTTCGCCGCGCACTTTGCCCTGGCCCTGGCCGACCTGGGCCTGGTCCCCGAACCGCACGTCGCGTCCCCGGCCGCCGACGCGCCCGCGGCCGACCGCGCCGTCGCGGGCGCGGCCGACGCGGCGGTCGGTCTGTACTGTGTCGCCCTGCTCGACGCGGGCCTGGGCGCGCTCGTCCCGCCGCTCGCCGCCCGGGCCGCGTCGCCCACGCGGGCCGCTGTGCTGGGCGTGCGTCTCAGCCTCCTGGCGACGGCGCCGCCCGCAGCCGCGGCCGGCGCCCTGGCCGAAGCCGCGGCCTGGGTGGATGGGTGGGCGAGCGCGGGGAGGGGAGACGCCGCGCCAGGCGAAGCCGGCGCCCTGGCCGCGTCCGCCGCCGAAGCCGCCCGGTCGACCAGCTCTGGTGGGCCGGCCGCCCGGGCCATTGCGACCCGGTGGCTGTGGCTGTCGCCCGACACGCTCCCCGCCGCGGCGGTCCAGACGTGCCGAGTCTGCCGCGAGCTGGCGGTGGCCGGCGGCCCGGGCGCGGCCGCCGCGGCGGCGGCGCTCTTCTCCTCCATCCCGGCGGAGCCCGCGGACGCCATTGATGCAGCCGCGCCGGGAGCGCCCGCTGCAGCTGCTGCTGCGCTGGCCGCCGCCGGCTTGGCCCCCGAAGCGCTCGCGGCGCTGCGAGAGGTTGGAGCCTGGCGCGCCTGGTTTGCAGCGGACGGCGCGTGGCGGGCGTGGCAGGCGGCTTACGCTGCCGCCGCTGCGGCCCGCCCCGCTCCGCCCACGCCTCAACAGGCAGAAGAGCTGAAGAGCGCGGCTGTCGTGGCCGCGGACGCGGCTGTGGCGCTGGCCGCCGAGCCGGGCGGTCTGTTTGAGAGCGTCGGCGGCGGCGAGGGCGCGGGTGCCGGCCTGCTGGCTCCGGACGACGGCCTCGAGTGCGGGGCCGACGACGAAGCCGCGCTCGACCTGACCCTGGACGTGGGCGCGGCCCTGGCCGCCGCGGCGGGCGCGGCGGCGGGCGAGCCCGGCCACCGGCCCAAACCGCCGGGCGGCGCGGACGACGGCGCGGGCGGCGGGGACAGCTACACGCCCGTCTCGCCGGACGGCGCGGCGGCTGCTGCGGCCGAGGCTTTGGGCCGGGGGTTGGCTGCGGCCGTCGCGTCCGCGCCTGCGGGTGGGCCGATCCTGACCGCGGACGCGGCGCCGACGGCCGACGGCTTTGTGCGCGCGCGCGTGCGCGCGGCCGGCGGCGGCGCGGCGGCCGCGGCCGGCGTCCTGGGCGCGGCCGTCCTGAAGGGCGCCCTGCCGCCCGCGGCTGGCCAGGCCGGCCCCCCACCACGCGGAGCGGCCGTCACGGTGCGCGCCTCCTCCGGCGCTGTCGCGGCGGCCCTGGTCCGGGCCGCCCTCCTGCCCCGCCTGCTGCTGCGCGCCGCGGGCGCCCGGGAAGCGGCGCTCAGCCTCGGCGCGCCCGCCGCCACTGGCGCCGCCGCCTTGGGCCTGGCCGCCGCCGACCCGGCGTCTCGCCTGTTTTCGCGTGGTGAAGTGCAGACGCTCCTGGAACGCGAGCGGCGGGCCGCGATTTGCGCGCTGGCGGCCGGGGAAGAGGTCTCCTTCCAAGTGCGACCCGTCGACGTCGCGACGCACGCCCACGCCCACGAGGAGGAGGCAAGGGTGGCTGGTGGGCGCGGTGGTGCGCGGCCGGCGGCACGGCAGCGGCGGCGGGCGGCGCCCGTGTGAAAAACATGAGCGCGCCAGGTGATGGATGACACACGCGCACACCCCCGCCCCCGCCCTTTCAGCGCGACGTCCCGTTGAATTTAAAGGCTTCCACCCGCTCCACCTCGCCCGCCGCTGCCGTCAGGAAGCCGCTCACCGCGCCAACTTTGCCCGTCGTCTCGTTCCACTCGGCCACGCCTGCCGCGCCGCTGACTTCGGCGCGCGCGTTCAGCAGCTTTGTCGCCGCGTACGACTTGGAGTAGATGGGCAGCAGCGTTTCGCGCATCTCGACGCTGCCCAGGGCCCGAAAGTAGTCGACGCTGCCCCGGAAGCAGCCGACAGAAAACGGGAATTCGGCGTTGAGGTGGTAATGGTACATGAACGCCGGCTTCCCCCCGTCCCAGGCCACCCAGCCGACGTGGCCGTGGCACTTGTCCAGTTCCGCGTTGGTGATGGGCGCGCCGTCGACGTCGCGCGGGCCGTAGATGCCAAAGCCATCCAGGGCGTAGCCGAAGAGCGGGCTGGCGGTGTGTGTGTGGGAGGGGTAGCGGGTGCGCGAGAAGGGGGGGGCGGGGGGGGGGAGGGTTGTGAGGGACGGGCGGGCGGCGTTTTTTTTATTCAACCGAAGACGCGGCAACCTAACCTACCAGGTTAGGTTGCAACCTAACCTGGTGGGTAGGTTGCAACCACCTCGCCCCGGGCGGCGGCCGCCGCCTGATCCACACACACACACACCTGTGCCCTTTCAGCCCGCCCTGGTCGGGCAAGCACTTCCACGAGTAGCCGTGCAGGTGGTACTGGTTGGCGTACGGGTGGCCCCAGCACGCGTCCATGGGGAGTACATTGGTTGGAGAGTAATACACGCCTTCAGAGTCGGACGCGCCTGGCGGGGGGGTGGGGGGTGGAGGGGTGGAGGGGGGCGTGCGTGCGTTTTTTTTTTGTGCTGTGTGTGAGAGGGCGCGGCGGGAGACGCGCGCCTTGGACGCGCGCCGCCGACTGGGCCCCGGGCCGCCGCCCTTCCTCCTGTCCCGCGCGCCACCCCTCCTCCTCCCTGCACGCCAACCAACAACTCACATTCCGCGTGCCAGACCGCGCCGGTGAGCGTCACGCCCACGATGAGCGAGTCCACTGGGAAGGCGCCCTCGACTTTGGGGTGCGCGGGCAGGACGCTCGTCAGGTTGTACGGCGCGACGTAAATCTCGTCCGCCGTGCCGTTGGGTTGGTAGGGCTGCCCCGTCGCCGGGTTGGTCCCGCCCGGGAGGGAAGAGTAGTACTCGTACGCGGCGCTGGTGGAGGCGACGGGAAAGGAGCCCATGGGCGTGGACGGCAGCCCGTTGCCGCGCAGGACGCGGCGGTCTCCCTCGATCGACACGGAGAAGATGGAGCCGGCCGGGTCGATGGCAGACGCTGGGACCGCGCCTTCCACGTAGGGGATGGCGGAAATGTTGAGGACCGGGCGGTCCGGGTCGGACGCGTCCGTCCAGGGCGTGGAGGTCGAGAGCGCGAGCGTGGGGGGCAGGGCCGCCACGTCGCCAAAGGTGCCGGGGCCGGACGCGTCGATGCACTGGGCATTGCGCTCGCAGTGGCGGGTGGTGGACCCGTTGCGGGCGGAGACCAGCGCCAGCGGCGTGTTGGGGTCGGCCCAGCCGGACGTGGGGTAGGCGGCGGCCGGGTGGAGGAGCGCGGCGCGCAGCTTGGCCTTGACGGCGCTTGCCAGGGCGGCCGCGCCGGCCTTGGCGTCGGCCTTGAGGGCGTGTTCCAGGGAGAGGGCGTCGCCGTCGGATGCTGCGGCCGTGGTTGCGGCCGTGGCCAGGGCCAGGGCGGCGAGGAGCTGGTGGGGCGTGTGGGATGGAGGAGCGGGGGGGTGGGGGCGTGTGGGATGGAGAGGGTGTGGGGGGGGGGGGGGGGGGGGGGAGGGTGAGCACCAACGCACGCGAAATGCGCGCGCGGCATGCATGGACACGCGCGCATTTTCGCAGGCGCGTGACGCGGGCGGCGGCCACTTTTTGGCTCGCCTTCAACCGCTTTCACTCTGTTTGAGGCAGGATGGAGGGGGCGGGCTGGCGTGTGCGGCCGGTCGCAGCGTCCAGGAGCGCAAAGCGGCGCTGCCTACTGCGACCCACGTGGTGTGTGGGGCCGTGCGCACGCCACCGGTGCGTGCGCCTGTGTGGGTCGGGCGGCAAAGGAGCGGCACACCTTGAGTACCATGGCAGAATGGAGGACGAGAAGGACGAGAGGTGGGAGCGGCCGTGAGGCGGCCTTTTTTTCGCAGTGCAGAGAGAAAATTTTCCCTCTCTCCGTCCAAGAAAGAAGGAAGAGAGCGAAGAGACTTTTTTTGCACTCACGCAAGAGGTCTTGATTTTCTTGTTCTTGGTGTTTTTTCTTACTAGCGGGGGAACAAAGTGGAGGAGGGGGTGCGGGACACACACAGAACAGGGGCGGGAGTTCCGGGAACGGAGACGCACGGAAACGGGCACAGCGCGGTCGGAGGCCGGGCGCTCCATCCCACGCCCGCCCGCCGCGGTCTCAGGGTGTGTTTTTTTTAAGTGGCCGCCGCGGGCGCAGCCCGCGCAGGAAACGGCCCACACACCTCTTCACCGCGGCAGACGGGTCGGGTTGGCGCGCCCGTGCAGGACCGGGGCACTCGTCGCTTCTCTCCATCCCCTTCCCTCCCCACACCCTCTCTCGAAACCACCCGCGGCCCGTGCCGCAAACCGCCCCTCTCTTCCACCCAAACACACACCGCCCGCCCACACACGACCACCCCCCCCCCCACACACACACACGGAATTTTGGGGCAGGATGCCCACGCACGCACGCACTCTCAACTCCCTCACCCTCACGCACCCCCCGCCACACAATCAGAAGAAGGAACCAACCCGGGCACACACTCGACTCAACTTCCCCCAACACCCACCACCACACCACGCACGCACACACACACACTCACACGCCAAAGACGAAACAAGGGGGGAGAACGGATAAGCAATTTTTAGAAATTCAGGCGCGCGGCGGAGTCCTCACATAGTGAAGGTCCGCTTGGCCAGGGGCGCGCCGTTCTCAACCTTGGCCTTCTTGGGCGTGGCCGCGCCCGCGGCGGCGCCGTAGCTGTGGGTGAGGGCGGGAGAGGAGGGGGCGGGGAGCGCGCGCGTGAGTTTTTTGTTTTTTCTCCCCGCCTCCCCCGGGGATAATAATAAAAAAGCACACCCACAAAACCAAGACACTCACCCGCCCAGGCGCTGGCCCAGCACATTGCCGGCGTCGATCCAGTTCAGGCCAAAGGCCAGGAAGACCAGGCCCTGCAGCGTCAGGAAGACGGCGAACGACCACTTGTCGGCGGAGAAGATGGCGTAGAGCGCGGCCGTCAGCACAAACACGGACATGGCGGCTTCCTGGGGCCAGACGCGGCACTGGCGCGGCGGGGCGGCGGCCGCCGTGCCGGGGCGCTTGTCGGACGAGCCCAGCTTGGTCGTCACCACCCACTCGTTCGCGTGCTTCAGGTCGAGCAGGCCCGCGACGACCGCGCCCATCTTGACAAAGCCCATCGCGTTCTCGAACAGCACGTACAGGATGGCGTGCAGCCAGCCCTTGGGCGTGAAGATGGCGGTGGTGACGGTGACGACGACGGGCAGGTGGACGAGCGCCCACAGCGGGATGCGGACTTCCGGGGAGAAGACGGACAGGGGGACGAGCGTGCAGAAGAAGCCGAGCGAGACCCAGTGCGTCGAGAACTTGCGGATGCCAAAGTACACGCCCAGCAGGTTGACCTTGGCGGCCAGCGGCAGGGACGACGCCCAGATGTCCTTGGTCGCCTTCAGCCACAGCTGGATGGGCCCGCACGTCCACCGGTGCTGCTGCTTGCGGTACGCCGCGAACTGGGCGGGCAGCTCATTGACGCAAGTCACGTCCGTCAGGTAGATCGCCTTCCACCCGTTGACGAACGTGCGCAGGGACAGGTCCATGTCCTCGACGGTGGTGCGGGATTGCCAGCCGCCGACGGTGACGATGGTCTTGCGGCGCCACACGCCGGCCGTGCCGTTGAAGTTGAAGAAGGAGCCCTCCGCAAAGTGGACCCACTGCTCGCACTTGACGTGGAAGTTGAGGGAAATCTCCTGGGCCTTGGTCAGGTACGACTCGTCCGGGTTGGTGAACGTCCACCGGGCCTGGACGTAGCCGACCTCCGGGTTGTCGATCAGGTACGGCACCGTCGACGTCAGGAAGTCGGGCTCCGGCTTGAAGTCGGCGTCAAAGATGGCGACGTAATCAAAGTCGGCCAGCTCTTCCAGGCCCTCCTTGAGCGCGCCGGCCTTGTAGCCCGACCGGTTGGTGCGGCGCAGGGCGTACACGTTGACGCCGCGCTCGCGCCATTCGGCGACCTTGTCGTCGACCAGGTCGCGGGTGGTCTTGTCCGTCGAGTCGTCGAGGACCTGGGGGGGAGGGAGTGTGGGGCGAGGGTGTGGGGTGGGGGTGGGGGAGGGGTGGTGTGAGGGGTGGGTGGATGGGGAGCGGGAACGGCTCGCGGGCGCACCAGCCGGGGGCGCTGCCTCGGCTTGAAAGGCTCGCGATGGGAGGGTTGGAGGCGCCCATTCGGCCAAGCCGTCCGTCCAAATCCATTGCCGGTCTACGTCCAAGCCATCGGAAAGGGCAGACAAGGCGCGGCGGCGGCGGAAGCCATCCCGGCGACGCGGCCAAGGAAGCAGGCAGCGCCGAGTCGCATCGGCGTCGCTAGGCTGGCCAGCGCGCGCGAAAAAAAAACACTCGCGCTCGCCAAGAAACGCGGCGCGCGAGCCGCGTGCGCCGCTTCCCGCGCGCGTCCAACCCCACCGGTCGCAGCACAACCTCCATCCGGCCTCGCACACGGCTCCCCGCCCCCAATTCTCACCTGGACGCAGAAGCGCTCGCGCGGCCAGGCCATCTCGCACGCCGAGTCGATGATGGCTTGGCACACCGCGCGCTCGTTGAACATGGGCAGCTGGACCGCCACTTTCGGGTACACCAGCGCGTAGGCGGCCGGGTCAGGCAGCGGCCGGCACGAGAACTCGTCTTCCGGGCGGCGGCCGGTCAGGAAGCCCTTGAGTTTGAACTTGAAGTACAGGGCCACGTGCACGACACGGTCGAGCGAGCACAGGACGGACAGGGCGATGGCGACCTTGACAAGGATGTTGAGGAGGCCGACGTACGCGCCGTAGGCCGCGCCGACGGCGCCGACGCTGTGAAAAGCCATCGCTAGAAAAAAACTAAGGCGGGCCTTGTGCCAGTTTCGCGCGCTCGCGACGGGTCGCGAACGAAAGCCGCGAGCGAAGAGTCGCGGCGCAAGGAAAGCTCTTTCTAACCCGGTAGGAGCCTAGATGGGGCACCTGGTATGGATTGTGTGGGGCACGGTAGGTGACGGAAATGGTGTGAGTGCGTGGGCAAGGGAGGCGGCGGCCTGCCCTCAGTTAGCCTGCCGGACGTCAACGAACAAAGGCGCTAGACGCCGATGCGAAGGGACCGCCTCCCGTTGCGGCCGCCCTCCCCTCCCACCGGAATGGAGACCCCCGCATCACGAGGGTCTAGGACAAAGCGAAGCGCGTGGCGGGTGGGACCAAGTCTCGGATGGCCCTGCGGCGGGCTGGCCGCTCTTCCAAAGGGGAGGGAGCGCCTCCAAGCCACAGCCCGCGGGGCGTCGCGCACAGTCCCGCCCGCCGGCCGTGGGGACCCCGAATTGGGCGCAACGCGTACCTGCCGCGTCAGAAGAGGATCTACAGACCGACGAGAGGGTGTCGGCGTGGGCGTAAGGGTCTGGCAGCGTCCGGGACGGCGCCGAAACGAGAATGCGCGCTCGTGAAAGCAGGAGTGGCCAAGGGAGCAGGCCCGCTCTCCTGCTCCGAGCCGCTGCGCGCGCGCCGTCCGTCACACTCCCCGCCTGGTGTCAGGCCCGGAGCCTGCACCTGGACTCGCCGCGAACCTTCCCCACGGCCACCGGCCGCGCTCTGGGCAGGCCGGCGGAAAGACCGAGGTCCGAGGTGTGTGCGTTTGCCGCCGGGCGGCCAGCAGGCGCCTTCTCTGTACTACAACACACAACACCCCTCCCGAACGTGGGGGGCCGGGGGTCGGGCCGGGGGGTCCCCCGCCCCGCCTCCCCCAGCACTCCCTTCACGCGCGCGTTAAAAGGGAGTGGTGGGGGCGTCCCGCGCCCTCCACCACCACCTCCACCCCACACACACACGCTCGCTAGTCATACAACCCCGGACACCCCCCTACTCAACTTCTCAACTCCTCTCAAACACGCACTGTCCTACTGCCCGCGGCCGCGCCCGGCGGCCGGTTCGTACGCGGGCGCGCCCGCCCACTGGTGCGGGTGTGGGAGGGGCGCGTGCCCGCCGCCCGCCGCCCACATCGCCGCCGCCGCGTGCGGGCCGTACCCCTGGTGGTGGTGGTACACGACCGCTGGCGGCGGGCCGTAGTACGCCCAGCCGGCGTAGCCGGCGGGGTGGTGCGGGTGGAAAGCCGGCGCACAGTGCCGCCCACCGCCGTCACCGCCGCCGCCACCCCCGCTCGCGCTCGCCCGCCGCCCGCCACGCGGCCGGCCCGGCCGGCCCGCGCCGTTACCGCTCCCACCAGGCACGGGCGTCGACGCCGCCCGCGTCGCAGCAACCGCACCACCCGCCTTCTCTTTCTTCTTCCCCGCCGCCGCTTCCGCGGCCGCCACCGCTTTCTCCATCGCGGCAGCGACCCGCGCCGCCTGCGCGGCATGCGCGGGCCCGGCTTCGTGCGCCGCCGCGGCCGCCCGGCAGTCGGTGGCCACGCCACACGCCTCACACTCAAACATGAGTGGCGTGGTGGGGAGGAGGGCGGATGGGGCCAGCGGGTCGTCGTCGTCGCCTCCGTCTCCGGCGACGCACGCCGCCTGTTTGCCTTGCTCGCCCTCCTTGCCGCCGTCGTCCGCGCCCGCGTCGCCCGCCTTGCCCACGGCAATGGCAGGCAAGGCGGCCGCAGCGGGCACCGCCCCACCTTTCACACTGGCAATCAGGCCATCCAGCGCAGGCACGCCCGCACGCACGCTGGGCAGGTGGCCGCTCGCCAGCCGGCGCGCGTGGGCTTTGCCCTCCAGGTGCGCCGCCAGATGGTCGGCGGACGTGGCGGTGATGTCGCACGTCGGGCAGTAGTGGCGTGGGGTCGGGTGGGCGGGCGCGGCAGGCGGCGGAGGGGCCGGCTCGGCGGCGCGCGCCGCCACGTCGCCACCCGCGCCTCCCGCGCCGCCGTCCTCCCCACCGCCGCCGCCGCCGCCCTTCATGGCCGCCACCGCCGCGGCAGCCCCGGCCGCCGCCCGGTCCTCCGCCCGGCGACGGTGGCGACGACCCGCCAGGTGCGCTTCCAAGTGCGAGGCCGACGTGGCCGCGATGCCGCACACCCGGCATTCGTGGCGGCCGCCGCCGCCGAGCGAGGCGGCAGCGTCGAGGGCGGCGGCCGCGCCACGGGCCGCGGCAGCGGCGGCGGCAGCAGCACCAGCAGACGGCGTGGACGGCCCGCACGACCCGGCACCGGACGCCCGGTCGCTGCACCGCCGCCCCCCGGCGCCCCCGGGCGTGCCGGCGAGCGCCACTTCCTGGCACTCGTCCAACCACGCGCGCAGGTCCATGGAGGACGGCAGGATGACGGAGCCGATGCGGACGAGCGGGAAGGCGGACGGCAGGGCGTAGACGCCCGTGTCCGCGTCGGGCGACGTGGACGGGCCCAGGTCCCCGACCAGGGGCCGGCCCGACCCGGTGCGGGAGTCGCCGCGGCGGAGGAGGGCCGTCGGCGGCGGCGGCGCCGGGGCGGCGCCGCCGCCCGGCTCGGCCGGCTCGCCGCCGTCCTCCCCGCCTCCTGCCGCGCCGCTCATGGCGCCCGCCAGGCCCCCGCTCCGCAGCCAGGCCAGGCGGCGGGCGTGGCGCCGCCCGCGGACGTGGTCGGCCAGGTTGGCGGCCGAGGTCGCGGCGACGCCGCACACCGCGCACCAGTGCGGGGCCGAGAGGCAGATCGACCCGCCGGAGGGGAGCAGGGCCGGGGTGGGCGGGGCTGGCGCGCCTGATGGAGCGGTGGTTGCCGGCGGCCCGGACGACGCGGGCGGCGGCTCGTCGAAGCGGACCGACTTGGTGGCCGAGCGCGGGCGCAGGTTGGACGTCGGCTTGGACGATGGCTTGGGCGGCGGCGCGCCGCCCCCGCCCTCGTCGCCTTCCCCGGCTGTGGACGTCGCCAACGCCGCAAAGGGGGAAGGGCGGGGCGCCGTGGCCGGCGGGCTGCTTTGCGTGCGTGTGTGTGCACACATGTTGGAGGGGATGGCGTGAGAGAGGGTGGCAGGCGAAAGGCGGCCCTGCCCTGGCCGCTGGGGGAAAGCCTGCAGGGCCGCCCGCGCCCTCGCGCGCCAGGCCCCCCTCCAATTGGAGGGGCGCACCGCCGCCCGCCGCCCCAATCCAAACCCACCTGGCCACGGCCAGCCCCCCACTAGGGGAGCTGCTAGCCTCACACTCGCCGTCAGAGGAGTCCAGCCTTCGAGGCGTGGACGGCGCCGCCTCGGCCGGCTCTGGCACCGGCGGCGAAAGCTCCGTGCGAGTGCGCGCGGCGACCTTGGCCGGAGGAAGGTCGGCCGCGCCCGGCGCCGCCTGCGATGCCTTCATTCTGACACACTCGGGCAGGGCCCGGCCTTGAGAATGTGGGCCGCAGGTCGGGGTAGGGGTGCAGATCGGGCCCGGCGCCCGGTTTGTGCGCGCGCGCTCGGGTTTGGAGGTGCGCGAAAGATGGCTCTGCAGGCCAAAAGCAGCGCGACGGGCGTAGGCCCCCGCTCTTCCAAACGCTGTTTCGGGGTCTCTCCGTGTGCCTGTGCACGCGCCGCCGGCGTCCACCCAGCCATGGCGGTGGCCGTCCTCCCGCCGGAGCCGCTGGCCGACAAGACGCCCGCCTACCTCACAGCCGTCGCGAGCGCTGCAGCGCGGGCCGGGGTGGCACAGGTGAGGGGGAGGGGGAGAGCTGAGCGCCATGCGTTTTTTTCGGTCGCCAGCCTTTTCACATCGCCGGCCTGGTTTTCCACCGCCGGTGCCCGCCCCACCGCCGACCCTCGACCAACCAGCCTCTTGCACGCGGCCCATGGTTCATCAGCGAGGCGCGGAGAAAAAGGCGATGGTGTTGCAGCTCCAAAAAAACGCCCCCGTCGGTGTGCGCCACCCCTTCTCACCACCCCCCACCAACCCACCCGTCACTCACAGGCCGACCTGGACGCCGCCCGGGCCGCGGGCGCTTCGACAGCCCCGCCCTCCGACTTCATGGCTGCTGCGTCGGACGTGGTGAGTTTTTTCTGGTGGTGCTGTTTTTTTGTGGGGTGGTGCGTAGCACACCACCACACACACCTCCACACACCCACGGCCCGTCCCCACTCCCCACTCCCACTCAGTCCCGCTCCATCGCGGCCCTGTCCGCCTTCATCCGGGCCACCCGCACCGACTACGCCACGCCCGGCGCTGTCTCCGAAGCCGAGCGCGACCGCATCGAAGCGGAGGCTGGGTCGTACGTGCGGTCGTGCGCGCGCCACGTGGCGTCCCTCGAACGCGCGGCCGCTGCTGCGTCGCCGCCCTCCACCTCCGCGACCGTCTCCGCCCACCGCCACGGCGTCGCCTTGATCCTGGCTGAGAGGCTGGCAGGCGTCTCGGGCGTCTTTGACCGGGCGCGGGCGGCGAGGTATGGCGCGGCCGCCGCGGCGCGGGCGGCGGGCGAAGCCGCGCTGAGGGGGGCGGTCGCGGCGGCCAGGGCCCGCGCCGACACGACCGCCCCCTCACCTTCCCGGTCGCGGCGGTCCGGGTCGGCGGTCGCGTCAGCGACGGCCGACGCGGCCGCGCTGATCGCGGAAGCCAACGCGACCGCGCCGGCTGTGGCGCCGCCGCCGCGCCCGCAGTTGACGCAGGCCCTCGCGACCGAGTCGGCCGCGCTGGTCGCCGAACTCGTCGCCCTAGGCACCGACGCCGCCCGCGCCGAAGCGACGGCCCGCGAAGTCGCGGCCCTGTCCCAGGCCTTCTCCGCGCAGGTGGCGTCCCAGGCCGCGGTGATTGAGGGGCTGTACGCGGACGCTGTGAGCGCCGTGGAAAATGTCGGGCGCGGGAACGTCCAGCTGGCCAAAGCCAACGCGGCCGGGGTTGGGAGTCGGAGGCTGACTTTTTACGCCCTGGTTGCGGCGGCACTGGCCATCCTGTTAGCCGACTGGCTGTCTAGTTGAGAGAGGGGGGGTGTGCGTGTATAGAAAAAGGTGTCGTGTGTTCGTGTGTCACTAAGCCTAGGACCCCCACCACCGCCACCACCACCCACCACCCCTTTCACGCCGCCAGCAAGTCGAAGTCGTCCACCGCGTCATTGTACGCCGCCACCTTCCTCTTGATCCCGCTGGTGTCCGTCCAGGTCACCCAGTCCTCCGCGGCGCGCGAGACGTGAAAGGCCGGGTCGGTGATGGGGTCGGGCCCCACGCGCACGTGCCCCGCTTCAATGAACGCCGCCGCCGCTCGGGGCGTGTCCGCCATGCGCAGGCGGACCATGACGATGGCCAGCCGCCGCCGGGCAAAGGCGGCCGTGGACAGGGCCGCAACGTCGGCCAGGGAGCGCCGCGTCGGGATGACGCCCAGGTCGTAGAGGCGGCCCAGGAGGGCGTCCGTCAACTCGATGCGGTCCGGGTCGTCCGGCGGGAGGCGTTTCAGGGTGGCCGCCAGCTTTGTGACCAGGCCGCACAGGCGATTGTAGGCCGAGTAGTCGTCCCGGCCCTGGATGTGGTACCGGCGCATGACCTGGGGGGATGGGACGACGGGCGGAGCGCCGATGAGACGATGAAAGGGAGGCGGGTTGGAGGTGCGGCCAGCCGCCACGCTCGGTCTTCCGCTCTCGCTCCTCCCCGTCCCTCGGCCAAAATCCTTCTCACCTGCAGCTCCCGCAGGTTGTGCTCTCGTTTCCACTGCAGGAAGTCCACCTTCTTGAGCAGTTTCTGCTCATGGTGGCGGAGCTGGCGCATGGCGTTTTGAGATGCGGCGGCCAAAAACGCTGGCCGACAAATGCGGCGGTGGGAGTGTCTCAGTCAACGGACGCGGTGCGCGTCGTTGGCCCTGTGCTGCCAAGGGCGATGCGAGACACGAGCAGTCTAAGAAGCCCTCCGCGGAGTGGGAGAGGCGGGAGCGCGGGCGAGGGATGCGTTGGGGTTGTGTGCGAGGCCGGTGCAAGGCCGCCCGAAAAAAAAACACCGCTGTGCCGTCGTCGCCCCCACCACCACCACCACCACCAGCGAAGAAAAACAGTCCCGCGAACGCACGCTCGCCTTTTTTTCACGGACAACAATGAAACTCTCTGCTCTCTCTCACTCTCAATCTGCGCCCTCTCACACCCCTCCCGCCCCCCCCCGCCCCGTCCCTCACGCCCCGCCTCCATCCGCGGCCGGCAGCACGCCCCCGCCGTCCCAGCCCCGCCCCCGCGCGAGCAGGTACTGGACCTGGACCTCTTTCGTCAGCGGGAGCACGACGTCGGCGTACAGCCCGGCCACAGCCGCCGGGTCGACCTTCTTGGTGGGAGGCGCCTCATCGTCCGCCGTCGAAGGGTCGACGTCCGCGCCGAACGCGGCGGCCTTGGCCGCCACGCGCGCCAGGACCGCCGCTTCCACCCGCTCGTCCGTCAGGCGGGCGTAGATGCCGTCCGCGTCGCCCGCCCGGGCCAGGGCCGCGTACCCCGCCGGGTCCGCCCTGAACTTGGCTTCTGCGACGAATTGGCCGTAGTGCACGCGCTTTGACAGGGCTTGGAGCGCTGCGACGTCGGCGACGGCAGCGCTGCCATAGTTGCCGTCGTCGCCGTCGGCTGTGAGGGCCGGCAGCCCCACCGCCAGGTAGGCATCCAGGACCTGGTCGTTTAAATTAAGATCGCACGACGACGCGGGGTCCAGCACAGGCGGGTACGCCAGCGGCGGCAGGAGCGGGGCCGGGACGGCGTCGGGGAAAAACGCGACTTCGTCAGGTGAGGTGTACCGCCGGACGGAGCCGTGCACGGCTTCGGTAGCGCGGAGGAGGTACTCTAGCAGGGACAGCGGGGGTGCGGGCGTGGGGCCGGGCGGGGTGGGGACGGCGCCGGGCATATAGACGGGCGTGTTGCGGGCAAACTGTGTGGATGAGAGGGGGAGGGGGGAGGGGGGCGTGCATGGTTGAAGCTAGCCGCCGTCGTTTGTGTGGTGGAGGGTGTGTTGCGCGCGTGCTTCCTCCTTGGAGGACGCTCCACCTCGACGTCCATTCCGCCTTGCCTCATCTCCAGTTCACACTGATTCTAGCCGTGTGCGTGGCTTAAGCATCTGATGCGTCCCCCTTGGCGCATGACCACGAAAAACGAGACGCGTCGCCGTGTCGCTCCAATTCTCCTTCAGCAACTCACCTGCGCCCGTTCAATCAGGCAAAACACAATCGTGTCCTCCTGCCGGATCAGGGCCCGCCGCACGTTGGACAGGGTGAGAGCCCCGGACTCGTCCACGGCGGACAGGGTGGGCGGGCGGGTGGGCGTCGCGACGCCGACGACGACGGCCGACGGCGCGCCGCCGGGACGCGGTGGTGTTGAAGTGTGTGCGGGCATTGTCCGGCGGTGGCAGTGACGCGGTCGCGGCGGCGACAGGGGCCGGCGCACCGCCAGCGAGACCGGCGAGGCCATGAGTGGGCGTGTGGTCGGGACGTGGGAATGAAAGGCATTTCATCGCCGTCTCTGTTGGTTCACACCTCCCATCCTCGCGCCCCGCCCCCACATCGACCCACTCTCCATCCCGAAAAAAAGACAAGTCTCCACGCCCCACGCCCCCGCTCCACACAAAATCACACACCACACACACGCACACACCCTCCCTCCCTCCCTCCCTCCCTCCCTCCCTCCCTCCCTCCCTCCCTCCCTCCCTCCCTCTCTCACTTGTTCTTCGCACACCAGGCCGCCGCATTCTGGAACAGGCGCAGCCAGGGGCCCGGCCCGTCCGGGCGGATGCCCGCGTCCGCCGGCGCCCAGGGGCACTGCCACCCGAGGAAACACCGTTCCGGGTGGGGCATCATCGCCAAGTGGCGGCCGTCGGGCGAGCACAGCGCCGCGATGCCGTGCGGCGACCCATTGGGGTTGGCCGGGTACGACGTGGTCACGGCGCCGGCCGCGTCCGCGTACCGGATGGGCGCCAGGCGGGCCGCCAGGACCGCGGCCTCGACGCCCGGGTCTGGGAACGTGGCCTTGCCCTCGCCGTGCGCGCACCACACGCCGACCGTCGCGCCGGCCATGCCGTCCAGCAGGATGGCCGGGCTGTCCAGGATCGTGACCTGCGCCCACCGGGACTCGAACCGGCCGGACGCGTTGTGCGTGAAGCGGGGCTGGGCCGTGCCGGGCGGCTGGGGCAGGGACGAGCCGGGCTCGGCCGACCCGGGCACCCAGCCCAGGAGGGCCATCAGCTGGCACCCGTTGCAGACGCCCAGGCTCCACGTGTCGGGCCGGGACCGGAAGGCTTCAAACTGGGCGGACAGGGAGGGCGAGCCCCTGATGGCGCCCGCCCAGCCTTTGGCGCTGTCCAGGACGTCGGCGTACGAAAAGCCACCGACGAAGACGAGGCCGCGGAAGTGCGCCAGGTCGGCCCGCCCCGCGGCCAGGTCGGACATCGTGACGTCCCACGGCTCCAGCCCCGCCGCCGCCAGGGCCGCCGCCATCTCGCGGTCGCCGTTGGACCCCTCTTCGCGCAGGACGGCGACGCGGGCGACGGGCGTGGACGGCGGTGGCGTGAACGCGGGCGTGTAGGGCAGGCGCCAGGCCGGGGCCGGGCGGCGCGCGAGGCCCGCGCGCTCCTCCGCGACGCACGCCGGCGCGGCCTGGCGAGCGTCCAGCCGGAACGACGTCTCCTCCCACTCGTCGCGCAGGGCGCCCACATCCTCGCCCGCGATGACAACGTCGGAGCCGACGCGCACGGAGACGCCGCGGGAAGCCGAGGTGGAGCCGATGCGGGAGACGGGCACGCCCGCAGCTTTGTAGGCCGCCAGGACGGCCTCGACGCCGCCGGCCGGGACTTCGACCACCAGTCCGACTTCCTCTGCGAACAGCGCGCCCAGCGCCCCGCTGCCGTCGGCGGGAGGCTCCAGCGCGACGTCCACGCCCGTGTTGCCGGCGAACGCCATTTCCAGGACGGCCGTCACCAGGCCGCCGTCGGAGATGTCGTGGCCGGCGGAGATGGCTTTTTGCGCGATCAGGGCCTGGGTGGTGCGGAAGGCCGCGCCCAGGAGGGGGATGTCCACGTCGGGCACGGTCGCGCCGACCTGGCCGTACGCGTGGGCGAGGGCGGACCCGCCCAGGCGCCGGCGGGCGGACCCGCCGCCGCCGATGTCGACGTGGAGCAGCGCGCCGCTGCCCGGCAGTTTCAGGTCGGGCGTGACGACGGCCGTCACGTCCGGGCAGGCGACGTACGCCGACACGACCAGGTTGCCGGGCGCCATTATGGTCTCACCGTCCGGCGCGGACGCCGCCATCGACAGGGAGTCCTTGCCGCCGTCGCACGCCAGGCCCAGGGCCAGCATGCCGTCCCGCAGCGCGGTCGCCGCGGCCCACATGTCCGCGCCCTCACCCCCCATTTTCGCGGCGTACATCCAGTTGACGGACGCTTTGACGTCTTCGAGCGCCGACACGGGCGCCCAGACCAGGTTGGTCAGCGCTTCGGCCAGGGCGAGGCGGGCCATGGGCGCCGGGTCGGCCAGGCCCTTGAGCGGCTGTTCGCCGATCGACGTGGCCGCGCCCGTCGTGCCCGTGTGGGCGCGGGCCAGGACGGCGACGTCGGCCAGGGGCAGTTGGAGCGGCCCCACGCACTGTTGTTGGGCGACCAGGCCCGTGACGTGGCGGTCGACCTTGGTCGTCAAGAAACGCTTCGAGCACACCGCCGGCAGGCGCAGGACGCGGGACAGGGCGGAGCGCGGGGTGGCGCCGGCGGGCAGGGACACGGGGGCCAGGCCCCGGCCCGCGCCGGGCGGGCGGGCCTTGAACTCAAAGGTCTTGGGCGGCATGTCGCCCAGGACGAGGGACAGATCGAGGTCCACCGGCGGCGGCGAGCCGGGCGGCGCGGCCGAGTCGGTCACCGTCACCCGGCCCTTGCCGTCGATCGTGCCGATGACCTGCATCAGGCACCGCTCCCGCTCGCAGATGGACGCCAGGAGCGGGGCGTCGGCCGGCGCGATCAGGAGACAGTCGTTCTCCTGGTACTCCGCGCCCCAAATCTCCAACACGCTCATCGTCGCGTCGCCCAGCACAACGGACCGGATGTCGATCTGGGCGCCCAGCGGGTAAATGATTTCCTTGACCACGTTGCAGTTGCCGCCCGCGCCCTGGTCGTGGATGGACCGGATCGGGTTCTTGTCGCCCAGCTCGACGCACGCGCGCACGACGCGCCACAGCTTTTGGGCCATTTCCGCGTCGCCGCGCTGGACCGCGTCAAAGTCCAGGTCGGCCTTGCGGTCGGACCCGCCGGACGGGACGGACGAGGCCGCGCCGCCGCCCATGCCGATGCGGTAGGCCGGCCCCCCAATCTTGACGACCAGCCACCCGACCTCCGGGTCGGCCTTCTCCAGGTGGCCGTGGTCGATCTGGCCCAGGCCCGCGGAGAACATGATGGGCTTGACCCACTCCCGCCGGCCGCCGTCGGGGGTGCGCAGCCCGAAGGTGCGGGTGTAGCCGGCGATGAGCGGCTCGCCAAACTTGTTGCCGTAGTCGGACGCGCCGTTGGAGGCGTCGATCAGGATTTGGAGGGGAGGGGCCAGGTTGGGCGGGTAGGCCCAGTCGCCCTCTTCCCAGGGGTGGGCCGACGCGGCCGGGTCGGCGGAGGGCGCCAGCAGGGGGGACGGCTTGCCGCCGCCGCCGGCGGACGCACCGCCCGCGCCCTCGGCCGCGGTCAAGCCCAGGTTGCCGACGCAGTACCCGGCCGTCGCGGCGCCCATGATGGAGCCGACGCCCGTGGCGTGCGTGTCGCGGATGCGGCCGCCCGCCCCCGTTTCGGCGCCCGGGTACGGGGCGACCGCGCACGGGAAGTTGTGCGTTTCCGCCGTCAGCAGGATGTCCCAGTCCCGGGCCGCCGGCGCGAGCGGGGACGGCCCGCCCGGGCGGGACGGCAGGATGGGCGACAGCGGCCCGCCCCGAATGGCGGACGAGTTGTCGTGGAAGCCGATGACGGAATTGCGCGGCGACGCTTTCAGGGGGGCCTTGACGACTTGCATGAGCGTTTCGGGCGCGGGCGCGCCGTCCAGCAGCAGCTTGGCCCCGAAGAACCAGTGGCGGGAGTGCTCGGAATTGGACTGGGCCAGGTCGAACAGCTCGACGTCGGTCGGGTTGCGCTTCAGCTTGTTGACAAACAGGTCCAGGTAAAAGGCCACGTCCTGCGGGTCGAAGGCCAGGCCCAGTTCGGCGTCGATGGCGGCCAGGGCCGCTTCTCCCTCCTCCAGCAGCCGGATGGTGCGCGGCGGGGGAGGGATGCGCCCCCCGCCCGGCGGCGTGAAGGAGGCCAGCGGTTCGGGGTAGACCTGTTCCGTCATGCGGTCGTGGACCAGGGCGGCGAAGGCCGTGGCCTGGGCCGGGGACAGGGCGTCGCCGCCGGCCAGGGTGACCGCGTACCGGCGGGACCGCTCCACCCGGGTGACGGGCGGGGCCAGGCCGGCCGACCCGCAGACGGACACGGCGTTGGTCGACCACGCCGACTGGAAGGACAGGCGGGGGCCGACTTCCACGACGGTGCCGCCGCCGCCCGCGCTCAGCCGCGGGCTGGCGGACAGCCGCTCCGGCTCGTACGTTTCGGCGAGGAGCCAGGCCAGCGTGGCCGCGCCGTCGGGCGTCAGCGGAGAGGCGAGCTCGATGTTGTAGACAGCCTCAGCATCCACACTCACGACGTCGCCCAGTCCCGCCGCACGGGCGCGGGCGGCTAGAGCAGCACAAGCCGCCGGCGTCAGGGCGGGCGACCGGTACAGCTGGACGACGGAGCCGGGTGCGGCGGCGGTCAGGGCGGCGACGGGGGAGGGCGAGGCGGTGGGCTGTGGACGGGCGGGTGTGGGATGGCGGGGGATGGGTGAGTGCTGTGCAAGGGGCGCCCCAAAAAAAAAACGCAGTCATTCCCACCCGTCGACTCACCGCTTCCGCGGACGCGGTGGACCGGGGCGCCGTGGGCGAGGCCGCCCGGGCCGGGCGGGACGGCGGGCCTGCTTCGTGGTTGCGTGGGATGGGGGCGGAGTTGTGAGAGGGGGGCGCGGCATTCAGCGCGAAAAAACAAACGGCGCGCCGAAACAGCAACTAACGCACCATCGCGGCCGGCTCCCGCATTCCCGCCCGCCCGCACGACCAGGGCAGGGAGACGGGACCGGTGTGGGACGGCAGGCCTGAGTGGGTGAAGGATTCAAGCGGCGTGGGGTCGTGAGGTGGGCGGGGGCGGCAAGACGCGACAGACCGAGCGCGCCCGCCGTCGCCGAGACTGCCGGCTGCGGGGCGCCGTACGCACGCCAGGGGCGTCCTCTCGCCCCTCCCTCCCGGCCGATGGGATACCCACGCGCGCGGCCCCAATCAGGGTGGGCCTGGCAGGGGCGCCGGTGGGCCCAGGACCAAAAACCAAACACGCACCGGACGGCGGCGGCCGCGCGGCCGAGCCGGCGCATGGCAGGCGGCATGGAGTGCGGGACGGCTGGCTCGTAACACGCACGATGGCACACGCAGGCGCGTCGAGAGGTGTTTGCTCTCGGCTGCTGGAGCGCAGGAGAGGGGAATTCGGGGTGTGGCGCACAGGAGCGCACAACGCGGCAGGAGAAAAGCAAGAGTGGGACTCAGCGCGCGCTCTCGCGTCGGGGAACGAAAAACTTTGCCCTCCCTCTCCCTCCATCTCAGACACGCCCACCCACGCGTTCGGGGACCTCCGCCTCTCGCTCTTTCAGCATCACACGCCTCCCTCGCTCATCACACCCCCATCGCCAGGGCCGGCCCGCCTCCACCCACGGCCTCCCCCGCAAACGCGCGGCGCTCGCGGTGTTCCTCCACTTTGGCCGCGACCACAGCCCGCACCATCGCTGCGGACAGCTCCGCGCCCGGCGTCCCGTAGGCCGCCGCCTGAATGGCGCTGGCCAGCTTGGCCAGCTCACGCCCGCTGAAACCAGCGGTGTCGGCGGCGGCGGACGCCACGAGCGCGTCGTCGATCGCCGGGTCCAGCTTGATGGGGTCGGGCGCGCCGCCCCGGCCCCGCAGCGCGTCCGCCCAGGACCGCCGCCGCTTGAGCGGCGAGCCTTTGGGGACGGGCGGTCCCGACGCTGGCTGCCAACCCAGGTACCGGGCCAGGTACAGGCGGAGGATGGCTTCCCGCTCGGCCGCGCCGGGCAGGGGGAAGAGGACCGCCTCGTCCATGCGGTCGAGCACAGCCGGGTCGAGGTCGGACGGCCGGTTGGTGGCGAGGACCAGGGAGAAGGCGTGGGAGGGCGCGCCCGTGCGGAACAGGCAGGCGTTCAACGCCCCGCGCAAGTCCTCGCCCATGCCCGCGTGGCGCCGGCCCAGGAACGCGTCCGCCTCGTCAATGAACAGCAGCAGGCCGCGCGGCGAGGCCTCGGCCCAGTCGAAGAGGGCGTGCAGCTTGGGCGCGGCGGCGTGGCCCAGGGGGCCGACGTCACCGCCTGAGAGAATGGCGTAGTCCAGGCCCGCGGTGCGGGCCAGGCGGGCGGCGGCCAGGGACTTGCCAGTGCCGGGCGGGCCGTGGAAGAGGGCGTGGCGGAAGGGCGCGCCGTGCGCACGCGCCGTCGCGGTCGACGCGGCCAGGCCGCGGACGCGCTCGCCGAGGGCGGGCGGCAGGATGATGTCGGCGAAGCCGCGCGATGCCGCCGCCGCCGCACCCTCCGACCCCGCGGGCGGGGCCGCGCGGGACGAGCCGCGGCGCCACCACCGGGCGAGCGAGGTTTCGCGGACGAGGGACGGCGTGCCGAGCCAGGCGTCGAGCGCGCGCCCCGCGACGCGCGCGCCCTCGCGGGCGCTGTACACGCCGGCCGCCAGAGCCGTCCCGCCCGCCACCAGGGCCGTCAGCTTGGCTTTGTCTTCCAGGAGGGCCGTCGTCCCCGCGCCAAGGCGGTCAAAGACGGCCGCGATGGACGCCAGGGCCTTGTCTTTTTCTTCGCCCAGCCGCAGCTTCAGCGCCCGTGTGTTGACGTCCTCGTTCGCCCGGTTTTCCTTGATGCGGCCCTCCGCTTCGGCCAGCGCTTTCTCACGCGCCACCTTGCCCTCCAACTCAGCCCGGTACTGTTCCGTGGCCCGGCGTTCGGCTTCGATCGCTGCCGCCGTCCGTGCTTTTTCCGCTTCGGCCCGCCGCACGCCCTCTTCCTGCAGCGCCACCAGCTCGGCGTTGCGCGCCCGGGCGCGCTCGTGTTCCAGTTCGACACGCTTACGGGCCAATTCGTCATTGTACTGGGCCAGCTGGGCTTTGGCCGCCGCGTCGGCTTGCAAAGTCTTGCGCGTTTCCTCCGCGCGCACGCGCTCGGCTTCGACAGAGGCCTGCTTCGCGTACGCTTCGTACTCAGCGGCTTTGGCCTTGGCTTCGGCCGCCTTGGTCTGTTCCTGGGTTTTGGCCAGGTCGATGACCTGGTTGGAGACGAGGGGAGTGTTGCGTGCGTGCGTGTTGTGGGGTGAGGGCGGTGGGAGAGGTTTGATGGCAGGCGGGGGGTGGCGCTGCTGGCGGAGTTGCGGGCGTGTGGACACCTTCGCCGGCCGTGTGCCCGGGAAATGCGCGCCACGAATGCGCCATGCAGTCGGCAACCAGCTGCAGAAGCTTGTGCTCCTAGCCAACACCGGATCATCCGGCGGGCGGCGGCACGTCGCTCAGCAGCGGCGGGCTTTTTTTCGCACTCGCGCGCGCGCAGCTAGGCACCGCATCGGCACTCGCCGCTCGCTGTGTGCACACAACACGCCCTCCCCTTCCCTCTCTCAACGCACTTGCTTGGCATTGGGGCTGTTGTTGATTTCGCGCAGGGCCTTGGCACCCCTCTCTAAAGCTTCAGGGTCGAAGCCGGCGGCGGAACTGGTGGAGGCCGGCCCGGACGACGCGCAGTCTGCGACTGGCGCCGTGCTGGCCAGCGCCGCGGCGGCCGCGATGGCTGCGCCCGCGCCTGAGGCGGCCCGCCACCGGGACACGGCGGAGCCCAGCATTTTATTCAGGTGGGAGGCCACGCGTCTGGTCGACCGAAAGGGGGTGGACTGGTCGCGCCTGCGTGTCCGCCTGTGCGTGCTAGGCGGCCCTGCACGCGAAAGATGGAATGACCTGCTTCCATCAACCCGGCCCGTTTCCCATCTAAAAAAAGGAAAAACAGTTTCTTCACGATTCTACACAACAAAAAATCACACTTCACAACCCCCTGCCGCTGTCGGCATTCCGTTCCGCGGCAGCAGCAGCCCGCGCCGCAGCAGCCGCGCGCCGGCCCGCCGCTCGGGCCGCCAGCTCCACATCCACGGCCGCCTGTTTGCCCGCGCGCAGGGCGTCGACGCGGGCCATGGGCAGGGAGCCCACACCCTCGAACGCTGTTTTCAGGAGGGCGTCCGCATCCCAGGCGGCCTGGCCCGCCGCGCGCGCGCACCGCAGCGCGTCGGCGGGCGAGCGCGCCGCCAGGAGGCACGCCTGGGACCGGCGCAGCAGGGCCAGGCCCACCCGGAACAGGACTTTGGGGCCTTCCACAAAGAGCGCGTCCCACACGCGGACGGCGGTGGGCGGTGGCACCGACGTCGCGTACAAGCACAGCAGCCAGTCCAGGGCGAGGAGGGGCATGTCGACGCCGAGCGACGCGAGGTGCGCCGCCGCGCGCGGCAGCTTGGCAGACGCCAGCGCGCCCAGCGACCTCAGCTCCACGTGCGCGCCGGCCAGGTCGGAGCCGTACAATCCGGAGTACAGGATGCCACCCTCGCCGGCCAAGGAGGTCAAGAGCCAGAAGGCGGTTTCTTCGGCCGCGGGCGAAGGCGGTGGCGGCGGGGTGGTGGGCGCCGGTGGGGGTGAGGGTGGGGGTGGAAGGGGTCCGGCGCTGCGCCCGCCGACGCGGCTGGCCAGGCGGGCCAGGGCGGCCATGCCACCCCCACCCCCACCGCCGCCGCCTTTGAGAGACAGGGACCGCAGCGGGGAGGCGGCACGACCGCCGGCGCCGCCGGCGCCGGCGGCGGCGGCCGTCCTGGGCGGGGACGGGGGCGCGGCCACCCCCTCGCCGTGCAGGTCCACGCTCTCCCCACGCGCGCAGACCAGGACCAACAACGCCGCCACGTAGTTCATGGACTGGCAGTACCCCACGTCGGGCGCGTGGGCGGCAAAGGCCAGCAGGACGCGGCGCAGGGCCGGGGACGCGCCCGCCATGGCCGGGTTGGTCGCAAACGTGCGCGGCAGGTCCAGGTCGATTTGGCGTGCCGCGCTGACGCACTCCGACTCGCCCATGGCCACGCACGCACTGTAGTAGTGCGGTCCGTGCGACCGGGCGGCGGTGGCGGCCCCCGACGCGGCGGCCCAGACCCAGGGGCGGAGGTGCGGGGGGATGCCCTGTTGAGGTGGACGGGGAGAGGGGAGAGGGGAGGGGGTGGTCGGCGCGCGCGTTTTTTTGTGAATGGGGGCCCGCGTTTGCCGGGGCATCCCGGCCTCTTCACTGCGCCGCCCAATCCACACACAAGCCCCTCACACCTTGCGTGCCAGGGCTTTCAGCTCGTCGTGCGGTGGCAGCGGGCCGCCGGGCGAGACGGCCGCCCAGCGGGGCGCGCGGCGCGCTTGGGCGGCCGCGCAGGTTGCCCGCGCCGCCGCGGCGGCGGGTGAGGATGACGGTCCGGCGCCCGCGTCGTCGGCGAAAGGAAAGCCGTACAGATCCATGCTGGTGTGTGGGCGGTGGTTTGGTGCCGCCGTGCCCGCGAGAGAAAATCGCGGGTGTTCTGACCGGCACAGGCATCGGCGCGCGCGTCCTCACTCCTCCCTCTCTTCACTCCTCTCATCTCCCGCCTCAACTTGAGAAGAAAACGAAAGATCTATCGCCATGCAAAGCCTTCAAACTCCCGCAAAGCCCGGAGTGCGAGGCTTGGCGCCTCTGCCCATCCGTCCCGTCCGCCAGGGCGCGCCGGGGGTGGCAGTTCGCCGACCGCGTGGCGCGTGTGGGCGGCCGGTTGCTCGGGCGACCGCCAACCCGCAAGGCGCCGACCCGCCTCCCGAGCCGGCCGAGCCGTGCGTGCCGGACTATGAGCCGCGCAAGCGCTCCTCCAGTGCACTAGCATTACTGGTCCGTGGTTTGGGACGGAATTGGGCGGGCTGGGGACCGTGAGGCGCCAGCGGCGGCGATTGAATTGGGTCGTGGGCCATGCGTCGACCCGCAGTGCCCTGCGCGCCACCCTGTTGCGCCCACCCCCTCACCCACCCACCCCCGCCCTCACGCCCCTCCCTCAACCCAACAAACACACGCACGCACACGCCCACAGCTCCTGGCCGCGACGCCCACCGTCCTGCTGCCCGCCCTGTTCCCCCGGGCCGCAGCCGCGGCCCCCGCCCCCTTCCAGCCCGTGCCCACGGCCGTGGATTCGCTCAAGAGCCGCGGCGCGCGGTCGGGCAAGCGCCCGCCCCCCGCGTTCACCGCGCTCGGCTGGGTGGACGCGGGGGGCGGCGGTGGAGGGGGCGGGGGCGGCGCCCCGTCCGCGCCGGCCTCCAAGCCTGGCGGCACCCCCACCAAGGCCTTTAGCGGCAAGTGGGGCGGCGGCGGCGTCGTGGCCGACCCAGCCGCCTCCAGCGCTGTGTCGCTGGCGCAGGCCCGCCCGCCCCGCGCGTTCTCTGCGCTGGGCTTCCACCAGCCCGGCGGCGGCGCGGCCGGCGGCGGCGCGCCCAGCTCTGGCTCGTCTTCCATCACGGGCCTGCCCGCTGACTTGGGGCGGGCCGTCGTGAAGACGGCCGGCACCGCAGCCTCCGCGGCGAAGGGCGTCGCGGCGGGCGGCGCCGCGGCCGCGCGCTCCATCGCAGAGAGCGGGGCGTCCGCGGCGCGCGTCGTGGCGGCCGCGCCGGTCAATGCTGTGCGTGCCGCGTTGGGCGAGCTGGAGTCCGGCGGCGGCGGTGGCGGGAGCGGCGGCAGTGGCGCCGGCCGGGCGTCGACAGGCGCGGCGAGGGCCGGCGCCCCGGCAGGCGGCGGCGGCGGCGGCGGCGGCGGCGGCGGCGGGTGGGGGTTTGCACCCGCCTCCGCCAAGGCCTCCCCCCCCTCCTCTTCCGTCGCCCGGTCGTTCGCCGACTCAACCGCGCAGGCCCGCCCCCCGCGCGCCTTCTCCGCCATGGGCTGGCTGGACAAGCGGGCGGGCGAGGAGGCGGCGGCCGGGACGGGCTCGTCCATCGCCTCCCTGCCCGGCGAGCTGGCCCGCGCCATCGCCGAGTCCACCAAGGCGACGGCGGGCGCGGCCAAAGGCGCTGTGACCGGGTCAGCCAACGCGGCGGCGGGCATGGTCACGGGGTCGGCGTCTGCGGCGAAAGACTTGGTGTCCGGGTCTGCGTCGGCCGCCAAAGGCGTCGTCTCGGCGCCCCTCCGCGTGCTGAAGGGCTTCGTCAGCGACGCGGGCGGCGACGGCAGCGGGCCTGCGTCCGGCAAGTCGACCGGCTCCGGTTTCAACTGGGGTGGTGGCAGTGGTGGTGGCGGTGGCGGCGGCAAGGGTTCGTCGGCGTCGGCGTCGGGCGCCGCGCGCGCCGCCAAGGCCGTGAAAGCGAGCGGCGGTGGCGGCGGCGGCGGCGGCGGCGGTGGGCGGAGCTCGTCCGGCTTCGGCTGGGGGAAAGGCTCGTCCTCTGGGCCGGCCGCCGCCGGCTCCGCGGACGCGGCCCGCCCCCCGCGTGCCTTCAGCGCGCTGGGCTGGCACAAGCCCGCGGCCGAAGAGGTCGGCGCCGGGTCCAGCGGCCCGTCCATCGCCCACCTGCCCGCCGACCTGGCCCGCGCCGCGTCCAGGGCGACGTCCAACACGGCTGGCGCTGCCAAGGCCGTCATCAAAGCGCCCTTCAACCTGGTCAAGAGCGTCGTCGACGACCTGGGCGGCGGCGGCGGCGGCGGCGGCGGCAGCGGCGGGTCGGGCGGCGCGCGCGCCGCTGGTCGGTCGTCGTCTGGCGCCGCGTCCAAGTCCAACGCCGGCAGCAGTGGATCCGGCTTCAACTGGGGCGGTGGTGGCCAGGGCTCTGTGTCTGCGTCCGCCTCCCGGTCCTTCAAGGATTCAACGGCCCAGGCCCGGCCGCCCCGCGCGTTCTCCGCGCTGGGCTTCCTGGACCGGCGCGAGGGCGGCGACGCGCACGACGCGCACGACTCGTCCATCGTGTCTTTGCCCGGCGACGTGGCGAGGGCCGTGGGCAAGACGGCGTCCGGCACTGCCAACGCTGCCAAGACCGTCGTGTCCGCGCCGTTCAATGCGGTCCGGTCGCTGGTCGGCGGCAGCGGCGAGGACGGCGCCGGCGCGTCTCGCGGCGGTGGTGGGAGCGGCTGGAGCTTTGGCGGTGGTGGTGGCGGCCACAAAACTGCCGCCTCCGCTCCTGCCAAAAAGGGCGCCGGCTCCTCCTCCTCCTCGCCCTGGGCGTCGGCCAAGGGTGGCGCGTCGGATGGCAAGGCGAAAGCCGACTCCAAGGCGGGCGGCGGGTGGAAGGCCCTGACCACGGGCGCGTCGCCCTTCACCCGCGTGGAGCCCGGCGACGCCAAGGGCGGCAGGGGCGGTGGTGACACTGACGCAGCCCGTCCGCCGCGCGCGTTCTCGGCCCTGGGCTGGCACGCGGACCGTGGTGCGGGTGGGGGCGGCGCCGCCGGCGGCGCGGCGGCCGCGAAAAAGGGCGGCGGCGGCGGCTTCCGCTTTGGCCGGTCCGCGCCCGCCGGCGCCATCAACACGTCGGCGGGCTCCTCCGCCGCCGCCGCCCGCGGCGCGTCCGGCTCGCCTGCGTCTGGCCTGGCCCTGGCCGCGGACAGCGTGTTCGAAGCGGCCGGCACGGCCGTCGGGACGCTGAGCGGCGCGGCCGCACTCGCGGCCGACACGGCGACGGGCGTCGTGGGGACCGCCGTCCACGGCACGGCCGCGGCCGCCGACGCGTTCCTGGACGCGGCGGCGGGCGCGCTGCGTGGCGCCGCCAACCGGGCGGGCCTGTCCAAGGGCACGCCCGCCGCGTCCGTGGCGGAGCGGCGCGACGGCCTGGCGGGCGCGTGGGACGACCTGCTCGAGTGGTGGCTGCTGTCCCGCACCGGCGCCCAGACCCGGCTGGGCACGGCCCTGGACGACTGGTTTGCCGTGGAAGACCGGGCCCGCCTGACGGCCGCCCTGGCCTACTTCGTGCTGATGACGGCCCTGGGCCTGGGCCGGTCGGCCCTGAGCGCCGCGGCGCAGCGGGCCGAGGAAGAAAAGGCTGCGGCCGCGGCGCGCGCGGCCGGCCTGGACGTCCGCGGCATCCTGGGCGACGACGGCCGGGGTGGGAGCGGAGGGAGCGCCGGCGGCCTGGGCGGCTGGGGTGGCGGCGGTGGCGAGGGCGGCGGCGACTCGCCCGCGACGGTCGACCGCGCGCGCGCCGCGCTCGACGGCCGGGCCGGCGGCAGCACCGGCACCGGCACCGGCGCCCGCGGCCTCGTCCCGCCCGGCGGCCCCAGCGCGCCCATCACGTCCGGCCCCAACGCGCCCACGTCGGGCTGGAGCGTCGCGGTTCCCTCTGACGAGCGGGGCGGCGGCGGCGCTCCGGGGTCCGGCACCGGCCGCTCCACCGGCGGCGGCTTCCTAGGCAAGCTTTTTGGCGGTGGCGGTGGCGGCGGCTCCGACACGTCCTCTTCCGCGTCCGCGTCCCTCGACGCGGCGGCGGCCGAAGCCCGTGCCGCGGCCGGCGCGGCCGCCCAGGGCGCGAAAGACCTCGCGGACGCTGGGCGCGACGTCGCACGCGCGGGCGAAGCCGCCGCCGCGTCCGCCGCAAAGGAAGGCCGTGGACTGTTGGGCCGCCTCTTCAATGCGGGCTCGGCGGCGGCTGACGACGCGGAAGCCGCCGTCCGTGGGAGTGTCCGGGACGCGGACGCGGCCGCGCGCTCTGCCGCGGGGCGCCTGTCCGAAGGTCTCTCCCAAGCCGAGAAGGAAGCGTCCGCCGCCGCTGATAAACTAGCCGGCCTGGGTCGGGATGCCACTGATGCCGCCCGGTCTGCCGCGGCGGCGGGCACGGACGGCGTGCGTGAGGCGGCCGGCGATTTTGCTGCCGACGTGCGTGCTGCCGCGCAGGCGGGCGAGAGCGCGGCTGCCGCCGCCGCTAAAGAAGGCAAGGGTTTACTGGGCCGCGTGTTTAAAGCCGGCTCAGGCGCGGCTGACGACGCCAAGGCTGCGGCGGCGGGCGCTGAAGCGGCCGCCCGCCGGGCGGCCGAAGACGCGAAAGCTGCGCTCGAACAAAAAGCGAGCGCTGCTGCGGACGCTGAGGCGAAAGTCAAAGCCGCCGTCGAACAAGGCAAGTCGTTGTTTGGCCGGGCTGCTAACGCTGGTTCCTCCGCCGCTGCTGACGCCCAAGCCGCTGTGCGCGACAGCGCCAAACAGGCGGAAGAAGCGGCCCGCCAGGCCGCCGACAAGGCAAAAGCCGCCGCGTCGGGTGTTGGTGGCCAGATTTCCTCTTCCATCTCCGCCGCGGAGAAGGAAGCCGCCGACGCGGCGAGCAAGGTGGCTAGTCTGGGCCGTGATGCTGCTGACGCCGCCCGTGGCGCGGCCGGGTCCGCCACGGACGCGGCGCGCGGTGCCGCGGGTTCGGCCGCCGACGCGGCGCGTAGTGCAGCGGGTCGCGTGTCCGGCGGCCTGTCTGCTGCCGAGAAACAAGCCGCTGACGCGGCCAACAAGGTGGCTGGCCTGGGCCGTGATGCTGCTGATGCCGCCCGTGGCGCAGCCGGGTCCGCCGCGGACGCGGCGCGCGGTGCTGCGGGTTCGGCCGCCGACGCCGCCCGTGGCGCGGCCGGCCAGCTGTCCGGCGCCATGTCCGCAGCGGAGAAGGAAGCGGCGGACGCGGCGTCCAAGCTCAAGTCGACGCTGGGGTCGGTCGCCGCGGACACCAAGTCTGGCGCGTCCGCCGCCGTCGGTGAAGGCCAGGCCCTGGCAAACAAAACCGCCTCCGACCTCGACGCGGCCGCGCGCGACGCTGCTGCTGTTGCTGCCGAGGCCCGCGCTCGCTCCCTGGCCGCCATCGACGGCGGCGCTTCCAAAGCCAAAGCCGCCATGGAAGAGCGGGCGAAAGAAGCGCAGCAGACGGCGGCGGACGCCCTGGCCCGCGCCAAAGCGGAAGCCGAAAAAATGAAGGCGGAGCTGGCCGCCAAGGCCGACGCGGCTGCAGCCGCCCTGAAAGACAGCGGTGCCAAAGCCGCCGATGCCGCGAGCTCTGCGTCCGCTTCTGCTCGCGCCGGCCTGGGCGCCGCGGCCAAAGACGGCGCGGCGGCCAAAGATGCGGCCGTGCGGGCCCTGGAATCTGAGGCTGGCGCGCTGCAGTCCAAGGTGGCTGGGGTTGTGAAGGACGGCGAGGCCGGGCTGTCGTCCGCGGCGCGCACTGCTTCCGGTCTGGCCGAGGACGCGCAAGCGGCCGCGAACAAGGCTGCCGCGGCCGCGCGGGCGGGCCTGGAAGCCGGTGCGCGCGGCGCGGCTGGCGGCTCGAGCACGGCCGCGGGCGCCGCGGGCGCTGGCGAAGAGACGGTCGGCCAGAAAGCCATGGGCTGGTGGGACCGCATGGTCCGCGGTTCCGGCGGGCCGTCCGGCGGGGCTGGTGCCGGTGGCCAGACGAGCGGGTCTGGCGGTGGTGCGGGCGCGGCCGGCACGGGCGCGGGCGCGTCTGGTTCCGCGACGGCGACGGGTGCGGCCGGCGGTCGCAGTGCCGGCAGCCCGGGCTCGGCCGGCTCGGGCTCTTCCGCGCCCGCCGCGCCCTCCACGCCGACGCCCGCCCCATCCACGCCGCGCTCCGCCGCCATGAAAGCTGCGGACGAAGCCCTGGCCCGCGCCGCGTCGGCGGCTGGGCGGGCGGGCAAAGCGGCGCTGGCGGCCGACAAAGCTGCGGCCGACGCGGTCGCGGCCGCGGTTGCCGCCGCTTCGGGCGCGGGGCAGGAGAAATGCATCGTCGACCCGTCCACCCTGGCGGCCGCCGAACGCGCGGCGGCCGCCATCACGGCCGCCGCCGACGCGGCCGCGGCGCGCGCGCGGGCGGCCGTCGCCCAGATGGATTTGCCGCCGGGCGTCGACCGGGCCGCCCTGGCGGACGTGGCCGCCCGCGCCGCTGCGGCTTTGGTCGCCGACCCGGCGACTGCGGCGTGCGGCGACGCGGCGGCGATCGAAGCCGCCATGGCCGCGGGCGGGAAGGGCGGGGAGAGCGACCCACTGCGCCGCCTGGCCCGCCTGCTCGGCATGGCCGACGGCGGCGGCGGCGCCTCCGGCTCGCCCTTCACCATCTCCCCGCCCTCGGGCAACTACAAGTACGACCCCCTCGCCCAGCTGGACGGGTTTGAGCCGCCGCGCGGCGGCTCCTTCCTGCGCTCGTTGCTACGCGGGCTGGGCGACATCGCGTCTGGGCGCGGCGGTGCGGCCGGTCGTGGCGGCGGTGGCGGCGGCCTGTCCGGCGCCGGCGCCGGGTCGGGCGACCCGGCCAAATACGACGCCCTGCGCCAGGTGCTGCGCGCGGCCGTGGGCGCGTCCCGCGAAGTCGAAGCGGAAGTCGCCGCCCAGGGCACGCCCCTGCGCAAGCTGGGCGACGGGCCGGGCGGCGGCGGCGACCCGCTGCGCGACTTTGTGCGTGGCCTGCCCACGCCGGGCGCCAGCGGCGAGGGCGGGCCCCTGCGCGGCATCGTCCGCACGGTCGGGTCGGGTGCAGGCGGCGCGCGCGGCGCCGGCTCGCCTGCCTCTGCCGCGTCGCGCGGCGCGTCGGCGGCGGGTGAAGCCGTCGACCGCCTGGGCCGCCTGGCCTTTGGCGAGCTGGGCCTGCCCGGCCCGTCCTCCGCCAAGAGCAAGTACGACCCCTTGCAGGCGGCGTTGGACGCGGACGGGCCCGGGCGCGGCGGCGTGCCCGTCGACGGCCCGGCCGGGTGGGTGCGCAGCCTGCTGCGCCGCGCGGCTGGGCTGGACGGCGGCGTCGGCGGCCGCGGCGGCGGCGGCCGCGGCTCGGGCGCCATCGGTTCCCTGTCCAACGCCCGCCGCCTCACCGCCGCCGACCTGACCGGCCTGGACCCGGAGGTGCTGCGCGTGGTGTGCAAGGCGGAATGGGACCGGCTGGGCGGCGAGCCCGGCGCGGCCGGCGCGGCCGGCGGCACGACCGTCGGCGGGCGCTACCGCGCGCCGCGCCGCATGTTCCAGCCGGCGGCGCCGCCGGCGGGCGGCGTGGAGCCGGTGCCCCAGCGCCGGGCGTGAGGAGGAGGAAAAGAAAAGAGGGAGGGCGTGGGTGGTGCGTGTGTCCTACGTGCGTGGTGAGATGAAAAAAAAACGGGGGGGGGGGGAGGTGGGATGAGGTCTCACAAAAAACGCGGAACCCGTGCGTGTTTTTTTTTCTACATGAGATAGATGTGTGTGTGCGTGTGTGCGTGTGTGCGTGTGCGGGAGACGATTAAAAAACGCGTGTGGTGTGGTGCGGGAAAGAGAGAGAGCGGCGGGTGCGTCCCATCCCATGTGCGTGCAAACAAAACCTTATCGACCCATTACAATCCGTCCAAGGCCTCGATCTCGGTGCCCTCATCCCAGAGCTTGCCATCCCTGTACAGCACCGCCCGCCCCAGCCCTTCCACGCCATCCAGGCAATGCCCGCGGGCTTTGGCGCTCGACGGGTCTTCTTCCTTCTCGACGGCGAAGCCCGCGCGTCCGTAAAACCGGGCCGCCACCTCATTCACCGCCAGCGCGTGCACGTACAGGGCGTCGGCGCCCCAGGCCCGGGCCGCGCCCCGCGCCGCAGCCAGCAGGCGCCGCCCCACGCCCCGGCGCCGGGCGGCGGGCGAGGCGCAGACGTTGGCGAGGTAGGACGCGCAGCCGCCCGCCGCCGCGTCGCCGATCAGGTCCTCGCCGGGCAGGGCGCGGGCAAAGGCGACGTCCAGCGTGCCGACGACGGCGGCCGGCGCGCCGCCAAACGCGGCATCGGGTCCGATGTGGAGGGCAGGGTGCGGGGCGGAGGTGGACGCGGTGGGGTCGGCGTCGCCGCCAAGGTCGGCGACCTCGAAAGAGTCCAGGGGCGCGACCGCGACCACGCACACCGACCGCGCGTCTGGCGCCGTGCCGGCGGCAGCGGCCGCCGCGTTTGCGTCCCGCACTGCAACCAAGGCTTCATATTCCTCCCGCGTCTTCAGTTCTTGGTGTAAGCGGCCCGCAAAGGCGCGTTCGGGCGGGTAGACGAAAAAGGATTGCGCGCGTAACGCGGCCGCGGCCGCGAGGTCGGCGTCGGCCGTGGCGACGCGCAGGGCGAGCGTTGGGAGTGGGGGTGGGCGGGGTGTGCCGGGCGGAGCTGCCCGCATGCGGGAGACGTGGAAGCCGGCCGGTGGTTGGGCGGCGGCGGCCGTGGCGCCAGCGGCCGAGCTCGAGCGGCAGCGCAGGGTCGAGCGGGTCGGAGTGCGAGCGCGAGCGCGGCCGGCGGCGCCGAAATTCGTCACCGCAGCAGGGGCCGGCCTGGGCGCTGGCCCCGCCGCACCGCCCCTGGCCCAGGGCTTGCTGAGGTTCGCGCGCATGCTTAGACCCTCAACGGCCGAGTGTGCCCGAGCGCGCGTGCGCGGGCCGGGAGAAGAGAGAGGAGGGGAGGGGCGCGCTCGCGAAACAACGCACTGGCCTTTCACACCACCCACCGCCACCGCTCCTCTACATCCCACCACCACTCCTGGACACGACCGCCGAATACACCGCCGCCGCCACGCCCACCACAACAGCCGCCACCCGCACGTACCGGTTCGCCAGCAGGACGGGCGGCTTCCACTCCTCCGCCCACCGTTCTTCCCAGGTTTTCGGGCGGCGGGGTTTGGTGACGGGCCGCCCGCCCGGCGGCGGGGGTGGCGGACCGCGGCGCCGCCCCCCGCGCTCCCCCGCCGGCCTCTCCGGCGGCGCGAGTTCAGGGAGTTCGACTCTCTCATCTCTTCCCACACGAAGCTTGGGCGCTTCCATGATGAACCGCAAGTCCGCGGCCTGCTTGCGGACGCGGGGCGACGGGTGCCCGGCCTCCAGCGACCGGTACACTGCCAGGCACTCCTCCTCCTGGCCCGCCGCCTGGTGGGCCAGGGCCTTCCACAGCTGGATGTCGCCGCCCAGGTTGCTCATGGGCCCCTCCGCGTCGAGGGCGACCTGCAGGGCGTCCACGGCCCGGCGGTACTCGCCCGCGGCATACAGCCTTTTCCCGGCTTCAAAGGCCGCGGCCTTGGCGGCGGTGGCCGCTTTCTCGGCGGCGGCCGCGTCGGCCAGCTTGGCCGCGACGGCTTTGGCGTATTTGGCCTGCGTGTCCGACAGGGCGGACGCGTCCGGCACGCCAAACGCGATGGCGGCCACCGCATCGTCTGGATCGATGCCGGCTTTCACGGCTTCCTCCCAGGCCGCGGCGGCCGTGCGCAAGGCGGGCGGCGGCGTCGTGTTGATGGCGGGCGTGGCGTCGGCGGTGGGTCCAGACGCAGCACCAACAGGTTGGGGCGGCCGCGTCGAGCGCGAGGCGGGCGGCTGGTCGGCGTTGGACGCGCCGTCCGTCGCAGCTGCACGCAGCGTGTGCCGGAGACTTTGTACCACAGGCCTGGACGGACGGCACGGCACGGCCAGCCGGCGGGCGGGCGTGGGCGGGGGGCGGGCACAGACCATCGGCGAGTCTTTGCCTTTTGCGAGCGCGCACGCGCGCGACAAAAACACACAAGGCCGGGCCTTGTATGGCTTGGATCGGCAGTTCAGGCGGCGTACGGCTGGTGGCCGGATAGTGCGAGCCGTCGCGCGCAGGGTGGAGGGTGCGGGATGCCTGGCCAGGGCGGGCAATGGGGGCCGAAACTGGGGCGTGCGCGGAGTGCGTGTTTGTGTGGGGGGGCGCCGCGCCGCACGGGGCCACACCCGTTCTCTCGCCGTTCGTTGCTCTCACTGCGCCTCCTTCCGGCGCCGCGCGCACGACTCCTTCCGCGCAGGATCCACATTCCGCCCGCTTCCAGCAATGACCCAGATTGTGGGCTTGTCGGCCACGATCGGCCGGCCTGTCGCGGTCCGCCGTCGCGGTGTGGCGGTCGTGCATGCGGCAGCAGCGGCCGGCGACCAGCCGCCCGCCGGGCTGCCGCCCACCACCACCACCACACGCCGGTCCGCCCTCTTGGCCGGCGCCGCCACGGCCGCCGCGGCCCTCCTCCCCGCCCCCCTGCCCGCGTCCGCGGGCGACGTCCAGATGGTGTCTGAATACCTGCCGGCGTACGCGGGCGAGGGCGGGCAACAGTACAACCTGCGCACGTTCGTCCCCGGGCCGACCAAGACGCCCGCGCTGCGCGCGGGCACCGTGACCAAACCTTACTCGTTCGCCGTGCCGCCGTCGTGGCGGGAGGCGCGCGTCGCGAACATCCAGTCGGGCAACTACTGCCAGCCCAAGTGTGAGGAGCCCTGGACGGAGGTGGTCTTTGAATCGCCCGACGAAGGCTCGGCCCGCGTCATTGTGTCGCCGCTGCGCAAGCTGACGCCGCGCGCGGGGCCGGGCATCGAGCTGCCCATCGACGCGGTGGGCAGCCTGACCAGCGTCATCGCCGCCCTGGGCTCCTTCGTGACGGGCACGTACTTGGAGCCGGACGACGTCCTGGACGCCAAAGCCGTGCGGACGGAGGGCGGCGACCCGCAGTACCAGTATGAAGTCAACGCGGCGGGTTACAGCGCCAAGGGGATGGGCCCGCACGCGGCGGTCGCGGTCGCGGCCAAGGGCGACCTGGCCTTCCTGTTTGTCGTCTCTGCCAATGACAAGCAGTGGGCCAAGTGTGCGCCCATGCTGCGGGCCGTGTCGCACTCGTTCCGCGCTTGATGACACGGGGTGGGCGGGCGGGGCGCAGGGGGGGGCGTGGCGGGCGGTGGAGAGAATGCAAAAACGAAACAGCGACTGCGTGGGTTGGGTGCTGGGAGGGAAACAGGGAAAACGCTAACAGAACAGAAAGGCGCGCGCGCGCGGACTCACACTCCACACACACGCGCGCGCGTGCGCCCAAGCATGCAGTGGAATCTGGCTCTCTAAACAAGCAGTCAGTCCTCTTCGATGGGGTCGTCCGGCTCTTCGTCGACGGCGCCACCACGCCCTCCGCCACCACCACCACCACCAGCCGCAGCAGCAGCAGCAGCTTTGGCCTGCGCCGCCGCCGCCACGCTGTTCACTTCCTCGTGGATGCTCCCAGCCCAGACGCGCGACCAGGCCGCCGGTAAGTACGCGGCATACGCCGCCGGCCGGGCCCGGGCCAACGACCGCAGCGCCGGCAGCGTTTCCGTTGCTGCGCCGGCCGCGCCACCGCACCCGCCGCCCGCCGCGCCGGCCAGGCCCGCAGACGACGCCAGCGCGTCGGCCAGGCGGGCCCGGTTGGCGGCCGACGCGCGGGCGATGGTCCAGGCCAGTGGCGCGCGCAGGGACAGCCAGCCCGGTGGGGCCGGGCGCGCGCCGCGGGCCCAGAGCACGCCGCGGAGGGAGACGGCGGCCGAGGCCGCGTCGGACAGGGCGTCCGGCGGGGCGCCGCCGCTGGCGGCTCGCCCGGCGTGCAAGGAGACGTCGGCCCAGGACAGGTAGTCGGCGATGGCTGCCGCCTCTTGGGCGAGGGCGAGGGCGGTGTGTGGGGGTGGGGGCGGCGGCGGCGCTGAGCCGCAGCCGCCACTCCCGCTCACGCCAAAAAACGGCGGCACGTTTTCAAAGAGCCAGGCGCCCACGCCCGCCGCATCCAAGCCAGCCCGTTCGGCTAGCGATTCGACGGCGTCTAGGGCGACAGACGTGGGCGCCGGGCGCGGGCGGGCGTGGAACGGAGCGGCGGACGCGGACGCGCCGCCACCACACCCGCCGCCGTCGCCGCGCCGCTCCTCGCCGCGCTTGGAGTGCAGGACTTTGCCCAGGGCGTGCAGGCCGTCCAGCCCGGTGTCGCGCCCGGCAATGGCCGTGACCAGGCCGGTGGGTGGGCCGGGTGCGGTCGGCGCAACGGCGCCAGCACGGGCCCGGCGGCCAGCACCGCCGCGGGCGCGCTTGGCCGGAGGCGGAGGTGGTGAGGGCTGGGCGCCGCCGCGGCCACCGCCGCGCGCGGCCAGCCCCGCCGCCAGCAGGGCCGTGCGCAAATCCCCGCCCACCGCGGCTGCCACCGCGGTGGCGGTCGCCGCATCCAGCCCCACGCCCACAGCGGCTGCTGCCGCTTTGAGCGCTCTCACCACACCGGCCGTGGTGACTGGGTTGAAAGTCAGACTTTCCGCGCCGGCCGCCTCCGCCGCATCCGTCAGGTCCCGGTGCAGGCCGCCGTGCAAGCCCGCCGCCGCGTCAGACCCACCGCCGCCGCCGCCGCGCCCGCCCCCCGCCCGTTCCGCGCCTTTTGAGGTGGTGGTAATGAGGACGGCGGGTGGGGCGGACGCGGACGGCGCCGCGAGCGCGGCCAGGCAGGCGGCCAGGGCGGCGCGCTGCGGCGGGCCCGCCGCGTGCGGCAAGTCCCGGATGAGGAGCAAGCGCCGGCGGCGGGGGTGCGGCGGCGGCGGAGGCGCGGCAGCGGACGACGAGGACGACGACACGAGCGGCAGGCCGCCGCCGCCCACCCGCGCGTCGGCGACCCACCGCTCAAAGGCCGCGAGCTTGGACGCGTACGGCGCGGCCGCTTCGGGCCAGCCGCCGCCGCCTCCTTCGCCACGCGCGTACGTGTGTTCGACCCACAGCGTGGGCGCGGGCGCGGCCCACTCGTCGACGGCCCAGCCCGCAGCCGCCGCAGCCAGGCGCACGGCCGTCGCTTTGCCACACCCGGGCGGGCCCGACACCAGCAACAGGCGCCCGGGCGAGGCCGGCCCGCCGTCCGCGGCGGCTTGCCGAGCCAGCCAGTCGGTCAGGGACGCGACGCGCGGCTTGGCGACGACCAGGTCGGCCAGCGTGGAGGGGGCGGCGGCGGCCGTCCAGTCGTGGCAAGGTTGCGCGGCGGCGGTGGGTGGAGGTGGGGGTGGTGGAGGTGCGCGAGCCGGTGCCGCCGTCCCCGCTCCTTCGCCGGACTGGGCCAGGAGCAGGGCCAGGGGCGGGCGGGCGGGGTGGGGTGGGGGCTATGGGTGTGTGGGGCGCCGGGGCGTGGTGTGTGGAGTGAGCGCGCTCGCGCGCCGGGTTGCAGTGGGACGCGCGCGCCGGGCGCATGCCTTCCATGTCCGCCCGCACCTTGCGCGCTGGTTCCGTGCCTCGGGCCCGGCGCCGCCCACTGGCAGGACCTGCAGGCTGACGCGCCGGCCCACCCGCGCGCTCGTCCTCGTCGGACGAGTCCAGAACCAGGACGGAGCCGTCGGGCAGTTTTCGCGACGGCATTGGATTGGGAGGACGAACAAACGCTGGGGCCGCCGCCCAGAGAGGGCGCTGGTTTCCGACCCTACGGATGCGGGCAGGGTGTGGTCATGGGCTTGTGGGGAATGAAGGGACGGGGAGGCGCGCGCGTGGCGGGAGGTGCGAGTCCTTTGTTTAGGTGTGAGCACCGAGCGACCACCCCGCTCCGACCTCCAAACCCGCCGTCTCATTTCTTCACGCACACACGGGCGCGTGACCAGGCTTACACACAAACACACACGCGCGCGCGCGCGCAAGCAAGCAAGCCTCGTCACACACGACGTCATCACTTCTGGGTAGAAAAAAAGGAAAAACAAAACCGCCCGGGAGCGGAAGATAGCGCGGCGCGTTTCTTCCTGTCTCCATCCACCCCCCATGAAAGGAGAAAAAAGAAAACCGCCCGGTTGGGGGAGAGGCGCGCGTGTCCTCTCACCCATTCACCCACCCTCCACCCCTTATTCACCGCTTTCCTTTCCCGTGGTTTTCGTGCGGGAAGCAGATGCGGCACCGGCTGACGCCATGCTCACACACCTTGGCCCCAGCCGCGTGTTTTTCTTTCTTCTCGGCGCGGCGGGCGTCGGCCGCGGCCCGGTGGCCCGTGTCGTGGTTGGCCTGGCGTTCCTCGCGGTACAGCGCCGACCGCTCCTTTGCGGCTTCGGCTTTGGCGGCTTTGGCCGCGGCCAGTTCGGCCTTGTGCGCTTCTTTGCGTTCCCGTTCGGCGGCTTTGGTCGGGGCGAGCTTGTCTGTGGTTATTTTTCAGGTGAAAGGCGGGGGTGAGGTGGCGGGTGTAGTCCGCCGCCCTCCAGTCCAGTCGGACTGGACAGAGGTGGTTGCAGGCGAGCCGGGCGTGCAGCTGGGCGATGGTCGGACCGCCATGGTGACGGTGCGAACACGGCAAGTGGACTGACACAGCTGTGTCAGGGAGGGGGGGGCGGGCGGGCGATGAGGGTTGTGGTTTGCGATGGGCCCCCCGCACACCTTTGTGGCTTTTTTCCGCCTTGCCGGCCCCTTTGCTGAAGAATGATTTGATGGCGTCCATGTGCTGGTCTGCGGGTCTGTCTGGTCTAGGCCTCAGAAGGGGACAGGGGGTCTGGCGTGACCGGAATGGGCGCGCTGCACTTTTCGTCGTGGACGGAGGCGAAAGCGTGAGTGGAGGGGTGCCGCGTCGCTCTCGCCCGCCCCGTCCCCACTCGCGCGTTTTGACCCCGCGCACCCCAGCCAGCCGACCACTTTCTCGGGACGGTCCGGCCACGCCGCCTCCCACGCCGCCCACGCCGCCATGTCCACGCCCGACCCAGAGGCGCTGGCCCCTGGACCCGAGCCGGGAGCGGCGCCCCCCAGCCGCAGCCGGGCGCCCACCCCGCCACCGTCCAAGGCCGCCGCCCTTTTCGCGGCGGTGGACCAGCAAGGCGGGCCCGACGCCGCCGGCCCTGCGCCGCCGCCCGGCGCCTTTGACCAGGATTTGCTGGAGGCTAAAGACGCGGCCGTCGCGGCGGCGGAGGCCCGGCAGAGTAGCGGGTGAGTGTGGATGCGACGGAGAGAGGTTTTGTATCGGCTGGGAGCACGCGCGGCGGGCGCGTGGGGGCGGTCAACCCTGCCGGCGACAGTGACGCCTTTCCAATCCACACACACACACACACACACACACACACACACACACACACACACACACACACACACACACACACACACACACACACACACACACACACACACACACACACACACACACACACACACACACACACACACACACAGCCCGGCCGCCTCAGCCTCCGCGTCCACGCCGTCACTGGACGCCATCCCGGCCTTTGTGCCCGCCCGCCTCGCCCCACCACCACCGCACCGCCTGCAGGCCCTAATGGCGCCACCGGACCCGCCGGACTCACCCACGGCCGCCGTCGTCGTCGCCCCCTCACCGCACTCGTTCACGGCCGGGTACACGCCCGGGCGCGTGCGGTGGGGCCTGCCCGTCGTCCCGGCGGGCGCGGGCGACGCCGCCCTGGCGCCGGCCGGGTCGACCGCGGCGCCCGGTCCGCCTGACACCACAGCCGCCGCCCCGCCGCCGCCGCCCTACACCCCGGCCTCGCCCTTCACCCACGTCGTCGAACTGTACCGGGGCGCCGTGTCGACCGTCTCGTCCGCGGTGTGCGGCGCGACGGGCCGCCCCGTCATCTTGAAGGCCTACGACGCGGGCCGCATGCGCCCCCGCCACATCGCACGCGTCCGCCGGGAAGTGGCGGCCATGACGGCTCTGGGACCGGGCGGTGGCGTGGTGTCGTTGCTCGGGCATTTCGAGGCCGGGCCGGCCAGCCCGCCGCCCGCGCCCGCCGCCACCCCGCCCCGCCGCGGCGCGTCCGGCGGGCCCGTCTTGGTCATGGAGCACTGCGCGCGCGGCGACCTGTTCAAGGCCCTCGTCCTCGCGGGCGGGGCGGGCTTGGGCGGCACGTACGCCGCGTCGTCCGTCGTGGGGCCGCTGCTGGCCACGCTCGCGCGCGCGCACGCGGCCGGCTGGGTCCACCGCGACATCAAGCCGGAGAACCTGTTCGTCGCGGCCGACGGCCGCGTCCTGCTCGGCGACTGGGGGCTGGCCATGCACACGCCCACTGAGCCCGCCTTTTCGCGCGCGGGCACCCTGGACTACATGGCGCCGGAAGTGCTGGCCAACCCGGCGACCGACCTGGAGGAGGGCGGCGGCGGCGGCCTGGGTGGGGGTGGTGGTGGCGGCCTGCCGCTGGCCGCCGCCCTGGCGGCGGCCGGCATCAAGCCGTACGGCCCCGCCGTCGATGTCTGGGCGGTCGGCGTCCTGGCGTACGAGCTGGTCACGGGCCGGCCGCCCTTTGAAGCGGGCGGCGCCGGCGCCGGCGGCCGGGACGACGGCGCGACGGCCGCGCGCATCCTTCACTCGACGACGCTGGCCTGGCCGTCGGACGCGGCGGACGCGGACGCCGGCGGCGCCCGCGGCGCGGGCCCGGCCTGGGTGGCCTTTGTCAAGGCCTGCCTGGCCAAGGACCCGGCCCGGCGCCCGAGCGCGGCCGACGCCCTGCGCCTGCCGTGGGTGGCCGCGCACTATGGCGCGCCGGCCGGGGAGGCGGGCCACCTCCTGGCCGGCGCGCGCCTGGCCGGCGCGGGCGGCGGCGCGGCGGCGGCCCGGCCGGCGTCAGCGTCCGCAGCCGGCGCCACGGCCGGGCCTGCAGCCCCACCCCCCCCCGCGGCGCCGGCCGTGGTCGTGGAGGAGGGCGGCGGCGGCGGGGGCGGGGCGGCGGGCGCGGCCGCGCCATCACACCCGCCCCTCCCTCGACCTTCCCACCCCCTCCGCCCGCTCGTCGGCGGGTCGGGCGACGGCGATGCCGCGGCTCGCGGCGTGGGCGGCCTGCGCGTCCGTGTCGCCCACTACTTCTCCCGGCAGCGGGCGGCGGGCGGGGCCCGGGTTGGCGTGCCACCGCAACGTTGATGGGAATGGGACAGGTTGTGGCGTGTGTGTGTGATCCGAACGACCAGAGAGAGCGGCGGACGACCCGCATTCTTGTTTCTGACTTCACGCGACACCGGCACCCCCCCCCCTCCTCCCCGTCCTTCCCTTGTCACTTCAACACCCCGGCACGTGTAATAACCACAAGCCTGAGCGGCTGCCCGTACCTCGCCCGCGCGCGCGCGCCGCGCTCGTCGCCCAGCAGGTCCGCCAACGCGTTGAAGGGGCCGGGCGTCGGGCCCAGCGCCGGCAGCTTGGACACGGCGGTGACGACGTCCAGGCCCGAGGCCACGCGGCCAAACACGATGTTGCCGCCGTCCAGCGACGGGACGGGCCCCGGGCCCGTGGTGATGGAAAAGCCGGCGGGCCGGTAGCCCGGCCGCGCTTTGAGGGCGGGCTCGTCGTCCGATGCGGCGACGGCCAGGCTGACGGTCCCGGGGCGCAGGTGGCGGGCGGTGAAGGCGGCCGCCCGCAGCAGGTCGGCGTTTTCGGGGAGGGGGGACGACGGCGTCAGCCCGCCCATCCGCCGCGGGCCCTGGCGCCCGCCGGCGATGAAGCGGCCGGGCAACACCTTGTGGATGAGCGTGTTGTCCAGGTCGCCCGCGGACACGAGGGCCGTGAACTGGGCCACCGTGTCCGGCGCCGCGTTGCCGTACAGCTCGATTTCGATGCGGCCCAGCGGGGCCGGGTCGGTGCACAGCGCCGACGCGTCGCCCAGCGCGCGGTCGGGGCGGAACCCGCCCGGGCAGAGGCCGATGTCCAAGAAGACGCGGCCGGTTGGTGATGTCGGGTCGGGTTCCGCGGCCCGGGCTGGCGTGGGCGCGGAGAGCAGGGCGGCCGCGGCGCCGGCCAAGAGGGCGGCCCGGCGGGTGGTGGGGTGCGGAGGGGGTGGAGGCGGACCGGGTCGAGCGCCGGCGTGTGCAGCCGGCCGCACGACAGCCCGGGCGCGGGACGCCCGCGCAGTCCCGCTCTGACACTGCATGAGCGTGTCTTGCGGTCTCACAGACGGGTGAGTGTTTTGTGCTAGAGACGGACCGTGCGGGCGGGCGGACGTCGCACAGGAAAGCGATGGCCCGAGTTTTTTCGCTCTGAGCCCGAGGGTGCGCGCGCACCCCCTCGCGGCAGACACCACTCGCCACTCCACTGTTTCGCGCCTGCGTGCGCGCCCCACTTTTCCACCTTTCAGACTCGGTGAGTCGCAGCGTTCCCGACTGGAAGAGCGTGTTGTCCGCGCCTCACAGGCTGCCTTGGGAGGCGCCGGAGCCCTCAAGCAGGGACGACGCCCGCTCCAGAGACGCGCGGCCGCGCTCGCGCCGCTCCGGCCCATGCGCCCGCGCGGAAGCCGGCGCCCCCACCGCGACCGTGCGCGGCGCGGCTCGCAATGCCCTCTCCTTCTCATTGAGGATTTGGCATGCATGCTGCCTTGTCGGTCATGGAGCTGGGCCAACCCTAGCCCTCTCACGCGTCGCTCTGCGCGCGCTCTGGCGCGCCTTCGCCGCGGCTGCGACGCGCCCCCCTGTTTCACGCTCACCAAGGAAAGCCCCGCCCAACAACACACGCACTCACGCGCAGGCGCCTCGCCGTCCCAAAATGCCACGCCACGCCGGCCTGGTGCTGCTGGCCGTCCTGGCTGCCGTGGCGGTGCCGGTCGCCCACGCCGCCGACGCTGCTGCGAAAAAGCCCGCGGCCGCGTCGTCGGCGACGTCTTCCAACTCGCCCGTCGTCGTCTTTGGCGAGCTGCCCGTCCGCCCGTCCGGCAAGCACACATACCAGACCGCGGACGAGTACATTGCCGCGTCCGGTAAATCCGAGGCCGAGCTGGCCGCGGACGTCAAGCACTACGACCCGCCGACGGCCGGCTGTGCGGCCCTGCTCAACTCCAGCTCCGTCGCGGAAAAGGAGCCGCTGGACAATGGCAAGATCCGGTTGTGGGGTCCCTGGACGCCGTGGGCCAACATGTCGGTGAGTGCAGGAGGGGAGAGCGTGCAGGCGCCCGTGGGATGGACGCAAAAAGACACAAAAAGCGCTCGCTCTATGGCGGCATGCGGGGGAGAGGCCCGCGTTTCTATTTTGGTGTCGCGACGACGGACGGCGTACAGCGACGGCGTCGCCACGCCACGCCACCTGCACAGGGTGAAAGTGTGGACCATTTGCAAGGGCGTGGCCAGGGGGTGGGCGAGGCGTGCAGACCCGCGGAGATGCCTGCTGTGCCTGCACCCCCCCCCCAAAAAAAGTGCGCGACGACGCAGCGGCCCCTCACTGCCCGCCCTCTCCCACCCGCCCACCCCTCCCTCAGGTCTCCGCCACGCCCGTCTACGTCCGCACTTTCCTGACCGTCAAAGTGCTGAACGCGGACAACTGCCTGTCCGTGGACACGGGCTTCGAGCACGCGTCCTCCCTGTTCCAGCCGGGCAACGTGCCGACCAAGGAAGCCGTCACGGCCGCGCGCGCGCCGTACTGCGCCTGGTTTGGCGGCAAGGTCAACGGCACGCTGTGCCAGCAGCCGTTCCTGCGCCAGTACTTTGACATGCCGGGCGCTGGGTCCGACTTCCAGCCTTTTAAGACGGCGCAGCTGGACTGGGAGCCGATTGGCCACGCGCCGGCGGGTAAGACGGATGCGAGAGAGGGAGGGAGGGAGGGGGTTGTCCACCTTGACACCGCCCCGCAACACCACCCCCCATCCCCCACCACCGACCACCCCCCTTCCCTCACCAGGCATCTACTCCGACCCGCACTTTGACTACCACCTGTACTACACCTCGGCGCAGGAGGTGGAAATGATCGAGAACGGGCCGTGCACGCGGTACGGTTTCCTGTCGTATGACGCGTGGTACCGGTCGTGCAAGCCGCTGCCCATCGGCTGCTTCCCGACGGGGGCGTTCATGAACACGGCGCTGGCCGTGTCGGGCATGGGCACGCACCTCATCAACGCCCTGTCGCCCGAGCTGACGCCGCCCTTCAAGGGCTTCGGCCAGACCTTCATCTTCGGCGCGTACGACGGCAAGATCAATTTCGTGGAGCTCATGGCCTCCCGCCACTGGCTGCAGTACGCGGCGGCCGAGGGCAAGGACCGGTGCTTCCCCATCGTGGGCGGGCCCAAAGAATACTACTACCGCGGCTACAAGCCGCACCGGTACTGCGTGCAGCAGGTGGACGGCGTGGCCACGGGGCCGTCGAGCACCGGCCAGGTCACGCGTGTCGTGTTTTCCGACCTGCTCTGGTTCTGGGCCGGGTGTGAGGAGGGGCCGGACACGATTTATGCGCCCGACTCGTACGCGCCCGCGTTGCAGGTGCGAGGTGGGCGGCGGCGGCGCTTCCCTCCACACGGCCCGGCGCTCGCCTGCCGCCGTCCGCGCGCGCACCCCTCACCCCCGCTCCCACACCCATCCCCATCCCACACATACACACCCCACCCCAAACAGGAGGCGATCGAGCTCAACCCCAACTGCACGTACCCGCTCAAGCCCAAAACGCTCGACGTCCTGGGCGCCGTGGCCGACGACTACTTTGTCGGGCACGGCCACAAGGCCCTGCCGGAGGACGTGAAAGCGGCCGTCGCCCAGCACATGGTGGAACGGGTGAAAACGATGGGCCAGGCGGCCAAGCAGGCCGTGCTGATGTCGGGCCCGGAAGCGTCCAACGACCTGCCGCCCGACCTGAAGCAGCAGGTGGAGACGACGAAAGGCGTCGTGACGTCGATTTTGGGTCGGTGACAACCTGCATTGCGAGAGAGAGATGGGGGGGGTTGAGATGCAAAGGAGAAGAAGATGGAGCCGGGCTGTGGGCCGAGCGAGCTGTCCAGAATCTCGTTTACTAGAGGGCCCGCCACCCACGCTAGTACGCACGCGTGCGCGTGCTCACCTGTCAGTCACAGGTGCATGCGCCGCTTGACACGGGTTTACCGCCGCGCGTCGCTGTTGTTTTCGTCCGACATCCCCGCTGCGCCGCTGTCAATGCGCCCGCCGCCGGCGGCGGCTGTGCCGCCCGCCCGGGCCCTGAGCACGCCCTCCGCCAACCCGCTCCCGTGCTGGAAGCATGCCGCTGTGTCCAGGCCTGCTGCTGGTGTGCGTTCAGCTTCATCCGCGTCCGCGCGCGACGTGTCGACGGCCGCCCGCACGCGCGGCGGGAGGGCGGCCTTGCCAGCGGCACGCGAGAGAGCACCACCGCCGCCGCCTCTTCCACCACCTCCGCCTCCACGCCCCGCCACCCTGAAACAATACTGCGGCGGGTGTGGCATCGTCCTTCAAGACCGGGACCCGGAAGCGCCCGGGTTTTACCGCGTGCCTAAAAAACTGGCCGAGGGTAGTGGTGAGGATGGTGGCGGAGGTGGCGGCGGCGCCTGGGACGGGGGTGCGAGCACGGCGGCGCGTCCGCACACGCCGCCCTCCGCCCGCATGCTGGCCGCGTCCGACGACATTGCCTTTGACGTGGACGTTGTGGATGATGAAGACTTTGACGCCGCGCCCGCGCCGCGGCCCACAGCCTCCGCCCCCGCCACCACGCGCGACCCGGCGTTTGGCAGGCTGGGCGATGGCCTGACGCCCGAGGAAGCCGCGGAGGAAGCCGCTTTCTTGGTGGCGCTGGATGCCTTGGGCCCCGACGACGAGGATGGGGACGAGCTGGAGCTGTCTGCTGAGGCTTTAGGCTACGAATTCGAGGAGGACGAAGAAGGCGATGCCGGCCTTGACGACGATGTGCGGACGGGGTCGTTCGACATGGACGCCGACCTCGCGTCTGCCGCGGCGGCGTGGGGCTTGCAGGTCGGCCCGGCGCCGTCGCCTGCCAAAACCCGGTCCCGGCCGCCGCTCATCCCGTTAGACCTGGAACCTTTGCATCCAGAAGACACAGCCCCCGCGCCCGTGTGCGCGCGGTGTTTCAGTCTCACGCACTATGGCCGCGTCAAATCCGAGACGGCTGAAGCGGCGTTGCCTGGTTTTGACCTCGCACGCCGCGTCGGCTCGGCTCTGGGCCGGGCGCGGTTCAGGCGCCAAGTCTTGCTCGTTGTGGTGGACGCCGGCGATTTCGACGGGTCGCTGCCACGGGAAGCCCTGCGAGAGTTGATGGAAGCGGCCGACCGCACGGCTGGCGCGGGCGGCGCCTGGCTGAAGGCGGACGACAGCGGCAGCGCCTCGCCAGACTCCCTCCCACCGGGCGCGCCCCGCCCACCGCTCATCATTATTGCCGTCAACAAAGCCGACGTCCTGCCCAAAGCCGCGACGCCCGGGCGGCTGGAACAGTGGGTGCGGCGGCGGGTCGCGGCCGCTGGCCTGCCCAAACCCGCGGGCGTCGCCCTCGTCTCGGCACACAAGGGCGCGGGCGTCCGCGCCCTCCTCGCCACCCTGCACACCGCCGTCGGCCGGCGCGGTGACGTCTGGGTCATCGGCGCCCAGAACGCGGGCAAGTCCAGCCTGGTGAACGCGATGCGGGCGGCGGTCGGGCGGGCGGGCGGGCCGCGCGCGCTGACAGCCTCCCCGCGCGCGGGCACGACGCTCGGCGTGCTGCGCGTGCCGGGCCTGTTGCCGGCCGGGTGTCGCCTCCTCGACACGCCGGGCGTGCCGCACTCCCACTCCCTCGCCGCCCGCCTGGAAGCGGCCGCGGGCGCGGCCGACGCGGCAGCGCTCGCGTCGCCCGGCCGCCTCGTCCCGCGCACTTTCCGCGCCGCGCCCGGGCAGACCGTCCTCATCGGCGGGCTGGCCCGCATCGATGTGCTGGCCTGCCCTGGCGCGACGCTGTACCTGACACTGTGGGCCAGCCCGGCGGTCAGCTCGCACTTTGGCAAGACGGAGAGGGCCGACGCCGTGGCCGCGCGCGCGGTCGGCCGCACGCTCACGCCGCCGTTTGCCGAGGAGGAGGGCGGCGGCGACGCCGACGCGCCGGCCCGCCCGCCCGCCTTGCCCCTGTCCCCCCGCGACGTCACCGTCAACGGCACGGGCTGGAAGGCGTCGTCCGTCGACGTCGCCATCGCCGGCCTGGGCTGGGTGGGCGTGGGCGTGGGCGGGAGCGCGGCCCTGCGCGTGTGGGCGCCGCCCGGCGTCGGGCTGACGGTCCGGGAAGCCCTGGTCCCCGACTTTGCGCCGGACCTGGAGCGGCCTGGCACGTCCGCGGTGCGTCCTCCGCCCAAGAAAGTGGTCGCGGCGGCGGCGGCACGGGGCGGCAAGGGGGGCGGGAAGAAAGGGGGCGGTGGCGGCGGCGGCGGCAAAAAGGGTGGTGGCGGGCCCCGGCCGCCGCGCCGGGCGGCCGCCGCGTAAACGTGTCAATCCAACCTGCGGGACCGCCCCTGTTGTTACACTTCGAGTGCCCCCCTTTCACGCTGCGGCTGTCGGGCCAGCGCCAGCAACGGCAGTCGCCGCCGCCGCGCTCACCTTGGACGGGCACCCCGCCTCCTTGCAGTCCGCCGGCGGCGCCGCCGCCCACAGCGGGAAGATGCGGCCGCACCCGGGCGCACTGCACCGAGCGATGGCGTCGACGCGGCGAGGGAGTTTGGGGCCGTTGCGGATGCCGCGGCGGGAGGGGGAGACCTGATGATGGGACGGAGGGGGGGATGGATGGAGGTTGAGCCTGTGGCCAGGTCGATCGAGCGTCGGACACACAACCCACGCGTGCTGCTCCGCCTCCTCCCGTCCACTTCTTCCGCATAAACACACACCTTGCGCTTGGGCACGGCCATCCACCGGCGCTGGTCCAGGCAGTGGAGCGGGGAGGTGGCCGCAGCGGCAAAGGGCGCGGCTCCGAACGACGCCGACGTCGACGCGGCCGCCCCGCTGGTGGCGCGGCCCAGCAGCGCGCCGCCCAGCCGGGCGAGGGCGGACTTCAGGGCTGGGGAAGAGGACATGGACGCGCGCCTGCGTGTGAAGTGTGCTGTGCCCCCACACGCTCCCCTCCGCCTCCTCGTGTTGTTGTTATTGCGGGACGAGAAAACAAGAGGGGAGTGAGGGAGCCAAACAGGGACGCGGTCTCGCCACCCAAACGCTCGTTCGCACGTGGTGCGGCCGGCTTCCCGGACGCCGTGCCGGAGCGCGACAACGCCGTCCATCGCCGCGCTTGCACTGCCCACAAGCGGCCGCGTCTGTCCAGCCCAGCGAGCCGGTCGTTGCCGGCGCCTGACTGCTGCCCGCGTCCTCCCGGTCGAGAGTTTTTCGTCGCAGACGGGCATTCGTTTCGCCGAGTGTGTCCTTGCCCTTCCGGCCCATCCATGGCCCCGCCCCGCCTGTCCTGGTTTCTCCGCCGCCCGGAAGGCGCGGGCGGCTATGTGGCCCCCTGGTTGTCGGACGCGGAAGGCAGCGCCAGCCCGCAAGCCGCGCCGGCGAGCAGCAGCGGGCGGCCCGGACGCCCAGCAGCAGCACGACCACCACCGGCCGGCGACCTTGCCGACGATGACGACGACGGCAATGACCCGGACCTGGCAGCCGCGTTGGCCGCGTCCTTGGCCGGCACGCGTATCGGCGACGGAGGCGGCGCATCCGCGGCCACAGAGGCCGAAAACCGGGCGCTGGCGGCGGCCAAACGCCTGTCCCTGGCGGGCGATGGCGGCCGGCCCGCCGCCCTGTCGTACAAGCTCTGGTCCGTCGGCGAGCTGGCGTACGACGACGCCGTCTCGGACGGCTTGTACGACGTGGCGGGCGCGTTCGAGGGGCTGGGCGGCATGGCCGAAGACGGCAGCGGGCCCGCGCCGCTCTTCCCGCCGTTGGCCGACCTGGCCCGCCTCGTCCTCCCGCCCGGCGACGGCCGGGAAGTCACGCTCGTCGACTTTGGCGCGGACGGTCCGCTGCGGGACGTGGACGGCGCCGCCGCGGCGGCACTGGCGGACGCGTGCGGGGCGGGCCCGGCTGCCTGCGTGTCGGCGCTCGCCCGCGTCGTGATCACCGCGGGCGGCGGGCCGGGCTCTGCGGCCGCCCTGGCCGCGGCGGCGGCGGCCGCCCTGCCAGCCCTGCGGTCCGCCCGCCGTGGCGCGGCCGTCCTCCCGCTGGGCGACCGGCTGGCCCGCGGCCCCACCGCCCCAGGCTCCGCCTCCCTGCGCCACCGCGCCCTGCTCTTCAAAGCCCTGGCCGACGCGTGCGCGCTGCCGTGCCGCCTGACGCACGTCCGGGCTGGGCGCCCGCCGCCGCCCGGCGGCACGCCGGCCGACCCGGCCCTCATCCACGTCACCGTCGACAGGCAGGAATGGTTGGTCGACCTGGGCGCGCCGCCGGCCGCCGCGGCAGCGTGGGCGGTGACGGCGGCGCCGCCGACACGTGCGGTGTTACCAGTGGTGGAGGAAGCCGCGCCATCGCCTCCACCCTCCTCCGCCGACGGCGGGGGCGGGCCCGGCACGCCCGCGTCGGCCAAGCCCTCGCCGTCGGCGCCGGGCCCCGTCCCCGCCCTGCCGCCGCCCCCCGGAGACGCGCCGCGCGAGCGGGCGGCGGCGGCGGTTGCGGCGGCGGCCGCAGCCCAAAGCGCGGCCGCCTCGCCCGCGGCGGCCGGGGATGGCACGGCGAGCGCTGCTGTTGCGCGGACGGCGGCGAGGCTGCAAGCCGCGGCCGACGCGGCGGCGGCGGCGGCGGCGGCGGCCACACCCCCGACCCCCGCCTCCGCCGCGCCGGCCGACAGCGCGGCCACACCTCCCGGCGGCGGCCTGCCCCCACCCCGCACCAGCGTCGCGCTCATCGACTTGTCGGGCTCCGACGAGCTGGGCGACGACGCGGCGTCGGCGGCGGTCGCGGTCGAGGGGGGCGGCGGGCGCGGCGGGCGCGGCGGCGGCGGCGGCCCAGACGTCGTCCCTGCGTCCGCTGCGCCAAGCCCGCCGCCGCCGCACGTGGTCCACTCGTCGTCCGCGCCCGACCTGGCAGGGCTGGCGGCCGGGCCTGCGCCCGGGACGACGACCACCTCTCCATTCGCGGCGGCGCCGCTGCCACCGCCACCGGCTCAGCCGGCCGTGCCGCCGAGCCAGCCGCCCCCGCCTCCGGGCGCGGCGCTGCCGCCGCACCACGCCTCGTCCGTGCCGCTGCCGGTGCGGACGGCGGCCGCGGCGCCGCCTGCCGCCCGCCCACGCCCCAGCGCAGAGGCGGCGGCTGGGCTGCGCGCCGCGCGCGCGGCCGCGGCGGGCCTGCCCACGCCCGCCATCCTGGACCCCTTTGTCGGGCTGTCGCCCTTCCCACCGCCGGCGGCGGGCGCGCCGGCGGCTGGGCCGTCGGCGAAAGACTTGCTCGCCCGCGTGCCGGCCGTCGACGCGCCTGGCCGTGGCGGCGCGTCCGCGTTTCACGAGTTTTCGGGCGGCGGGCCCGTCGCCGCCGCCGCCGCCGCCGCCGCGCCTGCTGCGCCGCCGCCCGCGCTGCCCCCGCTGCGCAATGAGCCGCCCGGCGGTGGGGTCGGTCGCTTCTTGGGTGAGACTGCTGCGGCCGCGGCGCCGGCGACGGCCACCGCCTCCGCCGCCGCCCCCCCTCAACCCGCCGCCGCCGACGCCGCCGCCGCCGCCGCGGACGACCCGTGGGAGATCGACCCGGCCGAAATCGTGATGGGCCCGCGCATCGGCATCGGCAGCTTTGGCGAAGTCTTCCGCGCGCAGTGGAGGAAGACGGACGTGGCCGTCAAGATCCTGTACGGCCTGGAGTCGGACGGCCCCGGCGCCGTGGCCGAGTTCAAGCGGGAGGTGGCCCTGATGCGCAAGCTGCTCCACCCCAACATCGTCCAGTTCCTGGGCGCCGTCACCAAGGTGCCGGACGGCGGTGGCGCGGACGCCGCCGGGCCGCGCCCCTGGCCGGGCGCGACGGCCGGCGGCGGGCCGGGCACCGCCGCCGTCTCGTCCATGGCCATCCTCACCAACTACTGCCCGGGCGGGTCGCTGTACCGCCTGCTGCACAAGCCGGGCGGCGGCCCCCGCCCGGTCTTTGACGCCCGGCGGTGCGCGCGCATGGCCCTGGACGTCGCGCGCGGCATGCACTACCTCCACTCCTGCTCGCCGCCCATCATCCACCGGGACCTGAAGTCGCCCAACCTGCTGGTCGACGCGGGCGGCGTCGTGCGCGTGTGCGACTTTGGCCTGTCCGCCGTGCGGTCCGGGCGGACGTACCTGTCCGCCCGGTCGCGGGCGGGGACGCCCGAGTGGACCGCGCCCGAAGTGCTGCGCTCGCAGGGCTGCAACGAGAAGTCCGACGTCTACAGCTTCGCCGTCGTCCTGTGGGAGCTCTTTACGCAGCTCGAACCATGGGCGGAGCTGACGTCCGTCCAAGTCGTGGGCGCGGTCGGCTTTGGTGGCGCGCGCCTGCCCATCCCGCCGACCGTCCCGCCCGCGGTGTGCGCGCTGATAGAAGCGTGCTGGGCCGACGAGCCGCGGTCGCGCCCCGACTTTGGCAGCATCATCGACTCGCTGACCGCTTTCTTAAAGGCGGAAGCCGCGGCGAGCGGTGGTGGCGGTGGCGGCAGCAGCAGCGCCAGCGGCGCGGTGAGCAACAAGGCGTGATAGAAGGCGGGGACGGGGACGATGATCAGAAGAGCCAAGCCTCTGTTGTTGTAACACCCCCCCCCTCGCTCGTGATGCCTCACGCGCCGCCCCCGCCTCTACTTTTTGCCGGCGTTTTCGGCCTCCTTGGCCGACACGCGCGCCTTGTAATCGAAGTACAGGCATTTCTCGTACGCGTGCCGTTGCGCGCCGCACGCCCAGGGCATGTAGTACGCTTTGCGCCGGCACTCGTTCAGCGGGATGAGCAGGTGGGCGCAGTAGTCCCGGTCGCCCAGCGGGATTTTGGCGGCGCGCAGTTCCTCCTGTGGTGTCGAGGGTGGGGGGGGTGGGGGGGCAGGGTGGTGGAGCGGGGGGGGGGGCGCCTCCTCTTTTCGTGCGGCGCCTCCTTTTTTCTCCGTCGCGGCGGGTCGGCGCTTGCTTCCCTCGCTGCTCCCGTCCACCCACGTGGATTAGGCGCAGGCGCGCCAGGGCAACGCGGGCGCGGCATCAGAGCAGGGCGCGGCGTGCTGACCTGCTCCCCATTGCGCGCGCCCAGGGAATCGGCGGCGCACGCCTCTCTTCGTCTCTCACCTGCGTCGCCACCATCGCCGGCGGGGCCGAGCCGCCCATGGTGTGCGTGGGATGCGTGGGCGAGTGCTGAGCGCGGAGCGACGTCGAGGGCTGGCTCGGCGACAGGCCGGGTCCGTAGGAGGAGGCGCACGCTCCGCGTCTCTCCCTTGTCTGCGCTGCGTCTTGTTCGCCTGTGTGCGTCGCACGCACTCGCCCGCCGCAGCACAGAGCGCGGTTGTCTCCTCTCCCTTTTTCGCACGCCCCACCAGCCGCAATGCAGGCCTGCTCCACCCTCCCCACCGCGACGACGGGCCGCACAGGTCCCCTGCCTCGCCGCACGGCGGTCTGCGTGCGGGCAGCCTCGGAGGACGTGCGTTGAGATGGGGAGGGAAGCAGCAGCTCGCGCGACGGCGCCCGCCTGGCCCCCCGACCCTCTCGTCGCTCCGCCCACACCACGCACATAAAAAAAAACGACACACACACACCACAGGTCCCTCGCCGCGCCGCCCTGGCCTCCCTGCTCGCCGCCGGCGCCGCGGTCGGCCTGCCGCCGCCGCCCGCCGCCGCCATCCAAGGCCTGACCGCCGGCCGCATCCCCGGCCTGGCGCCCCGCCCGGGTCCGGACGGCAAGTACGCATACGTCCGCCCAGAGGGCAAGTCGGGCGGCCACGGCGTCGGCTGGTCTGTGATTCCCAAATACCGGTTCGCCGTGCCGGAAGGCTGGGAGGAGACGCCGGTCTCGATCGCGGATTTGGGGGGCACGGAAATCGACCTGCGCTTCTCCAACCCGGCGCAAGGGTCCCTGGCCGTCGTCGTCGCCCCCGTCCTGCGCTTCCGGGACGTGGGGTTCAATGCGGACGTCCACATCGAAGAGCTGGGCCCGCCGGACGCCATCATTGCCGGCTTCGCGCCTGAGCTGTTTGGCGCGCCCCTGAACGACGGCGACGTGCTGGAGACGGACGTGAGCGAGGACAAGGGCACCGGCCTGAAATACTACAGGTGGACGCTGAAGCCGCACCGCCTGGTCGCGGCGACGGCGGTCTCCAACCGCCTGTTTTTGATGGCTATCTCGGCGAGCGGGGTCCAGTGGCGGCGGGCGGAAGCGGACTTGCGGTCGATCAGCCAGTCGTTCAGGGTGGACCCGTTCAAGCCGTGAAAAAGAAGGAGAGAGGGGGGAGGCGTGTTGTGTGTGTAGATGTGTGTGGGCGTGTGTGTTTTTCCAGGGGTCTCACTCGCGCACGGCTGGTTTCCTCTCCGTGCCACCACTCCCCACCCTTTGCCCACGCGGCACGTACTCGCCGTACCGCCGCAGCTTGCGCCGGAAGGACCGCTTCCGTGAGAAGGCGCCTTCCAGCGGCGAGCCCGCTTCGACGGCCCCGCGCACGGCGGCCGCCAGGTCGGCCGACCCGGGCTCGACGAGGGAGGTGACGGCCCCGTCCCCGCCCGCGCGCGCGGTGCGGCCGACGCGGTGCAGGAAATCGACGGCGTTGGCGGCGAAATGGGCTTGGACGACGTGGGTCAGGCCGGGGACGTCCAGCCCGCGGGCGGCGGCGTCCGTGGCGACCAGCACGGACGGCGCGGGCGGCGGCGCAGTGTGCGCGTCCGGGCGCGCCGCAGCAGCGAGCGCGGCGAGCGTCGCGGCACGGGCGGCGGGCGGGTCGGCGGCCGTGTACGTCGCGACGCCGCCGATGCCGGCGTCCCTCAACGCGTCGGCGGCGCGGAGCGCCGAGCGCGGGTCGCGCACAAAGACGAGCGTGCGGCCGGCGTCGGCGCCCCGCCGGACGGCGGCCACGAGCGCATCTTTCCATGGGGTGCGGACCGGCACGGGCGGCGGCGGAGGCGCGCCGCGCTCGCTGCTCCCTTCTCCGCCGCCTCCGTCGCCCTCGTCCGCGGCAACGTCCACCCACGCATGCCGGACCCGGGGCAGCGTCCGGTGCAGGGCGCGCCCCGTCACCCAGACGGCGTCTGGGAAGCGAGCCCGCAGCGCGCCGCCTGCGGGCGCGCCCTTGCGCGGCCGCGCGCGCGACGGCGGCGCGCCCGCGCCGGCCATCCCCGGCCCGCCCGCTTCCGCAACGTCACGCGGGTCGGGGGGCAGGGTCGCCGCGCAGAAGACGTACTGGCGGACGTGGAGCGGGTGGGGCGGGGGGGCGGGCGGGGCGGCGGCGGTCGCGTGCGGGGCGTCCCTCCCACCGCCGCCCACCACGCCGTCCAGGCCGCCGGCAGCCGCGGCCAGGCCGGACGCGCCGCCTTCGGCCGCCGCCCGGCGCAGCTTGCGCGGCAGGGACGCCGCGCCGCCGGGCGCCAGCCCCGCCGCCGCCTCCGCCTCCGCCGACCGGGCTTCGGCGTCCGCGCCGCGCAGGCCGGCCAGCAGGCGGGCCGTGTCGTTGGCGTACCCCCCGCCCAGGAGCGCGTCGGCTTCATCCAGGACGACGGCCCGCGTGCGGCGGACGACGGCCGGCGGGTTCCAGGCGGGGGAGGACGCGCCGTGCGCGTACGTCGCGCCCAACAAGCCGGCGGGCGTCGCGACCGTCAGGTCTGGCGGCGGCGACGGCGGGACGGCCGACCCAGTCACCCTCGCCGCGGTCAGGCCGGGGAACGCCGCCCGCGCGGCGGCGACCACCTGGTCGCACAGGGCCGCGTTGGGGGCGAGGACCAGGATGCCGAGCGGGTCGGCGGGCCGGCCGTCGTCGTCGTCGTCCACGCGGTGCGGCGGCGCGGACGACCGCAGGCGGGACACGAGCGGCGCCAAGTACGCGAGCGTCTTGCCGGACCCCGTCTCGGCCGCGAGCACGACGTCGCGGCCGGCGACCAGGGGCGGGGCGGCGGCGGCGGCGATGGCGGAGGGGCGGGCGAAGCCCGCGGCCCGCAAGCCGTCGGCGACGGGCGGCGACAGGCCGATGGACTCGTGCGTGACGTCGGGTGGGGCCAAAAACTCGGCGGCCGCCGCCCGCGCGCCGGGCGGGTGGCCGCCGCCGGCCGGGCGTGGCCAGCGGCTGCCGCCGGCCTCGGCGGCGGGCGCCGTGGAGAGCGCAGCCGCGCACGCAACCCCACGTCCCCACGGTACCAGGCTGGTGACAACACGAGGCAGGCCAGGAGACGGGCGTGGAGGCGGGCACGTCCCTCCGGGCGACGGCCGGCCGTGCCGGAGCTGCAGGAGGGGCATTGCTGCGGCGCGAGCGTTGCAGTGCGGTGGCGAGGAACGAACACGGAATGCAGCGACGACCGCGGCGACAGCCAGGCGCATGCGTCACGTGTCCGTGGAGGAGGGGGCTCTCTCTCTCTGCGCGGCCCGGACGCGGGGAGGTGGAACGCTGCGTGCGTGCCCGGCCGCCCCCCGGCGAAAGGAGAAAGGCGGGGAGGCAACAAGCACACGCTGTCGAGGGGAGGAGTGGAGGCCCGACGCACGCGGCCGGGCTGCCCCCCCCTCTCCACTTGCGCGACTTTTCCTGTTGGAGGCCGTGGCCGCCCTCTCCACTGGGGCTCGCGCGCACGAGCGCTCTTCTCCCAAGCCATGGCCGACGCCTTGACGCCGTCCCTGCTGTCCTTGCGGGCTGGCGCGCACAAGGCGGCGGCGGGCTCCGCGACAGCCGCGAGCTGGAGCATTCGCGCCGGCTCGGCCGGTGGGGCTGCGCCTCCCGCCACCGTCACGTCCAGGCTGCCGCGTGCTGCGACCGTCTCGCAACGGGAGGGCGAAGTCGTGTCCGACGTGCCGCCGCCGAGTGTGGCCAGGGCGCCCGCGGTGAGTTTGTGGAGGGAGCGAGGCTGTCGCGCCCGCCGCGCGCGCATCGCGTTTCGCGGCCAACGACTTTTTTTCGTTGTCTCTCACGGGCCGGACCACCCGCCCCCTCACACTCCAGCCTCGCCCGCCGCCCCAGACCCAAGCACCACCCCATAAACCCTCACACCTGGTGGTGGGCGTCGTCGCCGCCACGGGCAGCGGGTGCGGCGGGTCCGTCGTCGGCTTGCGCGCGTCGGCCCCGCCACCCTCCTCCACCGGCCGCCGACCGGCCTGGGTCACGCACGCGCCGGCCCGCGGCGCCGACCCGGCCGCCCGGTGCGTCCTGGAATTGAGCGGCCGTGCCCAGGCGGGCGTGGTGGTGCGCATCGCTTTCGCTGAAGGCGCTGGCGACGACGGCCCGCCGGCCGCGGTGCGCCTCGCGCACTCGACCCGCCCGGGCGGGCCGTGGGCCCGGCTGGGCGAGGTGGCGTTGAGGGCGCCGCCTCCCCCCGGCCCTGACGCCCCGCCGGGCCCGCCCGTCCACGTCCTGCGCCTGCCGCCCGCCACCGTCGTCAACCGGTACCTGCGCGTGTCGCTGATCGGGGTGAAGAGCGGGGGGGGTGGGCACGGTCGCGGCGGGCAGGCGGCCGGCAGTCCGTCCCGCGCCCGCCCGCCCGCGCACCGGGTCACACGGCTGCGTGTGGTGTCCGCGCCCTCGCCCGATGCGGCGGCGGCTGAAGCCGCGGAAGCGGCAGAGGAGGCGGGCGCCCGGGCGGAAGAGGCGGCGGCCGCGGCCGCACGCGCGGCGGACGCGAGCGCCGCAGCTGCTGGAGGGGAACGCCGGCAGGCGGCGCCGCCACCGCCGCCGCCGCCACCGCCGCCGACGGCTGGCCGGCGCAACACGGCGCCGCCGCCGCCGCCGCCGCCGCCGCCACCCCCCGGCGGGCGGCGTGCAGCCGGTGCGCCTCCTCCACCCCCGCCGCCGCCACCTCCAGGCGGGGCCAAGCCCGCCACTGCGCCCACGGGCCCGCCCACCCTCCGCGTCTTCTGGGAGAAGCTGCCGCCTGCGGCGGTGCAGGGCACGGTGTGGGAGGGGTTGCCACCCCTGCCCATGCGGGCGGGCGGGCGGCGCAGCAACGGCGGTGACGGCGGGCGCGACGCCCAACCCCACACCCCGGCCTCGCCCGCCACCTCCACCGCGTCCGCGGCCTTTGACCTGGACGGCCTGGCCACGCACTTCCGAGCGGAAAGGCCTGCTCCAGCCGGGCCGGCCAAGCGCGCGTCCCCGCCTCAAGCGCACGCCGGCCCACCTCCGGCTGTCTCCGCCCTCTCCCCGCGCCGCTCGCGCCAGGTGGAAATCTTACTCGCAAAACTGAAACTGGACCCGGCGGGCCTGGCGGCGGCGGTGGCGGGGCTACCCGTCGCCTTCCAATCCGGTGAAGCGGGGCCCTTGGCTGAAGACGACCTGGGCGCGGTGGAGGCGGCCCTGCCGTCGCCCGAGGAAGCGGCGCGGTTGGCAGCAGCGCACGGCGAGGCGGGTGAAAGCATTCGCCTCCCGCCCGCCGACGCGGCGTTGCTGGCCTTGGCGGGGCTGCCATCTCCACGGGCCAGCTTGGCTGCTGCGCGGGGCATGCGCGGCTTTGACGGCGCAGCGAGCTGGGTGGAGGGCCAGGCGCGGGCTTTGGCGGACGGGTGCGCGGCCGTGCGGGGTGCGGCTGGGTTGAGGCCGGCGCTCGCCCTGGCTTTGGCGGCTGGCAACCGCCTCAACGCCGGCTCGGCCGTCGGTGACGCTGTCGGCTTGGCGTTGCCCTCCCTGCTCAAGCTGGGCGACGTCCGTGAGACTGGTGGTGGCAAGGCAGGCGGCCGGCGGCGGACGCTCCTGCACTGGGTGGCCCGCGGCCTGGCCGCAGCGCACGCCCAAGGCCACGCCTGCGGCGACGCGGCGGCCCTGGCGGCTGACCTGGCGCCCGCCAAAGAAGCCGCACGGGCTGTGGATGCTGGAGCCCTGATCGACGCCGCTGCCGCCTTGGTGGAAGGCGTGCGGTCCATCGTGGCGGACGCGGAGCGGGCAGGGGGTGGGGCCGGCGACGCGGCGGCCGCCTGGGCGCCGCGCGCGGCCGCGCGCGCGGCTGGAGCTGCGGCTGCCGTCGAGGACGCGGTCGCGTCCTTTGACGGCCTGGCGACGTACTTGGGTGTTCAAGCCCCGCCATCCGTCCGTGACGTTCCCGCTGTGTTGGGCACGCTCTCGACCTGGGCGGACGCCCTGGCGGTGGCGGCGGCCGAGCTCGCGGCCGACCGCGCGGCGCGGCAGAAGGCGCGGCACCGCCGCCACCCCGCGGCGCGGGCCGCCCCGGCCTCGCCCAGCCCGCTCCACCTCCGCGGCTTGCCACCCCTGCCCACCCGCGGACAGCCGTCCACGGCCGGCCTCGGTCGGGGCGGCACGCTGCGCGACCGGGACGCCGTGCTGGCCGCCGTCCGCGCGCACGGCGCGCTGCGCAGCCCCGAACGGGACGCCCTGCTGCGTGGGGGGCCGGGGCCGTCGCTGGCCCGGGCACGCGCCCGCGCTGCGGCGGGCGCCCGGGCCAGCCTGCCGGCCTGGACGACGCCGTCTGCCGCGCCGCTGGGCGGCGGCGCGGTCGGCCGCGCTGCACGGCGGGCGGGTGGTGGCGGTGCTGTAGGTGGTGGCGGCCTCGCGACCGGCGCGTCCTGCCCTGCCGTCCCCGCTGGGCTGCTGCACTTCACGTCCTCAGCTGCTGGTGACCGGTACGCCCGCGCGCCGCCCGGCCATGCCGACTCGCCGTCCACGGGCGGCCTGTTCCTTGCCGACCCGCCGTCGACCGACTCGACCGCCGTGCGGCGGGCCAACCCGTGCGCCACGCCACCGAGCACGGGCGGGGGAAGCAGTGGTGCCGGACGGTCTGCTGCGCGTGAGCGTGCCTGCGTGGAAGCCCTGCTGGCTGTGGCGGACGGGAGCGCGTCGGTGGACCGGGCGGCGGCCGCGCGCGCGGCCGCCGCCCGCGGCGCGGCCGAGCGCCTGGGCCTGGGCGAAGGCCTGACCCGCGCCCGGGTGGGCGCGGTCCCGCCCGGGCCGTTGCGGGCGTCCATTGATGGCCTGCGCCGCAGCAGCGCCGGTGGGAGCGGTGCGTTCGGCTCGCCAGTGGAGCTCGCGGAATCGTTGGACGGCGGCGGCCTCGCCCGCCTGCGCGCGTCCGCGCCTGCGTTTGCGGCTGGCTCGTCCCTGCCCCGCCCGCCGCCCGCCCTGGCCGCCAAAGCGATGCGGTCGTCCATGCCGGGCGGCCTGCCCAGCGTGAGCAGCGCCAGGGGGTGGCGCGGCGTGGGACGCCGCGCCTCTGCGGGCGCGGCCTTGCCCGCGCTCTCGGAAGAGGTCGCTGCCGGCCTGACGCCCGCGCCGCTGTGCTCGGCCTCGCTGGACGGCGGCCTGCCACCCCTGCGCGGCGGGGCGTCGCCGTCCCCCCCACGGTCGCGCGCCCGCGGGCGCAGCCCACCTCGCCCGCTGAGCGCGGCGGAGTGGACGCCGCAGGCCACGCTGGCCGGGCCACGGTCGGCGGTGCCGTCGCCGGCTGTGGTGGAAGAACGGCGCAAGCGGGGCTGGCGCTGGCGGCGCGGCGGGCGGCGGCAGCAGGAACAGGCCCTGCCGCCTGGACCTTTAGAAGCCGGCGTCGCTGCCGCCGCTTCGAAACGGCCAACATGGGCGGCCCGCCTGTTTTGTGGGGCTGCCAGGCCGGGGACGGTAAGTGAGACTGGAGGTGTGTGAGACTGACTGGAGGTGGGAGGAGTGTAATGAGCGGATGGCCGTGTTCGGCGTTTTCTTGTCTTTTACACAACAGCAGGGGCGAGCGCGGCCGCCCCTCGGCAGTCACGGCGACCAGGCTGGGCCTTTTTTTGGGAGGCGTTGCGAAAAAGAAGGAAAAAAAACTCATCCACGACCGATAGAGGCAGAAAAAAAACTCGCTCTCTCTCCCACACTCCACGCTTTCAAGGGGATTTTTTTTTCTTTTGTCAAGTCAGACGCAAGGCAAAGCAGGGGGTGGGGGGGCGGACGTGGGCCGTGCGCGCGCGCGTCAGGCATGCACGCGCACCACAACCCGCGCCACTCCCCCCATCCCATCCCATCCTGGCCGCGCACGCGCGCGCACGCTCTAGTAACGGTAGTGCGCCGGCTTGTACGGGCCGTCCTTGTTGACGCCGATGTACTTGGCCTGCTCGTCCGACAGGACGGACAGCTTGGCGCCCAGCTTGTCCAGGTGCAGGGCCGCCACCTTCTCGTCCAGGTGCTTGGGCAGGACGTACACCTTCTTCTCGTACCGGCCCGACGCCCGCTCGTTCCACAGCTCCAGCTGGGCGATGACCTGGTTGGTGAAGGAGCAGGACATGACGAAGGACGGGTGGCCGGTCGCGCACCCCAGGTTGAGCAGGCGGCCCTCGGCCAGCATGATGACCGCGTGGCCGTCCGGGAAGATGAAGCGGTCGCACTGCGGCTTGATGGTCTGGCGCTTGATGCCGGACACCGCCATGAGGCCGGCCATGTCGATCTCGTTGTCAAAGTGGCCGATGTTGCCCACGATGGCGTTGTGCTTCATCTTGGCCATGTGGTCGGCCATGATGATGTCCTTGTTGCCGGTGGTCGTGATGAAGATGTCGGCGGTGGACAGGACGTCCTCCAGCGGCGCGACGGTGTAGCCCTCCATGCAAGCCTGCAGCGCGCAGATCGGGTCGATTTCGGCGACGACGACGCGCGCGCCCGCCGCCTTCAGGGCGGACGCGCAGCCCTTGCCGACGTCACCGTACCCCGCCACGAACGCCTGCTTGCCGGCGATCATGACGTCCGTCGCGCGCATGATGCCGTCTGGCAGGGAGTGGCGGCAGCCGTACACGTTGTCGAACTTGGACTTGGTGACCGAGTCGTTGACGTTAATGGCGGGGAAGAGCAGCGCGCCCGTCTCCTGCATGTCGTACAGGCGCTTGACGCCCGTCGTCGTCTCCTCGGACACGCCGACCATGCGCTCGGCCATGCGCGTCCACTTGGTCGCGTCCTTGGCCAGGCCGTCCTTGATGACCTGCAGCACGATCTTGAACTCCGGGTTGTCGGTCGACTCGGGGTCGGGCAGCGTGCCGTCCTTGGCGAACGCGGCCTCCGCCTTGACGCCCTCGTGGATGAGCAGCGTGGCGTCGCCGCCGTCGTCGACCAGCAGGTCGGCGCCCTCGCCGTCCGGCCAGGTCAGCATCTGCTCCGTGCACCACCAGTACTCCTCCAGCGTCTCGCCCTTCCAGGCAAAGACGGCGGCCGAGTCGCGCGCGATCGCAGCCGCTGCGTGGTCCTGCGTGGAGAAGATGTTGCAGGAGCACCAGCGCACGTCCGCGCCCAGGGCGGTCAGGGTCTCGATGAGGACGGCGGTCTGGATGGTCATGTGCAGGGAGCCGGCGATGCGGGCGCCCTGTGTGTGTGTGGAGTGGTGTGTGTGTGTGTTGGGGGGGGGGGGGTGAGGATGGAGCGGTGCGGCGTTTACTTTCCAAAGGCGTGCGAGCCTTCGCGCCCACAAGACGCCGCCAGCAGAGCCAGGGCGCGCGGAGGTGGCGGGGGTCAGGGAGCGTCAGGGAGCCGCACGGCCGGCCACGTCGCCATGGCGTGGGAAGTGCGTGTGTGCTGCTCTCAGGGTGGCGCCGGCGCCGCGCGCGGGGGCGGGCGGGCGCGGCATCCACCTCCGCCCCTTCCCGCCTCCGCCACGGCCGACCGGGCGCCGTCGTCGCCCGCGCACCCCGCCCAGTCCCTGGGCAAAGTGGCTGGCTAGGCACGGGCGGGAGGGGCGCATTGGTTGGCGGGCGTGCCCGCCGCGGCGCGCCACCGCATCACGCGCCTCGCGCGCGCGCTTGAACACAGGCAAACGGTCCGCGCTCCTCTCTCTCTTCTTACTTACCTTGAACGGCTGGGCCGCGCCGAACTCTTCGCGGGCGGACATCAGGCCCGGCATCTCGGCTTCGGCCAGCTCGATCTCCAGGCGGCCAAAGTCGGCCTGGGTGATGTCCTTGACCTTGTACTGTTGTGGCGGGGACGGGATGGGAAGAAGGCGGAAGGGTTGAGCGTCGATCGGAGGGGTCGGCGCGCCGCGCGCCGAGCGACGGGCGGGAAGCGGGCAACGAGCGCGCTACAGGCCGGCGCGCGTGCCCTCAATCGGCGCGCCTCCAATCGTGGCCGGTGCCAGGCAGACCAGCACGATCGATACGGGCCGCGGCAGGGCGGCCCGCCGAGGCAGCGGGGCGGTGAGACAGCGCGGGCGGGCCAAAAGAAAAAAAACGCGCGAGGCCGACGCATGCTCGGCCCCCAAACAAACGGGCGCCGGACGGAACGACGTGCCGCCCGCCTGCCCACCAGCCACGCCCAGCAAGCAAGCGGTGCGCATGGCCAACCCACTCGCCGGGGTGGCGGCCCGGCTTGGGCCCTGTTTCACGGCGCCCGCTGGGGGGCGGCTGCGCCGGCCGGCGACAAGTTCGCGCGCTCAAAGCGGAGGGGCGCCCAAACACTGTGGCGCGAGGCCATCCTCCCGCCCCAACACCGCCCCGCCCCGTCGCCCCCTCCCACCCTCGTACCTGGCGGCCAGACGCAATCTGGTCGACGGTGGGCGCCATGGTTTGCGTTGGTGTGGTTGGTCTTGGTGTGGATAAAAAGAGGGGGGGGAGGCGAATGAGGGAGTGGGGAGGGAGAGGGGAGTGCGCGCGGCCGGAGACCTCCCCCGCTCATTCCTTCTTCTTCCTTCCGCGAAAGAAAAAACCAACAGCACCACCACCCATGCGCCTCGCCCCGTTCGCCCTGGCCCTGGCCGCCGGCGCGGTCGCGTCCTCCTCGGCCGAGCCCGTGCTCCAGTCGTCCTTTGCTGACCTGGGCGCCTGGGCCCACTCTGGCGACGCCAAGTACGAGGGCCGCTTCGACACCAAGGCCGGCGCGCTCACGGTGCGTGTGTTGGTGTTTGCGTGGCGGGCGCGCGCGGCGCTTGCAGGCCCTGGCCCTCCGTTCTCGCCCCTCGGCGGGGGTGACACGGCGCTTGGGCAAGGGTCCGTAGGTGTGGCGGGCCGGCCGCGCATCGGCGAGCGGGCGTTTGGAGGCGCCCGACGAAAGGCATGGCCTCCCCGCGCTCCGCTCGCGTCCGCCCTGCCCTCCTTCCGATCGGACTCCAAAAACCGGCCGGTCCCGCCTCGCCCGCCGCCCTCCCACCCACCCCATGCGCCGGATCCGGATTAGGGGAGGCCATAGATGGAGTGGGAGAGGGAGGCGCGGGCGGCGGCAGCCAGTGGGCAGCAGGGCGAAACCCGCACGCGCGCTCGCGCGTCTCTCCCCCCCCCTCGCCCCCCCCATTCAAAAATCCATCCCGCTCCCATCCCCTCTTTCCCGCGCGACGCCTCACGCCCCTCCCCGCCCCCCTCCCCCCCTCCCGCCACGCCACCCGCCCGCAGGTCCCGGAGCCCGCCAAGCACTACGGCCTGGCCACCAAGCTCGCGTCGCCCCTAGACCCGGCCCAGGGCCTGGCCTTCCAGTATGAGCTCAAGCTCGGGTCCGACGGGTGGACGTGCGGCGGCGCGTACATGAAGCTGGTCACGGACGACGACGGCTTCAGCCCGGAAGGCCTGGTCGACTCGACGCCGTACACCATCATGTTCGGCCCGGACAAGTGCGGGGCGACGAACAAGGTGAGGGAACGCGGCGGGAGGAGGCAGAGGTGGGGGGTGGCGGCCGTTTTGAATTTCAGCCCGCGCCAGCGCGCGCGCGCGCCGTCTTGTTTTCATTGTTTTTTTTCCCGCCACGCGCGCCTGGAGAGAGGCGTGGCCGCGCCTCTCCCTCTCTCTTCACCGCCGCGCCCGCGGGGTGAAGCCTGCCCAGCTGCCCGGGTCCGGCCGTGGAAAGCCGGGAGCGGGCGGCGAGGGGTGAGGCCGCGGGCGCCCCCAATCCTCCTCCCCTGGGGTGGTTGTCTTCTTTTTGCACACCCGTCCCTGCTTTCTCACGCGGCGCCGTGCCCCCTCCCCCCCCCCCCCCCCCCCTCCGTCCCACCACCACCACGCACACACAGGTCCACCTCATCCTGCGCCACAAGTCCCCCAAGAGCGGCGAGGTCGAGGAGAAGCACCTGGCGTCCCCGCCGCTCGTCGAGACGGACGGCCTGACGCACGTGTACACCCTCCTCCTCCACCCGGCCAACTCGTCGTACGACATCCTCGTCGACGGCGTGTCCAAGAAGGCCGGCTCCCTGCTGGAAGACTTCGAGCCGGCCATCAACCCGCCGTCCGAGATCGACGACCCCAAGGACACCAAGCCGGCCGACTGGGTGGACGTCGCCCGCATCCCGGACCCGGCCGCCAAAAAGCCGGCCGACTGGGACGAGGACGCGCCGCGCATGGTGGACGACGAGGACGCGGTGAAGCCGGACGGCTGGCTGGACGACGAGCCGGCGGAGGTCGACGACCCGGACGCCAAGCAGCCGGCGGACTGGGATGAGGAGGAGGACGGCACGTGGGAGGCGCCCAAGGTGCCCAACCCGGCGTGCGCCGACGCGCCCGGGTGCGGGCCGTGGACGCGCCCCAAGAAGATCAACCCGGACTACAAGGGCAAGTGGACGGCGCCCATGGTCGACAACCCGGCCTACAAGGGCCCCTGGGCGCCGCGCAAGATTCCCAACCCCGACTTTTACGAGGACGGCACGCCCCTGGCGTCCATCGGCAAGGTCGGCGGCGTCGCGCTCGAAATCTGGACGATGGACAAGGGCCAGGCCTTCTCCAACGTCCTGCTGTCGGCCGACCCGGCCGACGCCGCCGCCGCGCGTGAGGAGCACTGGGCGCCCAAGCACGCGGTGGAAGCCGAGGAAGCCGCGAAGAAGGAGGCGGAAGCCAAGCTGAAGGCCGAGGCGGACGCGAAAAAGGCGGCCGCCGCCGGCGGCTCCCTGGCCGACCGCCTGCTGGCCCTGTTTGAGGAGGGCGCCCCCCTGGCCAAGCTGCGCGACGTGGCGGAACCCCTGCTGGACGCGGTCGCGGACAACGAGTGGCTGGCGTGGGTGGTGGTGGCGCTGCCCGCGCTGCTGGCGGCCGCGCCGGTCGCCCTGCTCGCGAAAGGCCGGGGCGCGGGCGTGCCCGCCGCGAAGAAAGCCGCGTCGGCTGCCGCGGCCAAAAAGGCGGGCAAGGCGCCCGCCACCACGCCGTCCAAGAAGAAGGACGACGGCGACGCTGACGCCTCCGACGCCCAGGCCGGCTCGGAGGGCGAGGCCGACGACGACAAGGCGGCCGCGCCCCGCCGCCGCTCCCGCCGCGACCAGTGAGCTGCTGCTGGGAGGGGGTGGGGTGGTGCGACCGGGTGCCGTGTTTTCTTTTCCATCCCCCCTCAGAAACTGCCAGTTTCTCTTTTTTCTTCTATACAAGGGTGGGTGGAGCGCGCAGGGGTGAGCACAGCTTTTTGACGACGGAACGGGCCAATCAACCAGCCCGCACGTGCGGTTGGGTGGTGGTGTGCGACTGGTGTGGTGCGACTGCACGTGGGGAGGGACGGCCGAGGCAGGTGCGGCGCGTGTGCTGCCCCCTCCTCTGACGTCGACCCGGGCGTGTAACACCACGGTGCGTGTGAGTGAGCATGAGAGAAAAAAAAAAACATGCACACCGGAGCGGGGTGGAAGGGAGGGAGGGGGACCCAGCGCCCCTCCCTCCCAGCCACTTCTGCTTTCCTTTCTTGGCGCGCCGCAAGCCGCTCGCCGTCTCTCCTCCCCTCCTCTCCCCTCCCCTCAACAACCAAAAACCTCCATGCACGCCGCCGCTCACGCGCGTGCTGGCCGCCTGAGTGGCCCGGCCCGCGCGTGCCCAGCGCCGCGCGGCGTGGGACGGTGCGTTATAGTGGGCGCGTGTGGGACGGATGCGCGCCTGACCGCTCGCGGCCAAGCAGCGGTGCGGCGCACCGTTGAGGGTCGAGCCGCGCGCAATGGCCCCCCTGTGCGACGGCCGCACGGGGTGGGGAGTGCGGCACTGCGGTCGCCCGCCCGCCTAATGCATCTCCAGGCTTCTGGTCCCCGGCCACAGGGGGCGTGCTGTGATTTCCTGCTGTCTCGCCCGCCCAAAACGGGCGGAGTCCACACCCCACCAGCCGCGCGCGCGCCCGAAAGCGCTCTCTCACCCTCCTCCCCCACCGCCCGCCTCCCATCCCCCCCCTTCACACCCACCAGCCGCCCCGCTGCTGCCCGCCCGTCCACCGCCCCGCCGTCCGCGTCCGTCGCCGTCGTCGAAACGCCCACCACCCCCATCCCCGGCCAGAAAACGGGGACGTCCGGCCTGCGCAAGAAGACCAAGGAGTTTGCGGGCGGAACGTACCTGGCCAACTGGGTGCAAGCGCTCTTTGACTCGCTCGGCCCCGACGCTGTCCGGGGCCAGGCCCTGGGCCTGGGCGGCGACGGCCGGTACTTCAACGCGACCGCCGCCCAGACCATCATCAAGCACGCCGCCGCCGCGGGCTTCGGCCGCGTCGTCGTGGGGCGGGGCGCCATCATGGCGACGCCCGCGATGAGCGCGATGATCCGCAGGCGGGGCCTGTACGGCGGCCTCATCATGTCGGCGTCCCACAACCCGGGCGGCCCGGACGAGGACTGGGGCATCAAGTTCAACGCGTCCGGCGGCGAGCCCGCCCCCGAGAAAGTGACGGACGCCATCTACGGCTACACCCAGTCCATCTCCACCCTGCGTGCGGCCGACATGCCGGACGTGGACTTGTCCAAGGTCGGCGTCACGCGCTACGGCGACGGGTTTGAGGTCGAAGTCGTCGACCCGGTGGCCGACTACCTGGCGACGTTGCGGGACGTCTTCGACTTTGACGCCATCCGCGGCCTCATCGCCCGCCCGGACTTCACCATGGTCTTTGACGCCATGCACGCCGTGACGGGCGCGTACGCGGGCCCGATCCTCGTGGACGCGCTCGGCGCGGACCCGGCCTCCATCCTCAACGGCACGCCCAAGGAAGACTTTGGCGGGGGGCACCCGGACCCCAACCTGACGTACGCGGCCGAGCTGGTGGCCCGCATGTGGGCGCCGGACGCGCCCACCTTTGGCGCGGCGTCCGACGGCGACGGCGACCGCAACATGATCCTGGGCGCCCGCTTCTTCGTGTCCCCGGCCGACTCCGTCGCCGTCATCGCGGCCAACGCGGCGTCCGCCATTCCGTACTTCAAGGGCGGCCTCAAGGGCGTGGCCCGGTCCATGCCCACGTCCGGCGCCCTGGACCGCGTCGCCGCCGACCTGGGCGTCCCCTTTTTCGAAGTCCCGACCGGCTGGAAGTTCTTTGGCAACCTGATGGACGCGGGCAAGTGTTCCGTCTGTGGCGAGGAATCCTTCGGCACGGGCTCCGACCACGTCCGGGAAAAGGACGGGCTGTGGGCGGTGCTGGCGTGGCTGTCCATCCTGGCGGCCGCGAACAAGGACACGCCGCCGGGCGGCCCCCTGGTCGGCGTCGGCGACGTCGTGCGCGCGCACTGGGCCAAGTACGGCCGCAACTTTTTCTCCCGGTACGACTACGAGGGCGTCGACTCTGACGCAGCCGCCCGCATGGTCGACCACTTGCGCGGCGTCATCGCGTCCGCCAAGCCGGGCGACAAGTTTGGCGCGTTCACGCTGCAGACCGCGGACGATTTCGCGTACACCGACCCGGTCGACGGGTCCGTCTCCAAAAACCAGGGCATCCGCTTCGTCTTCACCGACGGCTCCCGCATCATCTTCCGCCTGTCTGGGACGGGGTCGGCGGGCGCCACCGTCCGGCTGTACGTGGAACAGTACGCGGCCGACGGCAAGGCCGCGGCGGAGACGGACGCGCAGGACGCGCTGGGCCCGATCATCAAGGTCGCGCTCGACACGTCGCGCCTGGCGGAGTTTACGGGGCGGGACAAGCCGACGGTCATCACGTGAGGTGAGAGGGAGGGGGTGCGAGAGAGAGGGGCCAGCGTGCGCGCACACACACAGGCGTGTGTGTGTGTGTGCGTGTGTGCGGCGTGCGGGCGTGAGAGAGAGCAGTGGGCGCCGGAATTTTTGTTTTTGTGTTTTGTTTGCAGGATGGAGAGAGCGGGTGAGTGCGCACAGCCGGGCGCGCGTGTAAGAAAAAACACGGCGCACGCGCCCCGAAAGAAGTCGAAAGGCTTCCCGGTGGTCTGTCCTGTCAGTTGGCGGGTGGGTGGACGGATGAGAAAGGCGGGTGGTGGAGGCAGACGCGAGAGACGGCGAGGGGGAGGTGTGAGCGGCGGTGGGCGGCCTCTCCCTCCACTCCATCCCCCCCTCAAAGCGCGCACGTGCATCTCACGATCGTCGACGAGGCTGTGAGACAGAAGCGGCGACTGCCTCACACGACGCGCGAGCGTCCAGGCGCCGGGGGAAAGAAAGCAGAACGAGAACCTCTTCCTTCAACACTCTACGCGCCCCCTCCCCGCCCCCCTCTCCCTCGCCCTGCGGCCCCGCAGCGAGGACGCGCGCCCGCGGCCGTGGTTAGGGTTTCGCCGCCGCCGCCGCCGCCGGCGGGTGTCTCAAGACGGCGCAGACAGGCGCCCGCCCCACTCCCTCGCCACGACCCTGCTCACTCTCTCAAGCCTTTTTCCGTCCGCGCTTGGGCGCCGCCGGCGCGGCCGCGGCCGCACCCGCGCCGCCCTCGCCGCCGGCCGCGGCCGCGGCGTACCCGTTTTCAGACACGAGCCCGCCTTCGGGAATGCCGTTCCGCCGGACACTGAAATTGTCCCCATACTGCAGGTACCGCTTCGGCCGCGCGTTGGGCGACACGGGCGCCGGCTGGCGAATTGTGTACGTCCAGCCGTGCGACTTGCAAAACGCGGCCGCGGCTTCGGCAGAGTCGAACGACATGCCCGCCCGGCCCACGTTTTCGTACGGGTCGGCCGTGGACGTCCAGCCCATGAGCGGGTTGATCCACCTGCGTGTTGGGAGGGCGGGGAGGAGGAGCGGTCAGCGTGGCGTGTGCGTGCGTGCCCCGGCCGGCCGGACTGGAGCGTCGGGTCGCAGGTCGGCGCCGCGGCCGCGTGCGCGCGGCCGCAAACAAAACCAAAACGCACTTGGGCCGGGTCTCAAACTCGATGCGCCAGGCGCCACCCTTGCCCAGGGACGTGGCCGTGTTGGACATGCCCTGCTGGGACGGCGTGCGTGCGGGCGCGTAGATGACGACCTGTGGGGTGAGGCGGTGCAGGGGGTGAGGAGGCGCGGCGCGATTGACGACGGCGGAGGAGGTGGAAGGAGAGAGAGGGCGCGCTCGCGTGCGCGCACGCACAACACAGCAACCCCCCACACAGCGTACCTCGCGCTTCAGGAACTCGTCCGGCACGCCGGACGCGATGCCCGCGCCGCCGGGCGCGGAGGGCGCGGAGGTGGAAGCGGCGCGAGAAGAAGCGGACGCAGCCGCGGCGGCGGCCGTGGCGCCGGCCGCCGCAGTGCGGTCGGCCCGGTGCAGGAGGGCGGACGCGGCGCGCGCAAGCATGGCAAAGGGAGGGGCAAGTGCTTGTGCGTGGGAGGGCGTCGCTTTTTCCTTTGGCGCGACGGCCGTTTGTTTGCGAGTCTGGAGGGGGGGGCGAAGCATTTGCCCCCCCACACCCATCATCTTTCGCGAGGAAAAGCGGCGGACTACCGGGCGCTTCTTGGCCCACCCGCCTCTCGCGCCGGGCGTAGCGAGAGCCAGGGTCCCCAGCCCGGCCACTCGCGTGGCTGATCGGGCTTTGACTCGTACGCGCACGCGCGTTTTTTCACCCCTCCTCATCCGCCACGCCTGCAACCTAGCCCCACCATCCCATCCAACACACGCTCTCCATCATGTCCTCCTCCTCCGACGACGAGGACTACCAGCCCGGTGAGGGCGGCGACTCAAGCGAGGGAGACGAGGACGATGTCATCGTCGCCGCGGCCGCCGCGCGGCGGTCGGCCCGCCTCGCCCGCCGCGGTGCGGCGGCGCCCAGGCGTCCGCAACCGACCCGCCCGCCCGTCGCGGCCACGCCGCTCGCCCGGCAGGTCGGCCTGCACACCAGCGCCCGCCTCGACGACCTGGCGCCGTCCACGCCCTCGCCCTCGCCCTCGCCCGCGGTGGCGCTACTGCGCGCGCGGGAGGCGGCGATGACGGGCGGCCGCCCGGGGTGGGCCGCGTGCCAGCGCGCGCACCTGGGCGGCGGGCCGTTTGCCCCCCGCGCGCCCGCCGCGGTCGTCGACGCCATGCACAGCCGGGCGTACATCGGCCACTGCTCCCCGTCCGGCAACGTCTTCCTCGCCGCCTTCCAGCAGGACCGCCGCCTGCGCGTGTACGATGCGTCGCCGTCGGCCGGCCCGGCCGTCGGCGCGGCGACCGCCGCCGCGCCTGGGCGCGCCGTGCCAGGCCCGGCCGCGTCCACGGGCGTCATCCCCGGCTACCCGCTGCTCAAGGACATCGAGTGCCGGCTGTTGCGGTGGACGGTCACGGACGTGGCCCTGTCCAGCGACGAAGCGCTGTGCGCGTACGCCAGCCTGAACCCGGTCGTGCACGTCGTCAGCCTGGAGGGCGGGCGGGGCGTGCGGTCGGTCGCCAACACGACAGACATCCACGCCGCCTGCCCCCTGGACGAACTGGTGGACGCCCCGCCTGACGCCCGGCTGCCGCCGTTTGGCGTGTGGGCGCTGCGCTTCACGCCCGGGTCGTGCGCGTCGGCTGCCATGCTCGCCGGCGCGGGCGCGGGCGGGGCCGTGTACGTGCACGACTGCCAGCGTGCCAAGACGACGGCCGTCCTGGCCGTCCACGGCGACGAGTGGGACGTCAACGCCCTGGCGTTCCTGGACGACGCGTCCCCCCACGTGTTCGCGACCGGCGCGGACGACGGCCTGGTCAAGCTCGTGGACACGCGGACAGGGTCGGCGCCGACCGTCGGCCTGCTGGCGGGGCACCTGGCCGGCATCACGTACCTGGACGCCCGCGGCGACGGCGTCACGCTGCTGTCCAACTCCAAAGACCAGACCGCCAAGCTGTGGGACGTCCGCCGCAGCGCCGTGGGCGGGGGCGGGCCCGGCACGTCGGCCGAAGCGGCCGCGCTGGGCCCCGTGTCCGACGCCGGCGGCCTGGCCTTTGACTACCGGTGGCAGGCCGTCCCCCGCCGCCTGGCGGCCGGCGTCCACGCGGGCGACACGTCCGTGGCGACGTACCGCGGCCACGTCGTGGCGTCCACCCTCATACGCGCCCGCTTCTCCCCCCCCGGCCCGACGGGCGGCGCGTTTGTGTACGCTGGCTCCGCCGACGGCACGCCGCGCGTGTGGGACCTCGTCACCGGCGCGCTCGTGGCGGAGCTGGCGTACCACGGCGAGACAGTGCGCGACCTGTCCTGGCACCCGCGTGATCCGTCGACGCTCATCACCGCGTCCTTTGACGGGACGTGCGTGCGGTGGGGCCCGTCGGGCGAGGCGGGCGGCGTGCCCGACCATGCGGGCGGCGACGCGCTGGAAGACGGGTTTTGAGGCAAGGTAGGGGGCGGCGCGTCGCCGCCGCGCCTGCTGTACCCTCCTTGGGTGCGCCTGTCCCCCCCTGCGTCCTTGTTTGTTTTGTTTTGTTTGCGTTTTTGGCTTGTGTTCCTTTTTTTGCGCTGGCGTTGTTGACACGCTTTCTTCACACAATTTTTTTTTTCTGCTTACAGCCAGTGCTCACGACTCGCGTCCCACCACCTTTGCCCGCACCGCCGCCGCCAGCGGGAGACACTCCCTGAACACGGGCTCGTACCGGGCAAGGCCAGACGACGTCGCCCGCGGCGGGCGGGCGTCGGCCCCGCTCCCACTCAGTTCCCCGGCCGCCGCGGCGCGGATCATGCGCCCGGCAGACGCGGCCGTCGCCCGCGAGATCAGGCGGGTGTTCGGGTCAGCCGCGGCCTCGGCGCACGCAACAGGCACGCACATGCGGCCGATGGCTCGGTGGACCAAGCGGCGGAAAGCGGACTCGGCGGGCGTCTCGGGCGGGCGGTCGGCGTCGTGGGAGGAGCCGGGGTCGTCGCCCTCGCTGCCGCTGCCAGACGAGGGCGCTGGGCCCGCCTCGTCGGCGCTGGCGCCGGGCGCCCACCGCCGGATTTCATCGGCTAGCAGGGGCATGAGCAGCGCAGCCGCGACGATCGCAGGCGGCGCGGGGGAGGACGGGGACGCGCAGCTGTCCAGGGCGGGGAGGGCGGCCATGCCGCCGACACGGGCGGGCGCGCGGCGGCTGGGCTGCGCGTCGCCCTCGCCCTCGCCCGCCAGCGCGCCCTCCCCCCTCCCCATCGGCCCGCACTCGGCGTCCAGCAGGGCCGCGTGGGCCGGCAGGACGTACGGCAACAACCCGCACCGGCGCGCGACCGCCACCGCCGGCGCGGCGTGGCCGTGGGCCAGCCAGGCGGTGAGCTCCCCGCCCAGGCGGCCGGCGGACAGACTGGCCGTCAGGTGGGCGTGGGTGCCGATGGCGTCGGCGTCGGCGGGGGCCAGCCGCAGCCCCGTCCGAGACACGAGCCGCACCGCCCTCAACATGCGCGCCGGGTCCGACGCAAACGACGCGCCGGGCTCGTCCACGCTCGCCAGCCGCCGGGCGGCCAGGTCGGCCAGGCCGCGCCCCGTCGGGTCGTGGACCTCCCCGGTCCACGGGTCGAAGAAGAGCGCGTTGACGGTGAAGTCGCGGGCGGCGGCGGACGCGGCCAGCGCGGCTGCAATGGCAGCCCCGCGCTCGGCTGCGTCGGCCGGCCAGACCCCGCCGTCCAGGGCGGCCAGGGCCGCGCGCTGGCGGGCCGCGCGCGCGGTCTTTGGCGGCGGCGGGGGTGCGCCCGGGCCGCCACCGCGCGGCGGCGGCGGCAGCTCCGCCACGCCGCCCTCCGCCCCGCCCGGCAGCAGGGTCGACACCTCGTGCACGTCCCGCCCGGAGCCCAGGACGTGGACGACGGGGAAGCGGGCGCCGATGAGCCGGGCCTTTCTGAAAAATTTCAGGAGCGCCGACGGCGGCGCCGTCGTGAGGATGTCAAAGTCTTTGGGCGGTCGGCCGGCGAGCGTGTCGCGGACAGCGCCGCCGACGAGGAAGGAGGCGTAGCCTGGTCCCACCAGTGCAGGGATGTGGATGGGGAGGGAGGTGCGTGAGGGGAGTTGTGCTGGCTGTCGGGTGGCTCGCCGGCCCCCGCCCCCACCTCCAGTCCCCACCACCTCCGTTCCCCCCCCCCCCAATCATCCCATCTCCCGCCCCCACCTTCATCCCGCAGCTTTGTGAGGACGCCCCACACGCCGCGGGGCATGGCCCGGCCCGCGTCGGTGGACCGGCGAGGAGAGGACGGCGAGCGTGGCGACGTGGCCAGGGCAGGCGGCAGCCTGCCTTCCAAACCGCCCGCCTGGCTGCCGGGCGGGCGGCCGCGGCGCGCGCCGGGCGCGGGCGGCGGGTGCGGCGGTCTGTCGCCCAAGCTGCTGTCGTCGTCTTCCCGCGGCGCGGGCGACGCCGCCCCGCGCCGATGCTGGGGATTGGGCACTGGTCCTCTGCGTCTGCTGCTGGGCGGCGGAGCGTGTCTCGGGCGGCCGTTGCTGGACGCGGACGCGATGGTGAGGGGCCTAGCCGACGGCGGCGGCGCACACGGCGAAAGCGCGGCCGCCATCCCGCTGCTGCTGCTGGCCGGCGCGCCCCGGCTCACAGCAGACAGGTGGTGGACCAGGACTTGAGCCAGGCGGCGGCGCATGTGTGGGAATTGGCCGGGTGGATGTGTGGGGCGGGCGGGCGGGCGGCTCACTTCATCGTCGTCTCTTTTTTTTTTCGCTGTGCAACCAAACCAGCCCTTCACTCGTCTTTTTTTTCCGTCGCGTGGGCCCGCGACCAGGCTGCGTGGTCGTCTCACCATCTAACTGGCCGAGAGAGAGACGGCCGCGTGCACGCGCGCAGCGTCGCGCACCGACCGAGCACCCGCGCTCACGGCCCGCAGTGGCCTCCTCCCCTTCCCCCCCTCGCATCGGTTCCTGGCGTACCCCGCACCGACCAATGCCGCCCTCCCGCTGGCGCCGCCTCGCCTTCACGGCCGCGGCCGCTGCTGCCGCCGCGTACGTGGCGTACCAATGGTGGTATGCGGACGGCGATGAAAGGTACGGAAGGGGCGTGGAGGTGGGGGGACGCGCGCGCGAGGGGGCTATTTTTTCGCGCGCGCCCCACACCCTCCGCGCTGTCCCCCGCCCTGATGCCATCCCGTCCTTCACCGCCCCACACCCCAAACACAGCGATGCCGACGACGGCGGCGCCACCCCGCCGCCCTTGCCGCCCGATTTGGCCGAACGTAGCCTGACGTCCTGGGCGGGCGCGGCGGAGGCCGAGGCCGCGGCCCGGCGGCGCAGGCGAGAGGAGGCAGCGGGCGCGGGCGGGCGGCGCGGCGGGCCCGACGCCACGCCCGCGCCGTGCCCGGTCGAGGTGGAGATGGAGGCGGTGGTGGCGAGGCCCGCCGGCGGCGGCGGCGGCGGAGACGGCGACGCTGGCGGCGGGCCACCGCCGTCCGCGCCGTCGCCACCGCCACCACACCCGGACCCGCACGCCGCGGCCGTCGCGTCCGCGGCCGCGGACCTGGACCGCCACTTCGCCTCCGTCCAGTCCATCTGCGACGGCGTGACGCTGCCGGCCGCGGCCCGGGACTTGAGCGCTGCACTGGCCAGCGTCGCGGACGTGGCTGGGCTGACCGCCAAGCTCAAAGACGGCGGGTCGGGCGGCGCCGGCCCGCCCCTCGACGCCGACGCGAAACGCGCGACGTGGGCGGCGCTGAGGGATGCGGGGCTGACGTCCGCCCTGGGCGCGCCCTGGCTGGTTGGAGCGCTGGCCCTGGCTCTGCGAGTCCAGCTCAACGTCCTGGGCCGGCACCTGTTCCTCGCCGCCCACGTCGGTGGCGACGGCGGCGGCGGCCGGCGGCCGAGCAGCAGCGGTGGCGGCGGCGGCGCGGCGCCGCCCCCCACCACCACCGCCGTCTCCACGGCCGCCCAGGCCCGCCTGCTGGAGTACGGCCACCACTTTGTGCGCACGGGCGCGGCGGCCCTGCTGGCCGGCGCCGTCAAGCCCGCGGCCGTGCAAGCCGGCACCGCGGGCGGGCTGGGCCTGGCCGACCCGCTGCTGGCCGACGACCTGCTGGACCGGCTGTCGGCCGCGCACGCGGCGGTGGACGCGGGCGTGACGGCCTGGGCGCTGGAATATGGGGCCACCGGCGCGACCGTGACGGGCTGGCCGGCGCTGCTGCTGCCGCCGCCGGCGGGGTCGGAAGACGCGCTGTTGGTGGGAGGGGGCGGCAGCGGCGGACCCGACTCGCCGCCCGGCCCTGCCCTGTCCCCGGCGGACGAAGCCCTCGTCCGGGGCATGGCGGCCGAGCTGGCGTTGATTTACGCGTCTCCACGCTTCGCGACCGCCGCCCGCGCCGCCGTCGCGGCGGTCGCCGCCCAAACCGCGACTGCGCTGGCGTCCGCCCTGGGCGCGACGTCCGAGTCGGTGCCGCTGCCGCTGGCGAAAGCCGTGCCGCGGGCGGCGGCTGTCGGGCGGGCGTTGCTGGACCCTGGGTCGCCCGCGTTTGCGGATGCGGTGGCGGCTGTGGGTGAGCTGCCGGAGGTCAGGGAGCTGTGCGCGGCGGTGTATTCGTGCGGGCCGCCGTTGTAGTGTGGTCGAAAAGATGGGGCGCACCGGGGGACGGACTGGGAGGTAAGGTTTGCACGGCCCCGAAAAACATGCAATCCCCACGCACCAGCACGCACATGCCCCCCGCTCCCGCCCAGTGCCAGTCAAGCCAACGCAAAATGGGGTAGGAGTTGATACAAAAACAAAAAGGCGCGGGTATCGCTGTTGAGGGTGTGTGTGGGAGCGGCGGCGCGGGCGGGGAGGCCGAGGGTGCAGCAAGACCATCGCTCTCCGTGGGCACCGCCCGCCCCCCGCACACACACGCAAAAACAGGAACATCCCGCCACAGCCGACGAATCCGCCAACGGAAAGAAAAAGAAGAAAATGCTCACTAAAAGACACACACGCACACGCACACACACACGAAAAACGCCCAGAGTTCAAGGAGATAAAAAAACAGGGGGGGATGGGGTGGGGTGTTGATGGTAAAAATGAAAGGGTGGGGGGATGGGGGGAAACACAACGGTACGGGGATCGGTCAAAAGAAACGGAGCAAAAAAAATCACGCCTTGTATGTAGGTCCAATGTTTGTTGCTTGGTTTGGGGGGTTTTGAAAAATAGGCGGCGGTCGGGGGCGGGCGCGCGTGCGTGTGATTGAAACAACACACACACGCACAGGCGCTGGCCCGGCGCTCGCTCGCTGGAAAAATTTCTAGTTGTGCCGCCTAATACCGGCGCGCACGCGCGACCGCCGCCACAAACGCGCCCGCCACCGCCCGGTCGTCCAGGAGGGCGTGGCCCGTCCAGTGCGCGGCGGCGGCGGCGGCGGTGGGGGCGGGGAGGTTGTGCGCCGCGGCGTAGCGGGCCAACGCCGGCGGGCTCAGGCGGCGGGCCAGCCAGCCTTCGGTCGCGGCGGACGAGGTGGAGGAGGCGGGCGACGAGGTGGACACCGTCGGGACGGCGACGGAAGCAACCCAGGCCGTCGTGGCGGCGGAGCGGCCGCCGGCGGAGCCGTGCGAGGTCGCGGGCGTGGCCTGCTTGCCCAGCCCGCCGCCCAGGACGCCCAGGGCGGTCGGCGCCCGGTGGTGGGCGGGCGGCCGGCGCGGGCGGGTGCGGGGCAGGGTGAAGGCGCCGCCGCCAGGCCCGACGCACGCGGCCGGGGACGCGCCGCCGTCGTCGCCCTCGTCGTCGGACGAGTCCTGGAAGTGGGGTGGGAAGGGGTGGGGGTGGGTGAGTGGGGGGTGGGGGGGTGAGACCTCGCGCGCGCCTGGGGGGAGGCGCTCGCGCCGCGCGTCCAGGCCCCGGCACACCCTCACACACACCGTTTCGTCACCCGTCGGCGGCGCCAGGACGGTCAGGGCGTTGCGCTGCAGGCGGACTTCCTCGCCCGTCTCCAGGATCTGATTGGGTGGGTGGGGAGTGGGGAGGCGTGAGTGGGTGCGGCCAGGCGATAGAGAGAGGAGGGAGGGGGTCAGCGCCTCTGGTCGGGCCGCTTGTGTTGTTGTGCCCTGCTGCCATCAAGCTGCGCCTTGCCAAGCGCTGCCGGACGCTCGCATCGTCCCGGTCCGTCGTCCTTTCCATCCAGAACGCATGGTCTGGATGCGCGCCACGACTTGAGGCGGAATCGACGGCCACGCCACCGCGGTTGCCGCCCGCGGGAGGCGTGTCGAGCGAGCGCGCCCACCGCCAAAGCGCCCCGCATGTGGGCGTGGTCTAGCGCACTGGAGGATCGCCCTCCGACAGGGCTTGTGGAGCTGTTCCAATGCCACAACCGCCCGCGATGGCTAGGGCAGGACTGCCGACGCCCTTTGAGGGGGCTAGTTTGGTCTGGCCCCCCGCCGGCCCGCCTCAGGCACGATGGGTGGTTTTGGTTGGCGAGCGCGCCGCTCCGCGTCTTGTCGGTGGATGTGTTGCCCAAAGCACGGCCGCGGAGCGCCACGAGCGATGCCGCTGCGTGCTCACGCCCACCGGACAGTCCGGCGGCAACGTTCCAGGTCCAATGCGGGTGGGTCGGCATCGAGCCGATGGGGGGAGGGGTCAGCGCCGGCGCACACAAGCGCGCGACGGGGGGCGGTCCTGGCCGCTCCGGCAACCTCTCCCACCACCACCACCACCACCAAGAGACCCCGGCGCGCGCAAAGACACCAAGGCTCACCGTCAGCAGGTGCCACCCGCCCAGCCCGACAGACCGGCGCACCCGGCCCTCGGCGCCGACCAGGGACGCCCGGGTACGGGCATTGCCGACGACGCGGACGAGCGTGTGTTTGGGGAGGAGGGCGTTCGCGGCCGCGCCGCGCAGCGGCGGGGACGCCGACGACGCCCGGTGCTGCTGCTGCTGGTCGTGGTGGTCGGAGCCGGACACGTCGGACGACGTCGTCGTCGCACCCAGGCCCGCGCCGGGCGGGCGGGGCGGCAGCGGCGGGCGGGGCGCGGCGGGCGAGGCCGCGTGCCGCGCGGGGCACCCGTCCGAGGAGGTGCCGGCCAACGCGACGGGCGCGGACGCGGGCGTGGGCGGCGCCAGGGCAGTGGCTGGCTTGGGCACGCTGGCGGGCGTGCCCGGATCGGGGGAGGCGGCGCGTGGGGTGGAGGTCAGCATGGTCGGGGGGAGGCAGGCTGATTAGAGGTGTGAGAGGGAGGAGAGCGGGTTGAGCGGGCCTGGCATCACACCAGCCAAACGCATTTGCGCGGCGCACACTTTAGTTTGCGTCGGCGTCGCGGGTGCAAAATCGTCTCGCACCCCCATGACGACTGCACCCAGTTCCAGTCGACGCCGGTCCCGACCGGCCGCGTGCGGCGGCGAACCGTTGAACGCCCCCCCGCCCACGCGCGGCGGCGGCGAGGCCTCTGCGTCGGCCGCCGCGCCGCCGCCGCCACCGCCGCCGAAAAAACGCCGCCGCTCGTCGCAGGCAGCCGCGCCACTCGAGCCGTCCACGTCGGACTTTGTAGACCTGGCCATCTCCATTGCCGACGACGCGCCTGCGGGACGGGCCCTGCGCATCCGCCCGCACGAGGGCGGGTCCGCCGACCAAGCCACGGCCCTCGTCGTCACGCGCCTGTCCTTCACCTGGCGGCCGGCCGCGGTCGTGCTGCGGGCGCTCATGTCCAAGTTTGGGAGCGTGGCCGGTGTTGCCGTGGATGAGGGTGGCGGCGACTCGGCTGTCGTGCTGTTTGAGGACGCGGCCGGTGTCGCGGCTGCGCTGGCGGCCGCGCGGGCTGGGAAGGTGGCGCGCCTGAAGGCGGGCGACTTGCCGCCGGTTGACGCGCCGATTGGACTCAAGGCCTGGGTGGAACGCCACAAGGCCGCGTTTCTGGGCGTGGATAGGCTGCGGGAAGAGGTGCGTGATGGGGGGCGGAGGGGTGTGGTGCTGGTGGTGGGGGGGTGGGGTGCGATGGCCGGCCGTCGGGTGCGATGGCTCAGCCGCTCGGCAGGTGGCCTGGCGCCCAGCTGTGCAATGCGCGCGGCCACCCAAGCCGGCTGCCGCGAGTCCGCGGTCTGGCTACCCGCCAGTGCGCCGCCTGGCAGGAGCGCCATCCGTCCCCCTCACGCGCGCGCGCCCCACACCCCGCCCCCCCCACTCCAAACACGCCCCACAGGTCGACGGCTGGATGGCGGCCTTTGACGCGGAAGAAGCCCGTAAAACCGCGGCGGCTGCGGCAGCGGCGGCCGCCGCGACCGACGACGACGGGTGGACGGTCGTGGTCCGGGGCGGCGGCCGCAAGAAGACGTCCGGCGGCGGGATCAGCGTGGGCGCGGTCGCGCCCGCGGCCGCCGCGGCGAGGGCTGCCGCCAAGGGCGCGCCCAAGGTCGACACGGACTTTTACCGGTTCCAGAAACGGGATGCGCGCCGGCATGGTGAGTCTGTGGAAGGCGACGCTGGGACGCTGGCAACGGGCACACAACGCAGCACCGCCCTCCACACTCACCCCACCCCACCCCCACCCCCGCAGAACTGGCGGAGCTGCGCCTCAAATTCGAGGAGGACAAGCGCCGCATCGCCGAGCTGCGGGCCAGCCGTCGCTTCCGGCCCGGGTAGTGAGTGTGGTGGGGGAGGGAAGGTGGGATGGTGTTACAACAATTTTTTTTTTGTGAGGAGCCAACACACTCATCGTCTAAAAAATCTCAAGTTTTTTTTCCCGTCATCGGCTAGGGGGAGGGGACGCAAACACACACACACTCAACATCAACATATTCGTACACACAGACATGATGATACAAATGCACAGGCGACGACGACTCTCAGAGTTGGGACGCCAGGACGCCCGCGGCGACCCGCATGCACGGGTCGGCGTCCAACGCCGCGGCCAGCGCTTCCTGCGCGCCTGGCGCGGCGACGGCGGCGCGGGGGGCGGGGATGGCCGGCGGCAGCCGCGCCGCCCGGCACGCCCGCGGCGGGCGCAGGCCGACGTGGTCGATGGCGTCCCCCGCCGGCGTCGTGTACCGGGCGATGGACAGGGACAGGCCCGACCCGTCGTCGAGCGGGACGACCGCCTGGATGGCGCCCTTGCCGAACGTGCGGTCGCCGATGACGGCCGCCCGGCCGTTGTCGCGGAGCGCGCCCGCCAAGATTTCGGCGGCGGACGCGGAGCCGTGGTCGACGAGGACGGCGAGCGGCGGGGAGGCGGTCGTGGGCGGCGAGGACGACGACGGCGGCGGCGCCTCGCCGTCGAGGACGACGCGCTCGGCCGCCGCCGCGCCGTCGCGGCCGACGACGTTGAAGACGGGCGAGGCCGGGGCCAGCCAGAGGCGGGCCACGCCCAGGGCGGACCGGACGAGGCCGCCCGGGTTGCCGCGCAGGTCCAGGACGTACGCCCGCGCGCCGGCCGCGTCCAGGTCGGCGAGCGCGGCCGCGACGTCGCCGGGGGCGCGGTCGGTGAAGGACAGCAGGCGCACGTAGCCCAGGAGGCCGCCGCCGCCGCCGTGGGAGGCGCGTCGGCCAGCGCCTGGCAGCGGCAGGGTGGCCGTCGCCACCGGCGACAGCTCCACCGCCTCGCGTTGCAGGGCAAACGTCCGGACGGAGTAGCGTGGGGCGGGGGTGGGGGGCGGGCGCGGCGCGCGGCGCGCAACGCCAGGCACGGCCGCCGCGACGCCGCCGTCGCTGGTTTGCTCGGCCCGCGCCACGCGCAGCGTGACAGACGAGCCGGGCGCGCCCCGCAGCAGGGCCGCCGCGGCTTCGCTGCCCATGCCGGGCGGCAGGGCCTGGTCGTCGATGGCGACCAGCTGGTCGCCCGGGCGGACGCCCGCCCGGTCGGCGGGGCCGCCGTCGACGGGGGCGACGACGACCAGGCGGCCGCCCGGGTCGGCGGCGACCAGCAGGCCGACGCCCTGGATCTCGCCCGACGCGGCCGTCTTGTACGACGCGTACTCGGGCGCGGGCAGGAGGCGGGTGTAGGGGTCGCCCAGGCGGGCGACCATTGCGGCCATCTCCCCCCGCGCGGCGGCGGGGGACGGCGCGGACGCGACGGCGCGCAGCCCGGCGCGCAAGTCCGCGCGCCAGTCGCGGCCGCCAAAGTTGGCGTCCACAAAGCCGCGGTCCAGGGCGTCCCAGGCCGCGTAGAGCGTGCGCTGGACGGCGAACAGGGCCGGGTCGGGGGAAGGCGGTGGGATGGCCCCGTCGTCCGTCGTGGGTGGCGGTGATGGTGCGAGGCTGCTGACTTCCGCGGACGCTGGCAGCAACAGCGGCGGCGGGGAGACGATCAGGCCGCCCAGGGCCATGACGGCGGCGGCGGCCAGGGCGGTGGCGGACGAGGCGAGGCGGGTGGGGAGCGGGGTGGCCGGCGGGGCTGGGTGGTGTGTGTTGTTGGTCAGGTGGGGGTCGGGGGGGAGGAGGAGGAGTGTGAGAGAGCTGGGCGTGCCTGCTTCTCGGACGGGCCGGCCGTCGCTTCCCTGCGGGCCGGGCCGCGGGCGTGGGCGAGGCCCGGCCTGCGGGCGGGCGGGTCGTGGGGGTTTGAACCCGGCCTCGGGTGGCGGGGTGCGCGCGCGGCGTGCGGTTTGCGCATGCCCTTGCCCCTTTTCCTCTCACGGCGCGATGGCGCCGCCTTGCCGAGCGGCATTGAGGCTGCAAACCCATCGTTGGCAAGCGCTGGCATCGCGCGTGTCTGACAAAGCAACGAAAACGCGTTCCGACACACGTCAGGGCGCGGGCAGACGTTCCAACGAGAGCGGGGCGCACAGCGAAAAAAAAAACCTCGCGCCACTCGACAACGCTCGCGTTTCGCGTGCGCACCTTTCGCCTCGCCGCTCCGGGATGGTTTCGCGCGCACGGGCGGGAGCAGGGGCCGGCAGACATCGCACTGGCGGGGGCGGGCCGCCGGCACGGCGCCGGCTGGCCGCGGGCGCGGGCACGACGCGAGCTTCATGCGCGTTTGTGTTTTGTTTGGTGAGTGAGTCGGCAAGCGCAGTCAAAGCCATTGGAGAGACGGAAAGGCGGCGCGCGCGCTCGCCCTGTCCTGAGTCGCGCCACCTCCCACACACTTTTCGCACGCGGGTGCGGACGGCCTCTGCGCATCCACCGCGCTTGCTGCCGCCATCGACCGGGCCCTGGAACGCCCGCTGAGCGAGGCGCAAAAGCAAAAAGCAAAAACCAAACCATCATGGCCGCGCCATCACCCAGCCCGCCCGCCGCCGCCCAGCTGAATGAGGACGACTTCAAGTTTGGCGGCGGCCGCCTATCCGGCCCGGCGCGCACCTTCACCTTCTGGCGGCGTGCAGCGGGCGTGTACGGCGCGTACAAGGCGCGGCAAGCGCAAGCGGCTGTGCTGCGCGCGACTGGGAAATACTCGCCTGACCAGCTGCGGGATGAGCTGTGGGCGCCCCACCACGAGTGGGCGGGCGCTGAGCTGTATGACATGGCGGTCACGCTGCGCGGCTTCTATTTGAAGGTGCGGGGCGGTTGGGGAGGGGCTGGGCGGAGAGGGGCGGGCGGGCCGATCGGGGGCGGGGTCTGGACCGACGCTGGGCGACCGCGCCCCCGGTCGGGGCCGGCCCCCCCCCCCCCCTAGACCTTCCATCGCCCACCGCCCTCACGCCACGCCCGCCGTCCACCCCGGGTCCTCTCATCCACAGGTCGGCCAGTTCATCGCGGCTCGCTCCGAGTTCGTCCCCGCCCCCATCTGCCGCCACCTGTCCAAGCTGCACGACGCCGTCCCACCCATGCCCCCGCCGCTGGCTCGGCGGGCGCTGGAGGCGGAGCTGGGAGGCGCGCCGCTGGGCGCCGTCTTCGAGTGGATCGACTTGGCCAACCCCCTGGGCTCTGCGTCCGTGGCGCAGGTGCACAAGGCCCGGCTGCGCGGGGCGTCGAGCCTGGACGCGTGCCGCCGCCGCCGCCGCGGCTTGCTGCGCCGCACGCTGCGGTCGCGGCTCGTCAACCCCCTCTTCGCCGGCCGACTCCGGGCGGGCGACGCGGCCGCCGAGGCCGCGCTCGGCCCACCTCCCGGCGCAGAAGTGCTCGACTGCCCGGCCGGCGCGGCGTCCACCTGGCCCGCCGCCGCGGCCGCGGCGTCCGCGGCTGTCGACGTGGCCGGCCCCGCCGGCCCGTCCGGCCTGGTCGCCGTCAAAATCCAGACGCCCGGCGCGGCCGCCACCATGGCCGACGACCTGAAGCACGTGCGGACGTGGGCCAAGATCCTGTCCAAGTCCGAAATCGCGTTTGACATGGTGTCCGCCGTCGACGAGCTCAACTCGCAGGTCGGCCTGGAATTCGATTTCGTGCGCGAGGCCGCCATCCAAAACGCGGTCGCGGGGCACCTGGCGGACCTGAAGCGCAGCGTCACCGTGCCCCGGGCGGTGAGGGGGCTGGTCACGCCCCGCCTGCTGACGATGGGCTACGTGGAAGGCGAGCAGATTGGGCGGCTCGAGGTGAGGTCTTGGGATGATGATGGGTTCGGCGGCGTGGGTGTGGTGGTGGTGGTGGTGGTGTGGGGGGTGTGGTGCGTGTTTTTTCCTGGGGTGGCTCTCACGCCCTCCCGACCCCCGTCCCCCCCTCCCCTCCCCTCCCCACAACAGTCCAAGGTCAAGCGCCTGTCCCCAGCCCGGCGCAAGGCCGCCGCCAAGCTCATCCTGTCGCGGGTGTCGCGGGCGTACGGCGCGATGATCCTGGGCGAAGGCCTGTTCCAGGTGTGTGCGGGCCGGCCGGTATGGTGGGTGGGGGACGGGGGCTGGGGCGGGCGCGACGACCCACCTGCGCACGCCCTTGCTCGCACAGCGCGCGCACGTGTGGGGAGCGACCGCCTCCGGCCCTGCACGCGCGCACCGGGCAAGCAACCCTGTCCCTCACCGCCCCATCACCCCCACCCACCACGCATGTGATGTCCCCTGCAGGCTGACGCCCACCCGGGCAACATCCTCGTCCAGAAGCGGGGCAAGATCGCGTTGCTGGACTACGGGCAGGTGAGAGGGCTCACGGGCGGCGACCGTGGCTGGGCGGCGAGCGTTTTTGGTTTGGAGGGCGGGTGCACTCGCGCCGGGCGAGGGGTAAGCAACCACCCTCTGCCGCCCCGCCACTCACCCTCCCCGCCCTCCCCCGCCTCCCACCCCACACCCACGCACACGCGCCAGGCCAAGCAACTCCCGGAACACGACCGCCTGGCGTTCGCCCGCCTCATCCTGGCCATGCAGCCCAGCTACGCCAAGTGCGACAAGGCGGCGGTGACCAACGCGATGGCGGACCTGGGGGTGGCGTTCTCCAAGGTGGACAACGTCAAGATCGCGCAGATGGCGCACGGCATGGTGAGCGCCTGTGGAGCGGGTGGTGGGCGGGCGGGCGGGGCGGGGCTGGACGGGCGACGGGGGGGGGGGGGGGATCCAAGTGCGGGCGGCTTGGGGGGGCCGCGGGGCGAGGGGTTGCGGGCTCTCACACCCACCTCCCCCCACCTCCCCACCCCCACGCCCCCTCGCAGTTCGACTCGCGGACGTCCTACCGCGTCGACCCTTTCGCTGCCGACAGCCCCATCAAAGAAATCTCCATCGACACCTTCCCGCCGGACGTGTTTTTCGTGCTCCGCGTCACCCAAATGCTGCGGGGCTTGGCGGGCGGCATGGGCGTCAACGATTTCAGCAACGTGGTGCAGTGGGCGCCGTACGCTGAAGCCGCGGTGCGCGGTGGGGCCCGGCTGCGCGGCGGCGTGGCCCGGGATTCGGAGGTTGCGCTGCCGCCCGTGCATGACTTGGATGGAACAGTGGAGGTGGTTGCCGAAGAGGTGGAAGCGCCGCCGGCGCTGGGCCTGAAGGCTGAGGAGGCCAGGCCAGCAGTGCTGCAGGGAGCACGGCGGCGGCGGGAGCACTTGCTGGCGAGCATCGTGCTGGGCTAGTAGAGAGTGGGCGGGAACTGGATGGATGGATGGGTGGAGGGAGGGACCTGGATTGAAACACACGCCTGCACGGTTTCCTCGCCCCGTTTAGACCTTCGTCTCTCTTGTTTCTCGGCCGGGTTACGGTAGTTTTAGGATCAGGGTCAGGGTTAGGTCAGGTTCACGGCAAAGGCGACGACGTCGTCGCCCAGGTGCACGCGGCCAAGCTCGCCATCCTGGACGCAGCGGCCCGTGGTGTGGCGCGACGATGCCGTGTGCTGAGGGCTGCACCGTGCAGGCGGGGGAGACAGTCGGGAAGCGCGGTTACTACGAGAGAGAGAGTTTTTTTTTGGAGGTGTGGGTGGGGTGGGGGTGTGGGGGTGTGGGTGGGTGGGTGGGTGGGTGGGTGGGTGGGGGGACGGCAAGGAAAAAGCGCGGCCTTTTCATAACCCTCCTTGCAACTTCTTTAAACGTCGTGTTCATGGCGCCGCCCAGTTCATTTGGTTTTTTTACCCCTTGCTTGTCACTCGTCGCACGCAAAGATTGGTAAAGTAAAATGGTTTGAGCTGTTTGCTTTGAGCGCCGCGTTTTACGCGCGTGTAGTTATGAACGTGTGACCGCCCCGCGCGGCGGCCGCGCGCGCGTCAGCCGTGAGCGGCGGCCACGACCGCGTGAGTTTGACCCTTTTCCCGCCCGCCTGGTGGGCCGCGGGCGCGGTTTTGCTTTGACTAGCGGGCCGGCGGCGGAAACCTTCCCCATTGCTCGCCACCTGTGCCTGTGCATGATGGCGTGTTTTGGTTCTTTCATGGCGAAGAAGCCACCCGCTCTTTTACCGCACATGTGCCGGTGTGGCGGCTTGCTTACCACGCGCCGGGCGGGGCGTGCGGTCGTGGGCTTGTGGTGCGGGCGACCGGGGCCAAACCACCACCTGCCTCATTCCATGTGTCGCGCGTGCGCGATTTTTACCTGGCAAAGGACGACGCGTCGTCTTTTCTGCATGCGTCCCGCGCGGGCTGACTGCGCGGGTTGGGAACGCAAACGTGCTTTTGTGTCCGGTCCAACCCGCAACATGCACGCGTGTTCGCTTGCAAGCGGCTGGGGGTGTCCATGTTCCAGCCACCCCCGCCTGCAGGCTCATGGCCGAGGCCGCCCCGGCGACGGCCCGTCGCAACACTACGGCCGTAGCATGAGCCCGAGGCTGAGGCCAAGACTTTATCATGCCCGTTTGGTGGGGCGCAATCGGCGCGGGTGGGCGGGCGCGGCGTCTCATGGCGTTTGCTTGGTGGAGGTTGCGTCCCGAGACGCACTGACCGCCCTCTCGCCCGCCTCTGCACGCCGGGCGGCTCTAAGGCCGGTCCTGTGGCGGGGACTTGCACGCTGAGTCTGGTGCGAGGCGCTTCCAACAAGATGCGGTCAAGCTGACTTCATGCGGATGCGCGCCCTGCATCGTAGTGCCTGGAATGCACCGACAAGTGGCGGCCGGCCCAGGCCATGAAGAAAACAGCCTTCCCCGCGCGCGCGGGTCGGACGTTTCCACATCGCAACCAGCCCCCACGGCACGGCAGTAAAATGCATTGAGCACACGCAGGGGCATGCCAAATGACACCCGTGGCGCGCCCGCGCCAACGCACTGTGCACCGATATGCGGCCAGGTGGAAACTGGTCGGGTCCACGGCCCCCGCGCGCCCGTGCCGGCCGCGTCAAAATGCAAACCTGCCACGGCAGGCAGTGTGCTGGTACGTCCACAGCACGCCCGTGCAAGTGCAGGGTCGGGCCGCCTTCAAAATCAGGACCGAGCGCACGGCCGGCCCAGGCAGGCACGGCCAGTCCAGAGTGGAGGTCAGGGCCGGTCGGCCCGGCCACAGACAGGCAGCATGCCCACAAAAAGCAAGCACGCCGTCTCGTGCCGCGCCACGCACCTGCCCTAAAAGCTGACATATCAATGGTACGTCATGGTGGGGTTGGCACTGCATGGAGTGCCACAGCGGGCGGGCTCTCTTGACAAAACGCATCGGTTGTGCGTGCGCGCTGAAGCGCAGGAGCGGCAGCGAGAGCGAGCAGGGCGCAAGCGCTGTTGCGAGCAACCCACTTTACGCACTGCCGCGCACACACGCACACGTGGAGGCTACAGAAACCTGCCCAGGCCATGGCGGGGTTGGAGGTGGCGGCGGGCGCGCAATTGGTGGGGGTGGCCACCCACCATCAGCGGCGTGGGGTGCTCGCTGGACTTCTTTTTTCTTGTTTTTTTTGTTGCTGTGTGCCCAACTGCACGCCCGTGCGCCGCGCCACCGCCGCGCCACCGCCGCGCCGCCAGCGCCCGGAACCGGCATGGCCATGAGGCGGTCTATTGTTCCACCGGGAGCGGAGGACGGCCGTGCCCGGGTTTGCCGCCGCCTTGGCAGTGGAAAGGTCGGTGACCAAGCAAGAAAACATACAGTGTTGCCGCCCCGCCAGCGGGAGCGCGTGGCGTTGTATATGTGAATTTCTTGCGGGCAGAACAAGAAATTCACATATAGCACATACAGCGCACGGCGCGCGGCGTGCCGGGGGGAAGGCGGCCCGCGCCCAAAGGCGGCGTGCACGGTGTGGAGCCCTCTCTGGCCTGCCTTCGTCCACCGCGCCAGCGCGTCCACCGGAGCCCACCGATGGACGCTGCGGCTGTGCAGCGCAGGCTCGCCCGCGTCGCCGCGCCTAAAACGTCTCCGCCCGCTCCCCCGTGCCTTAGGGTTTTAGGGTTTTAGGGTTTAGGGTTTAGGGTTAGGGTTAGGGTTAGGGTTAGGGTTAGGGTTAGGGTTAGGGTTAGGGTTAGGGTTAGGGTTAGGGTTAGGTTAGGGTTAGGGTTAGGGTTAGGGTTAGGGTTAGGGTTAGGGTTAGGTTAGGGTTAGGGTTAGGGTTAGG